>AP027115.1:19948218-21148218 GCA_028142955.1 Pinctada fucata | reverse complement strand
AGAACCACTGAATGGATTTTTATGAAACTTAATAGGAATGAAGTGTTCATGGTCCCCTACCAGTGTTGTTCTTTTTCGCCCGGAACTGTCAACAGGTGGCTTTTATATGTATCTTATGCAAAAAAAATTATTTTTGATTTTTTATGAAATTTTTATCTTAAGTAAAAAGAAAGAAGGGGGTGTATTTTCATATATAATGGACTGATTCTCCAGAGCCACTGAATATATTTTGATGAAACTTGGTAGGAATGAAGTACTAACGGTCCCCTACAACTGAAGCATGTATGGAGAGACCGAAAGCATCAGGATGATCTAGAGAGATGTCTTAAAAAAGTGTTGTTACTTTTGTTCCACTCTGAAGTCCAATTTTTGACGCGTTTTTGACATGTTTCCTTACTTTGTCAGAAATGCTCATTTTTTTAAAACTTTTTCTTTTAATAATTATGCTAATGTGTAATTTTGTGCACTCATTTACTGCATATTTGTCACATCTTAATTGTTCAGTGGTTTGGTATTGACTTTGAGTGAAACTTTTATTTCTTATATTTTTTTGGTTAATTTTTATCTTATCTAAACAGGAGTGAGAGGGATATTTTCAGACAAATTGGACTTCTTCTCCAGGACCAATGAAGGGATTTTGATGAAACTTTGAAAATATACCGAAAGATGTAGCAAGATGGCTGGGATATGATGCTACAGGACCCAGGTTTCAGAAATTTGAGAAAATGTTGTAAACAGAAACGACTAACCGAAATTGATCGAACTTGGCTACATGTGCCCTCGGGGACTCCTGGTCCACCAGCAGTGACACTCAACACTCAGAAAATAACAGAAAAGGACTAGGTGCACTAACCCCTCATATCGGCCCTATAGTTTCGATGAAAATGCTTTTGATAAATGAATTATTAATTATCACTTTTTGCAATGTTGACTGTTTGAGAAAACAAGGCGTCATAATTTTGAACAGCACGCGCGTGATGTATGACGTCATGTTTTGACGTCATTTACCCTGAATGACTCAAAGATAAGGAAGATCACCGTTTTTCACTGACAAATCTTCAAAATTCATCTGCGCCCCAGGCCTCGCCCACGAATTTTTAAAAGGCCGTTCAGAAATCCATCGATTGATACAAAAATATTCACGGGCAAGGCCTGGAGTGCTACTTAGTTTCATAGTTTTGTATCGAAATATCGCTCAATTATTGATATTTTTAATTATTTCAACGTTTTTAAATTTTTTGAGCGACGTATTATTCAGTATAGGACTGTGAGATCGGAAAAGGCTTTTCTGATTTGGATTCACCATACATTTGACATTTTATAAACTAGAATATCATGGATATATAAACAAGTTTGAAAATAGGGCCGAAATGGCAGATTACTGCATCTACTCCTTTACCTGTCTGCTTTTATTATCCCCATTTGGCATTTAATTTAGTACCGCTAATGAGGATTTACTATCCCAAACACGTATCTGGTACATTAAAATTGGTTTGAAAAAGTAAACAGTCGGAACATCTCATTATTATTGATAAAATGAATTTTAAGTACATAGTATATCACGTGAATGAGTTTTGTAGTAAGATTCTCATGGGAATATTGAATTTAAAATTGGAAATTCATAGCTTATTACTGGAATACTTCCAAGGGACATATATTCTCAAAGTTAAATATTAGATAACGTATAAATATTGGCTCTGTAGTGGGTTATGTAAAAAAATAATTCCCTGGTACTGAAAGATATAACTTTGATATCTTTACATGCTCTATGAACATTAATTCCTTTTTTCCTGAAAATGTCAAACACGAGAAGGAAATGAAAATAATAAAAGGATGGAAGATTTACAATATTCATTGACTCTCAACGAAACAAAATACAAAACATTTATTCTTTTTGAAGAGATTGAAAATTATTATTTCTGGTATTCATTATTGAAAATAACGTATAGAATAAATGCGAAATATATAGGCTCTGTGGTGGGTTATATAGGAAATAATTTCCTGGTACCAAATGATATAACTTTTATTTCCTTACATGCCCTATTAAAATTAATTCCTTTTTTCCTGAAAATGCCCAACACGAGGAGGAAATGTAAATTTAATCTAAGGATGGAATATTTATAATATTCATTAACTCTCAACGAAACAAAATACAAAACACTTTTAAAGTGATAATGGCCAATAGGTTTATATATGCACGATTAACCTACTTCAGATCTATTAACAATGTATAATAATGTCGAAAGGTTCCAACTCTATACCTTCTTGAAGTAAATTCTAAACCAATTTCCATGCACCATTCTCATTTAGGCCAATAAATGGTTTTTAGATTAATGAAAATCTCTTTATTTGACTCTGCACGAATAAAAAAAGATGAATTTTAGCATTTGGGTTGCCAAGATGCATGATTCATCTGTACTTTCGGACTCTTTCTTTGACAAATATGGACCAATTAATGGCTTTCAGCTTTATAAAAATCTCTTCAACCTGTAAATAGCTGTAACAAATTCTACAATTGAAAATTCAAATCACCATTCAGTTGACTCAGTGAAACACATGAAAGAAAACTAATCATTCGGCTTGCCCTGAACAAGGACTTTAACAGTTCTCTTCATTGCACTGAAAAGATGAAGAAATATCGAAAGGAGAGACAAATTGAGGGTAAAATGTGAAATCATTATAAAATCTAAAATTAACATAAACGAGGCGGATATGGCATTTAAGGTCTTTTGTGTTTAATGTTTGATGTCGTGTTTGTTGTTCCTTGTCCCTTTTGTGTTCTTGCTGTGTGTGTGTCTTCCTTGCGTTTTCACTTGTAGTGTTTTGTTGTATTGTTGATGGTACTGCAACCCAGTCTTGTTTGAAATCCCCTCCTTTCCTTTGATTGCAAAATACGGATAAAATATCTTCTCTGAGAATCAAATGACAAAGAGTGTTCACAATACTCTAACACGCGGGGTCTTAAATCATGTAAAACCCGAGGCTTGCCGAGGGTGTGCAAGATTTTGAGAATCCGAGATTAGAATCGATGTGTTTTTTACAGAAGATTGGAGACCATGAAAAAAGTTCTTTTTTCTATTATATTTAAGGGCGAAAGTTGAAAGTGAAATAGGATAGACGATACCATACCTGAATGAATATCAAGTTGATCTAATAGCAAAAACATCTGCGATATTCGAAGTCAGCGCCTCCGAAAATTGTATACTAGATTAGAATAAACTTCGAATATTAGGCTTGCCAAATTGTCAACCAAAATACACTGAACTAGAGACCCAGGGGCAACATCGCTCACCTGAAAACATTGGAAATCTTGCCCTAGAGGGATTTGAATGTGATTTATAATTGTATAATTTTAATAATATAATTAATATATTTAATTTAATAATGTGGTGCTGTAAACGAGTGTTGTTGGAGATCCCTTCCTTTCTTTACAACATATCGTATATTTTCTTCATTTTATAGGGGACTATGACAGTAAAGTGAACAATTTCTTAAAGGGATTCAAGTCCTTGTGCAGTTATGTGATATGTGATACATATGTAACTCTCATAGCCGTAATGCATAGGCCTGCATTGTAACACCACTGACGAGGGTTAAGTACCGGAAACGTGCATGTTTGGTCCATGCTGAAATTTTATCTGTTCTTTAATGATGCTATTGAATTTGAATACTTTTAACATAAACGTAGGTATGAGCGAAATGATATTATATATCATTTAAGCATTTAGGGTAGCATTATTATATTTATTATTTACATATCCTTATATGAAGGTACCGGACCAAATGCACTGCATTTTTCGATAAACGCAAGAGCCCATCATGTGACATTTTAACATACGCGGATTAATTTCCAATAAAATGTCCATTCTATTTACTGGCTACGCCGTCTACCTCCAGTAAGTAAATGTGTCAAAATCTAGGTCACTTCCAAGAATTGTGACGTAGTAAGACGATCACGCGTCACACCAAACGAAGTTCAAAGACAACCTGCACTGCATCTTGCATCAAATATGCATATACCATCAATTTTAAAATCGCCAACAGCGATTATTGTACAATTTTTGTATCTGTACTTGTGACGACCCTTGTATTTAAGTATTGATAATTCCTCGTATCGAAAGTAGAATTTCTTAGTATGCTTCCTGGGCGTATGAGTAAACGATAACGATAATGTTAACGATGACGTTGTGATTCAAAAGCCGAAACACACATTAATAAGATCACAACAAACAATTTACGGACATTATGCAAAACAACAGCACGAACAAAAGTCATGTGACAACGAGATGCTAATTAAAATAAATTGAATAGACTTAAGTCTTCGTCGTCAAATAAAGATAATCATCAACAAACAGATAAAACTATTCAGTTTATTTACATTCAAAATGATTGTTGAACAGCATGAACATCAAACTTCAATTAAACTCAATCACTTCATCACTAAAGTTCAAGTCCAATAAAAATAACGTAATTAAGAATAAAGCTATCTATATTCCTCCTATATTCATCTCATACTATACAACGGTCGTAAATGAAAATCACCATAAAAGGTCAAAGTCAGTAACAGACTGATTATATACAAGATACATGTACTCAATAAAGTCATGGAACAAATAAAATCTTTCAGTTTTTTTAAGTAGAAGGTTAAGAGGCATTTCATGCGACGCTATTTGCAGCATACATATGCGTCAACGCTCATTTCAAACACATCTCTATGAGTCGTATCTCCCAATGGAAAAAAATATAGAGTACCATAATCTTATGCATGTAATGCATTATGAATGAAAAAAAAGGCTCTCACCGAGGGCGCTACCTTCCGGAAAATTGTTGACAATGCTAAAAATTCATTTTTCTCTCTTCATTTCTATGAACTGTAAGCTAGCATATTTGTCTTGTTCTCACTATGAACAATGTGTTATATTTTGAAAATACCAGTGGCAGGGCTAATTGTGTATTATGAGTACTGTTGAGATTGTCGTCAGGATCTTTATTAACTCATTTGTGTCACACTTTTGTCCTTTGCCATGCGGAGCTCGTTAAAAAGTTCCCAGTGAGAGGTTCGACAGTAAGTGCTTTGAATATTTTCCCCTGACATGGTTGCCGTGGCACTTTCTATAAAAACATAACCTCAGACAGTGCAAGTATTTCATATATAGTTTTCGTTTTCATGTATGAACATTGACTGCGGATGCGGCTGGCCAGTGGGGGATGATTGCTCCTCCCGGGCACCTGGTCCCACCTCTAGCTTGCTAGGGGTCCGTCGATGCTCAGTTTGGTGCTCTATTGTGAGTGCTGTCGAGATTGTCGTCAGGATCTTCTTTAACTCTTATGAAAAAGTCTTATGGAATCTACATCTTATACCTTTTTTTCTTCCAAATGATACATCTTATACTAGTATTCAGCATTTGCTTTCATAACAGTGATAAACCTTTTTTTGTATCCAGAAAAGTACATTTGAAATGAAAATGGTACTACTTTGAATCATAAGATATCTTACTATAAAAAAACATGGGCTTTGTAAAAAAATGTTATCTAACAATATATAGATTAATCGGGATCAATATGCAGCGAAGATTATTCCCAAACAAGACAGCAAACCAAATGCACAGATGAATGGACATCAAATGTATAAAGGCATTTGAAAAACAGTCTGTGCTATATTCAATATCAAGTTCAAAATATAAACATATTGCTTAGTATTGCTTAGAAAAGTAATGGATATACAATAACATATTATTAGATTTTCTTATAAATAAATACAGTATTTTGTAATAGCAGATTCCACAAGAAAATACGTTTAAATTATTCGAGAGAGAAAGTTAAACAAGCTTTAAGCTTCCTTTTGACCCTGGCTTCTTAAATATTATAAATTGCATCATATATGTGTATGTAGTATGCTTTTTTGTAATATCTAAGCTGTAGTAGTTTGAATTTGATTGCACTTGGGCTGATCCGAGGTAGTGGATACTGTCCTTTATCGACCAGCGGACTCCCAAATAGGTGCAGATGTTATATATAAAGTCGGTAAACTCCGTACGGCGGCTTCGCCTTGCATACAAAGCAGGCCGCTCATACCGCTACGCCACGGTGACAACCCTGTAGCTGTAGTAATTTGCATGGCACGTGTTAAAAGCACAACCTACAATGCATTCCGTTTTTGCACTGGAAACTGGAGATGTGCGTCTGTGGAGCTGTGTTGATGTCTACGTCTGTTTGTGGAGCTGTGTTGATGTCTACGTCTGTTTGTGGAGCTGTGTTGATGTCTACGTCTGTTTGTGGAGCTGTGTTGATGTCTACGTCTGTTTGTGGAGCTGTGTTGATGTCTACGTCTGTTTGTGGAGCTGCGTTGATGTCTACGTCTGTTTGTGGAGCTGTGTTGATGTCTACGTCTGTTTGTGGAGCTGTGTTGATGTCTACGTCTGTTTGTGGAGCTGTGTTGATGTATACGTCTGTTTGCCTTATTAGTATGTTTTCTAGAATATGTAAGCCTTTTGATTATGAGTTTTCGAATCTGATTACGGCGTTTTGTGTTTGACTTTCATTCAGCGATGACAGTAATAATATGGAAGTGTCCAAATTTACCTGATTAAGTATTATGACTTGAAACGGTATCTCTATTGCCATCAAAATCACCTGTGCCATTCTTGTTTACACATGCAGCACAGTCAGTATGACGCGTTTTTGATGACGTGGTACAATGTCGTCATATTCAAAACATTTGTCACGTGACTTCGTTTTTAAACTTCAAAGACAAGTGCCGACTGGCGTTCCGGCTGTTATAAGTATGTTTTCTAGAATTTGTAAGCCTTTTGATTATGAGTTTTGGAATCTGATTACGGATCGAGTTTTGTGTTTGACCTTCATTTGGCGATGAAAATAATAATATGGAAGTGTTCCAACTTTTTTTTCCTTCTAGAAGGATTTTCATGCTAATTCAGATGCACCAGACACGTGCAAGTAATGGAAATCTGACTAGAGTGATTTACATCTTCAGTAGAACAAAATGATTACATGGCAACAATGAGTTAAAAAGATAGAGAACAAGATAGAGAACAAGTCAACAAAACGCCGCAGCTTTCAAGACAGAGAACAAGTCAACAAAACACCACAGCTTTCAAACTAGAGCTTGAATTAAATCTTGACAATTGATAAAAAGTTCCAGGGCTTTTAAATATGTACATTTAAATACATGAATACGAATTTTGTTCAACATTAATTATAATTAAACATTCAGCAGCGTATGAATTTAAAACTGCATATCATTCTATATTAGTAACAAGTTGATATATAGCCTTTCGAACTTCAGTACATGCAGTTTCTGACTAGCATGATAGTGTGTATACATGTACTTGTGTCCGGACGGAATAAGGGACGTACTGTCCCATGTTCCATCTGGACATAAGTACATATCCCTGAATCCAGACGGATTAAGGGATGTACTGTCCCTCCGCTGGCTTTAAACAGTTTAGTGTCGTAATCACTTTTACCTTTTTTGTGTTGTCTATATCTTTTTTTCCAAGTGACGTGCATTCGCCCTTAATTGAATGAATCCGACATTGTCCGACATTGTCTGAATAGTGAACGTGATTGATTTTACCCCTTGTGTGCTTTAATTAGTAACAAGAGGATGATATATATCATCAGAATTTGAAACGTCATATTCTTCTATATAACCACCACGAGGATGATATATAACATCAGTATTCCCGACCAAAAGAGAAGTTGTACTGTACTTTTACCCTTAGTCTCATTGCTCCATGTGACTTCATATTTTTCTATATTAGCACCAAGAGGATAATGTATAACATCAGTATTCCAGACCAAAAAAGAAGTTGAACTGTGTTGGTATCGTCATTGCTCCATGTTACTTCAGGACTCCATCCTGTAAGTAAAGAACGTCCTCAAGGATTATTTACAATGATTGATTTGATAGCATTCCATGGATGCCATAAAGTCGTAATATATGTCATTATCTTTACATTTGTGGGAAATTACAATGAAGTATCTATCCTTCATGGGACAATTTCTAGTCTTGTTTTGCTCGTGGCGTCGTCAAGGTTTTTTATAGAATCTTATAGAAGATATACACTTCTTCATATATTTTTGTATGATAGTAATTCTTACTTGATACATTCTGTGATACACAATGTTTTTTTCTGGTGCAACAAAAGTATTCTCCTTCCTCTTCCGTCTTGCATACATTTACATTTAGATTTACTTTTGGAAGAATTCTGTTTTTAAACATCTGCAATATTTTAAACGGTTCAAATAAAGAAATGGATAAAACACCTGGTTTTTCTTTCCCGTACGTTTTGGCCATTTGGAATATATCGGCGGATTTAAATTACTTTTCTACAAACTGTTTGAGATGACTTTCTCAAAAATTATGAAGTGTAAAAGACAGACATGTTATAATGGACTCTTAATTTTGGCATTTCTTACGACGTCTAATGTATTGTACAAAACATATAAAGCCCGCCGATGAAGACCAAAAGGCGCAAATGTAAGACCCCCCCCTATAATAAGACGAAGTGCCCTATAGATTTTCAACGTCAACATCAAAGTTTAAGATTATTTTGGACTGCTAAAACGTCAAGATCAAAGTTTAAGATTATTTTGGACTGCTAAAGCGGTTGGTGAAATATTCTTTAAAGTCTATAAAAATCTACTTTTCGCCGTGTGTTTTGAAACTCTGTTAACTATAAGATTGATTCATGTTCTTTTACATGTAGTACGGATTTTGATATTTTTGCCATGCATAAAGGATGAGGAGGTTACATGAAGGTGCATGTATTTGTGCCATAGGCGACGTAAGAAATAAGAACCTTCAGTTTAAAATCTTTAATTAATGTAACAAGAAAAAAAGTTTAGATTTTCAAACTCAGAGTGAAAGGCCAAGAGCTTCTGACTAAAAATGCTGATTTGGAGAAAATATTCTCAACATTCATCATACACCCTCGAGCAATTTGCATTTACGAGGGCTGATTGATATGTTGTGAGCCTCTGTTGTCTGCGAAGCAGAAGGTATTGTACTGATATATTTTCTCCATAAAGGACACATACTATGCTTAACTTCTGATACAGTGTCGGGGAAATAGTAAGCTTAAGCGCCGCGGAGAGCTCACTAGTTAAAGGTGCGCTGCTCCATCCTGTCATGGCTGCCATTCATGATTGTGGCTTTAATTTGATTGAGCATCCGCCTTCTTCCCCTGATCTTGCTCCATCACACTTTAACCTATTCCCAAAATTGAAAGCAACTATTTCTTGCACCCACTTTCAGTTCGATGATGACTTCATACTTGCAGTTGATGGCTTTCTGACCAGTCAAGATAAGGAGTTCTTTAGAAGTGGTATTGAGACCCTTAAATACCGGTGGCAAACGTTTGTAGATACTGAAGGGGATAATGTAAAAAAATAATGCAAAATTTTTCAATACGAGGCTCACAACATGATCAGCTGTCTACTTGATAGATAATGAAAACAAAAATCCATCGGGCGTATTTTGCAGCGTTAGCGTTGAAGTAAATAAATATGTTTTGTTTAACGGTCCATTGACTAACTGTCTTGGTATTGTGTTGTCCTGAATAGTACACGGTTTTACTTTCCATGGAATGAATGTAATGATGACATGTAGTGTGTTTTCGTATGAATACGTATGTATTTCATAAAATTGTATAACCATTACAATTTGTATTGGATATCGCAAATTGTCATCACGCCATTATCATATTTTAATTTACAGTAAGGGGATTAAGACATACATATATATTTTCTTCGAGCTTAATAAGCTCTCGAATAATTTGGAAAATCTTGAACATTTAATCCCCATAGCGACATAATTTGCATTATAACTTGTGCAATCTGTATTTATGTCATATTTTGACGAAATAAAAATCTCACCAAATATCCTCCGACTGATGTTAAGCAGGATTTTGTCACACAATTCGTCTTTAGATTCAAGCTTGATTCTCCGAAACATGGTTCTGCACATCATAAAGGTTGTATTTAAGAGAGAATAGAATGCAGCTATTTTATATTTGATTGCTAATACTCAGCATATGGAATTGCATCAATACCAACACTTTCGAAAAGAAACAATAAAATGTAGTAGGTGAATGACTTATTTGTCATCAGGAAGAACATTGGAACGAAAAAGTGTTAAGTATAGGTCCACGTAAGAGTCAGGCAGGGGTGATACATCAAAAGTTTATGCAAAACTTTTTATTTCTGTTTTGAGATATATATTAGGTACAAATCAAACATATGATACTAGTATTCATTTCTCAAGGTAGCGATGGTAAAGCGAGATATTCACCTCATAGTTTATAAAGGATTATGAAGGAAAACATGGCAGGAAAATTTTCTTTATATAATTCAACCATATATGCCACTCCAATAACTTTCTTCACCATCCAAGTATGAGAAAAATTCCTTCAGAACATTAATATGAAGGCAGATCTGAACATATTTCAAGAGAAAAAAGTTCTGCAAAAATTTTAAGTTTTTTCAGCTGCCTGATTCTTACGTGGACCTGTACTTAAGGAAATAGGCGTATAATATTCTACTTCCGGTTCTTTTGATAACAGAAAAATAAAATACCAGAAAGTTGGCCAAAGACGTAAGACTTCGGCAATTTTCGGGACCATACATTTACATGGCGAATTGAATGAAACGTTTAGAAAATATATCAAATATCCAAAAATAAGTAAAAATCATGGAAGTACATAATTTCTAGGTTTCCCATTATATTGTTATTATACCCCTAATACCTTAATGTAGTATTTTCCTTCGATTGTCATCGAAAGGTCAAATTTGAAAAACAAAAGAAACCTTGATAATGAAGAAAGGAGTTTTCTTTAAGCTGTATGTCACGATATCGCCGTTCGTGTGCGTGAGAATTTCAGGGGAGCAAACTAGTCGCCATTGTGTTCGTCCGTCTGTCCGTCTATCTGTCTGTCCAAGCTCATATCTCCTACACCCTACATCAGAAATTGATGATATTTCACAAAATTATCCATTATGGTAGATCAGTTTAAATAAAGATCATTTGAGATAAATTACAAAAGGTCAGGGTTATTAATAGGCTAAAATAGTTTTATTGTAATAAACAATTTAAGATTTTATTAAAAAGCAGTGTTTTGTCCAAATGGTTAGACTTTTTAAATAATGATAGTATATTGCAAAATTTATTATACATGTTTCGGGTTTTGAGATTCTACTATTGGGTTGATGAGAAATTGTGTGCCAAAAAAAGGAGAATGTTTATACAATGTACAGAAATATATAAAGGCTGCTCATGAGTATTTTATTATACATCTCACAACTGTTTATTAGGATATCCCTTCAGGACAAAGGTCTCTTAATGTCTTCAAAAAGGTCAAGGTCATTTTCAGGCTGAAAATAGCTTTTCCTGTACTTTGAAGACATTAATAAAAAGATCTATTTCAAGTCAAATGGTTCGCAATTTTGCTTAAATAAAGGAGAAATGCGTATTCGTTTATACATGTATATATTATAGGTTTTTAGACATTTTTATTTCATTGATGAAACATGTATACTATGAAGGGGGATGTATTATACCTAACTCCTGGGTAATAATTTGTTCAAACCTCATAAACTGTTTAGAAGAATGTGCATTTCAGACAATACAATCTAAGGAGTAGAAGTCAAGGTCATTCATTTAGGAAATAAAATATTTTTTTTTCTATTGATGCAAGTATCACCCAAAAATTAGACAGAAAACCGCATCAATCGCGCTTAGCGCGTTGATGCAAAAGTTTCCTGTCCAATTTTTGATACCTGCATCAATAGAAAAAAAAAGGATTCATTTCTAATTATTTTAGGCCGCGGCGACGAAAGTCCGAAGAGCAAATGTCATACCCTCGGCGTCGTCGTCGTCGTCGTCGGCGTTATCGTGTCCGTAGACAAAACTTTAACCCGGGGTATATCTCTATAAGGGGTAGGGTTTTATATTTCACAGGTAAATTCTTTGTGACAAGACCTTTCATTTGAGGCCATGACCTTTGACCTAGTGACCTTGACCTTGGTCTTTGACCTACTTTTCAAAACATTAACCTGAGCTATATCTCTTGAACTATAAGGGATATTACTTTGATATTTCACTTGTAGATACTTTGTGAAGAGACCTTTCATTTGAGACCATGACCGTTAATTTAGTGACCTAGGACTTGACATACTTTTCAAAACTTTTAACATGGGCTATATCTCTTGAACTATAAGGGGTATTGCTAAAATATATCACATGTAGATACCGGTACCTTGTAATGAGACCTTTCATTATGACCAAATGACCTTGAACTCTGACCTACTATTGAAAATTTAGTGTGCATGGTCTTCATTTCATCAACTATAAGGGATAGGAATTATATATTTTATGCATATTTATCATTACCAAGACCTTTAATTAATTTGAGACAATGACCAATAACGTAGTGACCTTTACCTCTACCTTTAACCTACTTTTTGATTACTGTATCTTTAGCTCTCCAGGGGATGGGACTAATATTAGATGCATAGTCTCTTCATGACAATGTTTTTTGATTTTAGAAGTAGTTTGAATTTTGACAAAAACCTGCTACGGCGAGCTATGTAATCTTTGATTACCCTATGTTATATCATTTGCTTATGGAAAACAGATCTCAAAACAATCAATCACTGTTCTATATTTCGTAAGTTCTGGGGTAGGTGAGGGGTTGCGCAGTGATACAACCGCTACCAACGACGAAAACAAGTTATGGCAACCGCCATGATTTAAACAGCGACCGATCGTCTCTTTAAATCTTTGGAATACGGATCCTACATGCACAGATAATTTTTAGTAAGAAGAAAAGAAATGGTACCCTTCAAATATTGAGTAAACATCAACAAATTGTATTTTCAGCAAAGAGTTTATTCGTGTTTGAGGGAACCCCGGTTCTAAAAATTGTGCTATAAATAGACTTCCGTGAAAAATTTTGTTGATCCATCAAAATTTCTTAGCCAATCAGAATCTTTGTTTCTTGAAAATAACAATGGCAATGAAATGATTAAAAGGCCAAAGACATTAAGAAAATCAAACTTTTTGTAACAAAATCATTTTGTTCTGGTAAAATTCATTAGTTTTACCCATTCTATTTTTATTTTTATATGAAAGGGAATGAAACTCGATTGCAGCACCCAATAGCAAAACAACAAAACACCCTTCGCGAAAACACAGAGTAAACATGCACAAGAGATGTAAAAGAGAGAAGGAACAAAAAGTACGATATAGAAACATCAAACACAAAAGAACATATACACAGCAAAGAGACCAATGGACATCTGAAAGACTAGTGTCTCCCTTTAAACAATGTTAAACTTTTCATATTTTCAATTTTTAATACTGTAAACGTGGTAATTTTCGCGGGGGGGGGGGGGGTCGCGATTATAACATTAAGACTTTTTGCGTGGGAGAAATATTCGCGATGAAAATTTTTTTTTCCCATTGACAGAATGAAAATTCTAAAACATGGGTCATGTAGCATCAAATCCCACCCATCCTGCTAAGTCTGTACATAATAATTAAAAAATTTTCACACTCTTTGAAAATATCACATCGTTTAGATTGAGGATCACTGACGAGGGTTAAGTACCCGAAACGTGCACGTCTGGTCCATGCTGAAAATTTATCTGTTCTTAAATGATGCTATTGAATTTGAAGACGTTAAACATTTGTACCACTTGGTGATTGTCACTGCTGGTGGACCAGGAGTCCCCGAGGGCACATGTAGCCAAGTTCAATTAATTTTGGTTGATTGTCTGTCTCTTCAACGCATTCGAAAATTTCTGTATCAAAATTTTTAAAACGTGGGTCCTGTAGCATCATATCCTACCCATCCTGCTACGTCTTTCGGTAAATTTTTGTACATAATAAATTTCACACTCTTTGGTAATGACAAATATGGATACTGACCATATCCCCGTATACAGCACCAAATCGATAATCAGAAACCGAAGGCATACAAAATCAGGATAAAACGGGAACCAAAGCAAACAAACAAAAACCTCCACCATATGAAAAGAAGCGAACTCCCGATATGGGAGTGAGACCAGGTGCCCATGAAGAGTAAGCATCTCCTGCTTGCATGCAACACCCGTCGCTTCAATTCAGTAGAACTGTCACATCCGGTTACTTCCATTTCGGAAGACATAGAGTGCAATCTTTGGTTGGATGGATCAAATGGTCTATGACACAATATCATCCACCATTATGGAGAGTTGGACATCATAGTGTATGACGAGTTCCCCATATTTTCCTCAGTGACGATGTTAGTCGGTCACATACATACCCCTGACTGAAAAGCTTATCTGAAAGACGCCTAGCTCTCAGAACAAAATCCGTATATTTGATACTTGCTCTGGCATAGCGTATCAACTGAGATATGAACACGCCGTAAGCTGGCGATGAAGGGATGTTGCTACTCAGAAAATGAAAGTTTATAATGCTGAAATTGAAGTCGTCACGTCTGTCATAGAGTGAGATGTTCATGTGACCATCAGTGTCGTAGAACAACATTATGTCCAAATAGGATGCTGAATTATTTGTCTCTGTAGTTTCTTTGACTTCAAGCTCCGAATGATAGATACTGCTGAGGTAATCTGCGAATTTTGGATTATTGATGGACAACACATCGTCTATGTATCTGTGAATGAAGTTAAAGTCAGAAGCTAAGTATCTTTTCCCTCCAGAGACCAAAGATTGAATGAATTCAGCTTCGGACGAGTACAGAAAAATGTCGGCAAGGAGTAGGGCACAATTTGTCCCAATTGGAATTCCGACAATTTGCTGAAAGACCTTTCCTCCAAACACCACAAAAATGTTGTCGATCAGAAAGTTTAACATCTGAATAATATCAGTTTCAGTGTACTTATTTTTAGAATCGGACTTTTCTTTTACAAAGTAGGTTTTGTCATAGTTAACAACAATAAATTTGTATTTGCGATTGTCGTTCTTACTTGTAAACGCATTACTTATAATTTTTGCGAGTCTTTCTTTCAATTAAGAATGTGGGATTGTAGTGTAAAGTGTCGAAAAATTAAAGGCTTTGATCGAATGGACTCTACTAAAATGAGTGGATTTCAGATGTTCTAAAAGTTCCTTCGAATTCTTTAAAATCCACATCTGGTTGATACCACTGCGAGAATATCACATCGTTTAGATTGAGGATCACTGACGAGGGTAAAGTACCCGAAACGTGCATGTCTGGTCCTTGCTGAAATTGATCTTTTCTTAAATGATGCTATTGAATTTGAAGACGTTTAGCATGCAACGGGGAAATTTTCGCGTTGAGGACATTTTCTTGAAATCTCTCTATTCGATAAAACGCGAACATTACCCCACGCGAAAATTTCCACGTTTACAGTGTTGCAGGCAACTTTGCTAGTTTTCCTATGATGATGTATGGATTATTTAATTACATAATAAAAGCTGAGGGTATATCATTTCTTTTGAACCTCGCTTGTAATTCAATAAATTCTTGATAAAGAAGCAATTTTTTAAACTAAAGAATTGTTAAAAGTTTGGTTGAAAACAACTTTTAGAGTGTATGAAATTCAACTACCTTTAACTTGCAGATACGCAGTATAAAGAGGTTGAGATCTGTTTGGCTCGATGTAAATAGCATACAGACCGCTATGATCAAGCATCAAGTTTTCTATCAAAATGGCATTAGTATGTGTTGCAGATTGAAGGTTTCTACCACTCTGTTTGAAATACGATTCATTTCCACTAAACGTACTGACAAAAGTATGTATCCAATATCCTATAATTGGTTTCTTTGAATACTTAACAATTCCTCTGAAAGAGGTCTTAAATCTAGGTCGTTCAAGAGGGATGATTCCTGTTGACTTAACACATGCTTCTATGTGGTATTTTGGACCTGAAATACAAAAATTGATCTTGATCCATACAGAAGGTTTAACGCAAATCCGTGACATGTGACAACGTAACGGATATTGAAATCAGTATTCATTTATTACTGCAATCATGCATAAAATTTGTAATACATATAAACGAAAGGAAGGGATCTCCAACAACACTCGGTTGCAACACCCACAGCAAAACTCAAAAACACCCAATGCTAAAAAACACAGAGCAGATACACACAGAAAGAGAAACAAAGGGTACAAGAAACGCCAAATCACATAGAAACATTCAACACAAATGACTACACATAATCCAACGAGACCAATGGACAATCGGTGTCATCTGTCATGCTAGTAGCAAATGGTGTTGTTATCCGGATTACGTTCGCATAACCCTACCACTTTTCCGATTACCAAGAGGTCTTGAAGAACGTACAATTGTGGTGTAAAATAGAATCCTCGCTGTGAGATGACCATACAATCAGACAGCATAACATAGCTGTCAAAGAAACACACAGATGAATACGTAAATGGATATAAAAACAGAAGGCGTACGAAATACTGTAGTGTGATCTTGCATATTATCTCCCGAGGACGATATAAGACGATATAAGAGACGTTAAGTTACAAGTGCTGTTAACGTGTATATCTGACGTACATATGTCTTCATTGTTTGACGTAACAATCTAAAGAAGTCGTTTAGCTAAAGGTACGAAACAATGCAGGTCTATGTAAATCTGGATAGTAAGGTGTAGATGTAACTCTCTACTGCTCCAATAGTTTAATATGCGAAAAACGTATAATATCGAAACTTGCAAAACCTCGACTAAGGAATCCTTAAAGAAGTTCTCTAGTCGTGGAGATTTTCATGCATATTACAGTTCATATTAAAGTTAATTCAAACAAGAAATTTCCACATTATGTGATATCTTTAAGAGCTGATATAGACCAATTTATATTTTACCACATTTTCCAATTTCTCAAAATAGCTGTGCACACCGGAAGTACGTTAGAAGTATGTTAAAGGGAACCACGTTTCATGTCGCTATATAAAGAAATATACATGCATGCTGTGGATACATGTACTAATGTACTCTTATAAATGACTAAATAAAGGACATATCAAATGAGAGTGTATTACTCGATCAGTAAATGTTGACGAAGAACGCTAGGTACTTTCCGTTTAATTCGGAGACAATTAGAATTTCATTTTATTAGATATACATTACATGATCACTTCTCCCGGTGTTGAATTTCAAGAAAGTCAGTTTTTTTCCTGAAATCCGCGAGCTAGCAGACAACTTTCAAGGCTATATCATTTTTTTTACCTTCATAACTTTATACATTTGTATAACATCAGAAAATAAATCTCATATTATCTGCAAAAAATGTGTCGTCAATTTAATGACATTAATTTTCATCGTTCATCTTCTTCCTAATACATTTGCGCATGCCCTCCTCAATCCTATATGCTGATTAGAATATCAATTTGAGATCCCATCTTGTAGGAAAGGCTTTACTTTGGATTTCATATCCTATAAAATTTAAATCTCTCACCCTCCCTTCATTATTAAAAATTTTTCTTGTTCATACAAGTCTTACCAGGAACCCCCCTCCCTTAAGATGGATGGATTCACCAATGAATACGGACAGGTCTTTTAAAAACACTGATGTCTAATTTACTTTGAAAATGTTTAAATTATTATGAATGTACCATACTAACAAAGAGACATGTGTACTATATTTTACATTACATCATCGTGTGAATGTGTATACACACATCCAGGACGTCACGAATTTGTACTTTCAATTTCGGCGGATGTTGCAGACTAGTTCTGTGTTAAATCGCTAGCTTGTAAATATAGGCTTATAAATCGCTGTTTCATGGATAAACGAGACAATATTT
The DNA here is from genome assembly GCA_028142955.1 of Pinctada fucata. Taxonomy (NCBI): domain Eukaryota; kingdom Metazoa; phylum Mollusca; class Bivalvia; order Pterioida; family Pteriidae; genus Pinctada; species Pinctada fucata. The sequence continues at coordinate 21,130,409 of AP027115.1, read as the reverse complement.
TTTTATGGAACTACCAATACTTTGTAATTTGAGTTTGTCTGGGTAAATGTAAGTGGAAATACCCACGAGTAGAGAACTTCTTTAATGTTTATCAAAATGGTCATAAACGAAGTCATGACAAATAATACAATTTCTCATGAAACATACTCGTTCTGTTGCTACGACCATACCATTAAGATATGACCTCACTTGATAAAATATCACAGAAAGTGATGGTGTTACATGCAAAAGTAGCGCAAAACTTGTGAAGTAACCTGAATTATTATAAACCTCCTGTCGTTTCCTATATAAAAAGATACACATTAAATCTAGCTGAAATTCGCTAGATAAGACTATATCCCTGCAAATGGTACGTTAGTTAGGAAGACGTGCTAACTCCCTTAATGGGATACATGTTCTTTAATAGCTATTCTCTGTAAGCATTTGCACTTTTATGAAGGATGCTTGGCACGGCATGTCTCAGATTTTGATGAAATTTATACCTAAGGTTAGGTCTGTCCCAAAAGTAAAAAAATGATAAAAAATTTCTTAATATCACATCCGGTTGCCATGAAAACGGACTTTGAATATTGAAAAAATGCATTATTGGGCGTTTTTGAAGTCGCATACATCATTTATGCAGCATAATCTAAAACAAATACTAGTGAATTATCAGTATCCTATCATTGCTTTTCAATTTAAGTAATAATATTGTTGGGTTAATAGTCTAATCTATATGTTTCCATGGCAACAACACAGGTACTATCTATCAAAATAGTGTTTTGGCATTTTTTTTTCAAAATTCAATGATAGATTACTAATATTTTTTTGTTGTTTATGCAAACAATACATAAGCAATCACAGTGGAACAAAGTTTGTGTACGTTGCTATGGCAACATGAACTCAAATCACAAAAATGAAAGCAATTTTAGACAGTATTTAGAGTCCTTATTTTCCTAGATCATTGAATTTTTATTCGAAGTAATGATAATTAATGAATGTATTCAAAAAGATCTTCCAAAATATAAAAGAATTTTTTTTTCAAAAATATGCAGGAAATAGCCCGTTGCTATGGGAACGATTGTGTTAAATTGTACATAGGCCAAATTTTAGTCCTTGGATACGGGCATCCAAAGTTAAGTAATCTGAAAAATCTTAAATCTAAATTAAAATTTAGACTTTGCTTAATAATATACGAAAAAAAGTTGTGTAAGCCTGTTTCGTTTTTTGTTGAAAAGGCTTCAAAAACCAGCAAAAAATATGCTTATTTTTAGATTGTATTGCCGAATTACCATAGCAATCATTCATTATTTGAAAGTTGTCTCTTGTATTTTGATCGAGGCTTACTTGATCTTTATTAATATTGAATCGAAATTTTCTGGGATACTAAATTGACTGTTTTATAAAAATAATAAAAAATGGTGGCCATGGTAACATATGTTCCCAATAGCTTTTTCATGGTTTTTGAAGTAGCTCTTTGTGTTGGATATATTCCATTATTTCTTACCTGTTCATCGTGATGCAAAAACTTTGAAGATAACTCTGAAGTTGCAAAATAAGTAATATTATAGACCATAGTTACCGTTGCCAAGGTAACTCATGTGCATAGCAGCAAGTGGGTTTATCTTGAATTTGCTCATTCTATATAATAAATTCCTTTTCCTTATCATATACTCATCAAGAGAGAAGAAAAATTGGAAAATACAAACAGCGTTTTGAAATCAATATATTAAAATTAGCTAATAATGTTGTCATGGTAACCAGCCTTTTTGACAATATCAGTCACTACGATTGAGCTTATCTAAAACTTTAGGTCCTAATCTTTAGGATGCGTAAAACATCTTCCATAAATGTCGTATATAAGCCAAATTATAGAGCTTCAAAGTAGCTCAATTTTGCCAATTTCTCAACTTTAAAGGCCGTTGCCATGGTAACCAGATGAGCTAAAAATAAAATTTTGGTCTAAATTACCTTTTTTCATTAGTCCCTACTTATGTGTGAAATTTCATGAAAATCGGAGATCATGCGTGCCGAAATTGTTGAAATGGTTACAGAGAATTGGTATAAAACATTCTATACTGTATAGTGACTTGTACTGCAGCTGAGTCTTTTCTTGTCTACGACATTGGAGAGTACTATGAGGAAGGAGTGACGAATTCTCATTCCTCGTGTACCAATTTTTTTGTGTCTTTGATTTATAATCTTGCAATAACTTGTACTTTCAGATTGGGAGTACATATACGACATCCCTTCCTCACGGTTCTATAATATTTTATGAGTCTTGCTCTCTTGATGTTTTTTTGCTTACGATCTTCATACTGACGTCATGTACCTTTTCATATATTTAGCTCAGTTTGAGGTCATCTACACTTTTTTAAAAAATGTAAAGATTTATTCGCGTAAAATGATTCTCAATCGATACTTCACAATATATCCTTGGGTTTTCGCTTATACAAACCAGTAAAGACTTTCTGGAAATTTAACAAAAATTATTGTCAACTTCTTTTGAAATTCGGACCCATACAAGCAACAGAGTATATCACTTTGGGTATTTCACAACCTGGATTTGTACTTATAATTTCTAATATACATGGAATGGCTATCATTTATATATCTGAATTGGCTTTATTTGCCAAAGAACTTTTGAATTGTGATTATTCTTAGAATATAAACACCATAAATAGTTGTCTTACCTACAATTGGCTAAATATTGGTAATTTGCCACAGAGGGTGTATGAAATATCTGTGATATATCTCATCATAATTTATGGTAAGCATTTTACAAATTACTTACAAAAAATTGTATATCACAAGTAAATTCAGAATTAGACAGGCACCTTCAGTAGAATTAACATTTTCATTCTTCCTTTTACATTTTTATCAGAATCATTTTTGCATCAGAGTATTTTTTTTTCGGTAGATACGCCAATTAAAGGAGTAGTTGTAAATTAAGTTGTAGCAAATAAAATGAAAGTTCTAACTTACCATGTTTTATACATGTTATCCGATCACATGTCTCAGCAAGGATTATCCGGTTTGCTGATAAATTACTAGCAATACTAACATTGAGAACTTCATCATAAACAGTTATATGTCTTAAGCATCCTTTGTATGAGAACATTGTATACTCTTTCCAAGAAAATATCAAATTTCTGAAAGTTCCATACATTCTTGTTGATTTTTGTCCATAGCACATCATTGTTTTGGTATGGCAGTATTCAATATGGATATAAGTTTTTCCATTGCTCCAGGTTCTCCAAATGAATACTGAATACCAGTTGAAATCGTTAACATTGTGATCAAATTCTACTATGTCTTCATCTCCGCTCAAAAGCAGTTTTCCATTGTATATTTGTAGGTGATATGTATATGTAATTCTAAGAAGGATAGAGAAGGATACACATGTTCGAAATTGAAAAGAAATATTGAGCCTTGTCAACATCATTTTATCATTATCATTATACTCAAGTCTCATTTCCTTTGAATCATCATAAAATACATACACAGCATCAGTGATTCCCAGGCTACCTGAAATCACAAAATTAAAAAATTACACAAGAAAAACCCCAGAGAAATAGATTATACCTTCTGATTGTCTAAAACAGCGCCTCGATAAAACAATAGAAACTACTATCTACGGGGCTCACATCGGAAACTGGACAAATGCGATTTTGACTATATTATCAGACAAAAAATTAATTAAATTGATACCATTTAACAAATCTCACTTAGTCGTAAATTTTGGTATAATTTTTATAATAGTCGGCGCTCGCAATTAAATGTTATAGACAGAACAAGATTTAGATGGGCAATTTTCCATGACGTCGTGGCTCTCTCCATAGGCTCAATGTTAAACCATAGACGTATACATGTATATGGGTATACATTTAGGGGGGGGGGCGGACAGGAGGTACCTCTCTCCCCCTCCCATCCCCTTACCTCCCGCTCCCACCCCTTACTTCCCCCATCCCCCTCCCTCCCCCTCCTTTTCACCCTTTCCTTACCTCCCACCTCCCGCCCTCTTCCTCCCTCCTCATGTCCCCTTATCTCCCTCCTCCCGCCTCCCCTCCCTCCTCCCGCCTCCCCTCCCTCCCATTTCCCCCTTTCCCGCCCTCCCCTCTCTCCCTCCTCCCGCCCCTTTCCTCCCGCCTTCCTTTCATCCTGTCCACCCCATTTATTTAAACTCGGCGACAAAATGCTGAAATTAAACATTGAAGACGCCCCATCTAAAATCAATTTTGTATCTATGATATGATTGAATAGAACCACGTCCATATGATAGATATAAGCGAGTTCTATCCATTGAATATATAGATTTTATTTTAATTTGTGCATGACATAGTAATAAAAAAGTGTATTCAGTTTCCGAAGTGAGCCGCGTGGACAGTAGGCTGACATCATCCGAGATAGATGTAACATTCCAACAGCTCTACATATGCTAAAAATAGATCAGCAATATGTTTTAGCAGTCTTAAAACAATGGTTTTATTCATTTTGTCGATTACTTTAAAATGAAATGATAAAGGAAATGCTTTTGTGAAACACAAATGCCCAAGTCGTCATTTTTATCTATATACAAGCTTAGTAGTATCACAGGAGCTACAGTACACAGAGAGTAAACGAAGAATAAATACCCGCCCCCAACGCACATTTTGTGAAACACGAATGCCCAAGTCGTCATTTTTATGTATATAAAAGCTTAGTTATATCACAGGGGCTACAATACCTGCCCCCTACAAATACATAAAGCACATTTTCCTCCTTTTTATACACAAGACACGCAAAGTGTGTGTATTATATATTGGTAAGGGGGTATTTATTCTTTGTTTACCCTGTGTACTGTTAATATGCTAAAACTCTAAAATTGCTCGCATAGAGAGTAATTCACTTTGACGTATAAAATTATATGGTGATTTGATATGATTTTTAAACTTAATGTTATAAAATCGTTGCTTTATTTTTACCAAGGTAAATGATGAAGAAATCAAATTAAAGAAAATAAGAGTAAACTATGTACGAAAATCCCTCAAAACCCCATTATATGATGTCAATGTTTAACGTCTTCAAATTCATTAGCATTTTTTTAGAGCATGGACCAGACATGCACGTTTCGGGTATTTAACCCTCGTCAGTGATCCTTATTCTGAACAATGTAATATGGCCAAACTCTGTGAAAATTTTGTCCTAAATATACCAAAAAATGTAGATAGATGGCTTGGATATGGCGCATTTTAATTTAACTTTTGCCGATTCTTACAAAATCGTTACTATGACAACCAAGTATTTTAGATCAGGAAAACGGTCGAATTTTACAAAATCGTTACTTTGACGACCAAGTATCAGGAAAACGGTCGATTTTTTTTTAAATCTTTACTATGACAACCAAGTATTTTTGATCAGGAAAACAGTCGATTTTTACAAAATCGTTACCATGACAACCAAGTATTTTTGATCAGGAAAACGGTCGATTTTTGCAAAATCGTTACTATGACGACCAAGTATTTTGAATCTGGAAACGATAACTTGTACTTTGGTTTTCTTTTGAAGAAAAGAGTTTGTCATATGTGAAAGAAAAAAAATGACGAAGACTTCTTATCACCTTGGTATCAAAAGGGACACTGAGTACTTATTTTTTAGATTTTTGTTTTGGGTGGGGGTACACAAAATGTAATTTTCCGGAACAGTTTTAGCTATTTCATTCTTTGAAAACCATACAATGAACGTTCAAATATAATCTAAATAACAAATACAAATAATCAAATATGATAGCATTTTTGATAAACAGAATATGTTTTTTGCTCTGACAAAGAAAAGGGAATGATCTCCAGCATGACCACGCCTGCATTCATTGATTATTGAGCCACTGTTATGTATTTTTTAAGTTACGGTGTGTTTCCTATTACTACATCAATATTCAAAATCCGTCGATATAAAGAAGCAAGAGTTTCTTCAGCAAGACTCTATTGCACTTCCCACAGTGATACCTTTTCGTGCGAGCACATCGCCGGCGGGTGCGGCTAGCCAACAGGGTACGCTTACTCCTCCCGGGCACCTGCCTGGTCCCACCTCTAGCTTTGCTAAGGGTCCGTCGATGCTCGATTGGTGCTCTGTTGTGAGTGATGTTGAGTTTATCGTCAGGGTCTTCTTTGTCTTCTTTTATTTCTCATTTGAGATAACACAATACACAAAGGATACAAACACAAAAAGATGCAAAGGGACAAGGAACAACAAATACAATATAAAAATACCATACACAAAAGACAAAAATAAACAAACGAGAACAATAAGTGTTCCAACTCTATACCTTCTTGAAGAAAATTTCAACCAATTTCTCTGAACCAGACACGTGTTTCGAATATTAAACTATCATTAATGATGCTTCCGGCGAAGCCGCCATAATTCATTTTAGTAGCGCCCTCTTCTTTCTTTCTTTTTTTGAATCTGAATTTGTACATTTGCTTTACAGAGAGTGCGTGGCTCCAAATTTCCTGACGGGTCGATTCGATAGCATATCCAAATAAAATCTAAGTTCAAAATAGCATTGGAGGGATGGTGCTAAGATGTTAACTTCCTTTAATTTTGATAATTTTAAATGAAATTATATTTTTCCGAAATAGCAAAATAAAATATATGATGTAAGATCGATAAAGGGCCAAAACACGAAGCTTCTTTCAGGCGACAGAGCTGGAAAGAAGTATTTCTATAGATCAGATCACGGGGAACGATTTAACTGCTCCACACTGCAACAAGAAATAAGTGTTTATATTAATGATACGGAAATGTTCCAACTCTTTACCATCTTGACGAACATTTCAAACCAATTTTCCTGCACCACACACGTGTTTCGAATATTGAATTTCATCAGTGATGCCTCCAGCGGTGACGCCATAATTCATTTAAGTAGTGCAATCTTCTTTCTTTTTTTTCAATTTAAATTTGTACATTTGCTTTACCATGTTTACAGAGAGTTAATCGATGACAACTCAGTACGGTCATGTACCATGTTAGTAGCAAATTGTGTTAGTATCCGGATTACGTGCGCACAACTTTACCTTTTGTCCGTTTAATTAATGATATCGAAGAACGCACAGTTGTTGTGCAAAATTGAAAAGATGTTAGTTGATGACACGAATGAAATTCATTTTAGCAGAAACATAAAAGCGAGAGGAAAAAATCGAAACGTCAGAACATTTTTACGGGAAATGCGCACTATGACGTCAGGAAACAATAAGGTGTCCGTGACAACACAAAGCTCTATATTTACGGCTACAGATGGGTAACATAATCTCATAATTGACCCTTCTGATTGCGGGAAAAAAATGCAAAATTTCGTAAAGTCACAATGCTTTTACCTTGGACAAACAAGCTTCGAACCTCGGTCAAACATCGAAATTGCAGTGTGACGTCATGGACTTTCTAAAATGTTTCCCGCATTCGGAAGGGTCAATTACGGCTAAACAACCCATGAGATTCTTAGAATTTTTTTGTCAGTGTGACAAACTATGTTGTATGTATAAGTCCGAATTCCAAAGGTGAGTATCTTTTGTAAAACTATTAAAAAAGTTGTAGCAAGTTTATGAAAGCGGGAAACTTCATCTTAAGGTAGAGCATCCCTCAGGTCTAAGATGCTCATATTTCCTTAAAAACAACTTTTACAATATTTTCATTTCCATATATTCAAAGCTTATGTTAAACCTGATATACAAATAAAATATAATTCGTGGTCATGATTTTACCGAGAACTTAGCCGTTTGAACGTTTACATTGGACCTTATGGGAAAAGTAAGAAAAATCCTTTTTCAGAGGTTTAAAATGTAACTATAAAATTTTCTTTTCCTAAAACCATATTAGTTTGATCATCTAAACAATATTCCGAAGAGAAAAAATAGGGTATCCCTGCAAAAAATTACCAGCAATTCTGACCTGAGGGATACTCTACTTTAAAATGTTAAAGTTATTTCTAAATATCTACTGTGAAAATTCAAAACATAAGACAAGCGCTACCCTAATAAGCCTACCGAATGAGTCGTATATGTAAAATCCGTGTGACAGTAGTCTAGGAATGCCATATCCAAAATTTCTTTTGTCATGCACACTTGAATGTATTTCTCCTTTTACAAATGTTGAGGTCCACATTGAGGTCCAAAAAGGGTGTTTCTGTGTATGTTACGCATACTTTGTTGAGCGTCAATTCTTCTTCAATTTCAATGTAGTATTTTTGTTAAAAGCAGGATAGTCAATAGTCAGGATATCCACGCACTTGGGAGTACCATAGAAACGTTTCGAATCATCCGATTTTCATAGCTTTTGAGGATTTTTTTTTCAGAAATCTATATCAATACATCTACAATAAGAGGCTAAGAGTATCTACCAAAAGGGATCCCTACAACGTGCTTGTAGAGATTGCGATCAAGTCTTACATAAGTTTTGTTAAACCCCTATCAATATTTATGTTAGATTTGGTGAGGATCCCTACCCCAATTAATATTTATGTTAGATTTGATGAGGATCTTTACAAGCAGGATGAAGGGATTCCTATGGGTACTAAATGTTCGCCTCTTGTTGCAGATTTATTTTTATACACCTACGAAAAAGAATTTATCCAAAATCTTAAAAAGCAAAGAAAATTTGATGATTTGAAATGTTTCAATAATACTTCTAGGTATCTGGATGATATTCTAACTATTGACAATCCTGCTTTTGAGTCATATAAGAATGAAAGTTATCCACAAGAGTTAACCCTTAACAAGGCAAACGTTACAAATACAGATGTACCATTTTTGGATCTAAATATCAAAGTTGTAAACGGAAAGATTCATTCAAGTGTATATGACAAAAGAGATGATTTTTGATTCAAAATAGTTAATTACCCCTGGCTTGACGGTGATGTTCCAAGACTACCGTCATATCGCATTTACATATCACAGCTCATCCGGTACGCTAGAGCATGTACTAATATTTTGGATTTACGCAGTAGAAACTTACAAATCACCAAGAAACTTTTAGACCAAGGTTTCCGCTTTCATAAACTAGTTATGTCTTTCTTGAAATTTACAAAACTTACAGTCAACTTCTTTTAAAATTCGGTCCAGAAGTCCCCGAGGGCACACGTAGCCAAGTTCGATCATCTTCGGTTGATCGTCTGTCTCTTCAACGCATTCAAATAATTCTCAAAAAAAAAAACCCGAATTTCTAAAACGTGGGTCCTGTAACGTCATACCCCACCCAAAGTGCTGAATTTTTCGGCAGATTTTTATGACATAATAATTTTCACACTCTTTGGTCATATTACATTGATAAGATTGAGGATCACTGACGAGGGTTGAGTACACGAAACGTGCATGTCTGACCCATGTTATAAATTGATCTGTTCCTAAATGATGCTATTGAATTTAAAGACGTTTAATATTTGAACTACTTGGAGAATGTCACTGCTGGTGAACCAGTAGTCCCCGAGGCGCATGTGGCAAAATTCGATCATCTTCGGTTGATCGTCTGTTTCTTCAACGCATTCAAAAATTCTGTTATAAAAAGACCATGAAATTTTTTTAATGTTGGTCCTGTAGCATCATATCTCACCCAACCTGCTACATTTGTTCGGCACATTATTATGATATAATAATTTTCACACTCTTTGGTCATATTACATTACCTCTTGTTGGTTTATGTGTAGTCTTTTGTGTTTGATGTTTACAAGTCGTGTGTCTCTTTTTCGTCTCTTAGTATGCTCGTCTTTGTGTTTTCGCATCGGGTGTTCTGCTGTTTGTGCTGCAACAGGGTTTTTGCGGAGACCACTTTCCTTCTTTCATTAAAACCTTTTTGCTGAACTTTTTATTCTTGTTTTAGACTAATTGGTGGTACAGAAAAACAGAATGAAATTCATTTCTCAAGGTTTGGATTGTGAAGCGTGATATTCACCTCTTATTTTATAAAGGATTATAAATGAAAAATCAAATTGCGGGAAAATTATCCCTATATTATTCAACAAAATTTACTATAATTACTGTAACTCTCTTCACCATCCAAGTATGAGGACAATTCGTTAAAAAAATCATATGGAGGCGTGTTTGAACACAATTTAAAACAAAAAGAGTTTAACAAAAGTTAAAGGATGTTTAGATTGCCTGATCCTAACGTGGACCTGTACTTGAAAATAACTGTCAGTTCGAAATATGCAATTTAACAAAAGCATTTGTTAAATGATCAGGAATTATTGCCGATTTTGCTTATTTCTGATTGGTGGAGACGCTGTTTGATAGAGTGTACCTCAGAGTGAGTTGTCCGCAAACGCTCCAAAGCGGTCTATTCGGGATTAGCACGTGCTTGTCCAGCGCTTGTGTTGATTTTGTAGCACTAGTTAGATCTTTGACTTCGCGTTTCATTACAATGTGAATTTTAATAAAATCCCGATGATTTATTAAAGCAGTTATTGACTTTTGATTTCGGTCTACTCGTGACTATACAGGCCTGGTCGGGCATTGGTTTACCTTGGCCTTCGGCCTTCGGCCTCGGTCAACCAATACCTGACCTGGTTTGCAAAGTCACGTGTAGACCTCATCAAAAGTCAATAATTGTATATAGTTTTAGTTCAATTCACATGTTAAACAAAGATATTCTTACCTTCTACAAATAGAATAGGAATTTTTATCAACAAAAGAATTAACAAGATCATCATCACGCGTTTATTTCCACACTTAGTTAATTGGATGGTTTTGTATCAATGCCAGATTAATATTTTAGTTCCTCTTTTATATATCTTTATAAGACTGAATTTTCATTCGTTTGTTATTTATATCTATATATATTGTGATGCGCACTGCAATTGACTGAAAAGGAAATGTATTGTTGGTACGGTCAGGATGCGAAAACGAAATTGTAATCGACGAAGACTTAGAAGCTGCATTTGTCAAGACAATGTATGCATTATTTTCCTTGTTAGTAAAATGTTGTCTTGGTAATATTACATTTAGTACAGCGACCAATTTAAAAAAGAAGCTTAGTTTTCGAGTTTAATCAACATACCTAGCACGGGCCTGAATTTTGTCTGAACTTCAAGAACAGCTGTCGTAAAGAATATATCATGGTCAGTTTTTTTTTATTAATTTGGTAAAAAGTGATAAAATCGCGAAAAATCAAAACGATATCTTTATCGTTTATATCCTCTGTATTCCTATATTTTGTTCTTTTTTTTATATAGAAAGTCGTTGCAATCCATGGATTAGATATTCAAATATGTCATTTAATTGCTTTAGGGAAAGAATATTTTCTCCTCTCTCGAAAAATTGCAGTTTTATGCAAAGGACCAAGCCACGAACGGCAAAATCGGCCTAATTTGCCACAACGTTCATCTTTTATATTTTGATAATACCATATTTCAGCAATTCAGAATTGGCCAACTTTGTGATTTACGGCCTTGATGAAGCAAAATATTTTAATGTGAATGGAGGGTATGGTATATTGTTTGCGACGTCATTTGACGTCATTTTCTCATATGAGGTCGCATAATGTCAGGACAAGTACCATGAATTACTAAGTATTAGAAATGATAAGAGATATTTCTACATTGAGAATATGTGTGAAATATTAATTTAAAGAAAACATATTTTAAAAATTTCTATAAATACAATATGTGTACAATTTACCATGTACAATCCGTGTTTGTTTTGCCTTTGCTCGAAATCACAGGCTGAAAATGTTCGTCCTGGAGCTACAGTATGCATGTCTTCAATGTAATACTTTTACTTTTTGTATTCGTTTAAATCGTAAGATGTAAGCTGCATCGATCCGCAAGAAATTGATGTCATTATTTATGATTATTTGAAAAAAAAATCAAAGAAAGACTTCATGTTTACCATCTTCATGAATCACGGATCCGATACGTTCAAACTGTCCTAGAAGAGTGTTAGGCTGTATCAGATCAGACAAAGGAATACCATGTATGCTTCTTCATTTTTTCCGAAAATTTCTGAAATACCGTTAAATTCAAAGATTTTCTCGTAATAAAGTTGTCATAACATCTCCAATCAAAAGTGAATACCCCTGTACAACATCAAAACACGGTTCTATATCTGCTGCAGATCTAGATAATTAAAGCATCCAATTAATTTTGCAGTAGATACACCTCTGTCAGCGATGTATGAAGATGAACATTGATGTGACTCAATTTGACATCTACAAGTACTTCAAATTTGTTCCTATAAACAAGTAGGCTCAAATTACACGTATCAGTTTTTAATCCAATTTCGCGTCAGCTGCTGGACTAGACAGAGATAATACATCGGCTAAATTGAAAACCCCTTCCGTACACTTCAGTGCAAATGAGTCAATGACTCAATATAAATAAGTACAGCTAAAACTCGAGTTGAAAAAATGAGAAAAATAATGTCTTAATTCATTGCATGATTTTCCTTCTAAAATCAGCGTGTAATACCCATTTGCAGAGGTTGTGGCAAATACAGGAATTAGGGGACGGGATATTTCTAACATAAAAGCGAAGGGTCCCATTCGGGTCAATGGTAGCGGACTTTGAACATAGAGAAAAAACGATGGTTGCATTTTGAATATTTCGTATTTTAAATTACTTTTCATGCTCCCGTTCTTATCATGACATACTAGTATATAATTATTGATAAGAGAAATACGTGTGACTCTTCTCACATGTATGTGCTAGTACTAGTATAAGTGTTGGGCAATCGGAAGTTAAATCATATGGTGGCATACTTCTACCTCTTACATGAGAGATATTTTCTGTAGATTATGTCGTCATGTAACTTCTTTATGTCAACATGCAAGAAAATTATGTTGACATGCAAGAAAATTATGTTGACATGCAAGATAATTATGTTGACATGCAAGATAATTATGTTGCAAGCTGACAAAATAAGTTGCATGTTGAAATAAATAAGCTACATTTGACATAAATAAGTCGCATGTTGACAAAATTAAGTTGCATGTTGTCATAATTAAGTTGCATGTTGACATAATTAATTTGCATGTCGACATATTCTGAAGAAAAATATCTCGCATGTAGGGGGCAGAAGTATGCCACCATATATCTATGGTGGCATACTTCTGCCCCCTACATGCAAGATATATTTCTTCAGATTATGTCAACATGCAAGTTATTAATTTCAACATGCAACTTATTTATGTTAACATGCAACTTATTTATGTTAACATGCAACTTATTTATTGTAAAATGCATCTTTACTATCTTGCATGTCAGCATAATTATCTTGCATGTTGACATACATATCTTGCATGTTGACAAATAAGTAGCATGTCAAAATAATTATGTTGCATGTCAACATATTTAACTTGCATGTCAACATATTTAACTTGCATGTCAACATATTTAACTTGCATGTCAACATATTAATATGCATGTTGAAATAATATCTATAAAAATATCTTGCATGTAGGAGGCAGAAGTATGCCACCATAGCTATTGAATTTGAAGACGTTTAACATCAAGCCTCTCTGAATGAGTTTACACTGATTAGTCACCAAAACATGTATGCCAAATGCGCTGTATTTAGACATTTTTGTACAGAAGGCTGCTATATCTGACGGCAGATTTAAAATGTTTAACGTCTTCAAATTCATTAGCATCATTTTAAAGCAGATAAATTTACAGCATTGACCTGACATCATGCACGTTTCGGGTATTTAACCCTCGTCAGTGATCTTCAATCTAAACAATGTAATATGGCCAAAATCTTTGAAAATTATGTCCTAAATATACCGAAAGACGTAGCAAGATGGCTGGGATATGATGCTACAGGATCCAGGTTTTAGAACTTTGAGAAAAAATTGAAAACAGGAATTTTCAATTGCGTTTTAAGAAACGACCGACCGAAATTGATCGAACTTGGCTACATGTGCCCTCGCGGACTCCTGGTACACCAGCAGAGACACTCACCAAGTGGTACAAATGTTTAGCATCTTCAATTTCTTGACGTCTTCAAAGTCTTCAGATACTTTGTTTTATACATTGGATAAATGATCCATTTGCCTTGGTTTTTGCGTATCCGCATAATTGGAAATGGTGTGCACAAATAATCCGGATACACACACTATTTACACGTTATATATCAGCTGTCGAAACGTTGGTCTCGTCTCCCTTTCCTATTTATCTTTATTTGATCAAGGTGGATAGACAGCGTTACTTGGATATTTTAAAATTAATTTTGATTTTCATTTTGAAAAGTATTATATTTAAAGTGAGCTTAATTTATATAAAAATTAGGAGATCTCCTACAGGACTCAGTTGCAGCATACACCCATAGCCAATATCCGAAACTCCCAAATGAGAAAACACTGAGAATAAGTGCGACCAACTTTCAGAGAGTAGAGATGGTCAGGGCTGTGTCTTCTCTATCGAGATGGAAAGGGTTCGACATCAAGCCCTGTCGTCAAGGTCAGTCAGACTGCTATTCTTAAGAATGCGTTCGTACAAGGCAAGATTGGCCAAGTATCCTATTGTCCTTTTGGAGACACAAGGGTCATATGCACAGTGTACTATTTATGCCTCTGACTCATTTACTTTGGAATTATTATTTTTGAAACCTTTGAATCTCCTGATATTGTGTATCAAAGTCATCATAAAAACCATAAAAACCATAAAAACTGTTGATTTCCCCAAAAGTTATATATTATGTTGCACTTGTAGATCCCGATTATGAAGAAGTTTATGTGTAGACCCGCAGATGGCACTACTTCTGATATGACTTTTAATAATAAAAAATGTTTATCATGTTCATAGGGTTTTGCGATTTGAAAGAAGACATCTTCTCAAGGACAGGTTGTACTCTATGTCTTCCGAAATGGAAGTCACCGGATGTGACAGTTCTACCGAATTGAAGCGGCTAGTGTTGCATGCAGGAGATGCTTACTCTTCATGGGCACCTGGTCTCACTCCCATATCGGGAGTTCGTTTCTTTTCATGTGGTGGAGGTTTTTGTTTGTTTACTTTGGATCCTTTTTATCCTGATTTTGTATGCCTTCGGTCTCTGATTTTCTGAATTATCGATTTTGTGCTATATACAGGGATATGGTCATTATCCATATTTGTCATTATGAAAACCTAACATAACATACAGAAAATTTTATGTTCATAATATCGAAATTTGCCATAATAAATTTTGATGTGCAGTACAATTTAAAACACCAGTTTAAAAATTCAGAAAATGAACATATAAATAAATTTCGCAGATTACGTAAAAGTTTTATTCTGTCTATCGAGGGAAAGATTTGGGAAAGGATGTGAAATACCTTTGTCATAAATCGAAGAATTCATGCAATTTGTATAATCGTTTACATGAAATGACATATTGACCTTCCGTGTTAAGTAACTATTGAAGTTCCGTTTGTATCGAATACGTATGTATACTAATAAATGGATACTGCCCGTTACGTCATATTAGAGGTGTGGCATGGAGTATTATTCTGTACTTTTGTTGCTTCTTTTCTCTCTTGGATTTTCGCCGATTTGAACAATTGCGCATATTTTTACAGCTAATTTCTATTCAGGGACAATTTGTAATAAATCTTTCCATCTCCAGTTTTTCTGAATTAGCCATTTAAGGGGGGGGGGGCGGACAGGAGGGTACCTCTATCCCCTCCCAACCCCTTACCTATCCCTCCTCCCTCTCCTCCTTTTCACTCTTACTTTACCTCCCCCTCCCGCTCCTTCCATCCTCCTCCCATTATCCTTCCTCCTTCCCCTTTTCCCTCTTCCCTTCTCTTTCCCTCCCTCACCCTCCTCCCGCCCCCTTCCTCTCCCATCCCTTTCACCCTGTCCACCCCCTCATTTAAAACATACCTTCATATCTAGTTTTGAATAAATCTGTCATAACTACCAGGTTTTTTATGCGCAGTTCAACCAAAGCTCACATAGAATAATTCTGATAATTTTAGTTGAATTTGCTAGTGGTTATAGATTATATCTTAAGAGAAAGGTATCAGGGAATTGTTGTTCAGACATGGTTTAAACATTTATGAATTTGAAGACGTTAAACATTAGATAAATTGTAAAAATTCGGAATTTCATACCTTTCTTGTAAGGTCCGAAATCCTTCGCAACTTTAAAAGAGGAAAATCTAATAAATAAGATTTATCAACAAAAGATGAGATACTATGATGGTAATCTCTACAAATTTTGATGCCTTAATTTATCCATTGCAAATTTAGTTTGAAAGAATAAATCCTTTGCAACTTTAAAGCAGCACGTTCCGCCTTCGGTCGAAATTATGATTGATAAAAAAGATATATGGCAATTCTCTATTTTTCCTGGATAGTAGAAGTTATAAACTTTCCGTAAATACCAAAATTGTTTCCAAAGGTCCTTGAAGTTATCAAAATAAATGAAATTAAAAACGAATTTTTGTGGCGCCACAAAAATTGCCCATGTTTGGGATAGACCTGCGATACAGCTCGTCGTGTTGTACAAATCAAAACAAACATGGCGAGTAGCGTACACTCTCAACAGAAAAGAGGGGAAAACGCACTGATACTCAGAGTGGGATAGAGAAAGAAGAAAAAAGAAGACAGAGTGTGAAAGAGCAATATGGAAAGTATATATTAGAGACCAAATGAATATATAAAATTCGGTGAAAAATGAATTGAATCTCGTCCCACACCACGAAGTAGCTGATATTTTGCTGGACAAGTAAGTCAGATTAGATACAATCGGTCCTAAATTACTTGATACACGATATATGTATTACAAGTAAGTAACCCCTTTACATCCCGAAGTCGGAATGTGCAGCTTTAAAAGAGGAAAATCTAATCGTGATTTATCAACAAAAGATGAGATACTATGATGGTAATCTCAACATATTTTGATGCCTCAATTTATCCATTGCAAATTTAGTTTGAAAGAATAATATGTTAGTACGACAAAGTATATTACTTTGAGTATTTCAGACCCTGCCTTTTATGGTGATATAATAAACAAAATGAGAAGGATCAAAGTTAGACAACATAACCATCGAAAATGCATCAGAATCATCAAACGCCTTTAATACCGTGGATGTGATACTGATATCACCAAACGGACACTCGGCATGGTATTTGACCAATCTACTGTCTTTTAACCGCGCATTCTTAAGACTCCATGGCGCGCCCTGTCCAATTCTCTTTAGAGAAGACACAAATTCGCGAACCAATGGTATAGATCCGCCGTGCTCCTCAAATACTTTTTGAGGAGCACGGCGGATCTATACCATTGGCTCTCGAAGACAGAGAAGACAGGGTCCCGATCACCTTTCCTATCTGAATATTTGTCTGACTCATTGAGTGATAACGTCCATGAACTTTTTGAGGAGAACTGGCTACAGCAGACAGAGCACGGATTCTATTTCGCATACCCCCATTTAATATCCATTTACATATTCATCTGTGTTGCTTGAGGCCCTACTGTAAGTTTTGCTGACTTGTTTGTGTGGTAATCTTACAGTAAGGAGGTTATTTACACTACAAAAGTGCATTTTTAGATACCTTCAGGTAAACGGAAAAGTGGGAGGGTTGTTCGCACGTAATCCGGATAACTACACCATTTGCTACTGACCGTCCTAAGACAGCACAGAGTGCCCATTGGTCTCGTTGGTTTATGTGTAGTCTTTTGTATTTCATTCATCTATGTCGTATGTCTCTTTTACGTCTCTTAAGTACTGTGCTTTTCTAATCTGTGTTTTCGCATCATGTGTTTAGTGCTTTGTTGTGGGTAGTACAACAGTGTCTGATTGGAGATTCCATCAATTCGTTTGTAACAAGGTGATCCTTATTTCTTAAAAAAAAAAACATTCTGCATCGTAATGATGATATCCTTTTCTCTAAATAACAAGAAATTTTATAACAAACAGTTCCATAACTCGAAGTATTATGATAGATGCATACCGTAAAAATGATATTTGCACATCACACTGTAATAAAGTTATCTGCATATGGAATACCGGTAATCATTATAATACAAATGAACTTTTTTTTATAAATCTAACTTAACCACAGGGTGAGGATGATTGAATTTTTCTTAACTGCATACCTATCATATGTGACATTTCTTTTGTGGTAAGAATCACATGGGAATTTTATATTGAAATTTGAAAACTTGAAGACTACCTTAGGATATTTCAAAAGGACAACACTTCTCATTTGTTAATTAATCTAGTGGAAACGTCAGACAATGCATGAATTTTATAAATTGTTTTCATTTTCGTGCGTGGGCATCGACGGCGGGTCCGGCTAGCCAAACAGGGGATGCTTACTCCTCCCGAGCATCTGGTTCCACCTCTAGCTTGCTGGGGGTCCGTCGATGCTCAATTTTATGCTCTTCTGTGAGTGCTGTTGAGATTATCGTCAGGAACTTCTTTAACTCATTCTTAATATCCGACAGCTATATACACGAAATTATTTATTCGAAAAGAAACTTTTTTCCGAAGCTGAAAACAACACTCAAGTTCCAACATTACTACAGACTTTATTTTCAAATGAACATAATACAGAAGTTGAACACTTCCGTATTATTATTTTAAACACTTATTTCCTTTTGCAATGTGGAGCAATTAAACTTGCTTCCTGTAACAGGATGTTTAGAATGTGACAATTATTTCCTACTCTGTCGCACAAAAGAAGCTTTGTTTTAATTGACCTTTTATCAATTTGACATCATAGATATGATTGTGCTATGACAAATAAAGATAATGACAATATCCCTGTTTACAGCATATAACAAATATGGATAATGACCATATCCCTATACACTACACAAAATCAAAAATGCAATGATCGCTGTGCGATATAAGTCCCCTACCGGCGGCATTCATCATCTGCAACAACAGCCAAGAAAAGTCTGGGAAACTGAATTCACGAAATTTGCTAAGTCCAAGGGCCATAACTCTTGTGAAAATTAATTAATCTAAATTAAACTCAAATCTGCATCACACTATAATGTATTCACATACACAATATCAGTTCATTATCTGCAATAACAGGCATAAAAAAGTCCGGAAAACTACAAATTTCATGAAATTTGCTAAGTTCAAGGGCCATAACTCTTGTAAAAATAGGCCAATGGAAACCAAACTCAGAGTTGGTCTGTATCACACTGAGATGTATTTATTTACAAAAAAAATCAGTGCATTATTTGCAATAGAACCGTAGAGACGCGGCTGCGTTAAGGTGCTCCACGCTGACGTCGCGCTGAAAATATTCCATTTTTACGGTGCTTGGCATTCAACCCTCAATTACAGCTTAAACGTTCTTTCATTAGTTCAAAGCTGTACTTTTTTAATATCTGGTAGGTGTCTGGTAGCTAAGAAAAAAAATTTACCAGGGGGATTCCCCTGTGTCACGTGACAGCCCTAAATATAACTCTACAGTGTTGTCTCGGTTTTAAATTGAATTTTGCAAGTGGTAAATAAGGAAAAAATAATATAAATGTTATATCGTTTTCTTCAGTAAATCCTGTAGATTTAGAAATATGCTGGGCATTGTGACACTTAAAACGATTAAGAGGAGAAAATATACCGAAAAGGAAAACAAGTGGTAAAAACACTGAAAAACTCGACTTTACATCCATATTTTACACAACTATTGAAATTTCTATTGAATGCGCAGCAAAATCTTGGTAAATTGAAGTGTCCTCTATAGATTCTGTATAAAAACATCGAAATTGTACAAGGGTAGTCACCTGCAAATTACATTTTTTTACAACTACCCTATATCAGTCTATTTTCAGATGGGACCTAAACGCACAGGTGATCAGGATTACGTCATAGAAATTTAGCGGGAAAGCATTAGTAAACATGCAACATATACGTGTGTACAACATAATAATTAATATCTGATACAATGTAAAGTGGTTTTTTTTTATTTTAGCATTATTTTTACAACGATGAGAATGTAATATACATATATTAAGAAGGCAGGCCCGGCCGGTGGGGGGGGGGACTGACCCGGGAGAGTAAGCCTCGTCCGGGCATCCGCTTTTATATATGTTTTTCAAGTTAAAACATTATATATTTTCTTTGTGAGAAAGTTTGTGGTAGGGAATAACTCTGGTGATAAAGGTTGCCGCTAGACAATAAAACTTCTGCTGATCAAATATTGAAATCTATGTATCAATGCAATATTTCCTTGACTGAATCAAACCCGGCGGACTATTGAGATCGCGATACTGACCGTCATCTAATTTCGTAATTAACAAAAGTGATTGTAAACTTGTTACAGTGTTTTCGTGAGCAGAGCTCTATCGGTGACAAAATAATCATAATAAAAAAATGTATATAACTTGAAAGAGAGAGAGAGGGGGGGGGGGGTCTTTTCCGGCTAGGCTAATCATGTTTCAGTCTAATTATAACCCGCCCGATCTCTTGCTGATTACAATTTGTTTTATCATTATTTTTATTTGTTCTTAGATTTAGTCTAGTACAAGTTGACCGTATCTGAAGTCTCAATATTGTTCTGTTGTACCGGCTATGAATACGGTGCCCGCCGTATAGCCATTTATTGACACAGGTATTTTAGCACCGTATTCGTAATGATATATATTACATATATATATATTCAAAAATAATGCTTGAGAATAAAGTGCATTAATGTGCATGAGCTGGCACCCTCGCCCCCCCATCCCCCAACCCCGACAGCAACAACAACTAAATGAATATAAAAATGAATAAGAAATAATTATTTTAAAGCCGGTAAATCAGTAAAACTCCATTAAATAGCTAAATATGGACAATATCTAACAAATAGTCTAAATAAAAATTGTGCTCCTTTATGAGGATACCAATTTAAATTCCTCATATTGATTTACTAATTGAAAATCAGCGATTCCTCTGTGAATTAAAAGCGGTTTCTCATCCAAAGCTTCCCTTTAACCCTGAACTCCTACTGCGCATGCTTGACATACAATGACCCGATGTGCAAAACTGTGGAAAAACACGCATTCTTCATTACTTCTCGTAAATAAGATACTGGGAACATTTAGAGTTGATGTAAGGAATAGGATGAAAGCTTAATAATATTGAAAATCCATCCAGTACAATTTATCCCTTGAAATATCCCTAGCAAACGATAACTGATGTGACGTCATTTATAACGTCACACAATGTTTTCGCGGAATTTTCTCTAACGTCATTGCGTGGAGCACCTTAATGTAGCTGCGGAAGTCCAGAAAACTGAAATTTTTGTAAAATTTGCTGAGTCCAAGGGCCATAACTCTTGTAAAAATCGTTGAATCTAAAGCAAACTCAAACTTGATCTGTATCACATTGAGATATATCCACATACCAAAAATGAGTTCAATATACGCAACAACAGCAGAAAAAAGTCCGGAAAACTGAAATTATCATAAAATTTGCTAAGTCCAAGGACGATAACTCTTGTAAAATGAGGTCAATCGAAAGCAAACTAAAACTTGATCTGTATCACATTGAGATATATCCACATACCAAAAATGAGTTCAATATACGCAACAACAGCAGAAAAAAGTCCGGAAAACTGAAATTATCATAAAATTTGCTAAGTCCAAGGGCCCTTACTCTTGTAAAATAAAGTCAATCAAAAGCAAACTCAAACTTGATCTGTATCACATTGAGATATATCCACATACCAAAAATGAGTTCAATGTATGCAACAACAGCGAAAAAAAAGTCCGGAAAACTGAAAATGGGACAGACGGACAGACGGACGGACGGACAGACAGACAGACGGACGGACAGACAGACAGACCGAGAGGAAACTAAGAGTCCCCTTCGGCGTTGCCGGTAGGGGACTAATAATTCAGAAAATCACAAACGAAGGCATACAAAATCAGGATAAAATAGGACCCAAAGCAAACAAACAAAAACCTCCACCGCACGAATAGAAGCGAACTCCCGATATGGGAGTGAGACCAAGTGCCCATGAAGAGTCAGCATCTCCTGCTTGCATTTAACACCCACCGCTTCAATTCGGTAGAATTGTCACTTCCGGTTATCCGGTAAAATCTTTGGTTGGATGGTTCGAATGGTCTCTTTCTGAAACTTGCCAATTCATTTAAGATACATGTATCATCGAAATTTCTGGAGGTTAACATCTTATTCCCATACCTCCAATGCTATTTTGGTAATATATTTCATTAAACAATGCTCCTGAATCGACCCTACACAAAATTGGAGACACACTCTTTGCGAGAGGGTGCTACTGAAATACATTGGATTGTGTCAGAAAATCACTTCGGCATTTGAAGACCGGGTTTCTCAACCAGGTGGTCATTAAAATGCATACCTAGGCTTGGTAGGCGTTAAATAATTGCTAAGATGATAGCGGCAATCACTCATATGATATTCCAAGAGTCACGAGCAGTGTGCAACATCAAAGACATACCGACAGGTACGCTTGATTATGCTAAGGAGATATCCCTATACATGTATATCATCCGTTAGAAGATTAATTTTCGTAACTTATCAATGATCTACTGTCATTCAAAAACTAATAAGGATATAGGGGATTAAACGGGCCAATCAGATTGCGATTAGAGATGAATGTTAAGCGTCTTCAAATTCATTAGCATCATTTAAAACTAGATGAATTTACAGCATGGACCAGACATGCACGTTTCGTTAAATTTAACTCTCATCAGTGATCCTCAATCTAAACAATGAAATATGGCCAAAATCTATGAAAATTATATCCAAATTATACCGAAAGACGAAGCAAGATGGCTGGGATATGATGCTACAGGACCCATGTTTCAGAAATTTGAGAATATTTTGTAAACAGAAATTTTCGAATGCGTTTGAAAAAACGTCCAACCGAAATTAATCGAACTTGGCTACATGTGCCCTCGGGGACTCTTGGTCCAACAGAAGTGACACTCGTGCCAAGTGGTACACATGTTAAACGTCTTCAAATTCATTAGCATCATTTATAAGCAGATAAATTTACAGCATGGACCAGACATGCACCTATCTAACCCTCGTCAGTGATCCTCAATCTAAACAATGAAATATGGCCAAAGTCTTTGGAAATTATGTTCAAAATATACCGAAAGTCGTAGCAAAATGACTGGTATTTGATGCTAGCAAGATGGCTTGGATATGATGCTACTAGACCCAGGTTTCAGAAATTTGAGAGAATTTTGTAAACAGAAGTTTTCGAATACGTTTGAAGAAATGACCGTCGAAATTGATCGAACTTGGCTACATGTGCCCTCGTGGACTCCTCGCACTAACCCTTTAGCGGTCAGTGAGAAAATGACAGAATATTTACCTGTCTTCATTTATTGTCCCCATTCGGTCTTTAATTATGTAACCCCAATGAGGATTTACTATAATTGGTTTGAAAAAGTAAACAGTCGGAACATCTTATTATTATTTTAAATACATAGTATATCATGTGAATTAGTTTTGTAGTAAGATTCTCATGGGAGTATTGAATTTGAAATTGGAAATTCATAGCTTATTATTGGAATACTTCCAAGGGACAGATCAATCTTCTCAAAGTTATATCAAATAACGTATAGAGTAAAATTAATGTGATTTTAGAAAATAGGCTCTGTAGTGGGTTATATAGGAAATAATTTCCTGGTACTGGTATAGAATAAATGTGATATCAGAAAATAGGCTCTGAAGTGGATTATATAGGAAATAATTTCCTGTTACTGAATGATATAACTTTGATTTCCTTACATGCCCTATCAAAATTAATTACTTTTTTTCCTGAAAATGTCCAACACGAGGAGGAAGGTGATAATGGCCAATGTGTTTGTATTAGGAAACTAATACGCACGATTAACCTTTGTACTCTTTCAGGTCTATGAACATAGTAAAAAGGTAAATAAATTGTTTTTAGATTGATAAAAATCGCTTTATTTCACTCTTTACAAATAAGAAATATGAATTTAAACATTTGGGTTACCAATGAGATAAAGGAGATCCTGACGATAATCTCAACAGCGCTCACAATAGAACACAAAACTGAGCATCAACGGACCCCCAGCAAGCTAGAGGTGGGACAATGTGCAAGGGAGGAGTAAGCATCCTCTGTTTGGCTAGCCACACCCGCCGTCGATGTTCAAGATGAACGATTCATCTGTACTTTCAGACTCGATCTTTCTTTGATAAATATTGACCAATTAGTGGCTTTTAGCTTTATAAAAATCTCTTCAATCTGTAAATAACTGTTAAAAATTCTACAATTGAAAATTCAAATCACAATTCAGTTAAATCAGTGAAACACATGAAAGAGAACTTAAACAGTTCTCTTCATTGCATTAAATAAATTAAGAAATATCAAAAGGATAGACGAAAGTTTCATTTGTGGTCTTTTGTGTTTAATGTTTGATGTCGTGTTGGTTGTTCCTTGTCCCTTTCGTGTTTTGTGTGTCTTTCTTGTGTTTTCACTTGGAGTGTTTTGTTGTGTTGCTGTTGGTACTGCAACCGAGTCTTGTTGGAGATCCCCTCCTTTCCTTGAATTGCAAAATATGGATAAAATATCTTCTCTGAGAATCAAATGACAAAGAGTGTTCACAATACTCTAACATGCGGGGTCTTAAATCATGTAAAACCCGAGGCTTGCCGAGGATGTGCAAGATCTCGAGAATATCTGAGAGTCGAATCGATTTGTTTTTCACCGAAGAGTGAAGACCATGAAAAAGTTCTTTCTGTATTATATCTAAGGGCGAAAGTTGAAAGGGAAATAGATGAGACGATATCCGAAAAATATCAAGTTGATCTATTTAGCAAAACATTTGCGATATTCAAAGTCAGCGCCTCCGAAAATTGTATACTAAATTAGAATAAACTACAAATAATTAGGCTTGGCAAGTTGTCAACCAACAATACACAGAACAAGACGCCCAGGGGCCACATCGCTCTCCTGAAAACATTGGAAATCTTGTCCTAAGGGAATTTGGATGTGATTTATACTTGTATATTATATAACCGGGACGTAACGTCGATTCTGATTGGCTGACACGCGAGTCATTATTTTCCGATAATAACCGCTGACGGAAGATAATGACTCGGTGTGGTGTTTGTCCTGATTTCAGTATTTACGATAAACAAAAAATATAGTTATTTTGTTAAATATTAAAAGTTAAGAAATACTTTTCACAAAAAAGTGCAATTAATTGTTGAATTCTTGATTAGAAATTATGTGTGAGGGTTTAGTACCGAAACGTGCATGTCTGGTCCATGTTGTAAATTTATCAGGTTTTAAATGATGCTATTGAATTAAAAGACGTTTAACATTTGAACTACTCGGTGAGTGCCACTGCTGGTGGACTAAGAGTCCCCGAGGGCACATGTAGCCAAGTTCGATTAACTCTGTTTGATCGTCTGTCTCTTCAACGCGTTTGAAATTTTCTGTTACAAAATTTCTTGAAATTTCTAAAACGTGGGTCATGTAGCACCATATCCCACCCATTCTGCTACGTCTTTTGGTACATTTTTGGACATACTAATTTTCATACTTTTTGGCCATATTACATTGTTTAGACTGAGGATCACTGACGAGGGTTTAGTACCCGAAACGTGCATGTCTGGTCCATGCTGTAAATTTATAAGGTTTTAAATGATGCTATTGAATTAAAAGACGTTTAACATTTGAACTACTAATTGGTGAGTGTCACTGCTGGTGGACTAAGAGTCCCCGAGGGCACATGTAGCCAAGTTCGATTGCATGATCGTCTGTCTCTTCAACGCATTTGAAATTTTCTGTTACAAAATTTCTTGAAATTTCTAAAACGTGGGTCCTGTAGCATCATATCCCACCCATTCTGCTACGTCTTTTGGTACATTTTTGGACATAACATTTTTTTATACTTTTTAGCCATATTATATTGTTTAGACTGAGAATCACTGACGAGGGTTTAGTACCCGAAACGCGCATGTCTGGTCAATGCTTTAGATTTATCAGGTTTTAAATGATGCTATTGAATTAAAAGACGTTTAACATTGATATTGTTTTGAATCTTTATTTTAATCATATATAGTCTTACTATTCGTTATATAATATAACAAATAAGGATTTGGTCGAGGTTATTATAATGACCTCGACCACATCATTGTAATGACCTGATAAAATTTGATATTACAAATCTCATCGGGTCATTATAATGACATAATGACCTCGACCAAGTCCATATTTGTATAATAATTCTTCTCCTGATACACAACAACACTGTACATCATAATTACACAACAACACTTTTGAACATCGATTTCATATAATAAAGAAAACAAAACACATAAGTAAAGTGCATGTGACACCGATTGCGCTCGAGTCGAATCTATTATACTCATAAACAATAAGCATCATCATAATATCATCATCATCTTTATAATATTCTTCTCATTTCCAACATCAAAGTCAATGTTTCACTATGAACTTAAATGCTCATGACAAATGAAATATTCATGTAAATCATCGTTCAAATTATATATAACACATAATTATATATATAAACTATGAGGATGCATGAAAAGCCGGCCACCCGGTCCCAAATGTATATACAAAAAGAAATAAGCGGAATGCTTGAAATTACAGGGACGGAAATAAAGTATAGTATATTTAAATGAAATTTTGATCTAAAATTTACGATCCGAACTGTAGAGCGCTGTCGGGTCGAATGAAACAATCGAACACTCTCGTGCTGAAAAAGGCGCGAAACTAGCGCCACCTACAGGTACAGTTTGTCACAAATCAGGAGAAATTAATTTGACTCTTGTTCATCCTATTCAAACGAGACAAATTATATTTCTCCTGATACACAACAACACTGTACATCATAATTACACAACAACACTTTTGAACATCGATTTCATATAATAAAGAAAACAAAACACATAAGTAAAGTGCATGTGACACCGATTGCGCTCGAGTCGGATAACAAAGAACGGGAATGTAAAAGTTAATTCAATACCTAAACATTTTGTCACAAGAAGACGCTCATGTAGAGAATCTTTAACGTAGCCGTCTTTGGCTAATTCAGACTTCCAGCGGCCATGTCTCTTAAATAACCTATCATGGATGCCAAAGGAGGCCGCTGCAGTTGCGCCTCCTGATCTGAGGCTGTGAAGACCGTAGTCTTTAATATTTGATACAAAAGGGGAAAATGCACTTAAGAAAATCTCCCTCATTCTAGTATAGGACATGGGAATGTTGTTTGAACGAAAAATATAACCAAAACAGCATTTTGTAAGATTTCTGAATAAGAACATATCGTTACTTATGTTTTGAAAATTTCCGTATTCAAAATAACGCTGTAAATTGATAACAGGACATAACTTTGTCCCTGTTTTAGAAATAACGAGCCAGTTTCCGTCCCTATAAACATCTGTTTTACTTTTCTCTATGAATATAGCCATATGAGATTCGAAAAAACAAACATCACATATCTTCAAATGCAATAATTCAGATACTCTTAAGAACCCTGCATAAGATAATAAACATGCGCAAATAGTACGCTGATTGTACAAATTACCAATAATGAAAAGGTTGTCAAACATTTTTTCTAACAGCTGAGGTGTAATAGGTTCTTTCTTCTTTACATGATGAGACAATCGCCTCTTTGCTCCTTCTAACACATTTTTCACCAAATCAGACTCTGTTGGAGAAGGCGCACTTATAATCGAATGGGACCATCTGATTCCATAAAACGCTTGTGTCACTGGACCGGGTGACTGGCTCTGTTGCACTACACTAGGAAGATACAGAGCCACATGGATAGGTTTAGCCGGTAAACATTCAGATTCTGGAATTCCATTACGAATAGCCCAAGATTTCCATTTCTTGAACGCACTATAATAATTTTTCACGGTGTTGGTAGATTTTCACTCGGATATCAAATCGGCAACGAAAACGAATTTACTGGCTAAACTATCAGGCAGCTCTGCCAGGTCATCTTTGAATGCCTGCAAAAACAAATGTATAGAAATAAACATTAATGATCTAAAACATCATTTAACTACATTTTGAAAATCGATTCTAAGTGCCAACATTTTAAAGGGTAAATCTACCCTTCCAAACAGACTTCCGGTCTTCCCAGCCTGGTAGAAGTCTTTCTTCACAGGCAGCTCAACATGAGCTATAACCGCACTGATGAAACCAGTATCATCAGCTATCAACGGCCAGAAGCTAGCCGATTGCCAACATGGCAAAATTACAGTTCCAAAGGCACAACATTGCCTCATATAGCCTAACACTCTAGAAACAATGCACACAGGTGGCACAAACCACCCGTTTACACCGTGCCAATCAACAGTAAACGCATCTATGCCAGTAGCTCCTGGCATCCAATACCTAGAATAAAATACAGGTAATTTATTGTTAGTACAAGAGGCAAAAAAGTCTATTTCATGGGGACCCCATAGGGCATCTAAATACTGAAAAATAGACATAGATACACCCCAATCATCATGATCGATGATCCTGCTGATCTGATCAGCTTTCTCGTTCTCTGTTCTGGGAACCCATTCTGTATACAATGAAATATTGTTCGTTAAACACATATTGAAAATTCTTAAAGCAATCTGTTGTAAATCTTGTTTCATACTACCCTTTTCTATAATGCTTACAACATTTGTATTGTCAGAAAACCATTTGATGCGTTTATTATTCAAAAATGGCAAAATTGAAGAAAGAACTCTCTCTACAGCTACTAATTCTCTCCATGTGGAGCTCTTAACTTTCTCTGATTCGCTCCACATACCATGTGAAACACTTAAGGGGTTCTCAACAATATAACCCCCGTACCCAGTACCACTAGCATCACTGTAAACAACGGAGTGACATGAAAAATCTGTACAAAAGTTTCTAAAATTTATCTTTTCAATATTATCTTTCCAAAAAAGCATTTGATTTAAACTTTCTTTTCGTAAAGCAATGGTATGATTCCAAGAATCTGCTTGTAAAATATCAGAACTCAGGTTCTTTGTCATAATGTAAACAATATTCCCAACTACATATGACATGGAGATAACTTGACCTACTAATCGTGCGACCTTGCGCACATGAGCTGAACCTGTCTGATGAACAGAGGCTTCAATAACTTTATTAGTATCATGTACTTTCGTAAGTCGACATTGTGGGATACTAATTATGCCATTCTTCAAGTCCAAATCATAACCTAAAAACACCACATCCTGAGAAGGAGACCACATAGATTTTTCAACCTTGGGAGCAAATCCACTACTAATTAGGTCATGCTTGATTTCATTTGCGATCTGTTGACAAACATCCTTATTCTCATGACAACCTAACCCATCATCAAGGTACATGAGGACCTTTTTCCCTTCTCCCCTCCATTTCTTAACGAGAGGGCGTGTGACTTTCGTGAAGATATAACAAGCTGAACTAAGACCGAAAGGCAAGACTAGAAACTTGAAAAACTTCGTTTCATTTCCATATTGCCAAGAAAAACCTAAAAATGTAGTGTGGGGTAGGAAAATATCAATATGATGGTACGCAGAATGCAAGTCAAACTTAAAACAAAAGTGACCTTTTTGTATGAATTGCATAGCAGTTCTTATGTCTTCAAACTTAATGGTCGATTTCCACAAATGTTTATTTACATGCCTCAAATCTAAAATTAGACGCTTCTTTCCGTTTGACTGAACAGATACGGAGAGTGGGTTTACGACATGGGGTCTAATAGAACACTCTACTGCTAAGCCTTTGTTCAGTAGATCACGAATGGCATCCCTAACAAAACCGTCATGCATGAGAGACGACTTGTTATTTGGCAAAAAGGCAGGAGGGGGTGTTGTAAAGAAAGGAATTTTGTATCCGTTTCTTATAACATCTAAAATATTATCATAAGAACCTATTTGTATCCAAAAACTGACATGACTTTTAAGTCTACCTTTAACAATGATTTCTGCTTCACCCTGTTCGTATTCATAATAATCATCTGTTAATGTAACATCAATTACTTGATTACAATCTGATACAGGTAAAGAATACTTATCTTTAACAGAGTCAGTCAGATTTTGTCTTGGTACTGGTGCCTCCTGTCTTCGCTTGTTGTGGGTTGAAGGGGCACTCACTTCTCCAGTGGCTAAATGATCCACAGGAAAAACAGGATCCGATCCCCCATTTCTTTCCTGGGCCCTTGGGAAATCCTTGAGGAGCGAAGTGTTGGGGATATGCGTACCACTCGGGGCCACGAAAAAGATGCTGAGGAGCAATACCCTGAGCAAAGGGCTTAGCGACATCCCTAGGAGACTTTGTTTGCTTTTGTTTGGCAGCTTTACGTTTTTTGATAGCCCTCGACTCCGCCCTGTTGATCTTACTTTCATCTTCCGAGTCATCTGCGACGGGATTGGCCTCATATTGACGGACGGTCTCCCACCCGCCCTCGCTAGAGTCAGCAATTTTTATCAGTTTATTTCTCTTTTTGAGTTTTTCGGACGCAGTAGCAATAACTTCTTTAGCGTAGTCAAGTTTTCCGTTATCAATTGCCCAGTTAACTTGTTCTAATTCTTCAGACACTTCTGAATTAAACGTGTATTGGATTCGGTTACCTTCAGACCGCCATTTCACCAGAGTGTCCGACTTCAATTTTTTCACTTGGGTTGCAGAACCATGTACCTCTTGTTTTAATTCATTAAGGTCTTGAGATACCTGGGTTTGTAGGGCAGATATGGAAGCCCCTTGACTTTTGACGACGTTCAGTATCTCTCTAAGGGAAACGTGTTCCGCCGGGTCTTCACAACTAGACTCCATTTACGATCCGAACTGTAGAGCGCTGTCGGGTCGAATGAAACAATCGAACACTCTCGTGCTGAAAAAGGCGCGAAACTAGCGCCACCTACAGGTACAGTTTGTCACAAATCAGGAGAAATTAATTTGACTCTTGTTCATCCTATTCAAACGAGACAAATTATATTAATAATATAATTATATTAATAATGTGGGTGCTGCAACCCAGTGTTGTTGGAGATCCCCTCCTTTCTTTACAATATGTCGTATTTTTTCTTCTACATTTTATAGAGGAATATGCCAGTTAAGTGAGCACTTTCTTAGAGGAATCAAAGACCCTGTGCAGTAACGTTATATGTGATACATATGTAACTCTCATAGCCGTAATCCATAGGCCTGCATTGTAACATCACTGACGAAAGTTAAGTACCCGAAACGTGCATGTTTGGTCCATGCTGAAATTTTATCTGATCTTAAATGATGCCATTGAATTTGAATACGTTTAACATATACGTAGGTATTAGAGAAAATGATATTATATATCATTTTAGCATTTAGGGCAGCATTATCATGATTATTATATTTATGAATATTAACATATGTCCATTCATTTGAATAGAAATTACATTGTGATTATAGGAGTATTATAAGAGTACAACTGCAGTAGAACGTTTGTGGGTTATAACAATATAATCACATTCATCCAAAAATATTACCGAAATTAATGGAGGTTTACATCTTAGCACCATCCTTCCAATGTTATTTAGAACATATATCTTATTTGGATATGCTACTGAATCGACCCTACAGAAAATTTTGAACCGCGTACTTTCTATCAGGTAAACACTCAAGTTTAATTTAATTTTCTAAAAAATGAGACCAGACGGCGCTAGTGAAATGAATTTAGGCGGCTTTTATAAATCACGATGTATTACCTGTCTATGAAGTATGCTACTGAATCGACCCTACAGAAAATTTGGAACCGCGTACTTTCTATCAGGTAAACACTCAAGTTTAATTTAATTTTCTAAAAAATGAGACCAGAGGGCGCTAGTGAAATGAATTTAGGCGGCTTTTATAAAGTACGATGCACTACCTGTCTATTGAAGTATCTGTCTTAAGGAAATGTTTTATACTGAATCTATGGCAGTATACTTTCTAGTGTTTACGCGATAGATGGATATTAAATTGACACATGTAAATCTCTTGCTTCGGCAATCGCGAAAGTCTTATTTCGTACAAAAGCGTTCCTACATCGTGAGTTTGTCGTAGCAAATGTCTCAAAGAGTCAATCTTTCCGTTTTGGTTAGATGCAGTCAATTTCAATGGTTCGAATGTCGTCCAATACCCTGATAAAAA
Source organism: Pinctada fucata (assembly GCA_028142955.1). Classification (NCBI taxonomy): domain Eukaryota; kingdom Metazoa; phylum Mollusca; class Bivalvia; order Pterioida; family Pteriidae; genus Pinctada; species Pinctada fucata. Next base: position 21,098,384 of record AP027115.1, on the reverse strand, counting down.
GATGCTACACTGTCTATAAGCAGAAAAAATATTTCAATATTGCTATTTTTAAACACTATGTTTGTATCTCTGCTGTAGGACTGTAAGTCCCAAATAATATCGTTTTCCTAGTTCCCTGTAGTGCTTTTGTTACCCATTACCCTTACGGTTTAGAATATCATACTTTGTGAAATATTCGTCTTACATCAAATGCCGCATACCATCAACTCCAAAATCGTCAACGCCGATTATTATACAATTTTGTACCTGTACTTGTGACAACCCTTGTATTTGAATATTGATAACTCCTCGTAATGAAAGTATATTTTCTGAGTATGCTTCCTGGGCGTATCAGTTAACGATAACGATAACGTTGTGATGCAAAAACGAAACTTACATGAAAAAGATAACAACAAAGAATTAACGGACATTATGTAAAATAACACCACGAACAAAAATCTGGTGACAACGAGATGCTAATTAGAATGAATTGAAGAAACGAAATCTTCGTCGTCAAATAAAGATAAACACCGACAATGAGAGCAATGAATTCAGTTTATTTACAATTAAAATGATTACTGAACAGTATGAACATCAAACTTCGTTTAAACTCAATCACTTCATCGCTACAGTTCCAGTCCAATAAAAATAACGTAAATAAGAATAAAGTTATCTATATTCCTCCTATATTCATGAATACTATACAACGTTCGTAAATAAAAATCACCATACAAGGTCAAAGTTAGTAAAAAAAAACTGATTATATACAAGATACCCAATTAAGTCATGAAACAAATAAAACCTTTCAGTTTTTTTAAGTAGAAGGTTAACAAGCATTTCATGCGACGCTATTTGCAGTATACATTTGTGTCAACGCTTATTTAAAACAAATCTCGTTTAGTCGTTTCTCCCAATGGAATAGTATTTATAGAGTACCATAGTCTAATGAATGTAATGCATGATAAATGAAAAAAGGCTCTGACCGAGGGCGCTACCTTCTGTAAAAATACATTTTTCTCTCTCCATTTCTATGACGTAAGCTAGCATATTTGTCTTGTTCTCACTATGAACAATGTGTTATATTTTGAAAATACCAGTGGCAGGGCTACTTGTGTATTATGAGAAAGTCTTATGGATTCTATATCTTATACCTTTTTTTCGTCCAAATGATATATCTCATACTAGTATTCAGCAATTGCTTTCATAACAGTGATAAACCTTTTTTTTTGTATCCAGAACAGTACATTTGAGACGAAAATCATACAACTTTGAATCATAGAAAAATATGAGCTTCGTAAAAAAAGATTGTCTAACAATATATGAATTAATCGGGATTAATATGCAGAGTAGACTTTTCACAAACATGACAGCAAACCAAATACACAGATAAATGGACATCAAATGCATAAAGGCATGCGAAAAATAGTCTGTGCTATATTCAATATCAAATTCAAAATATAAACATATTTCTTAGTATTGCTTAGAAAAGTAATAGATATACAATTACATATTATTAGATTTTCTTATAAATAAATACAGTATTTTGTAATAGCAGATTCCACAAGAAAATACGTTTAAATTATTCGAGAGAGAAAGTTAAACAAGCTTTAAGCTTCCTTTTGACCCTGGCTTCTTGGATATTATAAATTGCATCATATATGTGTATGTAGCATGCTTTTTGTAATATCTAAGCTGTAGTAGTTTGAATTTGATTGCACTTGGGCTGATCCGAGGTAGTGGACCCTGTCCTTTATCGACCAGCGGACTCCCAAATAGGTGCAGATGTTATATATAAAGTCGGTAAACTCCGTACGGCGGCTTCGCCTTGCATACAAAGCAGGCCGCTCATACCGCTACGCCACGGTGACAACCCTGTAGCTGTAGTAATTTGCATGGCACGTGTTAAAAGCACAACCTACAATGCATTCCATTTTTGCACTGGAAACAGGAGATGTGCGTCTGTGGAGCTGTGTTGATGTCTACGTCTGTTTGTGGAGCTGTGTTGATGTCTACGTCTGTTTGTGGAGCTGTGTTGATGTCTACGTCTGTTTGTGGAGCTGTGTTGGTGTCTACGTCTGTTTGTGGAGCTGTGTTGATGTCTACGTCTGTTTGTGGAGCTGTGTTGATGTCTACGTCTGTTTGCCTTATTAGTATGTTTTCTAGAATATGTAAGCCTTTTGATTATGAGTTTTGGAATCTGATTACGGATCGAGTTGTTTTGTGTTTGACCTTCATTCGGCGATGAAAATAATTATATGGAAGTGTTCCAACTTTTTTTCCTTCTAGAAGGATTTTCATGCTAATTCGGATGCACCAGACACGTGCAAGTAATGGAAATCTGACTAGAGTGATTTACATCTACAGTAGAACAAGATGATTACATGGCAACAATGAGTTAAAAAGATAGAGAACAAGATAGAGAACAAGTCAACAAAACGCCGCAGCTTTCAAGACAGAGAACAAGTCAACAAAACACCACAGCTTTCAAACTAGAGCTTGAATTAAATCTTGACAATTGATAAAAAGTTCCAGGGCTTTTAAATATGTACATTTAAATACATGAATACGAATTTTGTTCAACATTAATTATAATTAAACATTCAGCAGCGTATGAATTTAAAACTGCATATCATTCTATATTAGTAACAAGTTGATATATAGCCTTTCGAACTTCAGTACATGCAGTTTCTGACTAGCATAATAGTGTGTATACATGTACTTGTGTCCGGACGGAATAAGGGACTACTGTCCCATGTTCCATCTGGACATAAGTACATATCCCTGAATCCAGACGGATTAAGGGATGTACTGTCCCTCCGCTGGCATCAAACAGTTTAGTGTCGTAATCACTTTTACCTTTTTTGTGTTGTCTATATCTTTTTTTCCAAGTGACGTGCATTCGCCCTTAATTGAATGAATCCGACATTGTCCGACATTGTCTGAATAGTGAACGTGATTGATTTTACCCCTTGTGTGCTTTAATTAGTAACAAGAGGATGATATATAGCATCAGAATTTAAAACGTCATATTCTTCTATATAAGCACCAAGAGGATGATATATAACATCAGTATTCCCGACCAAAAGAGAAGTTGTACTGTACTTGTACCCTTAGTCTCATTGCTCCATGTGACTTCGTGCTGTACTCGTCTTTTGTGTTTTTGCATCGGGTGTTTTGGTGTTTTACTGTTGATGCTGCAACGGGGTCTTGTTGGAGATCTCCTCCCTTCTTTTCATATTTTTCTATATAAGCACCAAGAGGATAATGTATAACATCAGTATTCCAGACCAAAAAAGAAGTTGCACTGTGTTGGTATCGTCATTGCTCCATGTTACTTCAGGATTCCATCCTGTAAGTCAAGAACGTCTTCAAGGATTATTTACAATGATTGATTTGATAGCATTCCATGGATGCCATAAAGTCGTAATATATGTCATTATCTTTAAATTTGTGGGAAATTACAATGAAGTATCTATCCTTCATGGGACAATTTCTAGTCTTGTTTTGCTCGTGGCGTCATCAAGGTTTTTATAGAATCTTATAGAAGATATACACTTCTTCATATATTTTTTTAATGATAGTAATTCTTACTTTGTACATTCTGTGATACACAATGTTTTTTTCTTGTGCAACAAAAGTATTCTCCTTCCTCTTCCGTCTTGCATACATTTACATTTAGATTTACTGTTGGAAGAATTCTGTTTTTAAACATCTGCAATATTTTAAACGGTTCAAATAAAGAAATGGATAAAACACCTGGTTTTTCTTTCCCGTACGTTTTGGCCATTTGGAATATATCGGCGGATTTAAATTACTTTTGTACAAACTGTTTGACATCACGAGATGACTTTCTAACAAATTATGAAGTGTAAAAGACAGACATGTTATATTAGACTCTTAATTTTGGCATTTCTTACAACGTCTAATGTATTGTACAAAACATATAAAGCCCGCCGATAAAGACCAAAAGGCGAAAATGTAAGACCCCCCCCCCCCCCTATAATAAGTCGAAGTGCCCTATAGATTTTCAACGTCAAGATCAAAGTTTAAGATTATTTTGGACTGCTAAAACGTCAAGATCAAAGTTTAAGATTATTTTGGACTGCTAAAGCGGTTGGTGAAATATTCTTTAAAGTCTATAAAAATCTACTTTTCGCCGTGTGTTTTGAAACTCTGTTAACTATAAGATTGATTCATGTTCTTTTACATGTAGTACGGATTTTGATATTTTTGCCATGCATAAAGGATGAGGAGGTTACATGAAGGTACATGTATTTGTGCAGTAGGCGACGTAAGAAATAAGAACCTTCAGTTTAAAATCTTTAATTAATGTAACAAGAAAAAAAGTTTAGAATTTCAAACTCAGAGTGAAAGGCCAAGAGCTTCTGACTAAAAATGCTTATTTGGAGAAAATATTCTTAACATTCATCATACGCCCTCGAGCAATTTGCATTTATGAGGGCTGATTGATATGTTGTGAGCCTCTGTTGTCTGCGAAGCAGAAGGTATTGTACTGATATATTATCTCCATAAAGGACACATACTATGCTTAACTTCTGACACAGTGTCGGGGAAATATTAAGCTTAAGCGCCGCGAAGAGCTCACTAGTTAAAGGTGCGCTGCTCCATCACGAGCCTGTCATGGCTGCCATTCATGATTGTGGCTTTAATTTGATTGAGCATCCGCCTTATTCCCCTGATCTTGCTCCATCACACTTTAACCTATTCCCAAAATTGAAAGCAGCTATTTCTTGCACCCACTTTCAGTTCGATGATGACTTCATACTTGCAGTTGATGGCTTTCTGACCAGGCAAGATAAGGAGTACTTTAGAAGTGGTATTGAGACCCTTAAATACCGGTGGCAAACGTTTGTAGATACTGAAGGGGATAATGTAGAAAAATAATGCAAAATTTTTCAATACGAGGCTCACAACATGATCAGCTGTCTACTTGATAGATAATGAAAACAAATTCCATCGTGCGTATTTTGCAGCGTTAGCGTTGAAGTAAATAAATATGTTTTGTTTAACGGTCCATTGACTAACTGTCTTGGTATTGTGTTGTCCTGAATAGTACACGGTTTTACTTTCCATGGAATGAATGTAATGATGACATGTAGTGTGTTTTCGTATGAATACGTATGTTTTTCATAAAATCGTATAAACATTACAATTTGTATTAGATATCGCAAATTGCCATCACGTCATTATCATATTTTAATTTACAGTAAGGGGATTAAGACATACATATATATTTTCTTCGAGCTTAATAAGCTCTCGAATAATTTGAAAAATCTTGAACATTTAATCCCCATAGCGACATAATTTGCATTATAACTTGTGCAATCTGTATTTATGTCATATTTTGACGAAATAAAAATCTCACCAAATATCCTCCGACTGATGTTAAACAGGACTTTGTCACACAATTCGTCTTTAGATTCACGCTTGATTCTCCGAAACACGGTTCTGCACATCATAAAGGTTGTATTTAAGAGTGAATAGAATGCAACTATTTTATATTTGATTGCTAATATTCAGCATATGGAATTGCATCAATACCAACACTTTAGAAAAGAAACAATAAAATGTAGTAGGTGAATGACTTATTTGTCATTAGGAAGAACATTGGAACGAAAAAGTGTTAAGTATCGGTCCACGTAAGAGTCAGGCAGGGGTGATACATCAAAAGTTTATGAAAACTTTTTATTTCTGTTTTGAGATATATATTAGGTACAAATCAAACATATGATACTAGTATTCATTTCTCAAGGTAGCGATGGTAAAGCGAGATATTCACCTCATAGCTTATAAAGGATTATGAAGGAAAACATGGCAGGAAAATTTTCTTTATATAATTCAACCATATATGCCACTCCAATAACTTTCTTCGCCATCCAAGTATGAGAAAATTTCCTTCAGAACATTAATATGAAGGCAGATCTGAACATATTTCAAGAGAAAAAAGTTCTGCAAAAATTTTAAGTTTTTTCAGCTGCCTGATTCTTACGTGGACCTGTACTTAAGGAAATAGGCGCATAATACTCTACTTCCGGTTCTTTTGATAACAGAAAAATAAAATACCAGAAAGTTGGCCAAAACGCACGACTTCGGCAATTTTCGAGACCATACATTTTCATGGCGAGCGAAACGCTTAAAAATATGTCAAATATCTAAAAATAAGTAAGAATCATGGAGGGACATAATTTCTAGGTTTCCCATGAAATTGGTATTATACCCCTTTTACCTTAACAGAGTATTCTCTTTCTATTGTCATCGAAAGGTCAAATTTGAAAAAGTCTGCGTACAAAAGAAACCTAAATAATGAAGAAAGGAGTTTTCTTAAAGCTGCATGTCACAATATCGCCTTTCGTGTGCGTGCAAATTTCAGGGGAGCATAATAGTCGCCATTGTGTTTGTCCGTCCGTCGGTCCGTCTGTCTGTCCAAGCTCATATCTCCTAAACCCTACATCAGAAATTGATTATATTTCACACAATTATCCATTATGGTAGATCAGTTGAAATAAAGGTCATTTAAGGTAAATTACAAAAGTCCAGGGTCATTAACTGGCTAAAATTGTTTTATTGTAGTAAAATTTCAAGATTTTATTGAAAAGCAGTGTTTTGTCCAAATGGTTAAACTTTTTGAATAATGATAGTAAATTGCAAAATCTATTATACATGTTTCGGGTTTTGAGATTCTTGCATTGGGTTGAAAATAGCTTTTCCTGTACTTTGAAGACATAAATAAAAAGATCTATTTCAAGTCAAAAGGTTTGCAATTTTGCTTAATAAAGGAGAAATGCATATTCGTTTATACATGTATATATTACAGGTTTTCAGCCTTTTTTATTGCATTGATGATAAATGTATACTATGACGGGGGATGCAGTATACCTAACTCCTGGGTAATAATTTGTTCAAACCTCATAAACTGTTTAGATGGATGTGCCTTTCAGACAATACCATTTAAAGGGTAGAAGTCAAGGTCATTCATGTTAGAAATAATATATATATATATATATATTTTCTATTGGTGCGATATCACCCCAAAAATTGGACAGAAAACTGTATAATTCGCGCTTAGCGCTTAGCGCGTTGATGCAAAAGTTTTCTGTCCAATTTTTTGGGTGATACCTGCATCAAAAGAAAAAAAAGGATTCATTTCTAGTTATTTTAGCTCACAGCGACGAAAGTCCGGAGCTAATGTCATACCCCCGGCGTCGTCGTCGTCGTCGTTGTCGGCGTTATCGTCGTCCGTATCCAAAACGTTAACATGGGATATATCTTTATAAGGGGTAGGGCTTTTATATTTCACATGTAAATACCTTGTGACAAAACTTTTCATTTGAGGTCATGACCTTTGACCTTGGTCTTTGAACTACTTTTCAAAACCTTACCCTGAGCTCTATCTCTTGAACTATAAGGGATATGACTTTGATATTTCACATGTAGATACCTTGTGAAGAGACCTTTCATTTGAGACCATGACCATTGATTTAGTGAACTTGGAGTTGAAATACCTGTCGAAACCTTTAACATGGGCTATATCTCTTGAACTGTAAGGGGTATTTCACATGTAGACACCGGTTCCTTGTGATGAGACCTTTCATTATGACCAAATGACCTTGAACTTTGACCTACTATTGAAAATTTAGTTTGCATTGTCGTCATCTCTTCAACTATACGTGAAAGGAATTATATACTTTATGCATATATTTATCATTACCAAGACCTTTAATTTGAAACAATGACCAATTAGGTAGTGACCTTTACCTCTGCCTTCAACCTACTTTTTGGTTACTCATACTTTGGCTATATCTTTCGCTCTCCGGGGGATAGGACTAATATTAGATGCATAGTCTCTTCATGAAAATGTTTTTTTTTTTTTATTTATTTTAGAAGTTGTTTGATCTTTTGACAAAAACATGTCACGGCGAGCTTTGCAATGACAAATATGGATAATGACCATATGCCTGTATACAGCAAAAAAATCGATAATTCGGAAAATCATAAACCGAAGGCATACAAAATCAGGATAAAATAGGAACTACAGCAAACAAACAAAAACCTCCACCATATGAAAAGAAGCGAACTCCCGATATGGATCTTTGATTACCCTATGTTATATCATTTGCTTAACATAAAAAGACTGTTTTCTTGGATCTAAAAACAATCAATCACTGTTCCATATTTCGTAAGTTCGGGGATGGGTGAGGGGTTGCACAGTGATACAACTGCTACCAACGACGAAAACAAGTTATGGCAACCGCCGTGATTTAAACAGCGAATGATCGTCTCTCTATATCTTTGGAATAAGGATCCTACATACACAGTTAATTTTTTAGTAAGAAGAAAAGAAATGGTACCCTTGAAATGTTAAGCAAACATCAACAAATTGTATTTTCAGCAAATTCGTGTGTGAGGGAACCCCGGTTCTAAAAATAGTGTTATGAATATACTTCCGTGAAAAATGTTGTTCATCAATGTACCAACAAAATTTCTTAGCCAGTCAGAATCTTCCTTTCTTGAAAATAACAATGACATTTAAATGATAATCGTTTCTAAAAGGCCAAAGACATTAAGAAAAACAAACTTTTGATAACAAAATCATTTTGTTCGGGTAGAATCCATAAGTTTTACCCATTTTATTTTCGTTTTTATAAGAAAGGGAATGAGACTCGATACACCCAATAGCAAAACAACAAAGCACCCTTTGCGAAAACACATAGTAAACATGCACAAGAGATGTAAAAGAGAGAAGGAACAAAAATACGATATAGAAACATCAAACACAACAAATATAACAAAAGAACAAATATACAGCAAAGAGACCAATGGACATCTGAAAGACTTGTGTCTCCTTTTAAACAATCTTAAACTTAAAGGTTTATTTCACGAAACATAATTTGACAGAATCCATAACATGCGAGACAATAGTTCTATGACATCGAGAAAGTAATTCTAACAATTGAAAAATGACGTATTGTATTTAAACAAGGGAGGGGAATTGCACAATATGATGGACATATTTCTAGATAATTTCGTGTTCATCCCTCACAGATAAGGTTGTCTAAAACTCAAAAGCATCTAAAATTATGAGGGATTGTACGTAGATAAACTCAATATGCTGGTACTTCACGTGTAGAATTGGTAATTATTTCTCCTACTCATAGATATAACAAATTTGTAATTAAGTTCTTATCAATCTCTGGCTTTTCCAAGTATTGAAAAATCAATATTACAATTAAACATATTAAAGTTGAGAAAATATTTCCCTCAAAATCTTAAAATAAAATTATTAAGTGAGATTTCATGAATCTGTTTCTAATCTTGTTTCAAAATTATCTTTATGTGAATTAATATTTACATCACCCCTTTTTCGTGTAAGGGAATTAATTTACTTTTGTGTTCACACAAATGCATCGATTTAGTTTAAAGTTATCACTCTTTCTACAGTGTGCAAATTCCCCAACATAAAATAATTATTCACCATAAATATTGTGGGAGAGAGGCCATATGGTTACACATACTGTACACGTGGTAATTTTGGGGGATTTCACGATTTTAGCATCAAGAATTTTCGCGTGGGGACATTTTCGCGAAATCCCTCTATTCGTGAAAAACGCGAAAATTACCCCCACGCGAAAATTTCCACGTGAACAGTATTGCTGGCGATTTTGCTCGTTTTCCTATGATGATGTATCGATTATTTAATTACATAATAAAAGCTGAGGGTATATCATTTCTTTTGAACCTCGCTTGTAATTCAATGAATTCTTGATAAAAAAGCAAAATTTTTTAAAACTAAAGAATTGTTAAAAGTTTGGTTGAAAACAACTTTAAGAGTGTATGAAATTCAACTACCTTTAACTTGCAGATATACAGTATAAAGAGGTTGAGATTTGTTTGGCTCCATGTAAATAGCATACAGACCGCTTTGATCAAACATCAAGTTTTCTATCAGAATGGCATTAGTATTTGTTGAAGATTGAAGGTTTCTACCACTTTGTTTGAAATACGATTCATTTCCACTAAAAGTACTGACAGTTTGAAGCCGAAAATCGGTATATGCTTTCGTGAAGAATTTAACAGCTCCTCTGAAAGATGTCTTCAATTCAGGTCGTTCAAGCGGGATAACTCCTGCTGATTTAACACATGCCTCTATGTGGTATTTTGGATCTGAAATACAAATAATGATCTTGATCCATACAAAACATTTAAAACAAATCAGAGACATGAAATAACGTAACTATTATTGAAGTTTGTTTGCATTTATTTCAGTAATCATGCATAAAATTTGTAATATAAGCGACGTTGTAATACGGAAGTGTTCCAACTCCATACCATCTTGAAGAAAATTTCAAAAAGTTAAGTAACAAGGTAATTCTGGGTGGTAAATAGTAGATATAACTACCTACTGCTCCAATAGTTTATATGCGAAAAACTTAGAGGGAATCCCAGATTCTAAAAATAGCGCTATAAATAGACTCCCGTGGAAAAAAAATTGTTGATTGAAGTATCAACTCAATTTTTTAGCACATCAAAATCTTTGTTTCATGAAATCCAGGATAACCACACCGGATAGTAATCCAGGATATCCACACCATCTGCTACTGGCGTGGCAGATGGCCGTCCTAAATCGGTACCGATTGCCAATTGGTCTCGTTGGTTTATGTGTAGTCTGTGATTTGACGTTACTTGTACTATTACATCTCTTTGTGTGCGTGTCTTCTTTGTGCTTTTACAGTGGGGATTTTGGCTGTGTTTTCTGTTAGTGCTGCAACTAGGTGTCGTCGGAGATCCCCTCCTTTCTTGAAAATAACAATGGAAATTAAATGATTCATGTTTCTGTGGGGTTTGTAATGTTGTCTTCGTCTGTTTGTCCTGTTTTTTTTTTCGCGTGGGGAAAAGTTCTGTTTTGTATTTCCCCCCGAAATTCATAAGCCTCTCAAAAATGGTTTTTGGAATGTGAAAGGCTTTTATGTTTGACTTTAATTCACCGATCTTTCCTAGTCTATGACATAGATGAAATACAATCGAACACCACTTTGAGGGAAGATTGGCGAATTCTTAATCTTCGTGTACCCAATTTACGATCTTGTCTTTGAATTGTCATTCATCGCTATTGGCTTGCAATAATTTGTACAGTCGGATTGGGCGTACGACGCCCCTTCCTCACGCCTCAGTAAGACTATGTGAGCCTTGCGCCCTTGATGTTTTTTCTTAAAATTTTCAAAGTGACGTCATATACCTTTTTCAGATATTTAGCTTAGTATGAGGTCATCTACACTTATTTATGCTATTTTTTTTTTAAAATATTGTCAATTCATGATTCTCTTAATGATTCTCAATCATTGCTTCACAATTTACCCTTGTAACACAGATTGGCTCGTCCACAACACTGCAAGCCTCGTCTTGAAAAGTAATTATTTTGATACTCTGATGGGTCTCACTCCCATATCGGGGGTTCGCTTCTTTTCATGTGGTGGATGTTTTTGTTTATTTGCTTTGGTACCTGTTTTATCCTGATTTTGTATGCCTTCGGTTTCTGATTTTCTGAATTATCGATTTTGTGCTGTATACAGGAATATGGTCATTATCCATATTGTCACTTGTCCCTTTATCCTCAAGACAGACGTCTTTATGAACAGATATATATATATATGATAAATAAAAGGATTTGTATAAATATATTTTTGTATGACAAATTAAGATTATCTCTTTAAATTGTCACCGTAATTGGAACGGACTTTTTCTTATTTCAATGTTCAAAAAGATGTATTTTATTTTTAATCTATTGTCAGTTCCTTTCCAATTATAATAGATTACTCATTTAGTGCAGTATAAATAATCAAAGGACGAGAATGTATAAAGCCCGGTACACACGGTAAAATTTGTCGTATAAAACTTGTATTATAATACAAAATCTTACCGTGTGTACACCCTTAATACACTGTTACAGTATTATAAGATTTTCAGAAACATATAAGACTGTATTAGTGATAGAGCACTGCTCTATCCTTAATACAAGTCTTATAAGATTTTTTTTTATCTCTGGCCAATGAAATTGCTCTGTCCTCATTATTCATCAACATCTGTAACTATAATTATTTATTCATGGAAAACCCGAAATACATGCATGTGCTTCCATGGTGGTCAAATTCCCAAATTAGACATGGAAAAATTAATTTTGATTGATTTTACTTTTTCGGAAGTGGAAGGGGAATTATGGAATCCTTCGCGGGAAGTGTTTCACCAAAAATATTCAAGTGATAGGGCTCTGGTTAGATTTTCTGTTACTTTTAGGGGTATTTCGTTAGGACTCCATGATGGACACTGAATGCTTCTCTCCACTTCGTGCATGACATTGTCCAGTATCTACTTTTAATCTTTTCCTTTTTGAGTCAATTTCTTTCACGCTTGTAAAACATGTTGTTGCAATTAACTTGTCTTCAATTCATAGGATATTTTAGCGGGAGAAAACCACGTGGAGTAGACTAATTGTTTACAGTCTTATAAGATTTGTATTACCGTGTGTACGGTAGAGTCTTGTGAGACATAAAATTTTATAATACAAGTCTTATGAGACTAGTCTTACCGTGTGTACCGGGCTTAAAAGTTTCACAGGCGACGAAATCTGATATGAGCATAACTAATTTTGAAGCTTTGAAATATTCACACGTGGAAAACTATAAATTAAAGTTTATGCGAAATGCGTCCGAATTGTTTCGTCAAGTTTAAGTTAAACTTACAATGCTCAGCGTTGGCGTAAAATGATCGTATAAGACGTTTGTAGAGAAAAAACGTGGCGATGATTATGGTGAATGTTGTATTATTGAGTAACATTAACTAACGAAGCGTGTGTTATCCTGACTCAAATTGACACTAAGTTGACACTAACGGATATTGAATAGCCGAACTAAGCATTTGAAACAGATAAATTCGTTCTTAATTTTCTGTACGGTCGTCCATGACCAATCGCAATTTCTGCATCCAAAAAGTAAACATGAATCTGTTGCCGACACAACGTCATATACAACGATATTGTCTGTTGATATTCCAGAAAGTTGCAAATATGTTGAAAACATACATGTACCCTTACAGAATATACCTGAGAATAATTCATTCAAAATTGACTTGTCAAGTTGTTTCAAGGCATTTCAGAACCAAGTTTCCCGAATACAAGTATCAGTGTTCTTGTAGATAAAAATCAAAAGCTTTTCTTTCGTAAACCAAACCATGTTAAGTTGTTCTATAAAAGTGACGTAAAACTTGCAGAAAATGACAAAAAAATATTAAAAGATTCAATAAGTAATATACAGGCTCAAAAATATGAAAAAGCGTCTCAATCTAGCTTAACGATACAGATATTTCACACGCCAATTATGAAATTATGTCATTAAATTTTTTATAGAAGAATTGATTTTTCCATTCTTCCTTTTACATTTTTATCAGAATTGTTTTTTGCATTTCAGTTTTCATTTTCGTTCGATACATCGATTTGAGGAGCAGTTGTAAATTAAGTTATAACAAATAAAACATGAAATGTACAAAACTTACCATTCTTTATGCATGCTCTCCGATCACATGTCTCAGCAAGGATTATCCGGTTTGCTGATAAATTTGTAGCAATACTAACATTAAGAACGTCATCATGACGATTAAAAGTTATATGCCTTAAGCATCCTTTGTATGAGGATATTGTATTCCAGTTGTAAGAAAATATCAAATTTCCGAGATGACGATTAAATCTTGTTGATTTTTGTTCAAAGCACATCATTGTGTTGGTTTGGCAATATTCAATATGGATATAAGTATTTCCATCACTCAGTTTACCCCAGGTACCCGAAATGAATACTGAATACCATTTGAAATCGTTAACTTTGTGATCAAATTCCACCATGTCTTCATCTCCGCTCAAAAGCAGTTTTCCATTGTATATTTCTAACTTAAATCCATATGCACCGAGAAGGCTAGAAAAGGATCCACAAGTTCGAAATTGAAAAGATATATTTAGCCTTGCATAAAAATCAAATCGAAAAACCCTTTCATAAATTATCATATCTTTTGAATCATCATAAAAGGCATACACAACATCAGTGTTTTCCAAGCTTCCTGAAATAACAATGAAATTCAATTGTTAAACAGCACATAGATGAAGTCAACAATGTATAAACGAACATGTTTTTTTACATGTAAATTCATAAATATATGTTATTCAATTTTGATCAAAAAGTATACATGTGCTTACATGTACATTGACGTCTAATTTGCATATTTCATTGCGTATTTCACCATATAGAGCGGGACTAATTTTACGAAATTGACACTTAAGCAAAACCAGGCGCGCTTGATGATTGCCTTTCTTTGATGCCATAGTTAAAGAATTTCAAAGTGACAGTGCGATTCTAATTACTGCATCAATTATCAAGATTCATCGATATAGAAAAGTTAGGGGATCTTCCACAAGAGGTATCAGACCCAAATTATTTTTCCTATATATTCCTTTGTAAATCGTACTAATATGACGATTAAATACTCGAATCGCACCACCATTTTTTGCTTGAAACTCTTATATCTGCTAGATAGTATCAAAATAAGCTCAGAAATGGATTCATGCAAAAATCTGTCGCTTAGTAGACTTTTAATATCTTTTTAAACCCAAAAGGGGGTATATGTGGCTCTAATGATCTACAATCTATCAATTCTAGAGCCTCATAACACATCTGTCATTCCGCGATTAGGATGATGCAGTATCAATCAACATGCTAGAATATTTTTTTTCAACTCATCTGCGACTAATTGACGTAAAAACGAATCATCTAGTGTAAAAAGAGTCGTAGAAATTAAATGTAAGAAGACGAGGGATTGAAATAATCAGGAACTATTTGCATTCAAAATTAATTGTGATCTGTAATCAAGACTCTATTGCAGTACCAAAACGTTGAAATAACATTATGCAAAACACAAAGAAGACAATCACAAAAAGATGCAAAGGGACAAGGAGCACTAAACACAACATCAAAACACCAAACACAAAAGACAACACTAAAGAAACAAGAATATTATTAAGTACAATCAATAACGACTAAGGACGATCATATATCATGTTAATGGCATATGTTGGAAATACCCGGATAACGTGCACACAACCCTCCTTCCTGTCTGTTTAAACAATGATCCCGAAGAACGCATAGTTGTTGTGCATGAATGAAAAGATGTTAATTGATGACAAGAATAAGACAGCAAAAACATGGGCAAAGGTAACACACAGATGGATAAAAGCATAGAGAGTACGGAAAACAGTCTGTGATTTGCTGGCTGTAGCATGCAAATAATGACAATGGAGTCCTGACATTCAGATTGACGTATGTACAGATTGTCTTATCTAACGATATGTTGACAGGTTTGTCATTAAGCTGAGTCTTCACAGTCAATCAATGTGAAATTCTTTTATAGAATTCGCCGGTACAAGGTCAAGATTGGTCAAGTACAATGCCGATTGTCCTGGTGATCACATTCACGGAATGAAAGTAAATCTCCCCCATTGTATAAAACCAACCGCTTTAAAAACACTGTATTTTAACATAAATGATTGATGATTATGACGCATTTTCAATGGAAATTCTATCTACATTTCATCATCTTTATCTTGTTTATGATGTCACCTTAAAAGACAGGTTCAAAATTGTCAAAGTAACATACTTGGTTGTACGTTTAAGTTCGAATTCCAAAAGGGAGAAATTTTTGTAGAAAAATTCTAAAAAGTTGTAACTAGTTTATGAAAGCGGGAAACTTCGCCTTTAAATGTTAATATTGTCAATATTGAAATATATGTTCTATAGTTATAAGTTATTTCTAAATTTCAACTGTGAAAATTCAAACATAAGACAAGCGCTAGCCTAGTAAGCCTACCAAAATGAGTTGATTATGTAAAAACCGTATGACGGGTGTCTAGGAATGCTATATCCAAAATGTTTTTTGCCATACACATTTGAATGTATTTTTCCTTTTAAAAATGTTGAGGTCTACATTGAGGTCCAAATATTTTGTTTCTTTGAATGTTACGCATACTTTGGTGAGCGTCAATCCTTCGCAAAGTTTCATTGTAATATTTTAATATTGTATTCAATAAGCAGGGTATCCACGCACCTGGGAGTACTATAGAAACATTTCGAATCATCCGATTTTCTTAGCTTTTGAAGGGTTTAGATATTTTTCAGAAAACTATAACAATTGTGCTTGTAGAGAATGCGATCAAATCTTACATAAGTTTTGTCAAATGGAAGGGTATCGCATCACACAGGTAACTACATATCAATGATTTGTATTATTTGTAGTCCGTTGCGGAAAATAAGTGATGATTTTGTTATTTCTTTGTATTACTTTATTCATTAGAAATTACAAACTATTTATCAAACAAACATTTTATTTTCAAAACAATAAGTATGTTAAAACTCAGAAAGATGAGGCAATATTTTTTTCACCGATTGATGATACAATAAGGTAGATTTACTCATGTGCTCGATTAGAAATATTGACTAGTGTATAACATTAAAGTTGCCTACCCCTATCAGCAAAACGAAAGTCTTAATTTTTTTTTCAATTGGATAATGTAGTTAAGCACATCTTCAAATAAAATTTAGGCAGGGTGATTTATAAACATTTTTGCTGAACTTTTTATTCCTGTTTTAGACTAATTGATGGTACAGACAGACAAAATAAAAATTCATTTCTCAAGGTTCGGATGATGAAGTGATGTATTCACCTCATATTTTATAAAAGATTATGAATGAAAAGGAATTGAGGGAAAATTATCCTTATACATGTATATAATTCAACCAAATTTGCTACTATCAGTATTATTTCAATCCAGTAATATAAGTATTATTTTAATTCAATAATATTAGTTAGTTATATTAGTATTATTTCAATTCAGTAATATTAGTATTATTTCATTTCAATCATATTAGTATTATTTCAATTCAATTATATCAGTAATATGTCAATCCAGTAATATAATTATTATTTCAATTCAATAATATTAGTATCATTTCAGTTCAGTTATATTAGTATTATTTCAATTCAGTAATATTAGCATTACTTCATTTCAGTAACATTAGTATTATTTCAATTCATTAATATTAGTATTATTTCAATTCAGATGTCAAATTGATATTCTTACCTTCTACAAATTGAATAGGAGTTTTAATCAACAAAAGAATAAACAGGATCATCATCACGTGTTTATTTCCACACTTAATTAATTGGATGGTTGGTATAAATGCCGGATTGATATTTTTGTTCCCCTTTTATAAATCTTTATAAGTACTATCAAGTGTTGATAACAAAAGACTGAATTTTCATTCGTTTGTTATTTATATGTTATATATATTGTATTGCGCACGATTGAAAAGGAAAAAAAGGAAATGAATTGTTAGTACTGTCGGAATGCGGAAAGGATATTGTTGTCAATATTGAATATATGATCACCAGTGCCAATTTTGTTGTACTAGACACGTGTTTCGGATATTGTAATCCTCGTTAGTAAAACTTCATGCCAAACAGTTAAATAAAGCCAAGTGAGTTTTCATGGCGCCATCTAAAATGCAGAGCTATAATTTCCTCTTGCCAAAATGAGCGACTCTAAATTTTGTGCAGAGTTTATACAGAAGCGTATTTAAGTGAATTGACAAATATGGATAATAACCATATCCCTGTATACAGCACAAAATCGATAATTCAGAAAATCAGAAACCGAAGATCAGGACAAAACAGGAACCAAAGCAAACAAACAAAAACCTCCACCATTTGAAAAGAAGCGAACTCCTGATATGGGAGTGAGACCAGGTGCCCAGGAAGAGTAAGTATCTCCTGCTTGCATGCAACACCCGCAAAAATATGGCCAGAAATCGTTGGGGGGTAGGCGTAAGGAGCTTAATTCTAAACATGACCAAAAAAAAAAATAATCGACGAAATCTTAGAGGATATATTTGTCGACACAATGTATGCTTTATTTTCCTTGTTAGTATGTTGTATCATGTACATGTATTAAGTCTACCAATAGTAAAGCGAATTTTCATAAAAACGCAATAGCATGAGGCGCCTATCTTAACAGGTCCATACTTCTCACGGTTGGATTAAAACTATTGATGAGAAACAAGAAAGTATTGCCACACAATCAAACGCTGTACATGATAATTAAATGTCTGGCTTCTGTGAATTACTGTCCTGTTCACTAATTCCAGAGCACCCTGTTTTCCCGGTTTTCTCTAAAATATGATAATGTCATCTTCCAAAAAGATATCAATTTGATAGTAATCCTTTAGTCGTAACAGAAAATACCATTGGTTTGGCTGTGCGTCAGTTAAGTTAGAAATAGGACGGAAAATAAAAAGTCTACGGGGATTTTCTATAGTAAAATCGCTGAATATGTGTGACGTCGGAGGCTTTGACGTCACTGTTTTCTATTGTTGACACGGAGAACAATATGGCGGCGACTAGAAATTAACATGGGAATTTCCCGTAGACATTTTATTTTTCATATTGCGGGTTGAAGGCAGCTGATAGGGTAAGTTGAAGTTAATTTCAAGTTACGACTAAAGGAGGTCAATTCTTGGAAACGCTAGTTTATAGCAAAATTCTTCAGACCACAGAATAAATCGCCAAAACAGGGTGCTCTGGATTTGGTGAACAGGACAGTAGTTTAGCTATTCTTCTATCGTTGATTAAAAACTTGCGTACATTTTACGATGACTGATAAATCATCAACGGATTCCATCTTAGAAACTGATGACTGTAAACATGGAAATTTTCGTGTTGGGGTAATTTTCACGTGGGGGTAATTTTCGCGTGCGGGTAATTTTCGCTAATCGAGGGACTTCGCGAAAACTCCCCCCCCCCGCGAAAATATCCCCGCTGCATTCGTACCATGACAAAGACATTTTAGCTCGAAAATTTCCCCCACTCGTTATGTCTTGAGTTTATAATAGCGAAATTTCCCCCCAGTAAAAATAACCACGCTTACAATATTTGTCCAGCCGTAAAAACGGATATTTCTGACAGTGGAATTATCCGATAACGTATCAGTTGTATAAAGAGATCTTTGACAGCCAAGCTTAAACAATCCTATCAATTAATTTTTCTAAAAATTATAAATGTTTATAACCTTAAACATACTTTTTCTATATCCAAAGTTTTATCAATGTTTTCCTTGTTCTGCAATCTTTTTTAGGCACTCTGATAAGTTCCTGTTGAAATCTGACCCTAAGTTTTAGCTCACCTGAGCCATAGGCTCAAGGTGAGCTGTTGTCATACCGCTTCGTCTGTCGTCCATTGTCCGTCCGTAAACATTTCACATTTTCAACTTCTTCTGAAGAACCACAGAAGGGATTTTTTTATTAAACTTGGTAGGAATGAAGTAATCATGGTTCCCTACCAGTGTTATTGTTTTTCGTCGGGAACCGTCAACAGGTGGCTTTGATATGTATCTCATGCAAACATTTTTATTTCTGATTTTTCATAAATTTTTATCTAATGTAAAAAAAGGAAGAGGGGGAGGGGTAATTTCATACATATTGGACTGCCTTTGAGCGATCTCGCTTGTTTTCAATTAAACTCAATGAAATCAGAGTGATTAAATCATTAATTCATATAATCTGTAAGAGTGTGATATATTGCGATACGCATTTCCTATCCTATAAAATACAAATTTATTAAATATCGCAAAATATCGATATATTGTTACACCCATAATCATTTTGCATTGTTAGTGTGGTAAGAGTGTGCAAGGTTATCAGGTGAGCGACGTGTCCCGTGGGGCTCTTGTTATGTCATTTTCTCTCATACCTGCGTATGTGTTACGGAGAAGGCCCTTGAATTACAGCAACCTGAGCTACTTCTGTATCACATATAACGTGACAGCTTATCACATATCACGTGACGCTATTGTTTTGATTGTTTACGTTATTGTGACGTCATGATTTCAGCCCGCAAAACAAACAAGATAGCGGCGACGCCGCAATAAAACATCGATTTTAAGATCGTTTTTCATTATATCCTTGCGTCATATTTATGAAAGCCCAATATTCGTAGTTTATTCTTATAGAATAAACCATTTTCGGAGGCGCTGAATTCGAATATCGCAAATTTTTGCGATAAGATCAACTTGACATTTTTCAAATTTCGTCCCTTTTCATTCAGTTTTTATTTTGGCCCTTAGATATGAGAGAAAAATATTATTTCATGGTATTCTATGAAAAATACATCGGTTCCACCCTCGGGGTCTCAAAGTTTTGCAAAACCCTCGGAAAGCCTCGGGTTTTACATGATGTTGGTACCCCTCGGTTGGAACCGATGTATCTTTCATAGAATTCCATGAAAGAGACTTATAGTAATTTTGATATACCGTCTTCCCCTTTTCACGCCCCTATCACAAATTATGTGTTATACAACGAAACAACATACCTTACTTGTGTCAGTTGAACTCCTATTATAAAGTCTCTGGAAAAAAGGGTAATGTCTTGGTCTTCCATACATTGAGTCCTTTAATCATTAATTGATCTGTTATAAAACAAGATTGATAGCTCCTGACACTTGCATATCGTATATATCAAATATAGAATTATTTTCTATTTCATGCGGTACATGTATTTTTGTGACGAGTTGTATGATGTTTAAAACTTCGATGAACCCCTTGTTGAAAGAAGGTAAAGCGTTGGAAAGATTCCGTATTATTGATAGAGTCATCAGTTAAGATTTTTTTATTAAATGAGATAAGAACTAACGTCAACATTTATTCCATTTTCAATTTGACTTCATTTCTTGCAAAAAGGCGCCAATGTCGCCGTTTTAATCATGGCGTCATAATTGATCTAGAACTTTCCGATGCGGTTCTTTTGGATACTGTGCTTAATCCCCTTAAAAGGAAAAGAATGGGAATCCGATACTGATAAAGGTTAGATGTGAGCTTGAATACAGCTGCCCTGAAGGAAAGGAAAGGCTCGAAGTTAAAGTGGACACAGTGAAACACAAACCCCTTCATAGGTATTTTTGCATTGTTCAACCAATAAGGATGCGTTTTGCAAACAAAAGGCATTATGATGGGTTTTTTTTTTCAATAAGAAAAGAGAAAGGAGGGGATCTCCGACAACGCTCAACACCTACAGCAACACACCAAACTTGCTAAAACGAAGAGCGGTTATGCGCAGAAAGAGACACAAAAGGGACAAGAAACACCTAAACAACATAAACCAACGGGACCAATGGGAAAACGATGTTTATTAGGTCACCGTAAAATGAAGGCAATGAAATTCCCAGTGATACATACTCGGATGCGGGAGTCGTACCGAATTTTGAAAGAAGTTCAGAATAGTTATTGTAAAATTTCCAAAAACATTTTAAGTTAGAGTTTATGATATCTATATCCTTGACTGATAAGTTTTTTTTTGTAATTTGTATATTTTCATCATTGAAGTCAGAAGCATGGATGCAAGCTCTAGTGTATCTGATGAGCTGAGATATGTAAATGCCGTACGATGGCAATCTTAGAACATCGCCGTCAAGCCAAGGAATATAAACAATGTTGAAGACAAATTCTTCTCTTTTGTCGTATATCTTTGTCTGAATTTCTCTGTTATTAAATTGATAACAAGATCCAAAAATGGTGTAGCGATATCATGTGTGCTTGCTTTATTCAATGTTAACTTTGGTGGATAAATCTGACTTTTGTAATGGTCAAAATGTGGATTATAAATATTCAAAATATTACGATACCTAGAGGTGCCGTTGAAACATTTCAAGTCGTCAATTTTTTTGAGTTTTTGCAGAATTTGCAAGAATTCTTTTTCGTGTGTGTATAAAACCAGATCTATAACCAGAGGCGCACAATTTGTACTCATTCCAGTAACTAGCCTGTATAGAGTGTCACCAAATCTTACAAAATGTTATCTAAAAGAAATGCCAAGGTCATCAACAACACATTCAAAACACCATTTAATAAGTATTGATAAGCGATCTTTTATCTTCTCATGAGAGAGGGTGATGTACATGTTAGGGAAGTCGTAGGAATAGATAGATATCAAAACACAATTTACAGAAAACAATAATAAATACCGATGAATCAACGTGCGGCAGCAAATGGTGTCGTCATCCGAAATACGTGTGTACATTCCGCTACATTTTTCTGTTACCCGGAGGATCTCAAGGAACGCAAAATTGTTGTTTATGATAACATCCTTACTGTAAAAAAAACCACTCGATTAAGATGAACACAAAGATGAATATTTCAACGGATATCAGTACGAGAAGCAGTCCGTCCTCTGGCGGCTGGATCAAGCTCATTCACTTATTCATCTGCCATCATTCACTTATTCACCTGCCATCCAGAGAGAGAAGATGGTCGAGGTCCTTTTCTTCTAACAAAGCTTGTACAGAACCGTCATGGAGTCCCTTCGTCACGGTCATTCAGAGTGCAAAAATAAACGAATGATGAATAAATAGAAATGCGCTGGTTTAAGTCTATTATCACTAAAACAGATATTATTCAGATGTTAAACATTCTGATCGACAACATTTTTGTGGTGTTTTGGGGAATGGTCTTCTAGCAAATTGTCGGAAATCCAATGGGGACCAATTGTGCCCCACTCCTTGCCGACATTTTCCTTTACTCGTGCGAAGCTGTATTCCTTAAATCTTTGGTCTCTGAAGGGAAAAGATACTTTGCTTCTGACTTCAACTTCACTTACAGATACATAGACGATGTGTTGTCCATCAATAATCCAAAATTAGTGGATTACCTCATCAGTATCTATCATTCGGAGCTTGAAGTTAAAGAAACGACAGATACAAATAATTCAGCATCCTATTTGGCCATAATGTCCTACGACACTGATGGTCACATGAACACCTCACTCTATGACAAACAAGACGATTTCAATTTCAGCATTACAAACTTTCCTTTTCTGAGTAGCAATATCCCTTCATCGCCTGCTTATGGCGTGTTCATATCTCAGTTGATACGCTATGCCAGAGCAAGTACCAAATATACAGATTTTGTTCTGAGAGTTAGGCGTCTTTCAGATAAGCTTTTCAGTCAGGAATATGTTTGTGACCGACTAACATCGTCACTGAGGAAGTTCTACGGTCGATATAGGGAACTCGTCATACACTCTCCAGAATGGTGGATGATATTCTGTCATAGACCATTTGAACCATCCACCCAAAGATTGAAATCTACGTCTTCCGAATTGGAAGTAACCGGATGTGATAGTTCTACCGAGTTGAAGCGGCGGGTGTCGCATGCAAGCAGGAGATGCTTACTCTTCCTGGGCACCTGGTCTCACTCCCATTTGGGGAGTTAGCTTCTTTTCATGTGGTGGAGGATTTTGTTCGTTTGTTTTGGTTCCTGTTTTATCCTGATTTTGTATGCTTTCGGTTCCTGATTTTCTGAATAATCGATTTTGTGCAAAAAACAGGGATATGGTTGTTATCCATATTTGTCATTTAGTCAAAGACCATGTAAAGTTTCAGTCGGGTGACACTTGAATCATATTCACTGTACAAAAGACGATAAATTTGACGCAATGTCGATGGAAATTCTGTCTACCTTTGATCCTTCTGATTTTCTTTATCATGTCATCATAAAAGATAGGTTGTGAAATTCCCAAAGAGATATACATTGTACTCTATTGCTTCCGTAGGTAAGAAGCTCATAGTAATATTTCTAAAATAAAGTCTAGTTTATATAAGCGTAAACGTTAATTTAAAACTTTTTAAGGAAAATTGTAAATTCTTACTTTAGTGCATGCTCTAGCGTACCGGATGATTAGGATATGAAATAAGAGTATGACGGTTGTCTATGAAAACCACCATCAAGCTAACGAGAAATTACTATATTATATCCAAAATCATCTCTTTTGTCATAGATACTAGCATGAATCTCTGTGTTTATAATTTTCATATCGAGGTCCCATAACGTTAACGTGTCCGTAACGCGTACGTTTAGTTTGTAGAGTGTCATTTGATTTATCTAAGGTAGCGGTAACCGCAGCGAATTTCGTTTTTACAATGGAGATTATTGAGTGTAATGCCTAGAAAAAGCTGCCTTTCTTCCGTAATATATTCTCTATATTTAAGGTAAATAGGTACTTCTTGGTTTTTTATGAGAAATATGAGAAATATACCTCTTACGATTTACATAAAAGCATTTAGATTGACCTCATGGTTATCCACTTTCTATTGTGTGACATATATTTTCTCACAGTTGACATGAAACTTACTGTTATTGTTTTGTACATATTACTTAGACATGTACTGTGAGCATTCTGTATTACTGTATACTGTCATTTCCTCAGGTAACAAGGTGTAATATTTATGACTGACGGATAAGATTCGGTATATATGTTGTGCTAGTTATAATCAGGCTTTAGTTCTTAGTCTGAAAATAAGAAAAAAAAACATGTTCAAGCATTACCCTTTTAAAATGAGCACATGTGCTTTAAACTCAATACACTCCGAATACATTAAGGTAGTTTTCTTTTGATAATTTCCTCCTTCATAGCGTGCTGGCCTTTCTTAAATTTATACAGTGCGCGCATGTTGCAAATTACAAATATGGATAATGACCATATCCTTGCACACATTACAAAACCGACAATTCAGAAAATCAGAAACCGAAGGCATACAAAATCAGGACAAAACAGGAACCAAAGCAAACAAACAAAAACCTCCACCACATGAAAAGAAGCGAACCCCGATATTGGAGTGAGACCAGGTGCCCAGGAAGAGCAAGCATCCCCTGCTTGCATGCAACACCAGCCGCTTCAATTCGGTAAAACTGTCACATCCGTTTACTTCCATTTCGGAAGACATAGAGTACAATCTTTGGTTGGATGGTTCAAATGGTCTATTAGTAACATAATATAACACCAATTACGATAACATGACATAACATCAATCAATAAATAAATCATAACATCAATTCCGATAACATAACATAACATCAATCAATAAAGTAACATAACATCAATTCAAATACTCTTCTGTGGAGTCTGATTATACGATAATGTTGTCCTTCGTGTTTCTATAGTGCGAGGTCATTGTCTCCGTCTGTTTGTCCGTTTTTTCTCTCCTTGTGAGAATACGTCACTATTTAGATTAACTCTCTTCTCCTTCTGTTTTGTAAATTTGAAAATTTCTACTATGAAAATCCGAAACATCAGTATATGCTCTAGCGTACCGGAGGAGTTAAGATATGTAGATACCGTGTAATGGTAGTAAGACTCTAGAAATATCAGCAAACCAGCACAACCTAATTCTATTTCAAGAATGAGAATGACTTTATTCAAGAATATAAATTGGATTCAAATGTTTTCGCAGTGGAGTTGAACACCTGGCTTTTCTTCTCTCTTTTGGGATTTGCTAGTTACGGTCATCGCCATAGATTACATTTGTTTAAGGTCTTCAATTTCAATGGCATCATTTAAGAATAGATATATTTTCAGCATGGATCAGACATGCAAGTTTCGGGTACTTAACCCTTGTCAGTGATCCTCAATCTAAACAATGTGATATGGTTAAAAAGTGTGGAAGTTATTATATCAAAAAAGGAACCGAAAGACGTCGCATGCTTGTTGGGATATGATGCTACAGGACCAAAGTTTTAGGAATTTCAAGAAATTTTGTAACAGAAAACAGAATGCGTTGAAGAAACGATCAACGGAAGTTGATCGAACCTGGCTACACGATGCATAGCTTGATTGTGCCTAAAATTCATTCATGTTTACAACCGGAAAAGAATGTATAGGAAATTAAATGTAACACATAGGAGAAAAAATGAACAAATACATATGCCCTATAATGAATATGTACAAAATGTTTGAGGGCCAAATATTTAATGACATGGAAATATTGAATAGAAGACACATAAGAAAACTAAGAATGTTAAACGTCTTCAAATTCAATAGCATCATCTAAGAACAGATAAAATTTCAGCATGGACCGGACATGCACGTTTCGGGTACTTAACCCTCGTCAGTGATCCTCAATTTGAACAATTTAATATGGTCAAAGAGCTTGACAAATATTATACGTATGATCACATTCATAAGTACGGTTATTCATTATCAGAGGAATAAACATGTAGGCTTACATGATGTACATCAATTTATTTCACTTTTCTTACATTTGATTCTTTTTAGATTCTTTATCATTGTATTTCAAACTTTCCTAGCGAAGCAGGTATTTTCACAAGCTTTCTCCGTATCGAATACATTGTCATTGTCTCCTTCACATGCTTCCCAAAAGAACCTCTTACAGCGATTCCATACTTTATCGTAGTACCACTTTACCTTAAAGTTTTGTGTCTCACAATGCCAAAGTTTGGTAGAAGGTTGCACACATCTTGACAAAATGAAAAAGAAAATTCATTTTATAAGAAATTGGATATGATAACATAGCAAAATTGAATATAAATAGTAGACTTTCAGTTGATTGACTAAATTGCAATGTGAAACATCTGCAAATTTATCAGCGTCATTTAAGAACAGATCAATTTTCAGCATGGAACAGTCATGCACGTTTGAGGTACATGATCTTCAATCTAAACAATGTAACATGCCCAAAAAAGTGTGAAATGTGTAATGTCTTCAAATTCATTAGCATCATTTTAGAGCAGATAAATTTACAGACCATTTTTGGACCAGACATGCACGTTTCGGGTATTTAACCCTCGTCAGTGATCCTCAATCTAAACAATGTAATATGACCAAAATCTGTGAAAATTATGAAAGTTATTTTATCCAAAAATGTACCGATATACGTTGCTGGATGATTTGGATGTGATGTTACAGGACCCCTGTTTTGGAAATTTAAAGAAATTTTGATAAAAAGAAATCTTCGAATGTGTTGAAGAAACGATTAACCGAAGTTGATCGAACCTGGCTACATGTGCCCTTGGGGATTTCTGGTTAATCAGCAGTGACTCTTACCAAGTGGTATAAATGTTAAACGTCTTCAAATTTAATATCATCTTTAAGAACAGATTAATCTGTATCATGGACCAGACAAGCACGTTTCGGATACTTAACCCTCGTCAGTAATCCTCAATCTAAACAATGTAATATGGCCAAAAAAGTGAAAAAATAGTTGAATGAAATCCAAGACTTACCATCCTTTTTATTATTATTACAATTCAAAATTATCTTTGTCTAAGTCATCGATATACAATAACGCCTACTTTAACAATTTTTTTTTCAAACGAAAAGTACATGATAGATACGGTGCTAATGAAATAACTTTACGTTCGTTTTACATTCAGAAATAATAAAATTTCATGTAGATCTTTTATTACTTCCCCTGAAAATCAGTAGAATTCTTTCTCTTTACTTGTAAGCATAAAAACCGTATTACTCACCATCTTTAATGCAATTACATGTCGTCCCTGTGCATTTCTGTGTGTAACCAAGTGGACAGGGGGGCCTATCGATGTCCACTTCTTCCCTTGATGTCAAAATTCGACCTATGATTTAAAAGATTATGCATATTTTATGCGTACATTCATTTTTGATATATTGATCCGAAGCAATTTGTTAATAATTACCTGCTATCAAAAAGACTGCAAAGACTGCAAAGACATCAGGTCTCATCACCTTACTCTGCGTGTATATCGTTGAATGTAAGTTATAAAGTAAATCGTATTTATATGAATCGATTTACGCATGTGAAATCAGTATTACTGATTGTAATTTGCCAGAGGGATTGTAGCGTCGGATGACATATAAGGCAAGCTTGAACAATAAAGAAAAAAAAACTCATAGAATAGAGGTAGATTGATAGCAACTTTTACACACTGGAAAACTGCACACATTGAGATAGCCCTTCTGATAAAGAAACGATCAGCTAAACATAAAGAGCCAAAAGAATCAATATACTGCAAAGTTGGAAATATTCGCGTGGGGGCAATTTTCGCGTTGGGATAATTTTCGCGTGGGGACAATTTTCGCGTGGGGACAATTTTCGCGTTTTTCGCGAATCAAGTGACGTCGCGAAAATCCCCATCCCCACTCGAAAATATCCTCGCTGCATTCTTACAATGGGAAATACCCCATGCGTAATGTCTTGATATTATAATCGCGAAATCCTCCCCCCCCTCAAATAAGCATGTTTACGGTAACCAGAAAAACACATATCAACACAGTCTTTATTATCCATAAAAGAAAAAAAAAGAAAATATTATTAAATAATAAACAACCAAGGCATGCATCAGAGAGGCCAAATGCATCGCAATAAAACATCAAACCACGTGCTTACAAGATAAAAACACATAAAGGATTCCACACATAAACATTAATTATCAAAATTATCAATGAATTACTTATAAGTCATCTTCTTACGAATCTTGAAAGATGAAGGTCTTCCAACAAATTGTCGGGATTCCAATGGGAACCAATGGTCATACACTATGATGTCCCACTCTTCAGGATGGTGGATGATAGTCTGCCTTAGACCATTTGAACCTTCCACCCATAGAATATACTTGTATCTTCCGAAGTGGAAGTAACCGGATGTGACAATTCTACCGAATTGAAACAACGGGTATTGCATGCAAGCAGGAGATACTGTCTCTTCCTGGGCATCTTGCCTCACTCCCATATTGGGAGTTCGCTTATTTTTATGTGGTGAAAGTTTTTCTTTGTTTGCTTTGGTTCCAGTTTTATCCTGATTCTGTTTGCCTTCGTTGTATGGTTTTCTGTATTGTCGATTTGTACTGTGTATAGGGTCATTATTCATATTTGCCATTGATTGCGCTCATAATATATGGTAATCCGAAATATGGAAATCAGAAAACGTAACAAAATAAGAAGGAAAACTGCCTGAGAAAGATTAAACATGAACGAGATTTGCAAGGCGTGATGACATCATTTATATTGTGAGAGTAAGCACCTCTTTCTTGTTACCAAAACTGACGAGATATGTGTCTAAATTAAAATGTAGGAAAAACAATTGAAACATTACTATTTAAATAAGATTAATTCTAACTAAAATCTTAACTTGCCTAAGACGTCTTCAGCCAACAAGTGAAGAGAACAACGTTTCGTTAAAATATTTCGGGGAAAAGTTGTAACATTTCTACAATGAAGTAAAGAAAGCGTCCTTTTTTAAAATATGACATGGGGTGCTTCACTAAATTGATTTTTAATGATTTGGCTTTTAAACTTGAGAAATTTAATAGAAAAGTGTCAAAACATAGAAATCTAAACCTCTTTTTCCAGTTTGTCACATTTAGGTATCGAATTACTACAAAAATGTATGCTGATAAATATGTCTATACATTTCATTTGCCATTAGAGTGTAAATGTGTAAGCGTTACCGCGCAAGGCTTTGCGTATACAGTACAAAATATGTGTTGCAATAAAATTATTAAGAAAAAAATACCTCACGAGAGACTCTCCTCGCTTAAATGTCATTAGCATGAAGATATTCATAAAATTTAAGTATGTTAATCTCCAACAAAACTACGTTGCAGCACCCTCAGCAAAACACTATAACACCCCGGCCCAGGCAAAAACTTAGAACAGACGTGTATAACAAGAAATGCAAATGAGACAAGGAACACCAATAACGACACAGAAATACCAAACACAAAAGATCACACATACACCAACGAGACAAATTGGCAAGCGGTGCCGACTAAGGACAGCTATTCGCTATGGAAGTAGCAAATGGTGTGGTTCTATAAATTGCATGCATACGTGAGCAAAACCCTCCCACTTTTCCGATTACCAAAGCGTCCCGAAGAGCGCAAGCTAGTGATGCAAAATTACCTCCTAACTATAAGATTGCCATACAAACAAGACAACATGATACAGAGGCCCGAACAACACACGAATGGATACGTAAATGGTAACAAAAATAGTGGCCGTACGAAATACCGTCCGTGTTCTGCCGCCTGTAGCGACTTCATGCATGTTATCACCGAAGGTGTCCGACCGATATTCAGAAAGAACAGACAGCCGGGGCCCTGTCTTCTCTGAAGAGGTTTTGACAGTACCCGTCATATCATCGTCGTCTGGCTCTAACGATGAAATCTTCATCTTTGGAACATGCCCTGGCAAGCCGTATTAGATGAGAAACGAAAGCGCCATAAGCAGGTGAAGACAGAATGCTGCTACTCATGAAAGGGAAGTTAGTTATGTGGAAGCTGAAATCATCACTCTTGACATACAGCGATGTGCTCAAATGGCTGTTTGCGTCTAAAGATAGAAGCAAATCCAAATACAAAGGGGATCTGTCGCTCTCGGCTGTTTCCTTAATCTCTAGTCATGATGATAGATTTCATGTAGATAATCCTTAAAGTTCTGATTGTTATTCGGTTAAATTTTATTTAACACTTCGTCAGGCATTGAAAATGTAATAGATGACACCGAAATTTTAGGCAGAGGAATGTCTTTTGTGTATATCTGAGCTTCCCTGAAGTGGTTTCTGATCCGCAAATAGCTAAACTAGCATACAAGAGCTGATTGATATGTTGTGAGCGTCGGTTTTGCTGGGTTGCGGAAAGTATCTCCAAAATGGAGAAACAATCAATGGAACACACTATGTTTCACTTCTGACACAGTTAAGGGAATAGAATGACAATCTGCAATAATCAGAGATTATAAAGAAAAATGAATAGAATAATAACTACTTGTAATAAAGAGTGGAACTGTCAAATCTTTAGTTGGTTTATGCTCTATCGAGACATCGAACTCCACCTTCTTTTTAGCTGAGTTGTCATGCATTAGGGAGAAGGCACCAGCCAAATCAGTATGACGTAGTAATTTTTAAGAAAAGTTAAAAACATTAGTAGTTAAAGAATATCCTGACGATAATCTCAACAGCACTCACAATCAAAGTGTAAGAACGATTCTGTTTACGACCAGTAAACTGCACTAAGCATATTTGATTGGTACAATACATATACCAGAAATACCTTTAAATTTGAATTTTATTTGACCAAAATTACCGAACTCCTATAATATATTCTCCAGTGTTATAATCATGTTGTTTTATGCCCCCTATAATGGAGTTGAGGGAGATTTACTGGTGTGTAAGGTGCCAATAAAATGTGAAAAGTACAGAACTCCTACGGTGGCTACATATAACCGCACAGTTCGTGTTTACTAATTTTTCATTATTTAAGCTTTATTTCTATAAAATTAATATACAATCAAGTTTGTGTTCAAAGAGTACTAGATTATGTAAGCTATCTTTAATCATGGAACTTGTCACAGTGGACACACCTGGGGACTCAAAAATCACAATAATGCGATAGAATTTCACTGTATTCCATTGATTGTATTCTTTAAGTTGCAATTTCACGGCAATTTAATTCATTTAAATCAGGAAGTACTACCTGTTTATGAAGTATTAGTCTTTAGGAAATGTTCTATACTGAATATATAGAAGCTTACGCGATAGATGGATATTCAATTGACACATGTAAAATTCTCGCTTCAGCAATCGCAAAAAAAAATTACATCGTACAAAAGCGTTCCTACAGAGTGACAATAGAGCACATAATTGAGCATCTATGGACCCCTAGCAAGCTAGAGATGGGACCAGGTGCCCAGGAGAAGTACGCATCTCCTGTTAACCGCATCTACCGTCGATGTTCACGCACGAAAATGAAAACAATTTCTAAAATACACTGTCGGAGGTGATAGAAGGTGCTATGGCGACCATGTCAGAGAAATGAAAATATTCAAAACACTGTAATAAGTAATAACAGATAAATCGTGTTGTCTCTGTTCAATTGATTTTGAATATAGGCATGACAAGTAGGTTTTTGGAAGAGAAACGACTTTTGCAAAAACATTAGCGATTACACGAGTAACATATTGATAATTCCTAACCAAATAAATCTATACAAATAATGAAATGATAGACATAATAGTTGCGAGTTAGGAGGCTCAGTTGCAGTGCAAGCTTTACCATCCTCGAAACTGAACTGGCATTTAATAGGTGAGTGTAAACTGCTCGTAGGAAGTCAGAATAGAACTCTTGTAAACTGTAAATCAAGGTTCATTTATAACATATGTTTACCAGAGATTATTTTCATCAGAACAAAGGTCACGTATAGATGTTGTTTGACAGAGATTATTTCCGTCACAAGTTTGATTTCAATCTGATGGAATCTCACTGTTTAATCCACGAAACAAAGCTTTGACCGTGGTATAATAAAATTACCTTGGGTCTTTTTAAAAGAGAACTACGTTTTTCAAGGAACATTTTGTTAATGTTATATCCTGAAGGTCAAACACTCTCTCGTTTATAGGAAAACGTTTCTTCCGTTCAGCTGTGTTTTGCCCTATATCAATCTAACATGATGATATATTCGGAAACTTATCATTTCATTTTCAAATATCATCGAATGAAAGGAGGTTAACATCCTAGCACAATCCCTATGATGCTATTTTAGTCAAAGATTTCATCAAACCATGCTGCTGGATCGACCTCACAGAATTTGCAGCCACGCAAAGTAGATATACAAAAGATTTAAAATTAGACTAGAGGATTCGGCTAAAATGAATTTTATGTTTCTCATAATCACATTTATGTTTCTCAACATCACTTTCCCCGGGTATCTGGTCTAATATTTCATTAATTCCGAGGTTTGCAACCTTTCCTATGGAAAATTTGATGATTGTGCCTTGCCTTCTCAACATTGAGACTAACTGACCGGTACTTCTTTAATATTTAATTTTGCCTGAAATACCAGTGATGAAGACTGCCATCTGAGAAACGTGTCTGTTGCTAATTAAAAATAGGTTTTAGCACAAAATTTCTTTCAAAATGCCTGAGCCTGTTGTCTATTTGAGTTAATAAGGGGCCTCATTTGACAATTATAATGTTTATCTTTATTACTATAATAATTCATTCTGCTGGGAAAACGTTAATTGCATTTTCAATATGTTACTCTTGCAATTTTTCACTTCATACAAAACTCATTTCTCTTTCTAGAACCATCTTCTTTAAGCTATATATTTTCAATTAGTTGAACAGTGAAAATTTATCATCTGTGTTAAAATACGTATTTGACCTACTTCCGAGGTCTTACCGAATTTTCTTATTCGTCATTCAGTAAGCAAGTTTCTTTATCGGTATAATATTAAGTGGAGTTCAGGTTCTCGATAGCCTATGATTCTGTCCAAATTGAAGATTTCACTCTGCCGCTGACCTATTGTTCAACTCAGATTATAAGAGGTATATATTGATTTAAGGTATTCTTCTGTAAAAGCATAATGTTAGATATTAAATGCTTTGTGAAGTAAATGATTTTCATCTTAAAAATCTCAATTGTGAAAATTCAACTTTTAAAAATAAATGAAACCGAAGCATTCAAGGTGTCAAAATATGAACGGATAGGAACTGTTCCAACAACTTTTTAAAGACAATTATTAAATTCTTCAATTTCATAAGCATCATTTAATAGCAGATCAATTAACAGCGTGGACCAGACATGCACGTTTCGTGTATTTAACCCTCGTCAGTGATCATCAATCTAAACAATGAAATATGGCCAAAAGATGTGATGATTATGTTCAAAATATACCGAAAGACGTAGCAAGATGGCTGGGATATGTTGCTACAGGACCCAGGTTTCTGAAATTTGTGAAGCTCTTGTAAACAAAAGTTTTCGAATGCGTTTGAAGAAACGAACAACCGAACTCGATCGAACTTGGCTACAACAATAATTCAAACAGTGAGAAAGACACAATGACATAACAAGATAAGTACAAAAAACAATGTATAGTTGGACAAAAGTGACAAAAACAACAACATCTAGCAGGTCAACATTAATGGGACATGAAGTTGAAATACCAAACACAAAGAAAGAGATTAAAATGCTACATGTAACAAGCAGTACATTTATGCTGTGCAATTGGAAATAATACAGTTCCTGGAGCTGATAGGGAATCTACATCAATTTTAATTCATCTCTTCTTAAGCAATACACTTTCACATCTGAAATTTGAACTTAACAAAATATAGATATCTTTCAAATTTTTACGCTGAGAATAAACTGTTTTATTCTGTTTTTGAAATTTCAAAGAAATATTAGCTTGGATTGCGGATTAGTATCCGAATTGTTCATGTCTGGTCCATGCTGCAAATTAATATGCTCTTAAATGATATTATGAATTTAAAGCAATGTGTAACATTTATAATCATTATGTAGTTTTTAAATTGAAACAATATAAAATTAAGTCGATTATGGAAAATATTATTACACACTAAGGCCATATTACATTGTTAAGACTGAGGATCGCTGACGAGGGTTAAGTACCCGAGGCGTGCATGTCTGATCCATACAAATGTATCTGGTTTTGAATGATGCTGTCAAATTTGAATACGGTTAACATTTGAACTACTTGGTGAGTGTCACTGCTGGTGGACAAGGAGTCCCAGAGGGCACATGTAGCCAAGTTCGATCATCTTCGAATCGGTTGATCGTCTGTCTCTTCAACGCATTTCAAATTTTCTGTTATAAAATTTCTTGAAATTTCTAAAACGTGGGTCCTTTGGCATCATATCCCACCAATTCTGCTACGTCTTTCGGTACATTGTTGGACTGTATAATGTTTTTACACTTTTTGGCCTTATTACACTGTTTAGAATGAGGATCACTGACGAGGATTGGTACCCGAGGCGTGCATGTCTGGTCTATGCTGCAAATTCATAAGGTTTTGAATGATGCTTTCGAATTTGAAGAGGTTTAGCATGATAAGAAATCTATTATAAAAATTGTCAAACTCTGATGTATAACTTTTCCATCCTGTAGTTATAATGACATTAATTACGCTTTGGCCCTTAATCGCGATATGAAAAGATGTGATCTCGTCCTATTGAATAAATGTTTTATCGTTGCTTAAAACGGCAATCTAACTTGTCTGACGTGAAAACTATCGCACATCTCATTAGACCCGACTGATAATATTCAAGATAGAAACAGGATGCTTGCCGCCATTACAATGTGAAATCGCATGAATTTCTGATGAAGACTAAAGGTATTGTCTGTTTTCTTTGTTGATGATGATATAACGTTATTTGATTGTTTGCATTGTGGATTCAAAGTCAAATTATTAGGTGAAATTTCTAAAAGGTGGGTCCTGCATCATATCCTACCCATCCTGTTACGTCTTTCGAACTATTTTTGGACATAACAACTTTCACACTCTTTGGCCATATTACATTCTTTAGACTGAGAAACACTGACGAGGGTTAAATATCCGAAACATGCAACTCTGGTCCATGCTGAAAATTTACCTGTTCTGAAATGATACTATTAAATTTGAAGATGTTTAACATTCAATCACAACGGAGAATGTAATGATTATTCTAGAAAGAGGGATCTGATATGTTCTTATTATATCCCCGTAGCGACCGATGAACTTCCTCAAAGGTGATTTCAGCCGTTGTGTAATATAACCCTGATTAAGTAGCTTACTTGCAAGACATCTTGCTCTAATGAAATTAGATCAGGTGCTCGGGAAAAGTAATCATCATCTGCTGGCTAGCACCTCCCGTCATTTTATAATTTTTTTTCAGGTCTTCAAACAACAATGGAGAAAAAGATAATGACCTTCATGTTAGTTGTCATGCTAATAGCAAGTAAGCATACGTATCCTTGTGTCTCCTGTATCATGATACTTTTTCATCTTAAAGATAAACTAAATATCTTATGTATGAAAAATTAAACATTTTGTTATCTATCTAAAATTAGGTCTATATGAGAGTTTGTAAGAGTTGGGATTTGAATGACATATGGATAATGACCATATCCCTGTATACAGCACAAAATCGATAATTCAGAAAATCAGAAACCGAAGGCATACAAAATCAGGATAAAACAAAAACCAAAGCAAACAAACAAAAACCTCCACCACATGAAAAGAAGAGGACTCCTGATATGAGAGTGAGACCAGGTGCCCAGGAAGAGTAAGCATCTCCTGCTTGCATGCAACACCCGCCACTTCAATTCGGTAGAACTGTCAAATCTGGTAACTTCCATTTTTGAAGACATAGAGTACAATTTTTGGTTTGATGGTTCAAATGGCCTATGACAGAATATCATCCACCATTCTGGAGAGTGGGACATCATAGTGTATGGCGAGTTCGCCGTATCGACCGTAGAACTTCCTCAGTGACGATGTTAGCAATGTGTGGGTATGTGAGGTGACTGTGTCGAGTTTTGTCAAATCTAAAACACATAACACATAGAAAAGACTTATTAGATACCAAGTGCAAGATATGTTTTGATCAACAAAAGTGGCATACATATTTTTATTGCAGCTCTCGTACACAGCTCTGTGAATCGTCGAAGAAACACTCCTCAAAGGGCATATTTGAAGCGTAGAAATTTGGAATGGCATGAAAAGGAGTCACTCGGGGTATTTATTGTCACAGATTTTGACCTCGAAAAGTATTCTATACTTACTCTATCATTCCTTAAAAAATAATCTCATGCTAACCTTCGACTTCACGGAGGATCTCTCTCTCTCTCTCTCTCTCTCTCTCTCTCTCTCTCTCTCTCTCTCAGTGAAGGCAATATGTACGTATTTTTTTCTTTGAAAACATGCCATTCATTCCATTCATTGTTTTAGGTAAAGGAATTATAAAATGTTGCGCAATATTATGCCGGATACAATTTTATTTATTACCTAGAATAAGTTAACTAAGGCAGATCCCCACAACTGACAACATTGTACTTAACACCACGGACTACATACACAGTAGACGAGACGTGTAAAAGTGAAAACAAATGAACAAATAAACAGCTAAATGAAACATACAGATGTTGTCGATTATTGATACGCTATAACAACATTCTTTATTCTAAAAGCTCATGGAGAATGTCCTTCCTATCCATGCAAACGAGAGTGTTCAAACGGATCATGTTGTTCTTGCCGACTGTAGACTTATAAGTAAGTATATTTCTTATAGTGGTGAAGCGATACTATCTGGTGATGTAAAATCGTCACCTTAAACAAAAGAAGCAAACTATAGTGGTTATAATGACAATCTGGTGAAAGGGGAGCAAAACGCACAAACAACAGAGTATACAGCTTTGGCATTGTCACAGCCTGTCTTTTATAATGACATAATGAGCAAAATAAGAAGGATAAAGGTAGACAGAATTTCCATCGAAAATGCGTCTTTATCATACATAATGTCTATTGTACCGGTGATTTAATCCTACTGTGACCAGATGGACACATGGCTTACTTCAGTGACATTGTCGCCATAGCACTTTCTATATAGACATAACGTCAGAAAGTGCAGGAATTTTATATATTTTCATTTCCATGCTTCATAAACATCGACGGCGGGTGCGGCTAGCCAACAGGGGATGCTTACTCCTCCCGGGCACCTGGTCCCACCTCTAGCTTGCTAGGGGTCCGTCGATGTTTAATTTTGTGCTCTATTGTGAGTGCTGTTGAGATTATCGTCAGGATCTTCTTTAACTCATTTGTGTCACACTTATGCCCTTTGCCGTGTGGAGCTCGTAAAAAAGTTCCCCGCGAGGGGTTTGACAGTAAGTGTTTTGAATATACTTCCCTGACATTGTCGCCATGGCACTTTCTATATAGACATAACGTCAGACAGTGCAGGAATTTTATATAATTTCATTTCCATGCTTCATAAACATCGACGGCGGGTGCGGCTAGCCAACAGGGGATGCTTACTCCTCCCGGGCACCTGGTCCCACCTCTAGCTTGCTAGGGGTTTGTCGATGTTTAATTTTGTGCTCTATTGTGAGTGCTTTTGAGATTATCGTCAGGATCTTCTTTAACTCATTTGTGTCACACTTATGCCCTTTGCCGTGTGGAGCTCGTAAAAAAGTTCCCCGCGAGGGGTTTAATAGTAAATGTTTTGAATATACTTCCCTGACATTGTCGCCATAGCACTTTCTATATAGACATAACGTCAGACAGTGCAGGAATTTTATATAATTTCATTTCCATGCTTCATACACATCGACGGCGAGTGCGGCTAGCCAACAGGGGATGCTTACTCCTCCCGGGCACCTGGTCCCACCTCTAGCTTGCTAGGGGTCCGTCGATGTTTAATTTTGTGCTCTATTGTGAGTGCTGTTGAGATTATCGTCAGGATCTTCTTTAACATATTTGTGTCACACTTATGCCCTTTGCCGTGTGGAGCTCGTAAAAAAGTTCCCCGCGAGGGGTTTGACAGTAAGTGTTTTGAATATACTTCCCTGACATTGTCGCCATAGCACTTTCTATATAGACATAACGCCAGACAGTGCAGGAATTTTATATAATTTCATTTCCATGCTTCATAAACATCGAGGGCGGGTGCGGCTAGCCAACAGGGGATGCTCACTCCTCCCGGGCACCTGGTCCCACCTCTAGCTTGCTAGGGGTTCGTCGATGTTTAATTTTGTGCTCTATGGTGAGTGCTTTTGAGATTATTGTCAGGATCTTCTTTAACTCATTTGTGTCACACTTATGCCCTTTGCCGTGTGGAGCTCGTAAAAAAGTTCCCCGCGAGGGTTTTGACAGTAAGTGTTTTGAATATACTTCCCTGACATTGTCGCCATAGCACTTTCTATATAGACATAACGTCAGACAGTGCAGGAATTTTATATAATTTCATTTCCATGCTTCATAAACATCGACGGCGGGTGCGGCTAGCCAACAGGGGATGCTTACTCCTCCCGGGCACCTGGTCCCACCTCTAGCTTGCTAGGGGTCCGTCGATGTTTAATTGTGTGCTCTATTGTGAGTCCTTTTGAGATTATCGTCATGATCTTCTTTAACTCATTTGTGTCACACTTATGCCCTTTGCCGTGTGGAGCTCGTAAAAAAGTTCCCCGCGAGGGGTTTGACAGTAAGTGTTTTGAATATACTTCCCTGACATTGTCGCCATAGCACTTTCTATATAGACATAACGCCAGACAGTGCAGGAATTTTATATAATTTCATTTCCATGCTTCATAAACATCGAGGGCGGGTGCGGCTAGCCAACAGGGGATGCTCACTCCTCCCGGGCACCTGGTCCCACCTCTAGCTTGCTAGGGGTTCGTCGATGTTTAATTTTGTGCTCTATTGTGAGTGCTTTTGAGATTATCGTCAGGATCTTCTTTAACTCATTTGTGTCACACTTATGCCCTTTGCCGTGTGGAGCTCGTAAAAAAGTTCCCCGCGAGGGGTTTGGCAGTAAGTGTTTTGAATATACTTCCCTGACATTGTCGCCATAGCACTTTCTATATAGACATAACGTCAGACAGTGCAGGATTTTTATATAATTTCATTTCCATGCTTCATAAACATCGACGGCGGGTGCGGCTAGCCAACAGGGGATGCTTACTCCTCCCGGGCACCTGGTCCCATCTCTAGCTTGCTAGGGGTTCGTCGATGTTTAATTTTGTGCTCTATTGTGAGTGCTGTTGAGATTATCGTCAGGATCTTCTTTAACTCATTTGTGTCACACTTATGCCCTTTGCCGTGTGGAGCTCGTGAAAAAGTTCCCCGCGAAGGGTTTGACAGTAAGTGTTTTGAATATACTTCCCTGACATTGTCGCCATAGCACTTTCTATATAGACATAACGTCAGACAGTGCAGGAATTTTATATAATTTCATTTCCATGCTTCATAAACATCGACGGCGGATGCGGCTAGCCAACAGGGGATGCTTACTCCTCCCGGGCACCTGGTCCCACCTCTAGCTTGCTAGGGGTCCGTCGATGTTTAATTTTGTGCTCTATGGTGAGTGCTTTTGAGATTATTGTCAGGATCTTCTTTAACTCATTTGTGTCACACTTATGCCCTTTGCCGTGTGGAGCTCGTAAAAAAGTTCCCCGCGAGGGTTTTGACAGTAAGTGTTTTGAATATACTTCCCTGACATTGTCGCCATAGCACTTTCTATATAGACATAACGTCAGACAGTGCAGGATTTTTATATAATTTCATTTCCATGCTTCATAAACATCGACGGCGGGTGCGGCTAGCCAACAGGGGATGCTTACTCCTCCCGGGCACCTGGTCCCACCTCTAGCTTGCTAGGGGTCCGTCGATGTTTAATTGTGTGCTCTATTGTGAGTCCTTTTGAGATTATCGTCATGATCTTCTTTAACTCATTTGTGTCACACTTATGCCCTTTGCCGTGTGGAGCTCGTAAAAAAGTTCCCCGCGAGGGGTTTGACAGTAAGTGTTTTGAATATACTTCCCTGACATTGTCGCCATAGCACTTTCTATATAGACATAACGCCAGACAGTGCAGGAATTTTATATAATTTCATTTCCATGCTTCATAAACATCGAGGGCGGGTGCGGCTAGCCAACAGGGGATGCTCACTCCTCCCGGGCACCTGGTCCCACCTCTAGCTTGCTAGGGGTTCGTCGATGTTTAATTTTGTGCTCTATGGTGAGTGCTTTTGAGATTATCGTCAGGATCTTCTTTAACTCATTTGTGTCACACTTATGCCCTTTGCCGTGTGGAGCTCGTAAAAAAGTTCCCCGCGAGGGGTTTGACAGTAAGTGTTTTGAATATACTTCCCTGACATTGTCGCCATAGCACTTTCTATATAGACATAACGTCAGACAGTGCAGGATTTTTATATAATTTCATTTCCATGCTTCATAAACATCGACGGCGGGTGCGGCTAGCCAACAGGGGATGCTTACTCCTCCCGGGCACCTGGTCCCACCTCTAGCTTGCTAGGGGTTCGTCGATGTTTAATTTTGTGCTCTATTGTGAGTGCTGTTGAGATTATCGTCAGGATCTTCTTTAACTCATTTGTGTCACACTTATGCCCTTTGCCGTGTGGAGCTCGTGAAAAAGTTCCCCGCGAAGGGTTTGACAGTAAGTGTTTTGAATATACTTCCCTGACATTGTCGCCATAGCACTTTCTATATAGACATAACGTCAGACAGTGCAGGAATTTTATATAATTTCATTTCCATGCTTCATAAACATCGACGGCGGATGCGGCTAGCCAACAGGGGATGCTTACTCCTCCCGGGCACCTGGTCCCACCTCTAGCTTGCTAGGGGTCCGTCGATGTTTAATTTTGTGCTCTATTGTGAGTGCTGTTGAGATTATCGTCATGATCTTCTTTAACTCATTTGTGTCACACTTATGCCCTTTGCCGTGTGGAGCTCGTAAAAAAGTTCCCCGCGAGGGGTTTAATAGTAAATGTTTTGAATATACTTCCCTGACATTGCCGCCATAGCACTTTCTATATAGACATAACGTCAGACAGTCGGGAATTTTATATAATTTCATTTCCATGCTTCATAAACTTCGACGGCGGGTGCGGCTAGCCAACAGGGGATGCTTACTCCTCCCGGTCACCTGGTCCCACCTCTAGCTTGCTAGGGTTTCGTCGATTTTAATTTTGTGCTCTATTGTGAGTGCTGTTGAGATTATCGTCAGGATCTTCTTTAACTCATTTGTGTCACACTTATGCCCTTTGCCGTGTGGAGCTCGTAAAAAAGTTCCCCGCGAGGGGTTTGACAGTAAGTGTTTTGAATATACTTCCCTGACATTGTCGCCATGGCACTTTCTATATAGACATAACGTCAGACAGTGCAGGAATTTTATATAATTTCATTTCCATGCTTCATAAACATCGACGGCGGGTGCGGCTAGCCAACAGGGGATGCTCACTCCTCCCGGGCACCTGGTCCCACCTCTAGCTTGCTAGGGGTTCGTCGATGTTTAATTTTGTGCTCTATGGTGAGTGCTTTTGAGATTATCGTCAGGATCTTCTTTTACTCATTTGTGTCACACTTATGCCTTTTGCCGTGTGGAGCTCGTAAAAAAGTTCCCCGCGAGGGGTTTGACAGTAAGTGTTTTGAATATACTTCAATGACATTGTCGACATAGCACTTTCTATATAGACGTAACGTCAGACAGTGCAGGAATTTTATATAATTTCATTTCCATGCTTCATAAACATCAACGGTGGGTGCGGCTAGCCAACAGGGGATGCTCACTCCTCCCGGGCACCTGGTCCCACCTCTAGCTTGCTAGGGGTCCGTCGATGTTTAATTTTGTGCTCTATTGTGAGTCCTTTTGAGATTATCGCTATGATCTTCTTTAACTCATTTGTGTCACACTTATGCCCTTTGCCGTGTAGAGCTCGTAAAAAAGTTCCCCGCGAGGGGTTTGACAGTAAGTGTTTTGAATATACTTCTCTGACATTGTCGCCATAGCACTTTCTATATAGACATAACGTCAGACAGTGCAGGAATTTTATATAATTTCATTTCCATGCTTCATAAACATCGACGGCGGGTGCGGCTAGCCAACAGGGGATGCTTACTCCTCCCGGGCACCTGGTCCCACCTCTAGCTTGCTAGGGGTCCGTCGATGTTTAATTTTGTGCTCTATTGTGAGTGCTGTTGAGATTATCGTCATGATCTTCTTTAACTCATTTGTGTCACACTTATGCCCTTTGCCGTGTGGAGCTCGTAAAAAAGTTCCCCGCGAGGGGTTTAACAGTAAATGTTTTGAATATACTTCCCTGACATTGTCGCCATAGCACTTTCTATATAGACATAACGTCAGACAGTGCAGGAATTTTATATAATTTCATTTCCATGCTTCATAAACATCGACGGCGGGTGCGGCTAGCCAACAGGGGATGCTTACTCCTCCCGGTCACCTGG
The DNA here is from genome assembly GCA_028142955.1 of Pinctada fucata. Lineage (NCBI taxonomy): Eukaryota > Metazoa > Mollusca > Bivalvia > Pterioida > Pteriidae > Pinctada > Pinctada fucata. The sequence continues at coordinate 21,055,725 of AP027115.1, read as the reverse complement.
TCCCACCTCTAGCTTGCTAGGGGTTCGTCGATGTTTAATTTTGTGCTCTATTGTGAGTGCTGTTGAGATTATCGTCAGGATCTTCTTTAACTCATTTGTGTCACACTTATGCCCTTTGCCGTGTGGAGCTCGTAAAAAAGTTCCCCGCGAGGGGTTTGACAGTAAATGTTTTGAATATACTTCCCTGACATTGTCGCCATAGCACTTTCTATATAGACATAACGTCAGACAGTGCAGGAATTTTATATAATTTCATTTCCATGCTTCATAAACATCGACGGCGGGTGCGGCTAGCCAACAGGGGATGCTTACTCCTCCCGGGCACCTGGTCCCACCTCTAGCTTGCTAGAGGTCCGTCGATGTTTAATTTTGTGCTCTATTGTGAGTGCTGTTGAGATTATCGTCAGGATCTTCTTTAACTCATTTGTGTCACACTTATGCCGTTTGCCGTGTGGAGCTCGTGAAAAAGTTCCCGGCGAGGGGCTTGACAGTAAGTGTTTTGAATATACTTCCCTGACATTGTCGCCATAGCACTTTCTATATAGACATAACGTCAGACAGTGCAGGAATTTTATATAATTTCATTTCCATGCTTCATAAACATCGACGGCGGGTGCGGCTAGCCAACAGGGGATGCTTACTCCTCCCGGGCACCTGGTCCCACCTCTAGCTTGCTAGGGGTCCGTCGATGTTTAATTTTGTGCTCTATTGTGAGTGCTGTTGAGATTATCGTCATGATCTTCTTTAACTCATTTGTGTCACACTTATGCCCTTTGCCGTGTGGAGCTCGTAAAAAAGTTCCCCGCAAGGGGTTTAACAGTAAATGTTTTGAATATACTTCCCTGACATTGTCGCCATAGCACTTTCTATATAGACATAACGTCAGACAGTGCAGGAATTTTATATAATTTCATTTCCATGCTTCATAAACATCGACGGCGGGTGCGGCTAGCCAACAGGGGATGCTTACTCCTCCCGGTCACCTGGTCCCATCTCTAGCTTGCTAGGGGTTCGTCGATGTTTAATTTTGTGCTCTATTGTGAGTGCTGTTGAGATTATCGTCAGGATCTTCTTTAACTCATTTGTGTCACACTTATGCCCTTTGCCGTGTGGAGCTCGTAAAAAAGTTCCCCGCGAGGGGTTTGACAGTAAGTGTTTTGAATATACTTCCCTGACATTGTCGCCATAGCACTTTCTATATAGACATAACGTCAGACAGTGCAGGAATTTTATATAATTTCATTTCCATGCTTCATAAACATCGACGGCGGGTGCGGCTAGCCAACAGGGGATGCTCACTCCTCCCGGGCACTTGGTCCCACCTCTAGCTTGCTAGGGGTTCGTCGATGTTTAATTTTGTGCTCTATGGTGAGTGCTTTTGAGATTATCGTCAGGATCTTCTTTAACTCATTTGTGTCACACTTATGCCCTTTGCCGTGTGGAGCTCGTAAAAAAGTTCCCCGCGAGGGGTTTAACAGTAAATGTTTTGAATATACTTCCCTGACATTGTCGCCATAGCACTTTCTATAAAGACATAACGTCAGACAGTGCAGGAATTTTATATAATTTCATTTCCATGCTTCATAAACATCGACGGCGGGTGCGGCTAGCCAACAGGGGATGCTTACTCCTCCCGGTCACCTGGTCCCACCTCTAGCTTGCTAGGGGTCCGTCGATGTTTAATTTTGTGCTCTATTGTGAGTGCTGTTGAGATTATCGTCATGATCTTCTTTAACTCATTTGTGTCACACTTATGCCCTTTGCCGTGTGGAGCTCGTAAAAAAGTTCCCCGCGAGGGGTTTAACAGTAAATGTTTTGAATATACTTCCCTGACATTGTCGCCATAGCACTTTCTATATAGACATAACGTCAGACAGTGCAGGAATTTTATATAATTTCATTTCCATGCTTCATAAACATCGACGGCGGGTGCGGCTAGCCAACAGGGGATGCTTACTCCTCCCGGTCACCTGGTCCCACGTCTAGCTTGCTAGGGGTTCGTCGATGTTTAATTTTGTGCTCTATTGTGAGTGCTGTTGAGATTATCGTCAGGATCTTCTTTAACTCATTTTTGTCACACTTATGCCCTTTGCCGTGTGGAGCTCGTAAAAAAGTTCCCCGCGAGGGTTTTGACAATAAGTGTTTTGAATATACTTCCCTGACATTGTCGCCATAGCACTTTCTATATAGACATAACGTCAGACAGTGCAGGAATTTTATATAATTTCATTTCCATGCTTCATAAACATCGACGGCGGGTGCGGCTAGCCAACAGGGGATGCTTACTCCTCCCGGGCACCTAGTCCCACCTCTAGCTTGCTAGGGGTCCGTCGATGTTTAATTTTGTGCTCTATTGTGAGTGCTGTTGAGATTATCGTCATGATCTTCTTTAACTCATTTGTGTCACACTTATGCCCTTTGCCGTGTGGAGCTCGTAAAAAAGTTCCCCGCGAGGGGTTTAACAGTAAATGTTTTGAATATACTTCCCTGACATTGTCGCCATAGCACTTTCTATAAAGACATAACGTCAGACAGTGCAGGAATTTTATATAATTTCATTTCCATGCTTCATAAACATCGACGGCGGGTGCGGCTAGCCAACAGGGGATGCTTACTCCTCCCGGTCACCTGGTCCCACCTCTAGCTTGCTAGGGGTCCGTCGATGTTTAATTTTGTGCTCTATTGTGAGTGCTGTTGAGATTATCGTCATGATCTTCTTTAACTCATTTGTGTCACACTTATGCCCTTTGCCGTGTGGAGCTCGTAAAAAAGTTCCCCGCGAGGGGTTTAACAGTAAATGTTTTGAATATACTTCCCTGACATTGTCGCCATAGCACTTTCTATATAGACATAACGTCAGACAGTGCAGGAATTTTATATAATTTCATTTCCATGCTTCATAAACATCGACGGCGGGTGCGGCTAGCCAACAGGGGATGCTTACTCCTCCCGGTCACCTGGTCCCACGTCTAGCTTGCTAGGGGTTCGTCGATGTTTAATTTTGTGCTCTATTGTGAGTGCTGTTGAGATTATCGTCAGGATCTTCTTTAACTCATTTTTGTCACACTTATGCCCTTTGCCGTGTGGAGCTCGTAAAAAAGTTCCCCGCGAGGGGTTTGACAGTAAGTGTTTTGAATATACTTCCCTGACATTGTCGCCATAGCACTTTCTATATAGACATAACGTCAGACAGTGCAGGAATTTTATATAATTTCATTTCCATGCTTCATAAACATCGACGGCGGGTGCGGCTAGCCAACAGGGGATGTTTACTCCTCCCGGGCACCTGGTCCCACCTCTAGCTTGCTAGGGGTCCGTCGATGTTTAATTTTGTGCTCTAATGTGAGTGCTGTTGAGATTATCGTCAGGATCTTCTTTAACTCATTTGTGTCACACTTATGCCCTTTGCCGTGCGGAGCTCGTAAAAAAGTTCCCCGCGAGGGGTTTAACAGTAAATGTTTTGAATATACTTCCCTGACATTGTCGCCATGGCACTTTCTATATAGACATAACGTCAGACAGTGCAGGAATTTTATATAATTTCATTTCCATGCTTCATAAACATCGACGGCGGGTGCGGCTAGCCAACAGGGGATGCTCACTCCTCCCGGGCACCTGGTCCCACCTCTAGCTTGCTAGGGGTTCGTCGATGTTTAATTTTGTGCTCTATGGTGAGTGCTTTTGAGATTATCGTCAGGATCTTCTTTTACTCATTTGTGTCACACTTATGCCTTTTGCCGTGTGGAGCTCGTAAAAAAGTTCCCCGCGAGGGGTTTGACAGTAAGTGTTTTGAATATACTTCACTGACATTGTCGCCATAGCACTTTCTATATAGACATAACGTCAGACAGTGCAGGAATTTTATATAATTTCATTTCCATGCTTCATAAACATCGATGGCGGGTGCGGCTAGCCAACAGGGGATGCTTACTCCTCCCGGGCACCCGGTCCCACCTCTAGCTTGCTAGGGGTCCGTCGATGTTTAATTTTGTGCTCTATTGTGAGTCCTTTTTAGATGATCGTCAGGATCTTCTTTAACTCATTTGTGTCACACTTATGCCCTTTGCCGTGTGGAGCTCGTAAAAAAGTTCCCCGCGAGGGGTTTGACAGTAAATGTTTTGAATATACTTCCCTGACATTGTCGCCATAGCACTTTCTATATAGACATAACGCCAGACAGTGCAGGAATTTTATATAATTTCATTTCCATGCTTCATAAACATCGACGGCGGATGCGGCTAGCCAACAGGGGATGCTTACTCCTCCCGGGCACCTAGTCCCACCTCTAGCTTGCTAGGGGTCCGCCGATGTTTAATTTTGTGCTCTATTGTGAGTGCTGTTGAGATTATCGTCAGGATCTTCTTTAACTCATTTGTGTCACACTTATGCCCTTTGCCGTGTGGAGCTCGTGAAAAAGTTCCCCGCGAAGGGTTTGACAGTAAGTGTTTTGAATATACTTCCCTGACATTGTCGCCATAGCACTTTCTATATAGACATAACGTCAGACAGTGCAGGAATTTTATATAATTTCATTTCCATGCTTCATAAACATCGACGGCGGATGCGGCTAGCCAACAGGGGATGCTTACTCCTCCCGGGCACCTGGTCCCACCTCTAGCTTGCTAGGGGTCCGTCGATGTTTAATTTTGTGCTCTATTGTGAGTGCTGTTGAGATTATCGTCATGATCTTCTTTAACTCATTTGTGTCACACTTATGCCCTTTGCCGTGTGGAGCTCGTAAAAAAGTTCCCAGCGAGGGGTTTAACAGTAAATGTTTTGAATATACTTCCCTGACATTGTCGCCATAGCACTTTCTATATTGACATAACGTCAGACAATGCAGGAATTTTATATAATTTCATTTCCATGCTTCATAAACATCGACGGCGGGTGCGGCTAGCCAACAGGGGATGCCTACTCCTCCCGGTCACCTGGTCCCACCTCTAGCTTGCTAGGGGTTCGTCGATGTTTAATTTTGTGCTCTATTGTGAGTGCTGTTGAGATTATCGTCAGGATCTTCTTTAACTCATTTGTGTCACACTTATGCCCTTTGCCGTGTGGAGCTCGTAAAAAAGTTCCCCGCGAGGAATTTGACAGTAAGTGTTTTGAATATACTTCCCTGACATTGTCGCCATAGCACTTTCTATATAGACATAACGTCAGACAGTGCAGGAATTTTATATAATTTCATTTCCATGCTTCATAAACATCGACGGCGGGTGCGGCTAGCCAACAGGGGATGCTTACTCCTCCCGGGCACCTGGTCCCACCTCTAGCTTGCTAGGGGTCCGTCGATGTTTAATTTTGTGCTCTATTGTGAGTGCTGTTGAGATTATCGTCATGATCTTCTTTAACTCATTTGTGTCACACTTATGCCCTTTGCCGTGTGGAGCTCGTAAAAAAGTTCCCAGCGAGGGGTTTAACAGTAAATGTTTTGAATATACTTCCCTGACATTGTCGCCATAGCACTTTCTATATAGACATAACGTCAGACAGTGCAGGAATTTTATATAATTTCATTTCCATGCTTCATAAACATCGACGGCGGGTGCGGCTATCCAACAGGGGATGCTTACTCCTCCCGGTCACCTGGTCCCACCTCTAGCTTGCTAGGGGTTCGTCGATGTTTAATTTGTTGCTCTATTGTGAGTGCTGTTGAGATTATCGTCAGGATCTTCTTTAACTCATTTGTGTCACACTTATGCCCTTTGCCGTGTGGAGCTCGTAAAAAAGTTCCCCGCGAGGGGTTTGACAGTAAGTGTTTTGAATATACTTCCCTAACATTGTCGCCATAGCACTTTCTATATAGACATAACGTCAGACAGTGCAGGAATTTTATATAATTTCATTTCCATGCTTCATAAACATCGACGGCGGGTGCGGCTAGCCAACAGGGGATGCTTACTCCTCCCGGTCACCTGGTCCCACCTCTAGCTTGCTAGGGGTTCGTCGATGTTAATTTTGTGCTCTATTGTGAGTGCTGTTGAGATTATCGTCAGGATCTTCTTTAACTCATTTGTGTCACACTTATGCCCTTTGCCGTGTGGAGCTCGTAAAAAAGTTCCCGGCGAGGGGTTTGACAGTAAGTGTTTTGAATATACTTCCCTGACATTGTCGCCATAGCACTTTCTATATAGACATAACGTCAGACAGTGCAGGAATTTTATATAATTTCATTTCCATGCTTCATAAACATCGACGGCGGGTGCGGCTAGCCAACAGGGGATGCTTACTCCTCCCGGGCACCTGGTCCCACCTCTAGCTTGCTAGGGTTCCGTCGATGTTTAATTTTGTGCTCTAATGTGAGTGCTGTTGAGATTATCGTCAGGATCTTCTTTAACTCATTTGTGTCACACTTATGCCCTTTGCCGTGTGGAGCTCGTGAAAAAGTTCCCCGCGAAGGGTTTGACAGTAAGTGTTTTGAATATACTTCCCTGACATTGTCGCCATAGCACTTTCTATATAGACATAACGTCAGACAGTGCAGGAATTTTATATAATTTCATTTCCATGCTTCATAAACATCGACGGCGGATGCGGCTAGCCAACAGGGGATGCTTACTCCTCCCGGGCACCTGGTACCACCTCTAGCTTGCTAGGGGTCCGTCGATGTTTAATTTTGTGCTCTATTGTGAGTGCTGTTGAGATTATCGTCATGATCTTCTTTAACTCATTTGTGTCACACTTATGCCCTTTGCCGTATGGAGCTCGTAAAAAAGTTCCCAGCGAGGGGTTTAACAGTAAATGTTTTGAATATACTTCCCTGACATTGTCGCCATAGCACTTTCTATATAGACATAACGTCAGACAATGCAGGAATTTTATATAATTTCATTTCCATGCTTCATAAACATCGACGGCGGGTGCGGCTAGCCAACAGGGGATGCTTACTCCTCCCGGTCACCTGGTCCCACCTCTAGCTTGCTAGGGGTTCGTCGATGTTTAATTTTGTGCTCTATTGTGAGTGCTGTTGAGATTATCGTCAGGATCTTCTTTAACTCATTTGTGTCACACTTATGCCCTTTGCCGTGTGGAGCTCGTAAAAAAGTTCCCCGCGAGGGGTTTGACAGTAAGTGTTTTGAATATACTTCCCTGACATTGTCGCCATAGCACTTTCTATATAGACATAACGTCAGACAGTGCAGGAATTTTATATAATTTCATTTCCATGCTTCATAAACATCGACGGCGGGTGCGGCTAGCCAACAGGGGATGCTTACTCCTCCCGGGCACCTGGTCCCACCTCTAGCTTGCTAGGGGTCCGTCGATGTTTAATTTTGTGCTCTATTGTGAGTGCTGTTGAGATTATCGTCATGATCTTCTTTAACTCATTTGTGTCACACTTATGCCCTTTGCCGTGTGGAGCTCGTAAAAAGTTCCCAGCGAGGGGTTTAACAGTAAATGTTTTGAATATACTTCCCTGACATTGTCGCCATAGCACTTTCTATATAGACATAACGTCAGAGAGTGCAGGAATTTTATATAATTTCATTTCCATGCTTCATAAACATCGACGGCGGGTGCGGCTATCCAACAGGGGATGCTTACTCCTCCCGGTCACCTGGTCCCATCTCTAGCTTGCTAGGGGTTCGTCGATGTTTAATTTTGTGCTCTATTGTGAGTGCTGTTGAGATTATCGTCAGGATCTTCTTTAACTCATTTGTGTCACACTTATGCCCTTTGCCGTGTGGAGCTCGTAAAAAAGTTCCCCGCGAGGGGTTTGACAGTAAGTGTTTTGAATATACTTCCCTGACATTGTCGCCATAGCACTTTCTATATAGACATAACGTCAGACAGTGCAGGAATTTTATATAATTTCATTTCCATGCTTCATAAACATCGACGGCGGGTGCGGCTAGCCAACAGGGGATGCTTACTCCTCCCGGGCACCTGGTCCCACCTCTAGCTTGCTAGGGTTCCGTCGATGTTAAATTTTGTGCTCTAATGTGAGTGCTGTTGAGATTATCGTCAGGATCTTCTTTAACTCATTTGTGTCACACTTATGCCCTTTGCCGTGTGGAGCTCATAAAAAAGTTCCCGGCGAGGGGTTTGACAGTAAGTGTTTTGAATATACTTCCCTGACATTGTCGCCATAGCACTTTCTATATAGACATAACGTCAGACAGTGCAGGAATTTTATATAATTTCATTTCCATGCTTCATAAACATCGACGGCGGTTGCGGCTAGCCAACAGGGGATGCTTACTCCTCTCGGGCACCTGGTCCCACCTCTAGCTTGCTAGGGGTCCGTCGATGTTTAATTTTGTGCTCTATTGTGAGTGCTGTTGAGATTATCGTCAGGATCTTCTTTAACATATTTGTGTCACACTTATGCCCTTTGCCGTGTGGAGCTCGTAAAAAAGTTCCCCGCGAGGGGTTTAACAGTAAATGTTTTGAATATACTTCCCTGACATTGTCGCCATAGCACTTTCTATATAGACATAACGTCAGACAGTGCAGGAATTTTATATAATTTCATTTCCATGCTTCATAAACATCGACGGCGGGTGCGGCTAGCCAACAGGGGATGCTTACTCCTCCCGGGCACCTGGTCCCACCTCTAGCTTGCTAGGGGTCCGTCGATGTTTAATTTTGTGCTCTATTGTGAGTGCTGTTGAGATTATCGTCAGGATCTTCTTTAACTCATTGGCATTGTACTTTACTTATCTACAGACTTGCCCTCTGAATGACTGTGACTACGAGACGCACACACAGGCCCTTTCTAAACCTTTTTCGATAAGACATGTCTTCTATCACCTGTCCTGTCTGAATTTCGGTTGAACTCATCGGGTTATCGATAACAGGCTTAAGCTCGCTCAAATCGGCAGAACAAGGACTGTTTTTTGAATGCCCTTTGCTTTTTATATTCATCTAAATATTAATTTGTGTGCTGTTTGGGACCCCGTCTTTTGCTTGTATGGTTCTCTTACATTTTTGGAAGTTATAATACACAAACATTGGATTTCTTCGAGACCTCGGGTAACCAGAAAAGGCAGATTGTCGTCCTAAGGCACGGAATACGCGTAAGTTTTTTGTTGTGTTTTATTTTCATGTCGCATTTGGTTTCCTTGTCCCTTTTGCATCTCTTATTGTGCATATATACTCTGTGTTTCCACTTGGGATGTTTCGATGCTTTGCTGCTGGAGCTGCAACCGAGTCTTGTTGGAGATCCCCTCCTTTCTTTTATCAGCAAAACACACAAACATATTGCAGGATGAATTTATTCCGTAATGAAACAATCGATAGTGAGATTTAGCTCAGTAGTAATAGAAACATACATCACTCTGAAGGGGACGCAAATTCTCGATGAGTCTGAAAATAATGAACTAAGTTCCGTTCCCCGCGAGGGGTTTGACAGTAAGTGTTTTGAATATTTGTCACTGACATTGTCCCCATATCACTTTCTACTATATAGACATAACCTCAGACAGTGCATGTATTTTATATATCGTTTCCATTTTCGTGCGTGATCATCGACGGCGGGTGCGGCTAGCCAATTGGGGATGCTTAATCCCCCGGGCACCTGGTCCCACCTCTAGCTTGCTAGAGGTCCGTCGATGCTCAAGTTGATGCTCTGTTGTGAGTGTTGTTGAGATTGTCGTCAGGATCTTCTTTATCTTACAAATAACTGGTTCCGTATGGTAAAACGATCTGGACTCATAACCTTTTTACTTGATTTGTCGAGAGCGTATTTTTATCTACGTATAGGTAATTATGAAACTATTGATTTAAGAAAGACCTGTGCAAATCGACACTCTATGAATAAACTGATTAAATAATGAAAACTACAAAACAAAGGACCAGAGCCACGAATGGCGATATCGGCCTAAAGTTTTCGTATATTTTCAAACACAGACAATGTTTCTAAATTATCAATAAAAGGAAAGGAGAACATTTGTCTTTCGAAAACGTGCAGAGTTGTGAGATTCCGGACATGTCTTAAGAAGATATAGAGCCCAAAACCAAGCTAGGATTTTGCATTTCCGGTATTTTTGTGAGATATCATGAAATTTGATCGATAATTTCGCATAGGGCCGGACATTCCACCTAAAAAATACTTATAATGAAATATTCTTTAATTATACCTGTGATTATTTCGATGAAGATTTTTTTTTGGTAGAAGGTCCGGCCGTAGTCGAAAATTAAACTTTTATGAGTTCTCTGTTGGCACATTTCTTGACAAATTGCTCATCAAAGATGGTTAGAAAGTCATGAAAAAGACTTTCCGGACGATGAAAATGAGAAGTTGTATTTCAAGATAGGTAGTAGATAATCTGAAAGCTTTTTAATTATGTAGAATTTTAAAACTTTGGCGGTTGATTACTTTTACACCTATTTCAAACTATTCCAATCCATCAGCAAACTGCTCCATAGTAGATAATAATTGTGACGTCATTAATACTAATGACGTCATCAAAAATGACGTTTTGAATTTCCTGAAATGTCAAGTTGTGCACTCGAGAAGTAAACGTTTGAACCACTCTATGTCTTCCCTGTATATATCGGTATGTATACACGTGATGCTACGAGGAAATTTAAGAGAATAACTTAAAAATTTTTTAAAGAAAGCATAAACAATGTATATGATATTTTGGGGTTTTCGGTTTATTTGTTTGTTAAATATATATGTATGTTATTTCCTAAAATGTTTCTAATACAGGATTAAAATATGATAACAAAAACATGCATCGGCTTTTTAGAATTATCCTATACGATAGAGTAATTGGAGGATGAGGGGTAGAAAATGTGATTGAATTCATGAAAATTGGAAACATAAAAGAAACCAAATGCAGCATAAAGGACCAAAATAGATCGAGACCAAAGAGGAAACATTTATGATCTCAGTTTTTCTTAAGATGAGGTTGGGATTTTTGAGGACAAAAAAAGATGGACAACTTGAATTCAAATGATTAATTTGAAATAGATGATTGAGGAACGATATCGAAGCAACGAATTTTGATTGAGGTTAAGACTATGCTGGATAAATTCGTTGTCCGTTTATTTTCATGTAATATAAAGTCCAGCGCCCTATATAAATGATTACAGGGGATAAGAGACCGTGATATAATCATCTAAAGTGTAAGTTATAAAAGCTTTATCATCAAGTTCTTAAAAAAGTCATGTCATTAAAAAAAGTTGACCGCAAAAAGGGGGGAGTCGAGAAAAACATCAAAGAGATAATAAATGACAAAAATTATCCGATATTGCAAAAATGTGAAAAAATTGATTCTTCAAATGTACGCGAACGCTGCACTTCATAACATTCGAACATTAATCAACTTTACTACAGTCCATCGATCAAGAAATTAATAATGTTGTGCATCTATGATATTGTTTTGTAACATTCATGGTACTGTTTTGGCAGATTTGGATCGTTGCTTTTCTTATTCGTGTAACATATCTAAATTTCCATTCCTCTAAGCGCCAATCATTACGTACATGTATTCTTACATGTATTCGCACACTAATGCACGCTGTATCGTTGTTACGATAGTCGCAGACATCGTCGCTATCTTCTCTTAAATATCCAATTCACCGACTATCCATTCAATCTTTGAGAATCGATTAGTGGGAGTAAATACACTTCTTTGACAAAATTTTCTCTCTTATCACAGAATGTATCAGAATGGGAGTCAATAAATGGATTCAAGTTTAGTGATGAAATGATTATCGCTGACGATCAATTGACGGTCGTTGAATGACCAGCGATAAACATTGCTAATCGATGTTGAAAATCAAACGCGATTGTCGCCGACATCGCTGATTTACGGATTTAGTATCTTGGTTTTGAAAAATTCGTGTATTTCCCTTTTTATACTATTATTGTTATCCTTACTTCAAAGTACATACTAGTGTATGACATTTGGTATTCAAAAAAAGAGGCTCGAACTAATTGTTTGGGTATTTGCAATAGTTGTGATCGAAAGTGTTTTATTTAATCAAACAATTTTATTCAAAGAAATAATGATTTGGTGTTTATTTCAATTCATTGTTGGTGCGAAATGAAAAAAAGAAATGTTTTGAATTTTCCGACTATAATAATAATGGTTATGCCCATCCGATTGTTTCCAGTTATCGATTATGATTTAACTTCCGATTGTCCTACACTAATACTAGCACATACATATAAGAATAGTCACAGGTATTTCTCTAATCAATAATTATATATGTCATGATAAAAACAGGAGAATGAAAAGTAATTTCAAATACGGAATATTCAAAATGCAACCATCGCTTTCAGTAAAGGATATTTTCTCTATGAAGTCCGCTACCATTAACCCGATTGGGACCCTTCGCTTTTATGTTACAAATACCCCCCCCCCCCCCATTCCTGTATTCGCCACAACCTCGGCAAATGGGTACATGTATTACACACTCGTCTGATTTTAGGTGGGAAAATCATGCAATGAATTAACACATTATTTTTCTCATTTTTCAACTCGAGTTTAAGCTGTACTTTTTTATATTGACTCATATGCACCGAAGTGTAGGGGAGGGTTTTCATATTCAGCCAATGTATTTTCTTTGTCTAGTCCAGCAACTGACCGCGAAATTGGATGAAAAACTGATAGTGTAATTTTAGCCTACCAGAATATAGGAACAAATTTGAAGTACTAAAAGATGTCAAATTGAGTCACAATAATGTTCATATTCATATATTGCTGACAGTGGTGTATCTAGGGCAAAATTAAGTGGATGCTTTAATTATGAAGAGGGCAATCTATGTCTGCAGCAGATATAGAACCGTGTTTTGATGTTGTACAGGGCTATTCACTTTTGATTGGAGATGTTCTGATAACTTTATTACGAGAATATCTTTGATTTTAACGGTATTTCAGAAATTTTCGGAAAAATGAAGAAACGTCTTTCGGTACGTTTTTTCGACATAGTAACTTTCATACTTTTTTGGCATATTACATTGTTTAGACGGAGGATCACTGACGAGGGTTTAGTACCCGAAACGTGCATGTCTGGTCCACGTTTCCAATTTATCTGTCCTTAAATGATGCTATTCAATTTGAAGACGTTTACATTGATACCACTTGGTGAGTGTCACTGCTGGTGGACCAGGAGTCCCCGAGGGCACATGTAGCCAAGTTCGATCAATTTCGGTTGATCGTTTCTTAAACGCATTCTAAATTTCTGTTATCAAAATTTCTTGAAATTTCTAAAAAGTGGGTCCTGTAACATCATATCCCACCCATTTTATAGACTGAGGATCACTGACGAGGGTTAGTAACCGAAACGTGCATGTCTGGTCCACGTTGTCAATTTATCTGTACTTAAATGATGCTATTCAATTTGAAGACGTTTACATACATACATGGTACGCCTTTTTCTGATCTGATACAGCCTAACACTCTTCTTGGACAGTTGGGACGTATCGGATCCGCGATTCATGAAGATGGTAAACATGAAATCTTTCTTTAATTTTTTTTCTTATAATCATAAATAATGACATCAATTTCTTGTGGAGCGATGCAGCTTCCATCTTACGCGATTTAAACGAATACAAAAAGTAAAAGTAGTACATTGAAGACATGCATACTCTAGTTCCAGGACGAACATTTTCAGCATGTGATTTCGAGCAAAGGCAAAACAAACATGGACTGTACATAATAAATTGTACACATGTTGTATTTGAAGAGATTTTTAAAATATGATTTAATTCTTTAAATTAATATTTCACACATTTTCTCAATGTTGGAATATATCTCTTTTCATTTCTAATACTAAGCGATTCATGGTACTTGTCCTGACATTATGCGACGTCATTATTATGTAAAAATAACGTCAAATGACGTCACAAACAATATACCATACTCTCAATTCATATCAAAATATTATGCTTTAGCAAGACCGTAAACCACAAAGTTGGCCAGTTCTGAAGTGCTGAAATATGGTATTATCAAAATATTTAGCAAATTAGGCCGATTTTGCCGTTCGTGGCTCTGGTCCTTTGACTAAACAGTACGAATATTCAGAGTAGAGTTACACTTTTGGTTTGAAACAATGCTGGGTATATAAGGATAATTGAATTCAGGCTCTGGCATTGTTTTTACTTCTAACATGACTTGCGATTTTCTCCCTATATGTGCTATAGAACTCGCCTGGTGTAAAATCTCCAACAAACTTCCAGTTCGCTAAGCTCCGCTAATGCACATGCTATAGACCTCGTGCAGAACAATATTATGAAAAAATAACAACTAGCTAGCTTTGGTTTGTTGTCCAGTTATTCCCATCGTCACATGAACCAATCAAATTATCATCTCGCCACTTCGCAGCTCGGTGATAATTTGATTGGTTCACGCGACTCGGGAATTACTGGACAACAAACCACGGCTAGCTAGTTGTTATTTCTTAATTAATAATTTAGTAAAATTATGGATAGTTACTTCGTTCTTATTGTACTGATCCTTCACTGTTTTCATTTTCGTCCCTGAACATCGATGGGGGTGGGTGGAGGGGGGGGGTGCGGCTAGCCAAACAGGGAATGCTTACTCCTCCCGGGCACCTGGTCCTAAATATGGCTTGCTGGGGTCCATATATCCTCAATTGGTGCTCTATTATGAGTGCTGTCGAGATTATCCATAGTATCTTCTTTATCTCATTCAACTAGTAAAAGAGAAAAAGGAAAGCTATAATAGTAGACTCTTTATGTAAGAGAAGGGAAACATACAGCAGGAGTTCAAAGCGAACATTTCGGGTAAACAGATAATGAAAAGGCAAATCAAGGAATGAAGTCCTGAGTTAGAATCTTGCACTTATCAGTCTATGGAGTTCCACTATTTTCATTACTAAATAAGTCCTCTGGTTTCTTACAATACAACACAGTCTATTTAGAGTTAATGTTATTTATGAAAAATATTGGAATATTTGATTTGTTTATAGTGGAATGACCTACTTAATGAACTAATTTATTATTGCGGATCCAAATCATTTCAAGTCAAGCTGTTCCACAAGCAGAAAATTATTCATAATTTATGATTAATGAAAGTAATGCTTCCCACGAACGAAGCTGCCATGTGTATGATTTAGACAAAGATGATACATTTTCAATGTTATGAAAATGATATTTATTATCTAAAGCCTCATTTCTATTAAAATGGTTGATATACGTATTAAAGTCTGTATTCTGATTTACCTTGAAAAGCATGTGCTTTGTTGCACCTAATTCCTTCTAATATTGGTAGTTAAGTAAATTTATTTAATGGATTAATTAATCTTTTTTATGAAAATTTTCGGCAAGCAGCAATGCTTGCTAACAAGCAACTTTACAAAAGTCTACAAAACTTAAAAAAAAAAGCTGTGGTTGTTGCATGCAAGCAGGATATGCTGATTCTTTCTGGGCACTTTGTCTCATTTCCCTATCGGGATTTCGCTTCTTTTCATATGTCGGAGGTTTTTGTTTGTTAACTTTGGTTTTTGTTTTATCCTGATTTTGTATGCCTTCGGTTTATGATTTTCTGAATTGTCGATTTTGGTCATTATCTACATTTGTCATCTGAACAAAATTCATTAAAACCTCCTATGTTAACAAAAGAAACTAAATTCTTGCAAATGCACAGGCATATATATTCTTTCTTTGTTGTGGTTCTGTGCGAATTAAAACTTCTAACGTTAGATTGTTATTCTTACATATCTTTTTATAGTGAATTTCATACACAATGGGATATTCATTACTTACCAATAATCTGGCAACGCGCAAAAGTCGTTCTATAAAGGCTAACTAATGATCTCAAACTTTAAAGAAAAAAAACTCCACTATTTAGTTAAACAATAACTGGTAAAACGAAAAATCAATCCTTCGATCAATAATGCAAAATAATCAAAACCAGCATAATTATTACACATTAATTTTTGCATTCTCTCCTAGACATGTTAGATATTGCCAAGTGTATTATCTTTCTGCATCGATTGAACAGACCATGAAAATAATAAAAAAAATATCCAATAAGACTCGCTCGAAACAGCTTAATGCGAAATTAAAATACGTGCATGTACCTATGCTCTTGATTGTATGTATATTTTTCTTTTTTAGGTCATTGAAACGACAGGACAGACTAAAAGAAAAACAGATATGATAAGACTTGGATTATCTATCCGATTGTTGAAATAAATTCTATGCAGCTAGAAACAATGAGTCTTCCACATTTTTATCATTTTTAATATTAATTATTGCAAAGCCCTTGAAGCGAAGCGAAGACGGTACATGAAATTGCATGGAGCGACGCAAGTTGCAGTGTTTATATAGGATACGAAACTAAGGATTAAAAAAGATCTATATAGCATACGAAACTAAGGATTCAAAAATTTTCAGTCTCTTGTTGCAGACATCATAAGCTAACACTTTTCAACCATTTCACTACTTTTCACCCTAACTTTATATCACACACTGTAAAAATCAAATCTATACCATATAGCTACAAAAAAAGATATTCATCTAGAAATACATGAAACATTTTCGTATAAAAACTGACTAAAATGGTGGCGCCCATCTTGCCAATTCTTGGTTGAAGAAAAATAAATTGGTCAGTATGTATCTTTTCTTCCTTATTTTCGTTCATATTTCCACTTGTTTTTATATATTTGTGTTACCATTAAAGCTTGCTCAGAGCAATCGGACCCTTCGGGCCCGCTTGCTCGCTTCGCTTCACTATAATTTTAGGGAACTCAGAGTACATCGTTGAAAAATGATTTCAGAATTGATGATGTATAATAACACAGTGTAGGAACGCTTTTGTACGAAATAAGTTTTTTGCTATTACCGAAAGCGAGAGATTAACATTTGTCAATTTAATATCCATCTATCGCGAAAGCACTAGAAGGTATACTGCTATAGATTCAGTATAGAACATTTCCTTAAGACTGATACTTCTTAGACAAGTAGTACTTCGTGATTTAAATGAATTAGATTGCCGTGAAATTACAACTAAAAGAATACAATCAATGGAATACAGTAAAATTCTGTCGTTTATTTGTGATTTTTGAGTCCCCAGGTGTATCCAGAGTGACAAGTTCCATATTTTAAGAAAGCTTACATAACTTAGTACTCCGTGAACACAAACTTGATTGTATATTTATAGAAATAAAGCATGAATAATTAAAAATAGTAAACACAACCTGTGCGGTTATATGCAGCCACTGTAGGAGTTATGTACTTATCATATGTTTTTGGCACCTTACACACCAGTAAATCTCCCTCAACTTAATTATAGGAGGTATAAAACAACATTATTATAACACTGGAGAATATATTTATAGGAGTTCGGTAATTCTAGCCAATAAAATTCAAGTTTAAAAGTATCCATCGTATATGTATGGTACCAATCAAATATGCTTAGTGCAGGTTACTGGTCGTGAACTGGAGCGTTCCTACACTGTGAATAATATTCCAACGAATGAAAAAGTTTGAACAACGAAACACTATAATCCCAACATTTACACTAGCAAAAGCAAACAAATAAGACACAGCGCTTACACAGACAAACATTAAATGTTTGATTGTCTGTGCATTTATAGAGGACCAATTTTAACTTGGTTAAGGCATGTCATTTCTGTAGAAAGGAATTTCAAAAAAATTATGAAAACAAAAGGATCATAGGAT
Organism: Pinctada fucata; assembly: GCA_028142955.1. Classification (NCBI taxonomy): domain Eukaryota; kingdom Metazoa; phylum Mollusca; class Bivalvia; order Pterioida; family Pteriidae; genus Pinctada; species Pinctada fucata. The sequence continues at coordinate 21,038,117 of AP027115.1, read as the reverse complement.
TCATGTCAATTAATCAGTTTTAGAAGAAATTTGCCTTAATTTAGGTGGAATTTAAACAGTTATTATTTTCGGTATCCATCAGCTATACCTTATAAAATAGTTTAAGGCAATACTATTCCACTCGTAAATCGAAATCCTGGGGGTTATTGCTTACGCAAGAGAAATTCGAATTGTTCAAAACAGTACTTCAAGCTAAGTTTTTATAGAAATTACCGCAAACCATTTTCTTACAGATACTTCAATCAGTTTAGATCAAATTGTCAAACTTATCCGCTTCTAAGTATGTAATGAATTAATGAGTCTTCAATATAGTCAAAAATGAACATACATTTTCCATAATTAATTGAAATTTCTATATAATTCAAGCCCAATGAGTGCTAAAACGGGAGATGCGCAAGAATGGTCTTAAATCCTGACGAATGACGCTCCTTCAGCATCTTTTTAAAGATATACCACAAAACAATCTTAGAGAAGACTTTAGAAATACATACGCACTCAAGATGGGTAATCTCGCAATGCAGAACAATTGATTTTTCTATATTTTTGCGCAAAATAGATAGTTTATTACAAAAAGGGAAATGTTATGCAGTGTAATAACACCCTAGCTATGAGTTGCATCAAGAATATATTGGATATTAGCTTTTTATAACGCACACGCACGATCGGCCTTCTACTTTCACTTTCATCTTCACGCCGATCCTTTTTCATCTTTATAAAATGATATTACCTCTCATACTAATGTGGATAAAACACATAGCAAAGGCATCCTTACACTGCATCACATTCCCCTTTTTGTAAAAAATAATTTGTATTACACGAAATTTTAGATAAACCGAATGTTCTGCTTTGCGAGATTACCCACCAAGAGACTAGACCACGGAAAAAAGTCTTATGAAGAATATGAGACAAAAAAAAAACACCTCTCAAAATAATGGGGAACACAGGGACAAAACAAAACAACGTAACAAATTTGACAAAACGATGAAACGAGCATTGATAAGACAAAGACTGTAGAAATGGATGTAAAATACTCAATTCATGCGAAAGAATTTAAAAGCAAGTAGGCGATACTTATCTTTCTGAGATGCCTGATTATTCATTGGTCAGAAAATCATAAACTGAATGCATGCAAAATCAGGATAAAACAGGAACCAAAGCAAAACAAATAAACAAAACCCTCTATCAAATGAAAAGAAGCGAACTCCCAAAATGAGAGTGAGAACAGGTGCCCAGGAAGAGTCAGCATCTCCTGCTTGCATGCCGTCGCTTCAATTCGGTAGAATTGTCACATATTATGTATTCTGAAAATGGCTATATATCTTAAATTTTTAACCTTTTGACATTCATCTCCACGTCTGTTTTTTTTTTCTATGAAGCATGTGTAGGGTAAATAAGTTTTTTTTTTATTTGCCGAATTTCGATTGTTGAAATGTTGTGTAACCTAGATGATGCACATCTTGATCATTCCAAGTAAGAAAAGTCGGCCAGGTCTGTTGACTACGGAGGAGATGCCCACGAGAACCACGTTGCATGGATCATATGGAACAAGACAAAAATCGACGGGGACAAATTGAACAAATACATCACAGGAGTCCTGATGTCTAGAGCAAAAAGCCTATTGACTGTGAAATGAGTTAAGACTAGGGCTGAGCAGTTTTATCGCGGTACCGATATATCGCGATACGAGGCTTCGCGATACGAGGCTTCGCGATACGTACCTTGGTATTTGTTTTCAAAAACCGGTTTTTAAAGATATTTCTTCATCTTTATATTTTTATGCTGTTTCTTTGAAAATTATGAGCGAAAGCGCCTTACTATTTAAAATACAACAATAAAGGGACATTTAAATAGCCAAAGGTGAATCGTTATAATACCTCACATTTATGAAACATGTACATGTACATGTATGCCCTTTAAGTTAGAAAGTCCTGAATTACATCAAGCTCATTCCAACTCTTATTTTTTAATGTTTCATCCGAAAACAGCGAAGGCAAAATTATGATCAGTTCTACAATATTATGACTAGCCACTTTTGAACATGACGAAGTGACCGTTCTTTGCTACACTAAGCCTAAAAGAAATCAAGATATAAGTAAGATAAAGCTTGTTGGACCTTTAAAAACGTTCGTCAACACACTGCGCATTGGTAAACTTTGCAAGAAAGACTTTATCATGTTAGCTCGATTCTTATAAATATGTTTATCATGTTTATAGTATGTATTGAGTTACGATTGGCAGATTGTTTAAACGTACAACATCGTCTTGAAATCCGCTGACGTTCGACTCTCCCCAATCTTCTACGCATGCGTCCGATTTCAGTTCCGCTTTTCTTCACTTTGAAATCTACCGCTGCCGTCATCGCCTATTGTTTGTCTGCAAGATTCTTGCAGACTGGAACTGGGGCTTCGTCTTTGTAAATTAAGTATTGCAAGTATATACCAGCAGTTTTGACTACATTTATGAGGTATACAGTGTACATGCAATGCTTTTCTTTCGATGCAATACGATGCAGTATTAGGGATTCTTTCTTCAATCGTACGTTGCCAACACGATCAGTTGAGCGAGAAGTCTCCAGTAAAAATACAAATTCTAGCTATAAATCGAAACCTACCGTCTTTAGACATGAATCTTGTATAAATTTTCCTACATCAAGAAAAGAATCGTTTCCTTCATTGCCCATTTACTCGCCCCTAAACACTCAAATATGTGTCTCTGCCTTTGAATCTTTCGCACTGTTTACGTCAGAAGTCCGAATGACGTCACTGTGACGACATGCCGTACCTGCGATGCCTCTCGGGTTTTTTCATTGCGTGAAATTGCGTAGGAAAATAGCGATGACGGCAAGGTTATATTGCAAGCCTGTGCCGCCTATGACCTTGTTTGCGAGTTGGCCTCTCCCGTCAATATCAATTTATCATATTTTAAAATTCAATATCAATTTATCATAAGGATAGTTTAAATGACGTTTTAAGTTTCCTAGTGACTTTTTGCACTGTCTTTCCACAGGTGTCCGCCGATCTCCCAGCAGAAAAATCTCATTGATAGCTTGGATGAATTATTATTTCTTTCCACCTGATATTCATACATGTATAATTGACTTAGTATGTTATAGAGGGACTGTCAAATTTGACTGTACATGTCCATCATTTTATCATGAAGACGTTTTTTTCTGATTTTTAGATAGAAGTTTGAAAGGAAATCTGAGGTAGATAAATGAAAAATTTAAGGAAACTTGATGCTCTAAAATATCGCAATATATTGCAATATTTTTCAAATATCGCAATATATCCCTATACAAATTTAACCCGCAATACCCAGCCCTAGTTAAGACAGCGGATAAAGACGGGGGAAATGTGAACAGATACATAACAGGATGTACTCTTTATGTCGAAAATTTTGACTGTGAAATGAATCAAATCAGGGGACAAATGCAGCATTATTGTATGGATATCTTTTCCGTATTTAAATTCGGTGCCTTAAAAACTTTTCAATAACTTCACTAAAGGCATTGACATTTTTATTTCAGTGGTGCCGGCGACAATACATTATGTTTTTAAACGAGCTGTCGTGTTTTTGAGTTTGTTTGTTCGCATGTCTTTGGAGGTTATTTTTCGTCATTGTCCTATAGTACTCAAAATCTAGTAAGATGTTATACGACGTGGTGAAACAGTATCCAACCACTCTGTATTAAAACTGAGATTCCCAATCAGTGAATGAAGGTCAAACACCCGCGAATCAGTTTCCAAAATTCTCAATCAAAAAACTTTTTTTTTTAATCTTGAAAAAATATGTTAGAACATTCTCATGATGAAAAGAAAAGTGGACAAACAGACGGAAACAATAACACAGCTTCAGAGAAGCAAAGATGAATTTTACTTAGAATTGTTATAGATCGTCGTTTTTACACTTGTTAAAGACCAAGTGGCCGAAAATTTGTGTATTTGAATGTTTGTGCTTTTATTTGTATCATCCCTGTAAAAATACAAAACAAAATAAAAACAAAACAAAAGCAAAACGAAACAAAAACCGAAAAAAAAAGAAAAGAAATGGGAAAAAACCACCGGCCATTCAATTAAGTTAGAATATAAGCATTACAATGTACAAGTTTAGATACATGTACATTTTTCACACAAAATAATGCAGTTAATTGTTGAATTCTTTGTTAAAAACTATATGTTCCTATTGCTTTTAATCCTTATCTTTATGAAATAAAGTGTTACTAGTCGTTACATAAAATTGGCCATGTGGCCATATTTGTTGTTCGATAGGCACGAAAAATACAAACTTAGTAGAATACCTTGGTTATTTGCTTCATGTAAAGTTTCATTGAATTCTGCACAGCGGTAACATAGGTGATGTCGAAAAAGTTAAAAGTTTACGACAGACGGACAGACGACGGACGCTCGCTTTGACAAAAGCTCACTTGGTACTTGACCAATCCACAGTCTTGTACCAGCGCATTCTTAACACTTGCACTCTGACTGACTGACTGTGACGACGGGAATCCATGACGGGCCCTGTCCAAACATCTTTAGAGAAGACAGGGCCCCGGCCACCTGTCCTCTCTGAATGTCAGTCGGACTCCTCGGATGATAACATACATGAGCTCGCGGAGCACGGATTGTATTACGTACGCCCTCCATTTACATATTCATCTGTATTGCTTGTGTCCCTGCGTTTTGCGGTCTTGTTTGTGTGTATGGTAATAATGTCGAGGGGTTCCAACTCTCTACCTTTTTGAAGAAAATTCCAAACCAATTTACATGCACCGGACACGTGTTTCGAATATTAAATTCTCATCAGTGATGCTTTCAGCGGAGCCACCAAAAATAATTTCAGTAGCGACCTCTTTAATTTTTTAAAGTTAGATTTTTACATTTGCATTACTGTAATCTGACAGTGAGGAGGTTGTTTTAGAACACAATTGTGCGTCATTCGAGACCTCTGGGTAATCGGAAAAGTGGGAGGGTTGTGCGCACGTTATCAAGTATAACGACAACTTCTGCAATTTCCGTTGTAAATGGCCGTCCTAAAGTCCCGGTCACACTGCGCTTTACGGCTAGATCATGGCCATAACACGTCCAAAAAAGATCTCCCGTGAAACAGACGCTGTTGTCCGCTTTTAAGACGCACTACAGACGATTTGTAGGCGTGGTAGGACGCGGTAAAAAATCTGAACGGCGTTGGACACTTGGACACGGAAAGAAATTTTGAACTGCTCAACATTTTATTCCGCGGACAACCACAGACGGTATACGTAGTACAGAGGTGCAACATATGCGAAATACACGTGATAAGTCGTGTTCCGGCAGTGATTAAAACTTGGAGAAGACGCGGTAAGACGTGAAAGCTTAAGCCGTCTGTCACGGCCAGTGCATGGTCATTCGACGGGTGTTCCGCATTTGTATCACGGGTGATAGCCAATTACCAATTGGTATCGCAGGTTTTTGTGTTGTGTTTTTAAGTCACATTTGGTATTCCCTGTACCTTTTGCATCTCTTATTGTGTATGTATACTCTGTGTTTTCACTTGGGATGTTTCGATGTTTTGCTGTTGGTGCTGCTGGTCTTGTTGGATATCCCATCCTTTCTTTTATCAGCAGAACACACAAACAGTTTGCAGGATGAATTCATTCCGTAATGATACAATCAATAGTGAGATTTAGCTCAGTTATAATAGAAAAATACATCACACTTATCGGGACGCGAATTCTCAATGACTCTAAGAATGAGCTACAAATAATTGGTCCCGTATGACTAAACTATCTGGACTCATTACTTGTGTGCTTGATTTGTCGAGTGCGAATGAAAAATACAAAACATTTTGACTAAGCGTTACGCATATTCAGAGCAGAGCTACACTTTCGGTTTGAAGCCATGCTTGGTATTTAAGAATAATCTCATTCTCTGGTATAGTTTTTACTTGATGTTTTAATACAGTTATGGATAGTTGCTTCGTTCATATTGCACTGACCCCTCACAGTTTTCATTTTCGTGCATGGACATCGCCAGGATGGGGCTAGCCAAATAGGGAATGTTTACTACTCCCGGGCATCTGGTCCCACCTCTGGCTTGCTGGGGTTCATCGATGCTCAATTGGTGAAGATTTTACAAGCTATGTACCATTATATTACAATGGGAAAATAGCTCCTTTGATTATTTTTAGCAGTGTAGTAAAAAGGGGAAAAGGGAAGCTATAAAAGTAGACTCGCATGCCTTTTATGTAAGAGATGGTAAAAATACAACAGAAGTTCAAAGAGAGCATTAAGGTTAAACAGATAATAATAGGCAAAGCATAAAAGGAACGGAGTCCTGAGTTAGAATCTTGTACTTGTTCCACTGTTTACATTACTTAATAAGTCATCTGGTTTCTTAAAATACAACACAGTCCATTTAGAGTTAATATTTATGAAAAATATTTGAATATTTAATTTGTTTATCGTGGAATCACCTACTTAATGAACTCATTTATTATTGAGGATCCAAATCATTTCAAGTCAAGCTGTTCCACAAGCAGAAAATTACTTATATGATTAATGAAAGTAATGCTTCTCACGTACGATGCTGCCACGTGTATAATTTAGACAAAGATGATACATTTATAATGCTATAAAAATGACTTTTTTCTTCATTCTCTGGAGCCTCATTTCTATGAAAATGGTTGATTTACGTATTATAGTCTCTATTCTGGTTTACCTTTAAAATCATGTGCTTTGTTGCACCGAGTTTGTTACTTATATCGGTTGTTAAATATGCGATATCTGAATCCCACAATAAATATTAGTAAATTTATTTAATTGATTGATTTATCTTTTTTTCCCATAATTGCTCCTAACTTAAGATAGCCTACTATGCAAGTTGTTATTCATTCTTTACATGAACTTTACATAACCATCACTTCCTGGAAAACCACACCATTTATTGGTCTCCTGGGTTTATTTGAAGTCTTTTGTGTTCTTTGTTTTTATGTCGTGTGTCTCGTTTACGTCTCTTGCTGTACTCGTATTCCCTGTGTTTTTTTCCCGATGTTTTTGGTGTTTTGTTGTTGGTACTGCAACCAGGTCTGGTTGGAGATCCCTCACCTTTTTACATGAAAGATTCATGGATGTAATTATTTTGCTAGCAGCAATGCCTGCTAACAAGCAACCTTACAAACGTATGAACAAAATTGAATCTTGCAAACAATCATACAAAAAATTGATAGCAATTCTCTGTAAACATTTAAACAATTTCGGCACGCATGGTCTCCGATTTTCATGAAATTTCACACATAAGTAGGGACCAATGAAAAAAGGAAAATTTGACAAAAAATTTAATTCTAAGTCATCTGGTTACCATGGCAACGACCTTTAAATTTGAAAAATTGGCAAAAATTGAGCTAATTTGAAGCTCTATAATTTGGTCTTTATGTGACATCTATGGAAAATTTTTTTATGCATCCTAAAGATTAGGACATACAATTTTAGATAAACTCACTAGTAGTGTCTGATATTGTAAAAAAAGGCTGGTTACCATGACAACATAATTAGCTAATTTTGATATATTGATTTCAAAATGCTGTATGTATTTTCCAATTTGTCTTCTATCTTGATTGGTACATAATAAGGAAATGCGATTTATTTCATAAAATTAGCAAATTCAAGATAAACCCACTTGCTGCTATGTACATAAGTTACCTTGGCAACGGTAACTATGGTCTTCAATATTACTTATTTTGCAACTTCAGAGTCATTTTAAAATATTTTGCATGAAGATGAACAGATAAAAATTGTTGGGCAATATCCAACACAAAGAGCTCTTAAAAAACCGTGAAAAAGCTATGGGGAACATATGTTACCATGGCAACCATTTTTATTATTTTCATAAAACAGTAATTGTTAATCCCAGGAAGTTAAAATTCAATATCAATAAAGATCAAGTAAGACTCTATCAAAATATAATAGAAAAAAGTTTCAAATAATTAATGGTTGCTATAGTAATATGGCCATACATTATAAAAATAAGCTTTTTTTGTTGTTTTTCGAAGCCTTTTCCTCAAAAAACGAAACAGGCTTACACCACCTTTTTAACATATACGATAAAGCAAAGTCTAAACTTCATTTTAGACTTTAAAAATTTCAGATTACTTAACTTTTGATGCCCGTATCCAAGGACTCAAAGTGGGCCTACAGTCGTATTTTAGCAGATCGGAGATATCCCACTCCCCACCGAAAGGGTGGAATTCGAGTGGGGAATTTTAGCATCTCACTCAGTCAGTGGCAATCCACTCCCCACTCACCACGGTGTCACCCAGCTCACCTGTACAGGTGTTAAACAATCTCTTTGATCCTAACCGCGCACAGGTAACATCGCCAGTCTACTTTTGTTGTTCACCATCTTTGTTGATCGAATATTCCTGGCAGTGAATCGGGGAAGTTAAATGTTTTTCTAAGTTAGTATTAAAAGTTTTCAGAATGAACTAGGCCAAGAAAAAAAAAAGAAAAAAAAAAAGAATTGGTCCCACCGCATACGCATTCGATTTTTTTTCAACCAAAATAACGTAAGAAAGTAATCGTAAATTCCGGAATTCGGCAAGGTACCAAATCGAAACACAGGTTAAAAAAATTTCCCGTTTTCCAGCTAATTACCGTCTGGCTTCACCTTTTCACCTGTCAATCATTGTAAGGGAGATAGTATGGAGTGTTATTTTAACACTACCGTGGATACTCCTGTGTAGAATTTATGCAACGATATTGATTTTTTTAAACTAAAATAGATAGTCCGAAGTAGGTGTATTCCACGTAGTGGCATTAAACGATCGATTTGACCAACACGTTTTAATTAAGCCTCGCTTAAATATCGAATTATAAAAAGCATTATGTCGGTTTCGTCTTCGTTTTTTAATGACCGGTCGTTGATAAAACTGTTGTACGACTCAAAATTATCAAATGATGAGCCGATCAAACATTGATTTATCCTCTATAAATTACTGAACATGAAAAACGGAGGCGTGGCATAGAATTTTATGCCAATAAAAACGACCGTTTACTTCCCATCCGTATCATCAGTCCCGATCCAAAGATTGAAAAGAAAAAGAACAGACATATCGTGGCCGATAAGTGTAAAGCAGTGAAGCTCCCGGAACAGAGGAACCCCCCCCCCCCCTTCCCCAGATATAGATTGCCAAGAAATCCGCAGTCCCAAATATCCAACATCTTCAAGAAAAGCGATGTCATCCGCGAAATTCCAACCCAGACTAGCAAAGACGTCGATCTGGCAAGACAGTTGACATGGAGGGAGCCCTGACCCAGTGGTTTACGGAAACCGTATCAAGAGAAATCCCCCTATCAGCCCTGTTCTGACAGAGAAGGCGACAGATCTGGTTGAACAGCTGAACGAGCCTAACTTCTCCACAACCAATGTCCAACTAGAGGGACAGAAGTCCCGGGATAACATCGAATTCAAGAGAATTTACGGAATAGGGACGCCGATGACGGAGCAGGCACTACGTTGAAAACATAGTTATAAACGTAAAATATTGATTTTCTCTTTGACATTCTTTTTTATTCTTGTTCTGTGCCTGAGATTTAAATCTCCAACGTCCACTTATATCTTATCTAAATGTACATGTACTTGTGTATGCGTTCGTCCGTAAAAATGTCATGTAATTTCAAGTGGTCATTCATTGAATACAAAAAGTAATAAATCTGGGCAGAAACATCAATCACACGCCTAGAGAACAAATTACCGGCATCAAAGATGTCAACAGATTCCAACTTGCAGTTGTTCTGAAAATGTTTAATGAAAAAAAAACTGCATGCCGCATATGATTTGAAAAAATTAGGCCTGAGAACCAACTTTTTTTTTTTGCTTGGCCTTATACTTCTGCCTTTTTTTTTAGGGTGAATTACAATGAACACCAGTAAATCATGGTAAGTGATATTTGACCTTTTTTTTTTACTTTTATTAAGATTATTTGTGCGATGTTTCCTCTGTTTGCAATTGTCTTTTAAATGCTAATAAACTTTATTTAGTTTATTTTGGCCAGACGACTCAGATTTATTTTTGCCAGACCGACAACTAAAATTTTCAAACTGAGAGTGTGCATGAATTTAAAACACCATATAAATGGTACTGGCACGACCGGTCAGTAAAATTGAAGTCAAAAAGGTTTTGTTCCCGTATTGGCTTTTGATGTGCAACACACTGATAAGTTTTTAAAATGGAATCGGAATCGCACTCTGTGAATTTTGCAAAATAAAAGCAAAAATGTTATTTTTGTTTCGTTTTTTTTTTTTTCATTTTTTTCATTTCTTTTCTCTCCCTTTGAAAATAACGATAATTGTTCGATAAGCCGGGAAATACAATAGTAATAAATCATGATGACAATTTTCTGCAAAAGAAAAAAAAATAAGGTGTAAACTTACGGATTTATGAAGAAGTCTACAGTGGTCATATTGGTCCTATTACACCCCCCTCTCGTCTATTAGAAATATATCGATGACGTGCTTACTCTGTTGAAATCACACCTGTAACCCGCTCGGGCAGTTCACCTCGTTTTACCTGGCGGCATGTCGGTAGCATATCAGAGAGAAGCCCCGGTTACTTTACCCCTAACATGCTTAGTCCTCTGCAGATTTAAAAGAAAGGAGAGGGATCTATTTTAAAGATGTGAAGATAATAAAAACTGCAAGGAATCATTCTGTGATAAATGTTGCGCTTTTGTAAATTATAAACGGTCCAAAATATACATCAATCATTAAAGAAAATTTTGTTACGTACATTCAACTTACTCACTCTTATATATAAAATAGAAATATTCTTTTTTCAAACCCCAAACGGATGAAACGATGATTCTTTTTAATTTATTGACATGATCTCTTTCCTGAGTTTCCTCCGTCTCAATTCGGACGACCAAATGATAATTATATTACCTTAAATCGAAAATATGTTCCCTCTCTCTTTCTCATATCTTTCATGCATTTTGTTTTTGGGGTAGGGTCACACTTAAAAAAAAGTTAACTTGTGATTGCAGTTCGTTAAATCGTCAATGAAGAAATACATACTTTGATTTTTTTTGGGGGGGGACTACAAATATAATATTCGAGCGATTATGAAACTTGAGTCAGAAGCATATTTTGGAAGGGAAGGAGGCAAGAAGGGGGCTCTTGTATTTTCCATCTCTCTATTTTTTTGTTTGCTTAGAACAGCAGAAATCCAAGGGAGCCCGGAGGTGGACCGGGGAGTTGGGAAATGATATGAAAATACGAGATCTATAAAAATGTGCGATTATTGTATTTCTTTAAGTCATACAAACATGACAAATATGATCGTTGTTTCCAACATTCTCTTCTTTTTTCCTTGTGCAGATCGAATCATGTTACATGTATAATTTCCATTTAGCATTGTGTTATGGATTTGATACTAAAATATTTCCATTCGTCCTCCCGTCACTTTTCATCTACATGTACATGTAGATAGACTTCTCTAGTTACAGTTTTTGGCATTTGACAGGTATGATATCCGCACTGTTTAAATATGGAATGACAAATGCAAAAGGAAGATGGCCATAAAAAGAATGCTATCATGCGCGGATATACACGCAGACGGGGTAAGGACCGACCCCCCCCCCCCCTCCTTACGCCCTCTCCCTACAACAACCACCATCTTTATCTGTGGTCCGATTCATATTAAAAGGGAGTTACGACCAAATGTAAAGCAGAGATAAAGCGAGAAAGTTTTCTAAATCAAGATTTACTGATATATCGGGAGGGGGGGGATCGATTTAAATTCATCATTAATTTTGGTACCATATCTTAAGAAAAAGTATACTACCAGCAATATGTGTTTTCACAGAAAAAAAAAGTTGAAGCTCTACAATAAATACGCAAAAATAAGATTTTTAACATACATGAATTTATTCCTTAAAAATGATCTTTAATCCCCCTTTCTTTCTATTGTATCTGTAGATAATACCCGGCGATGTTTTTACGCTCGGGTGAATTCACACCTGGTAATGCGGTACCTTTTAGGTACTTTGCATGTTTTATTGACAGGTGTGTATACTTGTCAAATCACCTTTGTTAATTGGGTAATAACCGTACATGTATGAAAGCATAGGCATAGAAAACTGTCTTTGAACGAGTTACACTCTGATTTAAAGACAAGGTCGTCTATTTTTCCGTTATTAGAAAAGTGTTGGTCCTTCTGTTGGCATTGGAAGCAGACATTCCCCTCGCACGGCAGAAATAATAAGTCATTGTTTCAATATACAGAAACTTCTATACATTCGAGATGAATTGTGAAAAATTCCGGCCAGTGAATTATGAAATATATCGGCCAGCGTATTGTTTCCTGATGTCTACTGGTCGCTGACAAGTTCCCGTTTAAGAAAATAAGACAAACGTGCGTCCATAATTTATACAAAAGTCATATATTTTGAAAATTTCCATCGGTCATAAAAGAAAAACACATTCGGAAAAAAAACGGAGCAAACTGTCGAAAAAAAAAAAAATTAAAACGATCACAAACAACAGATCTTGAATGAAATTCACACAGAAATATATTCATATGAAAACTTTTTTTTATTTCGTGAATTTTTAGTACATATCTACATGTCGTTAACCGCCCTTTTTATTTCATGCATATTTGAAATACTCGGAAAACGATTGTTTAAGCAATGGGACGTGAAATATATCAGGACTTTCTTTTAAATTCTGTACATGTATGAATGACTCAATGAGCTCACATACAAGCAAATTCTCAAGTTTTTGATCCATAAAATATTGCTATTAATATTGCAAGTTCACTCAGGTAAACCGGTGGATTTCGAGTGGGAGTCATTTCAGTGGGGATTTGGATATCTCCAATCTGCTAAATTACCACTGTATGTGCAATTTTACACAATCGTTCCCATAGCAACGGGCTATTTCCTGAACATTTTTCAAAAATTTCCTTTCGTGTAATGAAATACCTACTTGAATACATTAATTAATTTTCATCACTTTGAATCAAAATTTAATGATCTAGTAAAAAGGGACTCTGGATATTGTCAAAAATTGCTTTCATTTTGCGATTTGAGGTCATGTTGCCATCGCAACGAACAGAAACTTTGTCCCAATGTAAATGCTTATGTTTTATTTGCATAAGAAACTAAAAACCGTAAGTAATTTATCGTTGAATGTTGAAAAAATGCCAAAAATACTATTTTGATAGGGTACCTGTGTTGTTGCTATGGAAACATATAGATAAGACCATAACCCAACATTATTATTACTTCACTTGAAAAAGTAATGATAGGGTACTGATAATTCATAAGTGTTTGTCTTAGATTATGCTGCATAAATTAGGTATGTTTCTTCAAAAACGCCCCAAAATGCATTTTTTCAATATTCAAAGTCCGTTTCCATGGCAACCGGATGTGGTATTAAGAAAATTTTTACTTTTGGGTCAGACCCAACCTTATGTACAGATTATATCAAAATCTGAGACATGCCGTGCCATGCGTCCTTCATAAAAGTGCAAATGCTTACAGAGAATAGCTATTTAACTAAAAGCTTTGAGACCTCAAGTTAACTTAAGAAACTAAATTCTTGCAAATGTACAGGCACATTTTTTTTGTATTTCTGTCATGTGCAAATTAATACTTGTAACGTTAGATTGTTAATTCAATAAATTTCAATAAATTGGTTTGAGATTTTCTTAAAGAAGGTATAAAGTTGGAACCCTTCCGTATTATTTTTATACACAACTCCGTATTATTTTTATACACAACTCTATAATTACTCCTACCCAATTCTGTGGCAACGCGCAAAAGTCGTTCTTATAATAATAGTCTCAAACTATTTAGTTAGATAATTACTGGCAGAACGAAAAATCAATCCTTCGGACAATAATACAAGATAATCAAAAACATTATTATTATTACATATTAATTTTTGCATTCTCCCCTTAGATATTGCCGAGTGTATTATCTTTCTGCATCGATCTACAGACCATGAAAATAATAAAAAGATATCCAATAAGACTCGCTTGAAACACCTAAAATATGAAAATAAAACACGTGCATGTACCTATGTTCTTGATTGTATGTATATTTTTCTTTTGTAGGTCATTGACACGACAGACTAAAAGAAAAAAAAACCGATATGATAATACTTTAATTATCTATCCGAATGTTAAAATAAATTCTAAGCAGCTAGAAACAATGAGTCTTCCACATTTTCACTTTTCTAATAATTTTAGGGAACCCAGAGTAGATCGTTGAAAAACGATTTCATGATTGTAGAAAGAACTTAGTATAATAACACAGTGTAGGAACGCTTTTGTACGAAATACTTTTTTTGCGATTGCCGAAGCGAAAGATTTACATGTGTCAATTTAATATCCATCTATCACGTATGCACTAGAAGGTATACTGCTATAGATTCAGTATAGAACATTTCCTTAAGACTGATACTTCGATCGTAGACAGGTAGTACTTCGTGATTTAAATGAATTAGATTGCCTTGAAATTGCATTTTTAAGAATACAATTAATGGAATACAGTAAAATTCTATCGTTTATTTGTGATTTTGGAGTCCCCAGGTTTGTCCAGTGTGACATGTTCCATATTTAAAGAAAGCTTACATGACTAAGTACTGTGAACACAAACTTGATTGTATATTTATAGAAATAAAGCATGAACAATGAAAAAATAGTAAACACGAAGTGTGCGGTTATATGCAGCCACTGTAGGAGCTCTGTACTTATCATATGTTTTTGGCAACTAACACACCAGTAAATCTCCCTCAACTTCATTATAGGAGGTATAAAACAAGTTGAACATAATTATAACACTGGAGAATATACTTATAGGAGTTCGGTAATTCTAGCCAATAACATTCACATTTAAAGGTATTTATCGTATATGTATCAATTAAATATGCTTAGTACAGGTTACTGGTCGTGAACAGGAGCGTTCCTACACTGTGAATATTATTCCACCAAATGAAAAAGTTTGAACAACGAAACACTATAATCCCAACATTTACACAAGCAAAAGCAAACAAATAAGACACAGCACTTACACAAACAAATATAAAATGTTTGATGGTCTGTACATATATGGAGGACCAATTTTAACTTGGTTAAGCCATGTCATTTCTGTTGTAAGGAATCTCAACAATTTTATGAAAACAGTAGAATCATTGGATCCATGTCAATTGATCAGTTTAAGAAGAAACTTTGCCTTTATTTGGGTGGAATTAAAGCAGTTATAATTTTTGGTATCCATCAGCTGTATTTTAAGGCAATACTATTCCTCTCGTAAATCGAAATTCAGGGGTTATTGCTTACGTAAGAGAAATTTGAATTGTTCAAAAGCGTACTTCAAACTCAGTTTTTATAGAAATTATCGCAAACCATTTTCTTATAAATACTTCATTAAGTTTAGATCAAATTTTCAAACTTATCCGCTTCTAGGTATGTAATGAATTTTAGTCTTCAATATATTTGATTATACATTTTTTTCCATAATTAGAATTAGAACAAGAATGGTCTTAAATCCTGACCAATGACGCTCCTTCAGCATTAAAAAAAAAAAAAGTTATACCACAAAACAATTTAAGAGAAGATCACTTTATGAAGACTGTAGAAAAATACAGTCGCATTCACGGTGGATAATCTCGCAATGCAGAACAAATGATTTTTCTATGTTTTTTGCGCAAAATAGATTATTTATTACAGAAAGGGAAATGTGATGCAGTGTAATAACGCCCTGGTTATGAGTTGCATCCAAAATAAAGTATCGGCGTTCTACTTTCACTTTCATCTACACGGATCAGGCCGTTCGTTTTTCAGATTTATAAAAGGATATTACATCCCTTTCTTTGGATAAAACTCGTAGCAAAGGCATTCTTACACTGCATCACATTCTCCTTTTTGTGAAAAATAATTTGTATTACACGACATTTTAGATAAACCGAATGTTCTGCGTACAAGTTTAGATACATGTACATTTTCACACAAAATTAATTGTTGAATTCTTTGTTAAAAAGTATATGTTCCTATTGCTTTTAATCCCTATCTTTATGAAATAAAGTGTTACTAGTCGTGATATAAAATTGGCCATATGGCCATTTTTGTTGTTCGATAGGCACGAAAAATACAAACTTAGTAGAATACCTTGAGTATTTGCTTCCTGTAAAGATTCATTAAATTCTGGACAGCGGTAACATAGGTGATGTCGAAAAAGTTAAAAGTTTACGAAAGACGGACGGACGACGGACGCGCACTATGACAAAAGCTCACTTGGTACTTGACCAATCTACAATCTGACTGACTGTGACAACGGGACTCCATGACGGGCCCTGACCAAACCTCTTTAGAGATGACAGGGCCCAAACAACCTGTCCTCTCTGAATGTCAGTCGGACTCCTCGGGTGATATCATACATTAGTTCGCGGCGGCAAAGCTCGCATTGTATTACGTACGCCCTCTTTTTATATCCATTTACATATTCATCTGTATTAATTGGGTCCCTGCGTTTTACGGTCTTGTTTGTGTTTGGTCATCTGACAGTGAGGAGGTTGTTTACACCATAATTGTACGTTCTTCGAGACCTCTGGGTAATCGGAAAAGTGGGAGGGTTGTGTGCACATAATCCAGGATAACGAAACCTTCTGCTATTTCCCTGGTAGATGGCCGTCCTAAGTAGGCACCGGTTGCCCATTGTTCTCGTTGGTGTATGTGTAGTCCTTTGTGTTTGATGTTTCTGTGTTGTGCGTTGACGGTCCTTGTCCCTTTTGCGTCTCTTTCTGTGCTTGTCTGCTACGACAATGCAAACTAAATTTTCAATAGTAGTTCAGAGTTCAAAGTCATTTCGTCATAATGAAAGGTCTCATCACAAGGAACCGGTGTCTACATGTGAAATACCCCTTACAGTTCAAGAGATATAGCCCATGTTAAAGGTTTCGACAAGTATGTCAACTCCAAGTTCACTAAATCAATGGTCATGGTCTCAAATGAAAGGTCTCTTCACAAGGTATCTACATGTGAAATATCAAAGTCATATCCCTTATAGTTCAAGAGGTAGAGCTCAGGGTAAGGTTTTGAAAAGTAGTTCAAAGACCAAGGTCAAGGTCACTAGGTCAAAGGTCATGACCTCAAATGAAAGGTTTTGTCACAAGGTATTTACATGTGAAATATAAAAGCCAAACCCCTTATAAAGATATATCCCAGGTTAACGTTGTCTACGGCCGGGGGTATGACATTAGCTTCGGACTTTCGCCGCGGCGGCCTAAAATAATTAGAAATGAATTTTTTTTTTTCTGTTGAAGCAGGTATCACCCGAAAAATTGGACAGGAAAATTTTGCATCAACGCGCTAAGCGCGATTGATACAGTTTTCTGTCCAATTTTTGGGTGATACCTGCATAGATAGAAAAAAAATGTATTTCTTAAATGAATGACCTGGACTTCTACCCCTTAAATGGTATTGTCTGAAAGGCACATCCTTCTAAACAGTTTGTGAAGTTTGAACAAATTATTACCCAGGAGTTAGGTATACTGCATCCCCCGTCAAAGTATACATTTATCATCAATGCAATAAAAAAGGCTGAAAACCTGTAATATATACATGTATAAACGAATATGCATTTCTCCTTTATTAAGCAAAATTGCAAACCTTTTGACTTGAAATAGATCTTTTTATTAATGTCTTCAAAGTACAGGAAAAGCTATTTTCAACCCAATACAAGAATCTCAAAACCCGAAACATGTATAATAGATTTTGCAATTTACTATCATTATTCAAAAAGTTTAACCATTTGGACAAAACACTGCTTTTCAATAAAATCTTAAAATTTTACTACAATAAAACTATTTTAGCCAGTTAATGACCCTGAACTTTTGTAATTTACCTTAAATGACCTTTATGTCAACTGATCTACCATAATGGATAATTGTGTGAAATATAATTAATTTCTGATGTAGGGTTTAGGAGATATGAGCTTGGACAGACAGACGGACCGACGGACGGACAAACACAATGGCGACTATTATGCTCCCCTGAAATTTGCACGCACACGAAAGGCGATATTGTGACATGCAGCTTAACGAAAACTCATTTCTTCATTATTTAGGTTTCTTTTGTACGCAGACTTTTTCAAATTTGACCTTTCGATGACAATAGAAAGAGAATACTCTGTTAAGGTAAAAGGGGTATAATACCAATTTCATGGGAAACCTAGAAATTATGTCCCTCCATGATTCTTACTTATTTTTAGATATTTGACATATTTTCAAGCGTTTCGCTCGCCATGAAAATGTATGATCTCGAAAATTGCCGAAGTCGTGCGTTTTGGCCAACTTTCCGGTATTTTATTTTTCTGTTATCAAAAGAACCGGAAGTAGAATATTATACGCCTATTTCCTTAAGTACATGTCCACGTGAGAATCAGGCAGCTGAAAAAACTTAAAATTTTTGCAGAACTTTTTTCTCTTGAAATATGTTCAGATCTGCCATCATATTAATGTTCTGAAGGAATTTTTCTCATACTTGGATGGTGAAGAAAGTTATTGGAGTGGCATATATGGTTGAATTATATAAAGAAAATTTTCCTGCCATGTTTTCCTTCATAATCCTTTATAAACTATGAGGTGAATATCTCGCTTTACCATCACTACCTTGAGAAATGAATACTAGTATCATATGTTTGATTTGTACCTAATATATATCTCAAAACAGAAATAAAAAGTTTAGCATAAACTTTTGATGTATCACCCCTGCCTGACTCTTACGTGGATCTATACTTAACACTTTTTCGTTCCAATGTTCTTCCTGATGACAAATAAGTCATTCACCTACTACATTT
The DNA here is from genome assembly GCA_028142955.1 of Pinctada fucata. NCBI lineage: Eukaryota > Metazoa > Mollusca > Bivalvia > Pterioida > Pteriidae > Pinctada > Pinctada fucata. The sequence goes on along the minus strand of AP027115.1, from coordinate 21,019,286 downwards.
TATTCTTTCTTTTCGAAAGTGTTGGTATTGATGCAATTCCATATGCTGAGTATTAGCAATCAAATATAAAATAGCTGCATTCTATTCTCTCTTAAATACAACCTTTATGATGTGCAGAACCATGTTTCGGAGAATCAAGTTTGAATCTAAAGACGAATTGTGTGACAAAGTCCTTCTTAACATCAGTCGGAAGATATTTGGTGAGATTTTTATTTCGTCAAAATATGACATAAATACAGATTGCACAAGTTATAATGCAAATTATGTCGATATGGGGATTAAATGTTCAAGATTTTCCAAATTATTCGAGAGCTTATTAAGCTCGAAGAAAATATATATGTATGTCTTAATCCCCTTACTGTAAATTAAAATATGATAATGGCGTGATGACAATTTGCGATATCCAATACAAATTGTAATGGTTATACGATTTTATGAAATACATACGTATTCATACGAAAACACACTACATGTCATCATTACATTCATTCCATGGAAAGTAAAACAGTGTACTATTCAGGACAACACAATACCAAGACAGTTAGTCAATGGACCGTTAAACAAAACATATTTATTTACTTCAACGCTAACGCTGCAAAATACGCCCGATGGATTTTTGTTTTCATTATCTATCAAGTAGACAGCTGATCATGTTGTGAGCCTCGTATTGAAAAGTTTTGCATTATTTTTCTACATTATCCCCTTCAGTATCTACAAACGTTTGCCACCGGTATTTAAGGGTCTCAATACCACTTCTAAAGAACTCCTTATCTTGACTGGTCAGAAAGCCATCAACTGCAAGTATGAAGTCATCATCGAACTGAAAGTGGGTGCAAGAAATAGTTGCTTTCAATTTTGGGAATAGGTTAAAGTGTGATGGAGCAAGATCAGGGGAATAAGGCGGATGCTCAATCAAATTAAAGCCACAATCATGAATGGCAGCCATGACAGGATGGAGCAGCGCACCTTTAACTAGTGAGCTCTCCGCGGCGCTTAAGCTTAATATTTCCCCGACACTGTATCAGAAGTTAAGCATAGTATGTGTCCTTTATGGAGAAAATATATCAGTACAATACCTTCTGCTTCGCAGACAACAGAGGCTCACAACATATCAATCAGCCCTCGTAAATGCAAATTGCTCGAGGGCGTATGATGAATGTTTTCTCCAAATAAGCATTTTTAGTCAGAAGCTCTTGGCCTTTCACTCTGAGTTTGAAAATCTAAACTTTTTTTCTTGTTACATTAATTAAAGATTTTAAACTGAAGGTTCTTATTTCTTTCGTCGCCTATGGCACAAATACATGTACCTTCATTTAACCTCCTCATCCTTTATGCATGGCAAAAATATCAAAATCCGTACTACATGTAAAAGAACATGAATCAATCTTATAGTTAACAGAGTTTCAAAACACACGGCGAAAAGTAGATTTTTATAGACTTTAAAGAATATTTCACCAACCGCTTTAGCAGTCCGAAATAATCTTAAACTTTGATCTTGACGTTGAAAATCTATAGGGCACTTCGTCTTATTATAGGGGGGTCTTACATTTGCGCCTTTTGGTCTTCATTGGCGGGCTTTATATGTTTTGTACAATACATTAGACGTCGTAAGAAATGCCAAAATTAAGAGTCCAATATAACATGTCTGTCTTTTACACTTCATAATTTTTGAGAAAGTTATCTCGTGATGTCAAACAGTTTGTAGAAAAGTAATTTAAATCCGCCCATATATTCCAAGTGGCCAAAACGTACGGGAAAGAAAAACCAGGTGTTTTATCCATTTCTTTATTTGAACCGTTTAAAATATTGCAGATGTTTAAAAACAGAATTCTTCCAAAAGTAAATTTAAATGTAAATGTATGCAAGACGGAAGAGGAAGGATAATACTTTTTTTGCACCAGAAAAAACATTGTGTATCACAGAATGTATCAAGTAAGAATTACTATCATACAAAAATATATGAAGAAGTGTATATCTTCTATAAGATTCTATAAAAAACCTTGACGACGCCACGAGCAAAACAAGACTAGAAATTGTCCCATGAAGGATAGATACTTCATTGTAATTTCCCACAAATGTAAAGATAATGACATATATTACGACTTTATGGCATCCATGGAATGCTATCAAATCAATCATTGTAAATAATCCTTGAGGACGTTCTTTACTTACAGGATGGAGTCCTGAAGTAACATGGAGCAATGACGATACCAACACAGTGCAACTTCTTTTTTGGTCTGGAATACTGATGTTATACATTATCCTCTTGGTGCTTATATAGAAAAATATGAAGTCACATGGAGCAATGAGACTAAGGGTACAAGTACAGTACAACTTCTCTTTAGGTCGGGTATACTGATGTTATATATCATGTTATATATCATCCTCGTGGTGCTTATATAGAAGAATATGACGTTTCAAATTCTGATGATATATATCATCCTCTTGTTACTAATTAAAGCACACAAGGGGTAAAATCAATCACGTTCACTATTCAGACAATGTCGGATTCATTCAATTAAGGGCGAATGCACGTCACTTGGAAAAAAAAGATATAGACAACACAAAAAAGGTAAAAGTGATTACGACACTAAACTGTTTAAAGCCAGCGGAGGGACAGTACATCCCTTAATCCGTCTGGATTCAGGGATATGTACTTATGTCCAGATGGAACATGGGACAGTACGTCCCTTATTCCGTCCGGACACAAGTACATGTATACACACTATCATGCTAGTCAGAAACTGCATGTACTGAAGTTCGAAAGGCTATATATCAACTTGTTACTAATATAGAATGATATGCAGTTTTAAATTCATACGCTGCTGAATGTTTAATTATAATTAATGTTGAACAAAATTCGTATTCATGTATTTAAATGTACATATTTAAAAGCCCTGGAACTTTTTATCAATTGTCAAGATTTAATTCAAGCTCAAGTTTGAAAGCTGTGGTGTTTTGTTGACTTGTTCTCTGTCTTGAAAGCTGCGGCGTTTTGTTGACTTGTTCTCTATCTTGTTCTCTATCTTTTTAACTCATTGTTGCCATGTAATCATCTTGTTCAACTGTAGATGTAAATCACTCTAGTCAGATTTCCATTACTTGCACGTGTCTGGTGCATCTGAATTAGCATGAAAATCCTTCTAGAAGGAAAAAAAGTTGGAACACTTCCATATTATTACTTTCATCGCCGAATGAAGGTCAAACACAAAACTCGATCCGTAATCAGATTCCAAAACTCATAATCAAAAGGCTTACAAATTCTAGAAAACATACTTATAACAGCCGGAACGCCAGTCGGCACTTGTCTTTGAAGTTTAAAAACGAAGTCACGTGACAAATGTTTTGAATATGACGACATTGTACCACGTCATCAAAAACGCGTCATACTGACTGTGCTGCATGTGTAAACAAGAATGGCACAGGTGATTTTGATGGCAATAGAGATACCGTTTCAAGTCATAATACTTAATCAGGTAAATTTGGACACTTCCATATTATTACTGTCATCGCTGAATGAAAGTCAAACACAAAACGCCGTAATCAGATTCGAAAACTCATAATCAAAAGGCTTACATATTCTAGAAAACATACTAATAAGGCAAACAGACGTAGACATCAACACAGCTCCACAAACAGACGTAGACATCAACACAGCTCCACAAACAGACGTAGACATCAACACAGCTCTACAAAAAGACGTAGACATCAACACAGCTCCACAAACAGACGTAGACATCAACACAGCTCCACAAACAGACGTAGACATCAACACAGCTCCACAAACAGACGTAGACATCAACACAGCTCCACAAACAGACGTAGACATCAACACAGCTCCACAAACAGACGTAGACATCAACACAGCTCCACAAACAGACGTAGACATCAACACAGCTCCACAAACAGACGTAGACATCAACACAGCTCCACAGACGCACATCTCCAGTTTCCAGTGCAAAAACGGAATGCATTGTAGGTTATGCTTTTAACACGTGCCATGCAAATTACTACAGCTACAGGGTTGTCACCGTGGCGTAGCGGTATGAGCGGCCTGCTTTATATGCAAGGCGAAGCCGCCGTACGGAGTTTACCGACTTTATATATAACATCTGCACCTATTTGGGAGTCCGCTGGTCGATAGAGGACAGGGTCCACTACCTCGGATCAGCCCAAGTGCAATCAAATTCAAACTACTACAGCTTAGATATTACAAAAAGCATGCTACATACACATATATGATGCAATTTATAATATCCAAGAAGCCAGGGTCAAAAGGAAGCTTAAAGCTTGTTTAACTTTCTCTCTCGAATAATTTAAACGTATTTTCTTGTGGAATCTGCTATTACAAAATACTGTATTTATTTATAAGAAAATCTAATAATATATTATTGTATATCCATTACTTTTCTAAGCAATACTAAGCAATATGTTTATATTTTGAACTTGATATTGAATATAGCACAGACTGTTTTTCAAATGCCCTTATATACATTTGATGTCCATTCATCTGTGCATTTGGTTTGCTGTCTTGTTTGTGAATAACCTTCGCTGCATATTGATCCCGATTAATCTATATATTGTTAGATAACATTTTTTTACAAAGCCCATGTTTTTTTATAGTAAGATATCTTATGATTCAAAGTAGTACCATTTTCATTTCAAATGTACTTTTCTGGATACAAAAAAAGGTTTATCACTGTTATGAAAGCAATTGCTGAATACTAGTATAAGATGTATCATTTGGAAGAAAAAAAGGTATAAGATGTAGATTCCATAAGACTTTTTAAGAGTTAAAGAAGATCCTGACGACAATCTCGACAGCACTCACAATAGAGCACCAAACTGAGCATCGACGGACCCCTAGCAAGCTAGAGGTGGGACCAGGTGCCCGGGAGGAGCAATCATCCCTCACTGGCCAGCCGCATCCGCAGTCGATGTTCATACATGAAAACGAAAACTATATATGAAATACTTGCACTGTCTGAGGTTATGTTTTTATAGAAAGTGCCACGGCAACCATGTCAGGGGAAAATATTCAAAGCACTTACTGTCGAACCCCTCACTGGGAACTTTTTAACGAGCTCCGCACGGCAAAGGACAAAAGTGTGACACAAATGAGTTAATAAAGATCCTGACGACAATCTCAACAGTACTCATAATACACAATTAGCCCTGCCACTGGTATTTTCAAAATATAACACATTGTTCATAGTGAGAACAAGACAAATATGCTAGCTTACAGTTCATAGAAATGAAGAGAGAAAAATGAATTTTTAGCATTGTCAACAATTTTCCGGAAGGTAGCGCCCTCGGTGAGAGCCTTTTTTTCATTCATAATGCATTACATGCATAAGATTATGGTACTCTATATTTTTTTCCATTGGGAGATACGACTCATAAAGATGTGTTTGAAATGAGCGTTGACGCATATGTATGTTGCAAATAGCCTCGCATGAAATGCTTCTTAACCTTCTACTTAAAAAAACTGAAAGGTTTTATTTGTTCCATGACTTTATTGAGTTCATGTATCTTGTATATAATCGGTTTGTTACTGACTTTGACCTTTTATGGTGATTTTCATTTACGAACGTTGTATAGTATTAGATGAATATATGAGGAATATAGATAACTTTATTCTTATTTACCTTATTTTTATTTAAATTGAAGTTTGATGTTCTTGCTGTTCAATAATCATTTTAAATGTAAATAAACTGAATAGTTTTATCTTTTAGTTGATGTTTATCTTTATTTGACGACGAAGACTTATTAAGTCTATTCAATTTATTTTAATTAGCATCTCGTTGTCACCTGACTTTTGTTCGTGTTGTTGTTTTGCATAATGTCCGTTAATTGTTTGTTGTGATCTTATTGAATGTGTCATCACAACGTTATCGTTAACATTATCGTTATCGTTAACATTATCGTTATCGTTAACATTATCGTTTTCGTCAACATTATCCTTATCGTTTCTGTATTGTCATCTTAGCCGTAATGCATAGGCATCGTTAACATTATCATTATCGTTTACTCATACGCCCAGGAAGCATACTAAGAAATTCTACTTTCGATACGAGGAATTATCAATATTTAAATACAAGGGTTGTCACAAGTACAGATACAAAAATTGTACAATAATTGCTGTTGGCGATTTTAAAGTTGATGGTATGTGCATATTTGATGCAAGACGCAGTGCAGGTCGTCTTTGAACTTCGTTTGGTGTGACGCGTGATCGTCTTACTACGTCACAATTCTTGGAAGTGACCTAGATTTTGACACATTTACTCACTGGAGGTAGACTTGGTCTATTGACAATGAAATTGTGAATCTGTGTTGAAGCCAGTAAATAGAATGGACATTTTATTGGAAATTAATCCATATGTTAAAATGTCACATGATGGGCTCATGCGGTAATCCAACAATGCAGTGCATTTGGTCTGGTACCTTCATATAAGTGAATGTAAATATTCATGAATATGATAATGCAACCCTAATGCAACCCTAATGCAACCCTAAATGCTTAAATGATATATAATATCCTTTCGCTCATACCTACGTTTATGTTAAACGTTTCAAATTCAATAGCATCATTTAAGAACTGATAAAATTTCAGCATGGACCAAACATGCACGTTTCCCTCGTCAGTGATGTTACAATACAGACCTATGCATTACGGCTAAGAGATGTATTACAGAGTAGGCCAATGAAATACAGTGAGCTATTTCTGTATCACATATCACGTGACAACTGTATCACATATCACGCGACGCTATTGTTTCGATTGTTTACGCTATTGTGACGTCATGATTTCAGCCCGCAAAACAAACAAGCTAGCGGCGATTTCGCCATAAAACTTCGATTTTAAGATCGTTTTTCAATGTACTCTTGCGTTTTATTTTGAAAAGCCTAATATTCGTAGTTTATTCTTATAGAATAAACTATTTTCGGGGGCGCTGAATTCGAATATCGCAATTTTTTTTGCGACTAGATCAACTTGACATTTTTCCAAATTTCTTCCCTTTTCTTTCAGTTTTGTTTTGACACTTAGATATGAGAGAAAAATACTCTTTCATGTTCTTCTATGAAAGATTCATCGTTTCCACCCTCGGGGTCTCAAAATTTTGCAATACCCTCGGCAAGTCTCGGGTTTTACATAATTTTAAGACCCCTCGGGTGGAACCGATGTATCTTTCATAGAAGACCATGAAAAAGTCTTATAGTATCACATATCACATAACTGCGCAAGGACTTGAATCCCTTTAAGAAATTGTTCACTTTACTGTCATACTCCCCTATAAAATGAAGAAAATATATGATATGTTGTAAAGAAGGAAGGGATCTCCAAAACACTCGTTTACAGCACCACATTATTAAATTAAATATATTAATTATATTATTAGAATTATACAATTATAAATCACATTCAAATCCCTTTAGGGCAAGATTTCCAATGTTTTCAGGTGAGCGATGTTGCCCCTGGGTCTCTTGTTCAGTGTATTTTTGGTTGACAATTTGGCAAGCCTAATATTCGAAGTTTATTCTAATTTAGTATACAATTTTCGGAGGCGCTGACTTCGAATATCGCAAATGCTTTTGCTATTAGATCAACTTGATATTCATTCGGATATCGTCTCTTCTATTTCATTTTCAACTTTCGCCCTTAAATATAATAGAAAAAGAACTTAAATTTTTTCATGGTCTTTACTCTTCAGTAAAAAACACATCGATTCTACTCTCGGATTCTTAAAATCTTGCACACCCTCGGCAAGCCTCAGGTTTTACATGATTTAAGACCCCGCTTGTGAACACTCTTTGTCATTTGATTCTCAGAGAAGATATTTTATCCGTATTTTGTTATTGTGAACACTCGTTGTCATTTGATTCTCAGAGAAGATATTTTATCCGTATTTTGTTATTGTGAACACTCGTTATCATTTGATTCTCAGAGAAGATATTTTATCCGTATTTTGTTATTGTGAACACTCGTTGTCATTTGATTCTCAGAGAAGATATTTTATCCGTATTTTGTTATTGTGAACACTCGTTATCATTTGATTCTCAGAGAAGATATTTTATCCGTATTTTGTTATTGTGAACACTCGTTGTCATTTGATTCTCAGAGAAGATATTTTATCCGTATTTTGTTATTGTGAACACTCGTTATCATTTGATTCTCAGAGAAGATATTTTATCCGTATTTTGTTATTGTGAACACTCGTTATCATTTGATTCTCAGAGAAGATATTTTATCCGTTTTTTGCAATTAAAGGAAAGGAGGGGATCTCCAACAAGACTCGGTTGCAGCACCATCAACAACACAACAAAACAAGTGAAAACGCAAGGAAGACACAAACACGACATCAAACATTAAACACAAAAGACCACAAATGCCATATCCCCCTCGTTTATGTTAATTTTAAATTTTATGATGATTTCAAATTTTACCCTCAATTTGTCTATCCTTTCGATATTTCTTCATCTTTTCAGTGAGAACGAAGAGAACTGTAAAAGTCCTTGTTCAGGGCAAGCCGAATTATTAGTTTTCTTTCATGTGTTTCACTGAGTCAACTGAATGGTGATTTGAATTTTCAATTGTAGAATTTGTTACAGTTATTTATAGGTTGAAGAGATTTTTATAAAGCTGAAAATCATTAATTGGTCAATATTTGTCAAAGAAAGAGTTCGAAAGTACAGATGAATCATACATCTTGGCAACCCAAATGTTAAAATTCATCTTTTTTTATTCGCGCAGAGTCAAATAAAGAGATTTTCATTAATCTAAAAACCATGAATTGGCCTAAATGAGAATGGTGCATGGAAATTGGTTTAGAATTTTCTTCAAGAAGGTATAGAGTTGGAACCTTTCGACATTATTATACATTGTTAATAGATCTGAAGTAGGTTAATCGTGCATATCTAAACCCATTGGCCATTATCATTTTAAAAGTGTTTTGTATTTTGTTTCGTTGAGAGTTAATGAATATTGTAAATCTTCCATCCTTAGATTAAATTTACATTTCCTCCTCGTGTTGGGCATTTTCAGGAAAAAGGAATTAATTTTGATAGGGCATGTAAGGAAATAAAAGTTATATCATTTGGTACCAGGAAATTATTTCCTATATAACCCACCATAGAGCCTATATATTTCGCATTTATTCTATACGTTATTTTCAATAATGAATACCAGAAATGATAATTTTCAATCTCTTCAAAAAGAATAAATGTTTTGTATTTTGTTTCGTTGAGAGTCAATGAATATTGTAAATGTTCCATCCTTTTATTATTTTCATTTCCTTCTCGTGTTTGACATTTTCAGGAAAAAAGGAATTAATGTTCATAGAGCATGTAAAGATATCAAAATTATATCTTTCAGTACCAGGGACTTATTTTTTACATAACCCACTACAGAGCCAATATTTATACGTTATCTAATATATAACTTTGAGAATATATGTCCCTTGGAAGTATTCCAGTAATAAGCTATGAATTTCCAATTTTAAATTCAATATTCCCATGAGAATCTTACTACAACACTCATTCACATGATATACTATGTACTTAAAATTCATTTTATCAATAATAAGGAGATGTTCCGACTGTTTCCTTTTTCAAACCAATTTTAATGTACCAGATACGTGCTTGGGATAGTAAATCCTCATTAGCTGTACTAAATTAATTGCCGAATGGGGACAATATAAGCAGACAGGTAAAGGAGTAGGTGCGGTAATCTGCCATTTCGGCCCTTTTTTCAAACTTGTTTATATATCCATGATATTTTAGTTTATAAAATGTCAAATGTATGGTGAATCCAAATTAGGAAAGCCTTTTTCGATCTCACAGTCCTATACTGAATAATACGTCGCTCAAAAAATCTAAAAACGTTGAAATCATTGAAAATATCAATAATTGAGCGATATTTCGATACAAAACTATGAAATTAAGTAGCACTCCAGGCCTTGCCCAGGAATATTTTTGTATCAATCGATGGATTTCTGAACGGCCTTTTAAAAATTCGTGGGCGAGGCCTGGAGCGTAGATGAATTTTGAAGATTTGTCAGTGAAAAAGGGTGATCTTCCTTATCTTTGAGTCATTCAGGGTAAATGACGTCAAAACATGACGTCATACATCACGCGCGTGCCGTTTAAAACTATGACGCCTTGAATTCTCAAACAGTCAACATTGCAAAAATTGATAATTAATAATTCATTTATCAAAAGCATTTTCATCGAAATTATAGGGCCGATATGAGGAGTTAGTGCACCTAGTCCTTTTCTGTCATTTTCTGAGTGGTGAGTGTCACTGCTGGTGGACCAGGAGTCCCCGAGGGCACATGTAGCCAAATTCGATCAATTTCGGTCAATTGGTCGTTTCTGTTTACAACATTTTCTTAAATTTCTGAAACCTGAGTCCTGTAGCATCATATCCCAGCCATCTTGCTACATCTTTCTGTATATTTTCAAAGTTTCATCAAAATCCCTTCATTGGTCCTGGAGAAGAAGTCCAATTTGTCTGAAAATTCCCCTCTCACTCCTGTTAAGATAAGATAAAAATTAAAATATATATATATAAAAAATAAAAGTTTTACTCAAAGTCAATACCAGGCCACTGAACAATTAAGATGTGACAAATAAGCAGTAAATGAGTGCACAAAATTACACATTAGCATAATTATACCAAAGAAAAAGTTTGAAAAAATGAGCATTTCTGACAAAGTCAGCAAACATGTCAAAAACGCGTAAAAAATTTGACTTCTGAGTCGAACTAGTACTTCATTCCTACCAAGTTTCATCAAAATCCCTTCAGTGGTTCTGGAGAAGCAGTCCATTATATATGAAAATACCCCCCCCCCCCCCCCCCATTTTCTTTTTACATAGAATAAAAGTTCATGAAAAATCAAAAATAAACATTTTGCATCAGATACATATAAAAGCCACCTGTTGACAGTTCCGGACAAAAAACACACACACTGGTAGAGGACCATGAGCACTTCATTCTTACCAAATTCATAAAAATAGCTTCAGTGGTTTTTTAGAAGAAGTTGAAAATGTGAAAAGTTTACGGACGGACGGACGATAAACGACAGACGAAGCGGTATGACAATAGCTCACTCTGAGCCATTGGCTCAGGTGAGCTAAAACTAAGATTCAGATTTCAACAGGAACCTATCAGTGTGTCTATATCTCCTTTGGAAAAAGATTGAGGATCAAGGAAAACATTGATGAAACTTTAGATGTAGAAAAAGTATGTTTCAAATTATTAACATTGTAATTTTCAGAAAATTTAATTGGTAGGATTTTTTAAGCTTGGCTGTCAAGGACGTCTTTATACAACTGACACGGTAATAGATAATCCCACTGTCAGAAATAGCCGTTTTATTGTGGGACAATTACTGTAAACATGGTTATTTTCGCTGGAGGATATTTTCGCGATAAAATGTCATTTTAAGAATGCAGCGGGGATATTTTCGCGAGAGTTGAATTTTCGCGAAGTCCCTTGATCCGCGAAAAATGCGAAAATTACACCCACTCGAAAATTTCCCCGTTTACAGTTCTCAATTTCTGAGATGGAATCCGGCGATAATTTATCAGTCTTTGTAAATCTCACGCAAAGTTTTAAATCAACGATAGAACAATAGCTAAACTAATTCACAGAAGGCAGATATTTAATAATCATGTACAGCATTTGATTGTGTGGCAACACTTTCTTGTTTCTCATCAATAGTTTTAATCCAACCTTGAGGAGTATGGACCTGTTAAGATGGGCGCCTCATGCCATTGCGTTTTTATGAAAATTCGTTTTACCATTGGTAGGCTAAATACATGAAACAACGTTATACTACAAAGGAAAATAAAGCATACGTTGTCTCGAAAATGCAGCCTCTAATATCACGGTGACCAAGGATATGAAAAATTCATTTTAATTGACATTGAAGGTACATGGCTAATCAATACATGTAATAAAAGTTTGAAGCCTTGTCTTTCATATACAAGGTGTCGTAAGATATGAATCAGGTGCGAATGTGGTGTTTTTGGGGACAACATGATTTTTGTGAAGGAAATTAAAATCACTGGAAACAGGAAAATATCTACAATATTTTTATGTCTTCAAATTTGAAAAATTAGAATATTTGAAAATATAGTGTTTGAAATGCTTTTTCTTATTTTGTATAAATCAATATTTGTCTCTAACTAACTATTTGTGCTTCAGACCAATAAATTTGATTTTGTACGAAAATTAGATAAAATTAAAAGTAAGTTTCAGATGTAGTTGTCTCTCCATAACATTATGCAGCCGGGCTGCCCCAAAATGATAATTTTATGATTTAGCAAATAAATACAAGGTATACACTTTCTATTGATACAATTTTTTGTTTTAGTTTTCTTTGCGAAATATGCAAAATTTGAATCTTTTTTATCTAAACCGGCTTTTTGAAATATGTAATACTTTCATACTTAGCAAGCGCTTCAATAGTGAGTTCTGCTTGACTTAATGTTCCACTGATCAGAATGTATTTGATTTTAGTATTTTGTTAATATATGACATAAGTACATTAATGTTTGTACAATGTACATTTCAATTACGTGCATTTTTGTAAAACATTCAAAAATCTTTCAGCCGATTCACGACATTAATTTTTTCTAAACATCTCCACATATTTGTGATGAAATAGGAACACTGTATTACAAAAAGTGATTGGAATTCTTTATATTCTGGTCAAAGAAGTGTCTTATACCATCGAGTAATAAAAACATCAATAGTAAGGATGTTATCATTTGCCTTTGTCGTCAGATTAACATACTTTAAAAAAAGCAATATTCGATGAATTTCCTAAAAATTTGCTTTTTTCACAGCAATAGTTTGTTTTGTTAGAAGGTTTTGCAGTGAAGAAGAAATCATACAAATTTCGCAAATCTGGATAAGTTTATTCCTAATTGCTCGATAGAACCGATTTTTGGTTTATAATTCCTTATGAAGTGAAAAGTTAGATGCTTCGATGTCATTATTTCATTTTTTGTGAGTTTTGCATTAATCGGTCAAACATTTTGAGGATTTTGAATCCCGACTTTTGCTAGGACCGTTGGGGTAGCTACATTCTTTAGAAATACCGGACAAAGTAGTTTCTATCGGGCTAGGAGGATGTGTTTGTACCTAGGCTGAGATCCAGTCCTTCTGTTTTCATGCTTGGATTTTTTTTTAATTTGTTAAAGGAGACACGATTTTTTTTAATCTGTCAATAAATAAACTTATACGGATTACTTTAAATAACGGTTTCTTCAACGCATTCGAAATTCCTATTATCAAAAACTTCTTGAAATTTCTAAAACATGGGTCCTTGAGCATCGTATCCCATCCATCCTGCTACGTCTTTCGGTACAATTTTGGGCATAATAACTTTCACACTTTTTTACCATATTGCATTGTTTAGATTGAGGATCATGGACGAAAGTGAAGTACCCGAAACGTGCATGTCTGGTCCATGCTTCAAATTTATCTTTTCCTAAATTATGCTATTGAATTTGTAGACGTTTAACATTTTCATCGATGACTTTCATCTCATTTCAACTGACTTTTCAGTACAAATTGCTAAATTTGTTCGAAGACTGTTTATACCAATAACCCTTACTGTTATCTCTGTTTTCATATTGTACCTTGTAATGAATCGCTTACAATTAAATATAATAAGCATGGCATACTTACTCTTCCTATGCACCTGGTATCACTCTATTGAAATATTTCACTCTTTTTTTAATTATGTAGACATTTTCTTTACACCTATGGAATGTTGGTTTTCGATTATTTTATAAATCTTCTATCATTCACACTTTAAAAATCTTTAATATTGAAAGAAAAAAATGTGTTAATATCAAGATAGCATTTAGTGCAATGAAGTAATAGTACGTATGTGTTCCTTAACAGGGTTGAACATTAGTTAATAATGATCTTCGATTTGCCTTTATGATTATCCATTTGGTGGTTTGCATTTAAGTAGGTGCTTTTAAGAAGGATTCTGTCGTAGGAGATGTATCACTTGTTGATCCTTCAATATATCTTTTATACGTCATAGAAGGGAGGGAATATATGTTGTCTGAGATAACAAGTTAAAAGAACATTAATTTCCTAGCAATTTGTGTCATAGAACTAATAAATCTTTATGATAAATTTCAAGGTGCTTATCGAAAGTGGATTCATAAATGTTCAATTGCTGGTTGATTGCATTGGGTTTACTGTTGGTTTCTGTCATATTTCTGAGAAAATAGTTTGATTTTCGATTCATTTATTGAATTAATAATATGAAAGCGTTCCAATTCTATACCTTCTTGAAGAAAATCTCAAATTTATCTATCATGCACCAGACATGTGTTTCTGCTATCAAATCCACGTATGTGATGCTTCCAGCCAAAGTGCTTTTCATAAGCCGCCAAAATTCATTTCAGTTGCGCCCTCTCTGGTTATATATTTTTTTGATTTAAATTTGTGCATTCACTTTCCAAAGAGTAAAGCTACACACTCTATCTAAATTGAATGATATTTTTCTTAAATACTAGAATTTTCCTTTCCTTGTATTAATAAATAAAAATCCTACACAAGCCTTCAAACTTATTCAAGGAGATGATATTCTGAACTTGTTTCCAACGGAACACAACTGTAAATCTCACTGACTGAAATGTATAGCATTTTCCATTACAGAAAAAAATGCATATTCGCAATAAGATTTCCACTTATCATACACGAATTTTTATTTCATTTTTTTCATAGAGTGTTTTTCTTCGACTAAAATGCAAAATCTATTTTGTCTTAATAGTTTATTTGATTGATCTTACTGCTTTATTATGCTTTTATGAAAAAATACATTTTCCATGAAAACACAAAATTGAATAATTTTCATTAATATACATGGTATTATAATTAATTTTAAATTAAAAGAAAATTCCTTCCTTTAACTATCCGAAATAAAAGGTTAATATCTTACCTTCGAGAAAATTATAATAATTCTCTGCTTCAACAAACAGCGTTTCAATTGGAAAAATGTCCCAAAATTCATGTCTGTAGAAAAGTAGGCATTGTAATTGTTTCAATTATAATAAAATGTATGTTGCTATGCATAAGAGAAGGAGCTGTACTATCCATCTTTTCCCTCGCATTTTGCAGAAGAATAAAATTTGGGCCTACAAATACGCATTCTGTGTCGAAGTTCACTTTGAATGTTAATACAAAAGAAAGGTACTTCCAATCACATCATATTTACATGATTTTAATTCCATTGCATTCATTCCCCAGAAATTGTATACAGTTTTCCCGTTTTCAGAGATTTTCTTGCCAATATAGGGAATTTTGTCCCCAAAAAAGATTTTTGCACCTGTCAATTTTCTTTTGGCATATTACATATTGAAGAGAACACATTCACTTTTGAACGTAGTCTCACCCCTTTTTAATCGGAGAGGTCGAGAGTTAATAATTCATTTTGTTAATTATTGAAAAGTTGATAAAAGAAGTGTGATTGCCTATTGGAACAGCAGGCATGGAGGCTACTTTTGAAATCATGCATGATACATAAGTTGCTACATGTCGGACCATGGAGCGAAATGTATAAGAAAATTAATCTGACTTTTTCTCTAAATTTGCCAAAATATGATTTTTCTTGTCCAAAATTACTTGCTTCTGTATTGAAATTGAAATGGAGTGTTACCAAAATTGGAAGATAATTCCAATCAAGACACTTCAACATTTTTTTGAAATTTTAAAATCCATTCCCTAAAGAATTGTAGGCTTATTCCTGTTTTCAGTGTTTTTCTGCTTGATTGGACGGTTTTTGCCCTAAAACACAACTTTCGCATCCGAGATTTTACTAAGGACGCAACACATTTTAAAGAGGAATCTTTAAGCTTTAATTTGAGATGATTTTTAGCCTTTTACCTTGAGTGTCAATTAAAGTCGAAAACTAGAGCTCTTTTTGACACTTGGTCACCCTACTATAAGTCTTTGTCGATTACAATATAGTTTCCGCATTCCAACCGTATTAACAAAATAAATTTCCTTTTCCAATCATGCGCATTACAATATATATAAGATATAAATAACAAACGAATGAAAATTCAGTCTATTTTATGGACACTTGATGGTGTGTATATAGAAGATGTATAAAAGAGGAACAAAAATATCAATTCGGCATTTATACAAAACCATCCAATTAACTAAGTGTGGAAATAAACGCGTGATGATGATCCTGTTAATACTTCTGGTAATAAAAATTACTATTCAGTTTGCAGAAGGTAAGAATATCTTTGTTTAACATGTGAATGGAACTAATACTATATACATTTATTGTTTTTTGATGAGGTCTTCTCGTGCCTATACACAACTGGTCAGGTATTGGCTGACCGAGGCCGAAGTCAATAACTGTTTTATTAAATTACCAGGATTTTATTAATATTTACATTGTAATGATACGAAAAGTCAAAGACCTAACAAGTGCTACAAAAATCAATGCACGCGCTGGACAAGCAAGCGCTAATCCCGAATAGACAGCTTTGGAGCGTTGGCGGTCAACTTTCTCTCGGGTAAACTCTATCAAACAGCGTCTCGACCAATCAGAAATAAGCAAAATCGGCAATGATTCCTGATCATTTAATAAATGCTTCTATTTGATTGCATTTTCGAACTGACCGTTATTTTAAGTACATGTCCACGTTAGAATTAGGCAATTTAAAAACCCTAAAATTTTTGTTAAACTCTTTTTCTTTTAAATTGTATTCAAACACACCTCCATATGATTGTTTTGAAGGATTTGTCCTCATACTTGGATGGTGAAGAAAGTTATAGAAATAGCCAATTTGGTTGAATTATATAAGGATAATTTTCCTGCTATTTTTTGTGTCATTCATAATCCTTTATAAAATATGAGGTGAATATCTCGCTTCACAATCAGAAACTTGAGAAATGAATATCACTATGTTTTTCTGTACCACCAATTAGTCTAATGACAAATATGGATAATGACCATATCCCTGTATACAGCACAAAATCGATAATTCAAAAATCAGAAACCGAAGGCATACAAAATCAGGACAAAACAGGAACCAAAGCAAACAAACAAAAACCTCCACCATATGAAAAGAAGCGAACACCCGATCTGGGAGTGAGACCAGGTGCCCAGGAAGAGTAAGCATCTCCTGCTTGCATGCAACACCCGCCGCTTCAATTCGGTAGAACTGTCACATCCGGTAACTTCCATTTCGGAAGACATAGAGTACAATCTTTGGTTGGATGGTTCAAATGGTCTATGACAGAATATCACCCACCATTCTGGAAAGTGGGACATCATAGTGAATGACGAGTTCCCCGAACTTCCTCAGTGACGATGTTAGTCGGTCACAAACATATCCCTGACTGAGAAGTTTATCTGAAAGACGCCTAGCTCTCAGAACAAAATCCGTATATTTGGTACTTGCTCTGGCATAGCGTATCAACTGAGATATGAACACGCCATAAGCAGGCGATGAAGGGATGTTGCTACTAAGAAAAGGAAAGTTTGTAATACTGAAATTGAAGTCGTCACGTTTGTCATAGAGTGAGGTGTTCATGTGACCATCAGTGTCGTAGGACAACATTATGTCAAAATAGGATGCTGAATTATTTGTCTCTGTAGTTTCTTTGACTTCAAGCTCTGAAGGATAGATACTGCTCAGGTAATCCACGAATTTTGGATTATTGATGGACAACACATCGTCTATGTATCTGTAAGTGAAGTTGAAGTCAGAAGCTAAGTATCTTTTCCCTTCAGAGACCAGAGATTGAATGAATTCAGCTTCGTACGAGTAAAGAAAAATATCGGCAAGGAGTGGGGCACAATTGGTCCCCATTGGAATTCCGACAATTTGCTGGAATACCTTTCCTCCAAACACCACAAAAATGTTGTCGATCAGAAAGTTTAACATCTGAATAATATCTGTTTCAGTGTACTTATTTCCAGAATCGGACTTTTCTTTTACAAAGTAGGTTTTGTCATAGTTAACAACAATAAATTTGTATTTGCGATTACCGTTCTTACTTGTAAACGCATTACTTATAATTTTTGCGAGTCTTTCTTTCAATTTAGAATGTGGAATTGAAAAGTGTCGAAAACTCAAAGGTTTTTGATCGAATGGACTCTTCTAAAATGAGTGGATTTCAGATGTTCTAAAAGTTCCTTCAAATTCTTTAAAATCCACATCTGGTTGATACCAATGCGAGAATATACAGTCGAATAATATTTTTGAAGCCCAGATTTGATTTTGAACAGATAAAACTTTGGTGAGTAAGATCGATACAGATTTGGTAGAACATTTTGAGGAACCAGCGATGAAACGTTGTTTGTACGGATTCTTATGCATTTTAGGTATGCAGTATAAGTATGGCAAATCTAAATCTAAATTGTTCATGTCGAAGCCAAATGAAGTAAGAGGTGATTTGTGGTTATCTATTATTTCAGAGGCAGAAAGGTTTGTTGGGGTGTAAGTGGGATTTCCAAGTGTCAAATTAAACCCAACTCTTTAACTAGACTGTCGAAGTAGTACTTTTTGCAAGTAAATGTGTAATTATTTGAGGCTTTGTCCGCTGGTGTGATGACATAATGTTCTTGGAGATAGGTAAGCTCTGTGATAACATCAGGGTCTTTGAATATAGACTTGAATCTGGTGTTCACAGTTGATTTTAATCGGTTAATTCTAGATAAAAGTAACCCTCTGATGGATTTTATCCAGTCGGAAAGGGTGTCGAGCTGTACATCCTCTTTCTTTGCCCAACGTCTTGCATATTCCTCACAAGAGTCCATGATAATTTTGACATTTTGGTTCCATGTAAAGGACATACTTTCTCTGTATTTGGGACCCTTTTTTAACAATTCTCTCAACTTGTCGTTCTTGACTATACTAAGGTCACCAGTAATAACGTGTCCACAAGGAGAGTAGTTGAAATCCGAAAATCTAAAACAGGAATAAAAAGTTCATCAAAAATATTTAATGAAAGAAGGGAGGTGATCTCCAACAAGACCCTGTTGCAGCACCGACAGCAAAAAACAAAAACACCCGTTGCGAAAACACAAAGACGAGCATACTAAGAAACGAAAAAGAGAAATACAACACAGAAGCATCAAACACAAAAGACTACACACAAACCAACGAGACCAATGGGTAACCGGTGCCATTCTTTTGGCGGCCATTTGTCACACAAGTAGAAAATGGTGTGGTTATCCTGGATTACATGCGCAAAACCCTCTCACTTCTCCATTTGCCCAGAGGTCTCGAAGAACGTCCAATTTTGGTGCAAAATAACCCCCTCACTGTTAGCTGATCACACAAAAACAAGACCACAAAACGCAGGGGCCAAAGCAACACAGATGAATATGTAGATGGACATAAAAAGAGGGCGTATGTAATACAGTCCGTGCTCTGCCGGCTGTACCGAGCTCATGTATATTATCACCCAGGAGTTCGACTGACATTCAGAGAGGACAGATGGTCGGGGCCCTGTCTTCTGTAAAGGGGTTTGGACAGGGCCGTCCCGTCGTCATAGTCAGTCAGAGTGCAAATCTCAAGATTGCGCTGGTAGATGACTGAGGATTGGTAAGGTGACAGGCTTAATGTCCGTCTGGTGACATTAGGATCATATCCACGGTATAAAAGCGTTTGATGATTCTGATGATTTTTTTATGGTTATGCTGTCTACCTTTGATCCTTCTAATTTTGTTTATAATATCACCATAAAAGGCAGGTTGTGTAATACCCAATGTAATATACTCTGTATAGATCAAAAATTTTAAAGAAGTTGACTGTAATTTTTTGTTAAATTTAAAAAAAAAGTCTTTACTAGTTTATGAAATCTTGATCTAACAGTTTCATGGTAATTTGTAAATGTCTATTGTAAAATCCAAAATATGAGTACATGCTCTAGCGTACCGGATGAGCTGTGATATGTAAATGCCGTATGACGGAAGTCTTGGAATTATCACCGTCAAACCAGGGGAAATTTACTATGTTGAATCCAAAATCATCTCTTTTGTCATATACACTTGTATGAATCTTTCCGTTTACAATTTTGATTTTTTAGATCCAAAAATGGTGCATCTGCATTTGTAACGTTTGCCTTTTTAAGTGTTATCACTTGTGGATAAATTTCATTCTTATATAATTCAAAAGCAGGATTGTCAATAGTTAGAATATCTTTCAGATACCTAGAAGTATTATTGAAACATTTCAAATCATCAAACTTTCTTTGCTTTTGAAGATTTTTGATAAATTATTTTTCGTAAGTGTATAAAATAAATCTTAAACAAGAGGTGCACAGTAAGTACCCATTGGAATCCCTGCAATCTGCCTGTATAGATCCTCACCAAATCTAACATAATATTGTCCAAGAGGAAGGACAAGGAATTACAAAGATCACTACATGTCCATGATTTGTAGCCTGTCGAGGAAGAGAAACCCTTTGATTCAGATGTACAAATGTGAGTTTTCCGCACTCGATCAAAACACCATTAAATGAGGTTTAGGTAATCGATCATTCATTTTGTCATGAGGAGGTGTGGTGTACATATTAGAGAAGTCGTATGAAGAAATCGTATTGGCTTGGAAATTTACCCTGAATTCTTAATAGACTAAAACAAATTTACGTCGTTCCTGTATCACTCCTGCCTGATTCTTATTTGGATACGTACTTAACTACATTTTAATTACGTTTCCTACATGAAACAATATTTATTAAGACTGATAAGGCTGATAGGGATAGGGAATGTTAATGATAAATACTAGTCAATATTTCTAATCGAGCACATGAGTAATTCTACCTGATTGTATTATCATTCGGTCAAAAAGATATTGCCTCATCATACTGGGTTTTTACATACATATGGTTTTGAAATAGGTTTGTTGGATGAATAGTTTGTAATTTCCTATGAATAAAGTCATCGATGTAACAAGAAAAATGCAAAATGGTAACTTATTTTCCGCAACGGACTACAAATCTTTCAAATCATTGATATGCTGGATAAATCTGACATCTGGATATCCCACTTGCAATAAACCTTTCTGCCTCTGAAATGATAGATAACCGCAAATCAGCTCTTGCTTCCTTTGGCTTCGACACTAACAATTTAGATTTAGATTTACCATACTTATACTGCATACCTAAAATGCATAAGAATCCGTACAAACAACGTTTCATCGCTGGTTCCTCAAAATGTTCTACCAAATCTGTATCGATCTTACTCACCAAAGTTTGATCTGTTCAAAATCAAATCTGGGCTTCAAAAATATTATTCGACAGTATATTCTCGCAATGGTATCAACCAGATGTGGATTTTAAAGAATTTGAAGGAACTTTTAGAACATCTGAAATCACTCATTTTAGTAGAGTCCGTTCGACCAAAGCCTTTGATTTTTCGACACTTTACACTACAATCCAACATTCTAAATTGAAAGAAAGACTCGCAAAATTTTTAAGTAATGCATTTACAAGCAAGAACGGCAATCGCAAATACAAATTTATTGTTGTTAACTATGACAAACCTACTTTGTAAAAGAAAAGTCCGATTCTGAAAATAAGTTAGCAGAAACAGATATTATTCAGATGTTAAACTTTCTGATCGACAACATTTTTGTGTGTTTGGAGGAGAGGTCTTCCAGCGAATTGTCGGTGTTCCAATGGGGACCAATTGTGCCCCACTCCTTGCTGACATTTTCCTTTACTCGTACGAAGCTGAATTCATTCAATCTTTGGTCTCTGAAGGGAAATGATACTCAGCTTCTGACTTCAACTTCACTTACAGATATATAAACGATGTGTTGTCCATCAATAATTCAAAATTCGTGGATTACCTCAGTAGTATTTATCCTTCGGAGCTTGAAGTCATAGAAACTACAGAGACAAATAATTCAGCATCCTATTTGGACATAATGTTGTCCTACGACACTGATGGTCACATGAACACCTCACTCTATGACAAACATGACGACTTCAATTTCAGCATTACAAACTTTCCTTTTCTGAGTAGCAACATCCTTTCATCGCTTGCTTATGGCGTGTTCATATCTCAGTTGATACGCTATGCCAGAGTAAGTACCAAATAAACGGATTTTATTCTGAGAGCTAGGCGTCTTTCAGATAAGCTTCTCAGTCAGGGATATGTTTGTGACCGACTAACATCGTCACTGAGGAAGTTCTACTGTCGATATTGGGAACTCGTCATACACTATGATGTCCCACTGTCCAGAATGGTGGATGATATTCTGTCATAGGCCATTTGAACCATCCAACCAAAGATTGTACTCTATGTCTTCCGAAATGGAAGTAAACGAGTGTGACAGTTCTACCGAATTGAAGCAGCGGGTGTTGCATGCATGCAGGAGATGCTTACTCTTCCTGGCCTCCCTCCAATATCGAAAGTTCGCTTCTTTTTATATGGTTGAGGCTTTTGTTTGTTTGCTTTGGTTCGTTTTTTTTTCCTGGTTTTGTATGCCTTCGATTTCTGATTTTCTGAACTATCGATTTTGTGCTGTATACAAGGATATGGTCATTTTCCATATATGTAATGTAGTTACTATTGTGATGCTATGTTGTTTCTGTGTAACAAGTTTAACAAAACGTATGTAAGATTTGATAGCAATCTCTACAAGCACGTTGTAGGGACCCTTTTGGTACATGCTGGGAGCCTCTTATCGCAGATCTATTTATATAGACTTCTGAAAAAATATCCAAACCCTTCAAAAGCTGAGAAAATCGGGTGATTCAAAATGTTTATATGGTACTCCCGGAATGCTCTGTTCCCTTATCATATCTGAGCCATCTTTCTACAGCTTTTGGTATATTCAGGACATAATTTTCACAGAGTTTGGCCATATTACATTGCTTAGAATAAGGATCACTGACAAGGGTTAAATACCTGAAACGTGCATGTCTGGTCAATGTTGTAAATTTATCCGCTCTAAAATGATGCTAATGAATTTGAAGACGTTAAACATTGGCATCATAATGGGGTTTTGAGGGATATTCTTACATATTTTTCCCTTATATTTTTAATTCAATTTCTTCATTATTTACCTTGGTAAAAATGAAGTAATGGTTTTATAACATGAAGTTTAAAAATCATTTTAAATCACCATAACGATCATTTTATACGTCAAAGTAAATTAGTCTCTATACGAGCTTTGGAGTTTTAGCAGATAACAGTACACATAGAGTAAACAAAGAATAAATACCCCCTTACTAATATTTAATACACACACTTTGAGTGTATTGTGCATAAAAAGGAGGTAACTGTGCGTTATGTATGGGGCAGGTATTTTAGCCCCTGTGATAGAACTAAGCTTTTATATAGATAAAAATGCCTACTTGGGAATTCGTGTTTCACAAAAACATTTCCTTTAACATTTAATTTTTAAAAAATTCGATTAACAAATAAATACCCCCTTACTAATATATCATACACACACTTTGAGTGTATTGTGTATAAAAAGGAGGGAAATGTGCGTTATGTATTAGTAGGGGGTGGGTATCTATTCTTTGTTTACTCTCTGTGTACTGTAGTCCCTGTGAAAGAACAAAGCTTTTTTAAAAATATATAGATCAAATGCTGACTTGGGCATTCGTGTTTCACAAAAGCATATCCTTTATCATTTCTTTTTTTAAGTAATCGACAAAATGAATCAAATCATTCTTTTAAGACTGATAAAACATTACTGATCTATTTGAGCACATGTAGAGCTGTTGGAATGTATACATCTATCTCGGATGATGTCATCCTACAGTCCGCGCGGCTGACTTCGGAAACCGAATACACATTATTTTGATTACTATGTCATGCACAAATTAAAATTAAATCTATATCATAGGATAAAACTCGCTTATATCTATCATACATATACAATTGATTTTAGATGGGGCATTTTCGATGTTTAGTTTCAGCGTGACGTCGCCGAGTTTAACCATAAATGTATATCCATATACAAGTATACGTCTATGGTTTAACATTGAGCCTATGGAGAGTGCCACGACGTCATGGAAAAATTAGCATTGAAAATGACCCATCTAAATCTTGTTTTGTCTGTAACGTTTGATTGCGAGCACCGACTATCATATCACTTATACCAAAATTTACGACTAAGTACTAGTGAGATCTATTAAATGGTATCAATTTCATTAAATTTTTTTTCTGATATTATGGGCAAAATCGCATTTGTCCAGTTTCCGAGGTAAGCCGCGCGGATAGTAGGTTCTATTGTTTTACAGAGGCGCTGTTTTAGACAATCAGAAAGTATATTTATTTCTCTTGGTGTTTTTTTGTTGTATTTTTTGCAAACGGGACTTTTCTTCTCATTTGTCCCGAACAACCCGGTATCTCGCCTTCTAGGCGTAGCATGCGCGGAAAGTTACCGTACTCGATATTATTCGAACAAGTGCTGACACCGGGACTTTGATTATGTCACCCGATTATTGAGCCTCCCTAACTTCGGCGTCATCAACAAGCGCGCCTTCTTTTGCTAATCATACATAAACCGGGTTCTAACGTTTTTACAGTACAGAGGATTTATCTTTTATTCGTTTTGAAGTAAAAAGTGTATTTTGATCGTGATGTTGTAAACTGAGTGAGGTTAGTCAAGTTCGTCAAAGAAGTCCCGCTCTGTAAAGTGAAGGAGAAGGGAGGTGATCTCCAACAAGACCTCGTTGCAGTACCAACAAGACGATTCTAAAACACCTGAAGCGCAAACACAGAAGACGAGTACAGCAAGAGACGACAAAGAGACACACGACATAGAAACAATAAACACAAAAGACTACATATAAACCAACGAGACCAATGGGCAACCGGTGCCGACTTCGGACGGCCATCTGCTACGCTACTTTTAGATCATAATTGAATAACATATTTTTTATAATAGCAATTAATGACAATGTGCTGTTTTACATTTAAATTCGTTTTGTAATTTCAGGAAGCCTGAAAAACACTGATGCTGTGTATGTGTTTTATGATGATTCAAAGGAAATGAGATTGTTTGATAAAACAGATGATTTATATACCATTTTGCCAAGTCTCAATATATCTTTTCAATTTCGAACATGTGTATCCTTTTCTAGCCTTCTTACCATTTCACATAGATTTGACCTAGGAGGATTACATTCATTACAAATATACAATGGAAAACTGCGTTTGAGCGGAGACAAAGACATTTTGGAATTTGATCACAATGTTAACGATTTCAACTGGTATTCAGTATTCATTTGGGGTACCTGGGGTAAATTGAGCTATAGATATACTGATATCCATATTGAATATTGCCAAACCAACACAATGATGTGCTATGAACAAAAATCAACAAGAATAGAGTATCATCACGGATATTTGATATTTTCTGACAATCGGAATACAATATCCTCATACAAAGGATGCTTAAGACATATAACTGTTTATGATGACGTTCTTAATGTTGATATTGCTAGTAATTTATCAGCAAACCGGATAATCCTTGCTGAGACATGTGATTGGAGAGCATGCATAAAAAATGGTAAGTTATGTACATTTCATTTTTTATTTATTATAACTTAATTTACAACTGCTCCTTAAATCGATGTATCTAACAAACAAAACTGAGATACCAAAACAATTCTGCTAAAAATGGATATAAAAAATCATTCGTCTTAAAAAAATTATGACATGATTACATAATTGGCATGTGAAATATCTTTATTGTTATGCTAAATTGAGACGCTTTTTCATATTTTTGAGCCTGTGAGTCACTTATTGAATCTATTAATATATTTTGTCATTTTCTGCAAGTTTTACGCCACTTTTACAGAATAGCTTTACACTGTTTGGTTTACGAAAGAAAAGCTTTTAATCGTTATCTACAAGAACACTGATTGTAGTATTCGGGAAACTTGGTTCTGAAATGCATCAAAACGACTTGACGAGTCAATTTTGAACGAATAATTCTCAGGTATATTCTGTAAGGGTAAATGAATGTTTCAACATATTTGCAACTTTCTGGAATATCATCAGACAAGGTCGTTGTGTCTGACGTTATGTCGGCAAAACATTCATATTTACTCTTTGGATGCAGAAATTGCGCCTGGTCATGGACGACTGCACAGAAAAGTGAGAACCGATTTATCTGTTTCCAATGCTTAGTTCGGCTAGTCAATTTCCGTTAGTGTCAACTTAGCGTCAATTTGAGTCAGGATAACACACGCTTCGTTAGTAATTGTTATTCAATATCCCATCATTCACCATAATCGTCGCCACGTTTTTCTCTAAAAACGTCGTATATGATCACTTTACGCCAACGCTTAGCAATGTACGTTGAACTTAAATTTGACGGAATAATTCGGATGCATAATGCATAAGCTTTAATTTATTATAGTTTTCCACATGTGAATTTTTCAAAGCTTCAAATGAGGGTTATATCCTTTGATTATTTTACTGCACCAAATGCGTAACATTTATTGTAATTGGAAAGGAAATACATTATATTTGACAATATATTAAGAATAAAGTTCATCATTTTGTACATTGAAATAAAAAACAGTCCGTTCCCATCACAGTTACTTTTTTCCGTTATTTAAAGAGATAATCTTAATTTGTCATACAAAAATAAATATATATTTATACGAATCATATTATTTATCATAATTTATATATAGATATATATAACATCAATAAACAGTCAATAAGTCTCTCCACAAGTTTCAATGTATTGAATAAAATTACAAACGCCGAATTAAAACTCAACCGGTTTCATTATTATCATCAGGAGTTTTGCAGATATATCTATATATATATATATATATATATATATATATATATATATATATATATATATATATATATATATATATATATATATATATATATATATATATATATTTGTTCATAAAGACGTCTAGAAAAAAGTCTAGAGGTTAAAGGGACAAGGATATCCCATCAGAGTAGCAATATGATTACTTTTCAAGACAAGGCTTGCAGTGTTGTGGACGAGCCAATTTGTGTAACAAGGGTAAATTGTGAAACATTGATTGAGAATCATTAAGAGAATCATGAATTAACAATATTTGAAAAAAAATTAATATGAGTTAGTGTAGATGACCTCATACTAAGCTTAATATCTGTAAAAGGTATATGACGTCACTATGAAGATTTGAGGTAAAAACATCAAGGGTGCAAGACTTACATAATCTTATTGCAGGCCAACAGAGATGAATTACAATTCAAAGGGAAGATCGTAAATTGGGTACCCGAAGATTAAGAATTGGCCATTCCTCCCTCAAAGAGGTGTTCGATTGTATTTCATCTATGTCATAGACTAGGAAAGATCAGTGAATTAAAGTCAAACATAAAAGCCTATCATATTCCAAAAACCATTTTCGAAAGGCTTACGAATTTTGGGGGGAAATACAAAACAGAACTTTTCCTGACGCGAAAAAAAAAAACAGACGAAGACAGCATTAAAAACCCCATAGAAACATGAATCATTTAATTTCCATTGTTATTTTCAAGAAAGGAGAAGATCTCCAACGACACCTAGTAGCAGCACCAACAGAAAGAAACACCCACTGTTAAAACACAAAGAAAATACGCACAGAAAGAGACGTAATGGTACAAGGAACGTCAAATCACAGAGAAACATCAAACACAAATGACTACACATAAACCGACGAGACCAATGGGCAATCGGTCCCGACTTATTACGGCCATCTGCCACGTCAGTAGCAGAAGGTGTAGTTATCCTGGATTTTAAGAGTCTATTTATAGCACTATTTTTAGAATATGGGATTCCCTCTACGTTTGTGGCATACTAAACTATTGGAGCAGTAGGTAGTTATATCTACCATTTACAACCCAGATTTACCTAGACCCGCATCGGTTCGCACCCTGTAACTAAACGACGCATTTAGATTGTTACGTCAAATAATGAACTGTACAGGTACGTCATATACACCTTAGCACCATCCCTCCAATACTATATTGAACATAGATTCTATTTGGATATGCTACTGAATCGACCCTACAGGAGCCGCGTACTCTCTGTAAAGTTTATGCAGATTCTAGATAAACACCAGAGGGCTCAAGTGAAATTAATTTAGATTGCTTATGAAACGCACTTTGTCTGGAAGCATCACTGGTGAGAATTTGATATTCGAAACACGTGTCTGGTGCATTGAAATTGGTTTGAATTTTTCTTCAAGAAGGTAAAGTGTTGGAACCCTTCGGCATTATCATATATACACTTTCAACACTTGTTACTTAAAGAAGTTCTCTAGTCGTTTAGATTTTCATGTATATTACAGTTCATATCAAACTTAATTCCAACAAGAAATTTCCCCATTATGTAATTCCTTTCAGAGCTGATATAGACCAACTTATATTTTACCACCTTTTCCAATTTCTAAAAATAGCTGTTCACGTCGGAAGTACGTCAGAAGTGTGTAAAAGGGAATAAGAATAAAAAGAAAATAGAAATTTACATGCATGTTGTGGATACATGTACTAATGAACTCTTATAAATGCCAAAATAAAGTGCATATCAAATGAGAGTGTATGAGTGATAGATATGATAAAAGAGCATTTAATAATGAAGCCTAAATTTGTACATTAAAACTAATGCACATTATTTATCTATATACGTACGTACATGTTTTGATATATTTAAAACGACTTACAGAATCCTAAAGTTTATCTCAGAAAGGGATTCTAAGGCATGTATAGATAAATAAATCTTAAGGGAATCTATCCTTCTTTTCCCCCGGAAAGAAAATGTGGATGGGTTGGGGTAAGCCGTCTATTTCGGAAAAACACATACTAGTAAAACAAAGAAAAAATCCACATTTTTGGCAAATCCAAGGGGGCATGACGTCCTAACCGTCTAGATCACTTCAATGTTACATTCCTTACATTGGAAAAAGCATGCCATGTACATGTTAAAAGAGGGAGAAATTAGATCTGTGAAATATCGGTGAGAATTTAATGTAAAAATAAAAGTCATCGAAATGTTCAATGTACTTATTTCTGTGAGCGGGAAAAAAAAGAAAGAAAGAAGGAAAAATACAAGCTAGACTTTTTTTACATAGATACAGGCCCAAAGTGCCGACAAAAAAGTCAGTATGCAACAACTGTTAAAGAAAAATATTAACCCCCCCTCCCGCCCGAATTTCCAGACATAACTCTCGTCTCCAGAGCCCCCCCCCCCCCCCCCTCTCTTAATTAACGATACGATGTTTGACGATTGTTGATGTGTAAAACAAAATATTTAAACAAATAAATGTCCATTAAATGTTTCATCAACTGGATCTGTGTGGAACATCGAAATACGCAAAGAACTTCAGTTTTCAATATGCAGAGCATAACCTGTTACATGTTTACAAATTTTCCGATAGATTGGGGTGGGGACGTAAATTTTAGTTGCGGAAGGAGTTGCGACTGAATTTCGAAAAGATATATATATTTGATAATTATAAACAAGATACTATATGTTATATTTGTATATGTATTCCGTGTATATATTTTCTTATTGTTCTGGCAACCCAGCGACCATATTTTTTTGGGGCGGAGATAGTACTATTAATAAATTAAGTCTGTCTTGAATTCTTGTAATGTACCTCGGAAATGAAAATGTTTCTCTCTCTCTCGTACTGAGATACTCGATCAGTTGATGTTGACGAAGAACGCTCGTTACTTTCCGTTTAATTCTGAGACGATTAGAATTTCATTTTATTCGATATACATTGCATGATCACGGTGTTGAATTTCAAGAAAGTCAGTTTATTCCTGGAATCCGCGTTGAGCGGAGTTAGCAGACAACTTTCCAGGCGATATCATTTAATTTTTTGTCGACCCATACCATTTCATTTTTTTAACTTCATAACGTTATATAATATTTGAAGATAAATTTCATATCTGACGTCGTGTCATTAATTTTCATCTGTCACCCTCTTCCTAATATAACTGCCCCCCCCCCCCAATCCTATAAGCCGATTAGAATATCAATGTACGATCCCATCTAGACAGCTAGGAAAAGCTTTTTTTTGGATTTCATATCCTATAAAGTTTCGATCTCTCACCCCCTTCATTATTTAATATTTTCAGTGTTCATATAAGTCTTACCAGGAAAGGGGAAGAACCCCACCCCCTCCCTCCACCTGGATGGATCCGCAAATAAATATGTACAGGTCTTTTAAAACACTGATGTCTTATTTACTGTGAAAATGGTTAAACCGAAAATAATTATAAATGTACCATATAAACAAAGAAACACGTATAATATATTTTACATTACGTTATCATGTGAATGTGTAGTGTATACACACTTCTGTCGTCACAAATTTGTACTTTCAATTTCGGTGGAAGTTGTAGACTAGTTCTGTGTTAAATCGCTAGCTTGTTGATATGGGCCTATAAATCACTGTTTCATGGATAAACGAGACAATATATTTTATTGAACTACCAATACTTTGTAATTTGAGTTTGTTAGAGTAAATGTAAGTGAAAATACCCACGAGTAGGGAACTTCTTTAACTTTTTGAAATTTTCTTCAAGATGGTATGGTGTTGGAACCCTTTGCTATTATCAACGTCTCTTATATTACAAATATTATGCATGTTTACAAAAAATGCAAACAAACTTCAATAACAGCTACGTTATTTCATGTCTCTGATTTGTTTTAAATGTTTGTATGGATCAAGATCATTATTTGTATTTCAGATCCAAAATACCACATAGAGGCATGTGTTAAATCAGCAGGAATCATCCCACTTGAACGACCTGAATTGAAGACATCTTTCAGAGGAACTGTTAAATTTTTCAAGAGAGAAGATAGCTATTTTTGGATTCGCACTCTCGGTACTTTTAGTGGAAATGAATCTTATTTTAAACAAAGTGGTAGAAACATTCAATCTGCAACAAATACTAACGCCATTTTGATAGAGAACTTGATGGTTGATCAAAGCGGTCTGTATATGATTTACATGGAACCAAATGAATCTCAACCTCTTTATACTGCGTATCTACAAGTTAAAGGTAATTGAATTTCATACTTCGCATTATTCATAAATCAAAGTAATTGTTCTCAAAAATGAAAATATTTATTTGGTTCATAAAATACAAATACTTGTTCCTAAGATACAATTTATATTCATAAAAACTAAAATTAATATTTATTCAAAAAGGTGAATAAATGTTCATCAAACAAGGATATGTGTTCGTAAACCATTAAGAATTTGTTTTTAAAACATAAATATTTGTTCTTAAAACGTAAATATTTGTTCATAAAACTAAAACATTTATTCATAGGAAAAAAATATTTATTCATAGAACAAAAATATTTATTTATTATCGTAAATACATTTGTTCCTAAAACCTAAATATATGTTCATAGAATATCACAATTTATTCACATCTTTATTTTTATTGTCGATATGAATTATATTGCAAATCGTTAAAAAATATTTATTGAAACAGATTTAGCGAAATATTAATTCAATAGTCTGCATTTTGGGATGGCTGTATGACTTATGTTACGATGGATTTCATTGGATAAACGCAAATTGGACAAATTATTGCATAAAAGTTTTGAATCAATAAATTTGTTTTATAAATCTGTGAACAGATATTAAGGCTTCCTGAACAAATGAATGAATATGTTTGTTTTATGAACATATATCTACGTTCATGAATAAATATTTATGTTTACTGTGATAAAATATTAACGTTTTACGAACAAACACTTAGGTTCTACGAACAAATAATTACGTTTTATGAACTTGTGAATAAATCTTTATGTTTTTTTAACAAATTGAATAAAAGTATTGAATAAAAAATGTAGTTTTTAGGAACAAATATTTACATTTTATGAACAGATATTTTATTTTTAAGAACACTTATGTTATATTATAAATAATTAAACATTTCACACAATATACTAAAAGTTGTTTTGAAACAAACATTTTACATGTTTTTAAATTTAGTTTACAAGATATTCCTTTTGATCAAGATGATATTTAATTCCCAATAAGTTTCAAAAGAAATTAAATGCCCTTAGAGGGGGTCTATCCATAGTAGAATCAAATTATTAATTAAACTTTATGAAAAACGAAGAGAGGCCTTTAGTTTTACATGTAACAAGGATTAATTGAAATCAATAATAGCATGGTAATGATGGATATGATGGTATATGTTATTTTATCATCAATACATCGTCATAGGAACGCAAGAAACTCAAATGCACTTTTAAAAATTGAGGTGTTAAAGTATAGTTCAACATTGTATAAAATGGAGACACGGGTCTTTGTAAAAAAAACCCTCAGTGATACCGCTGCATGCAGCTTTTAAGATCAAATCAGCTTTCTTTTGTACGCAATTCTTTTTCTGATAATGATCATCGGATGAGAATACTGTCTGTTATTTTGATTTGTTTGATTGTCCTTTCTTATGAGAAATTCGGCTTTAACGCATTAAATCTCACTTGCTGCAATTCCATATTTTAGCAATAAAATTTGAAAAAACAGTTTCATTCTCTTCATCTTTGAAATTAAACTTTTATGATATACAGAACCGTGTTTCGGAGACACAATCTTGAATCTCAGGACGAAGTGTGTGACAAAATCCTGTTTGACATCTGTCGGAGGATACGTGGTAAGATCTTTATTTCGTCAAATAGAACAGGGCATTAATAAATACAGAATTCGAAAATATGGGGCTACTGGGATTGCGTGTCCACGATTTTCAAAGTCTTTAAAAGCTCAATAAGCTGGAAGAACACAAATTCGTATGTTTAATTGTCGTACTTCTAAGATGCCATAATGATATACATGTACAGCCTATGTAATTCCCTGAGATGTTACTATTGAAAGGAATGTGATGCAATTCGTTTATCAACACTCGTAACACTTGTGACGTCACAATGCAAGATCTAAAAAAAACATGCCACGACGGATGTTCTAACCTGCAAACTGAACCCGCGATAATCTTAATTTTAAGGTCACCCTTTTACCTAGAAAAAGCAATTTCAGAAAACAAGAATGGAACAGACAACTATGATGCAAATATATATAGAATAAATGTCATAATTTGTGTTTTGTTACGGATATGCAACACACAGTAAGTGCATTTATCGTATGAAAGGCCCTAACGCGCATTACATCTACTATAAATGCACTTGCTGTGTGTTGCATACCTTAACAAAACACAAATTAAGACACCTATTCTCTATATGATGACAATTTGTTATTTTCCATTACAAATTACGTTTATACGATTTTAGAATTTTTTTTATCTTACATTTTCATTCGGCCTCCATCGGCGTACATAAGACGTCATGCCTTAATTGAGAGCCTATTACATTTCTGACTTTTTCACCGGACATAATTTTGGTGAAAGCATTCTGACGACAAATACTTTCTACAAATTTTAAGGTATCCGATGTACAATATGGCATTTTTCTATGCCTGGTAAGGTACTATAAACTATATATTTTCTGAAAGGTTATAATGCCCACTGCTCAGAAATAATACTTTTGGGGCAAAAAAAAAACAAAGGGGAATAACTGATAAAGCATTTAAATTGTCTATTTTCTCTATATTACCTATGCAAAATGACAAAGTTGTACAAGAGTTTTTCCTTTTTGATTTTTAAGACCTGGTAGTCTTATATCTGTACTCAGGGCATCATTTCCTCTCAGAAAATATATAGTTTAAAGTACCTTACCTGGCATAAAACTTACCATACTTTACAATGGAGATGATTAAAACACTATGTAAAATGACTCATTTGTACAACGGATACCTTAAAACAAATTATATCTTCTGAAGTACTCCAAATGGCCAACAAAGTGCAGCAAAGAAAAACCAGGTGTTTGATCGCTTTGTTTATTTGAACAATTTTTATAAAAAACAATCTTTACAGATGTTTAAAAACAGAAATCTTTCAACTGTAAATCTGGATGTTAATGTATGCAAAAAGGAACAGGAAGGAGAATACTTGTGTTGCTCCGGAAAAAATGAATGTGTGTCACAGAATGTATCAAGTAAGAATTACTATTATAAACAGTTGTCCCATGAAGGATTGTAGTTACTTGATTGTATTTTCCTACAAATTTTAAGATATTTAAGGATGAATTTACTTCAACAATTTTGCAATTTATTGATATATGATATGGTTTGAGGCGATGCACACTTTATAATCCGCAAATAATATAAATTGTAAAATTGTTAAAGTTAATTCTTATCATTTAATAAAAAGTAGAAAAACGATTAACTTCTGTTCATATTTAATGAACAACTTTAAACTACAAGCAAAACTGTAACAACATAAGCGAAGGAATGTATCTAGCAACATCCTACGGAAGTGTGCTGGTCAGTAAAATGACGATTTAAAGAGGGAAATATTCCTACCTTAGTTCCATTTCTATATATCCAACTGTCATACTCGCAGACCCTCCAAAAAGAGGGATGGCTTCTACATAAAAAGGAAAATATGGGTTATACACAGTAAATCAACGGAAACATGTCGCTATTTTGATTTGTATTTGACCGTCATTTCGCGCGAAGATATTGACGTCACAAGGGGATTTACGTCACGTTAACGTCAGTTTGTACTAGAAATTAGTGCAACTGCACGATGATATTTTCAGTTCGAAAGTAGTAACGGCAAGCATTTCCGGAGGTGGGCGTGTCCAATTAAGCATACAAATTTATGGAGGAAAAATATGCTTCCAACGACCAATAAAAATTCTTGATATGAGTAATATTAAATTATATACATGTATTTTAAAGACTTTATGGCATGCATTGAACGCTTTCAAATATATCATTTTTACATAATCCTTGAGGACATAAATGTTCTTTTTTTACAGGATGGGACCATGAAGTCACATGGGGCCATGAAGTCACATGGAGCAATGAGACCATGGATACCAGTACAGTACAACTTCTCTTTTGGTTTGGAATGCTGATGTTATATATTATCCTCTTGGTACTTATATAGATAAAATATGGAGTTTTAGATTCATACGGTGACGCATGTTTAATTCATGTTGAAAAAAAAATCGTATTCATATATTCTAATGTACATATTTAAAAGCCCTGGAACTGGTAATCGCTTGTCAAGATTTTATTCCAGATCTTGTTTTTTTTTTTCATCTTGAATATTCATAAGTTGTTATAAGATCAGCTTGTTCTACTGTAAATATAAATCACTCTTTGTCCATATTTTATTGTTTAGATTGAGGATCACTGACGAGGGTTAAGTACCGGAAACGTGCATCTCTGGCCTATGCTGCAAATTTATCTGTTCTTAAATGATGATATGAATTTGAAGTCATGTACCTTCTAGTCAGCTTGTCATCGGTTACGCGCAATTTGAGCTCGTCAAAATGGCTGGTTACTATGACAACATAATTAGCTAATTTTGATATATTGATTTCAAACTACTTTTTGTATTTTCCAATTTTTCTTCTCTCTTGATGGGTACATGGAATTCATTTTATAAAATGAGGAAATTCAAGATATCCCAATTGTTGCTATGTACATAAGTTACCTTGGTAACGGTAACTAAGGCCTATAATTTTACTAATATTGCAAATTTATAGTTATTCTTAAAAATTTTTATTCATGATGCACAGCTCAAAATTGATGGAATATATTCAACACAAAGGGCTCTTTCAAAACCGTGAAAAAGTTATTGGGAACATATGTTACCATGGCAACCATTTTTTAAAATTATTTTATAAAACAGTTACTTTAATCCCAGGAAATTCAAATTCAATATCAATAAAGAACAAGCAAGCCTTTATCAAAATAAAAGAAAAACTTTCAAATAAATAATGGTTGCTATAGTAATTTGGGTATACAATCTAAAAATAAGCATTTTTTCTGTTTTTCGAAGCCTTTATCCCCCAAAACAAAACAGGCTTACATATCAATTTTACATATATGATAAAGCAAAGTCTAAACTTTATTTTTAGATTAAAAACATCAGATTACTTAACCTTGGTTAAAACATTGATGTGACGTCATGCCATTGTTTGAACAGTCCGAAATTTACCTTTGACTGTCCAATATCAAATCTAGGTCGCGTTTATTAGAAAAAATATACGCGACCTAGATTAAATATTGGACAGTCATAGGTAAATGTACTTTGACATCTACAGGGCAACCGTTATAATCCTTATTTAGAAATCACGTTACAAGAATTCCATGTATCGTGGTACTGACTATTCCAATTTTTGCTATTTTTTCCGGAGTTGACAAAATCCAGCACAATCTTATATATCTAAAGAATCGGCCGTTGTGTCGGAAATGATAATGTAAGAGGCACTATCGTTCAGTCCGTTTTTTTTTTTTTTTTCGGTCTTAATATTTTTTTCCCATCTTTTCAATTTTACTTTTAATTAAGATTTTTACGCGACTCCTTCTAGTCCGAAATACCTATACCTAAATCCAGCCTTTGACAGTTACTTTGACCCAGTAACCCCCCCCCCCCGGTGCAAATAACCGTCGAAGGCTGGGTTTAGGTCAGGTTTTTCGACCTAGACTTCTTCAAAAAATCTTTCTGAATTGTTTCTTTCATTTAACCTTGCATATAGTAAGTTGAACGTCCCCACTGATTCTTTCGGTATTTATGCACTATTCGATTCTTTCGGTATTTATGCACTATATTAATCTTGCTTGTCCGGAAACAACAATTTTAGAGACACGCCCTTTAATTCTATAACTCCAAAGAAGCTTCAACTGAATCGTCATCACGCAAAGTATTCTCGTTGATTTTTTTCCAAACAAATTGCATCAAATTTCGTCATGGTTTACAGAATCTGCATCATAATTTGTCACAACTTTCTTTTTTAATTGAAAATTTCATCTCCGTTATCTTCTTTTATTAACGACTCCCTATTGCTAGTGGCGAGAATGTTAGAACCTGGAGTGATTACATTTCGATACAGTAAAGGCAATTAACATAATAAGAATAAAATCAGAGGTCATGCCACTTTGAATAGTGATCAATGTTTAAAGTACGATATACGCCTCAAACAATTCATTCTTAAAGATATTGGACAGTTTTCAGCCCTGCGGCCTCAAACTGTCCAATATCTTTAAGAATGAATTGTTTTCGGCGTATATCCAATACATACCCGTATCATGTGTAAATAAAACACAACAATTCCCATATAGCAAAGGGTATTTCCTGATTTTTTTTTTTTTTATCTTTTATCATGCAATGAAACATCTACTTGAATACATTAATAAATTATCATCACTTTGTATCAAAATCCAATGATCTTGTAAAAATAGCACTCTAAATATTGTTTAATATTGCTTTATTTTTTGCTACTTGAGTCCATGTTGTCATAGCAACGAACGCTTTGTTACAATGTGCATGCCGATGTTTTATAGGCATAAAAACTCAAAAATGTAAATAATTTAAATCTAAACATCATTTATTTTGCAACGTTTAACAAACAAGTTACACTACTTATATTAATGTCTCACGTTTGCTCAGATGTTGGCGTGAGGGGGGCCAAGGAGCAGGAGGAAACCGGAGTACCCGGAGAAAAACCTCCTACTAAGGCCTGGGTGGTGGACCACCTACCCTCCGACATAAGACCCTTCGCCGAATCTGGGATTCGAACCCGGGACCTTAGAGGTGAGAAGCGAGCGCGCTGCCACTGCGCTAACCCGGCCTTATAATTTGTCATTGAATTTTAAAAAATGCCAAAATCACTATTTTGATAAGATACATGTGATGTTGCTATGGAAACATATAGATATGACCATAAACCAAACATTATCATTACTTAACTTGAAAGATCGGGTACTGATATTTCATCAGCTTTGTTTCAGATTATGCTAAATGATGTATGAGACCTTAAGAACACCCCAAGATGTTTACAATCCGTTTCCATGGCAACGGAATGTGATAGAAAGAAATTTTTAAACAATTTTATTTTAATTTTGGGTCAAACCCAACCTTATGTATTATTTCATCAAAATCTGAGACATGCCGTGCCATGCGTCCTTCATAAAAGTGCAAATGCTTACAGAGAATAGCTTTTAAGTCGCATGACGATATAATCTACAGAAAATATCTCGCATGTAGGGGGCAGAAAAATGCCAGCGTAGTACACTATAATACGCAAGATCGCAAATACAGCGCGTGCAGCGTGTCCGGTCTGATTTTTCATTTAGTCACCCACCTAAACCATTGTGCAAAACTTGGGCACCTTTTCTGCCCAAGTAAATTGATGACGTCATAACAATGGAGAACAATCGAAGAGTACGCGAGAACATTCGTATAGTCTTGGTTAGAAGTATTTGCCATCTTCCGTATTGACAAATGTAATTCCTTTCACCGGAAGGCCTGTCAAACATCATTTTGTATAGAATCTGCTATTACAAAATATCATAAGAAAATATTTCATCGACAAATAAAATTAATTTTAACAGCGCCAGCTACATAATATAATATACCAGTATATCGACGTTTACAAACTTTATTATCATATTACTGTATATCCATCACTTTTCTAAGCAATACTAACAAATATGTTTATATGTAGAACTTGACACTGAATACAGCGCAGACTGTTTTTGTACGCCTTATGCATTTAATGTCCATTTATCTGTGCGTTTGTTTTGCTGTCTTGTTTGTGAATAATCTACGCTACATATTGATCCCGATTAATACAATCTCTCGTTTTTACAAAGCCAGATGCAATGTCTTGTTTTGTGTCGCCTGCGAAGCATAGCTACACTTAGGGATCACTTTGTCCGTTGTCCGTCCATCCGTCTGTCCGTCCTTCTGTCAGTCTGTCACACTTTGGGTGTCACAGCCCATAAATTTTGATAGGTGAGTGATAGGGCTTTGATATTTCACATGTGTATTCCTTGTGATAAGGCCTTCCAACACATACCATAAATTTTGACCTTGTGACCTTGACCTACATATTTGACCTACTTTAAAAAAAAAGAATGGATATATCTTTTGATTGGTTAGTGTTAGGACTTTGATATTTCGTAAGTGCAATCCTTGTGGCAAGACCTTTCTACGCATACCATAATATTTGACCTTGTGACTTTGACCTAGATATTTGACCTTCTTTTGAAAAAAAGATAAGATTCGCTATATCTTTTGATTGGTAAGTGATAGGGCTTAAATATTTCATATGCGTATGCCTTGTTACAACGCCTTTCTGCACATACCATAATTTTGACCTATTGAATTTGACCTACATATTTGACCTATTTTTAAAAAAATTAGATTGTATATATCTTTTGATTGGTTAGTGATAGGGCTTTGGTATTTCACATGTGTATTCCTTGTGACAAGACCTTTCTACACAGATCATAAGATTTGACTTTGTGACTTTGACCTAGATATTTGACCTACTTTTCAAGAAAAGTAAAATTGGCTATATCTTTTGATTGGTAGGTGATATGGCTTTGATATTTCACATGTATTTTTCTTGTGACAATGCCTTTCTGCACATACCATAATTTTTTTTCCTTTTGACCTTGACCTAGCCATTTGACCTTCTTTTTTAAGAAATTAA
Source organism: Pinctada fucata (assembly GCA_028142955.1). NCBI lineage: Eukaryota > Metazoa > Mollusca > Bivalvia > Pterioida > Pteriidae > Pinctada > Pinctada fucata. Next base: position 20,979,722 of record AP027115.1, on the reverse strand, counting down.
GGTTGCATATATCTTTTAATTGGTAGGTGATAGGTCTTTAATATTCCTTCTTCTTTTTTGTATCCAATTGTTACGTAGTGACCTTGACCTAGATGATTGACACTCTTTTCTGAAAATTTGAGAATGACCATATCTTTTAATTTGTAATTAAGAGGTCTGTTATTTGAAATGAATTTCATTTGACAAGACTTTTCTACTGATACCAATTATTTGTATCCACTTTCAAGAATTATAATCAAGCCGCTTCGCAGGCGACACAAGCATTCCTTGGATTGCTATTTTTTTCTATTGTTAAATATCTTATGGTTCAAAGTAGTAATATTTTAGTCTCAAATGTCCTTTTCCTGATACAAGAAAAATAAGTTTGTTATATGAGAAATATCATTTGGTCAAAAGAGAGATACATGCAAGATGTAGAATTCAAAAAGGCTCACTCATAATACACAAGTAGCCCTACTTCTGATATGATCAAAATGTAGCACATTGTTCAAAGTCACAGCAAGACAAATATGCTTGAAAAAGAGTTAGTTACAGTTCATAGAATGGAGATAGGCAAAAATATTTTAGCAAAATCAATTATATCAACGGAAGGCAGCTCCCTCTGTCAAGGCCCTTTTTATCTATCATGCATAGCATTCAATGGACTACGATACTATATAAGATATTTCAATTAACGTTTGTTTAAAGTTTACTGTAGGGGATCAGTTTAATTTTTGACATTTTTGTTGCATTGAAAAAAAAATAATGATGTAGAGTGACCTATCTTTGAGAATCAGGTACACGTGATGAAACTTTGAAAAGAAATCGTTTCTAGAAAATTGTTTCGCTTAACAAAGAAGGTCCCCATTCAAGAGTTCATCGTGCACAGCGCAACTGTGTTCAGTCAGAGATTCGCTCGAATTGCCTAAGCTGTAGACACATCTATGGTAATAGTTATCGTTTTTACAATTGTTTTTCTATCTGTTCATGAAATATTGCCATAAATTTAATTACATATGATAATTAATAATTTCGTCTACATAATTACAAACACAAAATATTTCAAGTTTCTATGAGTTTACACTTAGTTAATACGCTTTTGAAGATAATGATGCATTCTATTTTTATTGGGACAATGACCACATAATGGTTATATTGACGGATATGTATGTTGCAAATAGCGTCGCATAGAATTCTTGCCGACTAATTAATTCTACTTCTTAAAAAGCTGAAAGGTTTTGTTTTATTGAGTATCATGTATATAAGCAGTTTGCTCTTATGATTATTTTTATTTACGAACGTTGTATAGTAAGAGATGAATTTTGATAAGTTTGCTCTGATTTACGGTATTTTCATTGTACTTGCTGTGTAGTGATGAAGTGATTGAAGTAAATTGAAGTTTGATTTTTTGTACTGTTCGACAATGATTTAATTGTAAATAAACTGAATTAATTGATCTCATAGTCGGTGTTTATATTAATTTGACGACGAAGATTTCGTTTCTTCAATATATTTTAACTAGCATCTCGTTCTCACCTGACTTTTGTTCGTGTATGTGTTATTTGCATAATGTGTCCTTCGTTTTTTGCATCACAACGTTATCGTTATCGTTAACGCAATATTAGCCGTCATCGGCTAAAAATTGTTTTCTTGCAAAAGGCTCTTAATACTTTCTAATTATTATTAAAAGATGATGCACAAGTCATCCGAGGTAAAATAAACATGTTGCATAAAGAAACTCAGCATGAAAACATATGTCTTCAGAGCTGTCTGCACTACGACCATAACGACGCCCGCTCAATTATACTTCGGCAACTAAGTCCGATCTCCGCCGAGTGACCACATGTGCTATGTTGAGATAAATCAGGTCAAATCCTGTGCAGACGTGAAAAGCTTATTAACGACTTTTATCTTTGAAAATTGAGCTCTACGTGATCTGCAATTTAAAGTATTGTGTAACGTGACTATAGATCGTCCTTATTTTGCTATCTTAACTTCTGAATCAATAAAAGATACTTTCTTTCCTTTACACATGTTCATGTGCATGTTGGAATCGGTAATGTCACTGACCAAAGTTAGCTTGCGCATGGGGAGAAAGCAAGCTGAGAAAGGTCAACGTAAGGGCACAAGAATATGGGCGGGCTTTACCATGTTTACGTCGAATTTTTGTTGGGGCTGTAAGAATTCAGAAAGTCCAGAAAGGCATTAATCCGACGTTTTTGAATAAAAATTTTTATCAAACCGTCATCATTTTCCATGAGTAATAACATACGTGAAAATGAGCAAATAACAAAATTGCAATTGCTGACAGCTAGTATTGCTTTAACATTATCGCTATCGTTTCTCTATACGCTCAGGAAGCATACTAAGAAATTCTACTTTCGATACGAGGAATTATCAATATTTAGATACAAGGGTTGTCACAGGTACATATACAAAAATAGTACAATAATCGGTGTCGGCGATTGTAAAGTTGATGGTATGTGCAAATTTGATGCAAGACAAATATTTTACAAAGTATGATGTCCTAAACTGTAAGGGTAATGGGTAACAAGAGCACTCCAGGGAACTAGGAAAACGATATTCTCTGGGACTTGCAGTCCTACAGCAGAGATACAAACATATTGGTTGTAAATATCAACATTGAAATATATTGTTTCTACTCATAGACAGTATAGCATCTCTTGATCAGGATGTTGGGTGATGTTCAAGGTTAGACATTCGAACAACTGAAATTGAATGCATTTTACTAAAACGGAAAGATTAACTCATTGAGACAGTTGATACGACAAACTGACGCGAAGTGACACGTCTCTCATGCCCATTTATTTGCAATTATTCTCACTCCCAGATAATAAGTTTATTTCTGCTAAATCTATGGAGATAATTTTTACAAATCTTGAAGAAAATTTAAAATCAATTTATTATGCACCAGACATGTGTTTCGAATATTAAATTCCCATCAGTGATGCTTCCAGCCAAAGTGATTTTCAAAAGCCTCCTAAATTCATTGCACTAGCGCCCTCTGGTTTCATTTTTAGCTCACCTGAAAGAAGCTCAAGTGAGCTATTGTCATAGCGTGCCGTCCGTCGTCAGTCCGTCGTCGTCGTCGTCGTCCGTCCGTCCGGCGTAAACTTTTAACATTTTCGACATCTCCTCTGCAACCGCTGCACATAATTTCACGAAACTTCACAGGAAGCAAGTACTCGATGCCCTCTACCAAGTTTGCGTCTTTTGAGCCGATCTTAAATCCAAGATGGCCGCCACAGGCTCTGATTGGCTGACACATTTTCGACTTCTCCTCTGAAACCGCTTCACAGAATATCTCGAAACTTCACAGGAAGCAAGAACTCAATGCCCTCTACCAAATTTGTGTTTTTCGAGCCGATCGGAAATCCAAGATGGCTGCCACAGGCTCTCATTGGCTGACACATTTTCCACTTCTCCTCTAAAACCGTTACACAGAGTTTCTGGAAACTTCACAGGAAGCAAATACTCAATGCCCTCTACCAAGTTTTTGTTTTTCGAGCTGATGGGAAATCCAAGATGGCTACCAAAAGCTCTGATTGGCTTACACATTTTCGACTGCTCCTCTGAAACCGCTGCACAGAATCTCTCGAAACTTCACAGGATGCAAGAACTCAATGCCCTCTACCAAGTTTGTCTTTTTTGAGCCGATCGGAAATCCAAGATGGCTGCCACAGGTTCTGATTGGCTGACACATTTTCGACTTCTCCTCTGAAACTGCTTTACAGAATATCTCAAAACTTCACAGGAAGCAAGTACTCAATGCCCTCTACTAAATTTGTGTTTTTCGAGCTGATCGGAAATCCAAGATGGCCGCCACAGGCTCTAATTGGCTGACACGTTTTGGGCTTCTCCTCTGAAACTGCTGCACAGAATATCTCGAAACTTCACAGGAAGCAAGAACTTAATGCCCTCTACCAAGTTTGTGTTTTTCGAGCCGATCGGAAATCCAAGATGGCCGCCACAAGCACTGTTTGGCTGACACGTTTTCGACTTCTCCTCTGAAACCGCTAAACAGAAATTTATGAAACTTCACAGGAAGCAAGCACTCAATGCCCTCTACCAAGTTTGTGTTTTTTGAGCGTATCTGAAATCCAAGATGGCCGTCACAGGCTCTGATTGGCTGACATATTTTCGACCTACCCTCTGAAACCGCCGCACAGAATTTCATGAAACTATACAGGAAGCAAGTAGTCAATGCCTTCTACCAAGTTTGTGTTTTTCGAGCCGATCGGAAATCCAAGATGGCTGCCACAGGCTCTGATTGGCAGACACGTTTTCGACTGCTGCTCTGAAACCGCTGCACAGAATCTCTCGAAACTTCACAGGAAGCAAATACTCAATGCCCTCATCCAAGTTTGTGTTTTTCAAGCCGATTGGAAATCCAAGATAGCTGCCACAGGCTCTGATTGGCTGACACATTTTCGACTTCTCCTCTGAAACTGCTGCACAGAATTTCATGAAACTTCACAGGCAGCAAGAACTCAATGCCCTCTACCAAATCTGTGTTTTTCGAGCCGATCGGAAATCCAAGATGGCCGCCACAGGCCCTGATTGGCTGACACATTTTCGACTTCTATTCTGAAACCGCTGCATAGAATTTAACGAAACTTCACAGGAAGCATGTACTCATTGCCCTCTAACATGTTTGAGTTTTTTGGAGCCGATCGGGATCCAAGATGGCAGCTACAGGCTCTGATTGGCTGACACATTTTGGACTTCTCCTCTGAAACCGCTTCACAGAATTTCTTGAAACTTCACAGGAAGCAAGTACTCATTGCCCTCTTAGTCTACTAAATTTGTGTTTTTCGAGCCGATCGGAAACCCAAGATGTCCTCCATAGGCTCTAACTGGATGACACATTTTTTACTTATCCTCTTAAACTACTACACAGAATGTCATAAAACTTACAGGAAGTAAGTACACATTGTCATTCTCAAAGCTTTACTAAAAGTGATTTTCTTCAATTCTTATACTGACTTTGATTGAAAACATACATACAGTCTCTTCTGGTGAGCGATGTGGCCCCCTTGGGCCTCTTGTTAGAATTTCTAAATTTGAGTGTTTACTTTACAGAGAAATGAGGGGATCTCCAACAACACCAGGTTGCAGCACCCACAGCAAAACCCCAAAACACCAAGTGCAAAAAAAGAGAACAGACACCCACAGAAACAGACGCAAAAGGGACAAAGGAACACCAACTCACACCATAGAAACATTAAACATAAAAGACCACACATAAACCAACGAGACAAATAGGCAACCGGTGCCGACTTAGGACAGCCTTCTGCCACGTTAGTAGCAAACGGAGTGGTTATCCTGGATTACGTGCACACAACCCTCCCACTATTCCGATTTCCCAGAGGTCTCCAAGAATGCACAATTATGGTGTAAAACAACCTCCTTACTGTGAGATGACCACACAAAAACAAGATCGTAAAACGCAGGGATCCATGCAACACAGATGAATATGTCAATTGATATAAAAAGAGGACGTGCATAGTACAGTCCGTGCTCTGCCGGCTGTAGCGAGATCATATATGTTATCATCCGAGGAGTTCGACTGACATTCAGAGAGGACAGGTGGTCGGACCCCTGTCTTCTCTAAAGAGTTTTGGACAGGGCCCGTCATGGAGTCCCGTCGTCACAGTCAGTCAGAGTGCAAGTCTTAAGAATGCGCTCGTACAAGACTGTAGATTGGTCAAGTACCAAGCTTAGTGTCCGTCTGGTGACATAAGGATTATATCCACGGTACAAAAGGTGTTTGATGACTCTGGCGCATTTTTTTATAGTTATGCTGTATACCTTTGATCCTTCTTATTTTGTTAATTATGTCACCACAAAATGCAGGTTGTGAAACACCTAAAGTAATAAACTCTGTTGCTTGTATGGGTCCGAATTTCAAAAGAAGTTGATCATAATCTTAAAATTTCCAGAAAGCCTTTACTAGTTTGTGAAAGCGAAAACCTTGACCTAAAAGTTTCTTTGCAATTTGTAAATTTCTACGACGAAAATCCAAAACATCAGTATATGCTCTAGCATACCGGATAAGCTGTGAAATGTAGATACCGTATGACGGTAATCCAGGGACATCACCGTCAAGCCGGGGGAAATATACCATATTGAATCCAAAATCAAAAATGGTGTTTCTATATCTGTAACGTTTGCCTTGTTTAGAGTCATTTCTTGTGGAGAAATAACATCTTTATACTTTTCAAAAACAGGATTATCGATAGTAAGAATATCATCCAGGTACCTAGAAGTACCAATGAAACATTTCACATCATCATGCTTTCTTTGCTTTTGAAGATTTTGAATACATTCTTTTTCATATGTGTATAAAAAATAAATCTGCAACAAGAGGCGCACAATTTGTATCCATACGAATCGCTACAACCTGCTTGTAGAGATTTTCACCAAATCTTACATAAATGTTGTCCAAGAGGAAGGACAAGGCACTACACAGGTCGCTACATGTCCATGGTTTGTATGATTTCCTGATACAAGAAATATAAGTTTGTTATATGAGAAATATCATTTTGTCAAAAGAGAGATACATGCAAGATGTAGAATTCAAAAAGGCTCACTCATAATACACAAGTAGCCCTACTTCTGATATGATCAAAATGTAGCACATTGTTCAAAGTCACAGCAAGACAAATATGCTTGAAAAAGAGTTAGTTACAGTTCATAGAATGGAGATAGGCAAAAATATTTTAGCAAAATCAATTATATCAACGGAAGGCAGCTCCCTCTGTCAAGGCCCTTTTTATCTATCATGCATAGCATTCAATGGACTACGATACTATATAAGATATTTCAATTAACGTTTGTTTAAAGTTTACTGTAGGGGATCAGTTTAATTTTTGACATTTTTGTTGCATTGAAAAAAAATAATGATGTAGAGTGACCTATCTTTGAGAATCAGGTACACGTGATGAAACTTTGAAAAGAAATCGTTTCTAGAAAATTGTTTCGCTTAACAAAGTAGGTCCCCATTCAAGAGTTCATCGTGCACAGCGCAACTGTGTTCAGTCAGAGATTCGCTCGAATTGCCTAAGCTGTAGACACATCTATGGTAATAGTTATCGTTTTTACAATTGTTTTTCTATCTGTTCATGAAATATTGCCATAAATTTGATTACATATGATAATTAATAATTTCGTCTACATAATTACAAACACAAAATATTTCAAGTTTCTATGAGTTTACACTTAGTTAATACGCTTTTGAAGATAATGATGCATTCTATTTTTATTGGGACAATGACCACATAATGGTTATATTGACGGATATGTATGTTGCAAATAGCATCGCATAGAATTCTTGCCGACTAATTAATTCTACTTCTTAAAAAGCTGAAAGGTTTTGTTTTATTGAGTATCATGTATATAAGCAGTTTGCTCTTATGATTATTTTTATTTACGAACGTTGTATAGTAAGAGATGAATTTTGATAAGTTTGTTCTGATTTACGGTATTTTCATTGGACTTGCTGTGTAGTGATGAAGTGATTGAAGTAAATTGAAGTTTGATTTTTTGTACTGTTCGACAATGATTTAATTGTAAATAAACTGACTTGATTGATCTCATAGTCGGTGTTTATATTAATTTGACGACGAAGATTTCGTTTCTTCAATATATTTTAACTAGCATCTCGTTCTCATCTGACTTTTGTTCGTGTATGTGTTATTTGCATAATGTGTCCTTCGTTTTTTGCATCACAACGTTATCGTTATCGTTAACGCAATATTAGCCGTCATCGGCTAAAAATTGTTTTCTTGCAAAAAATCTCTTAATACTTTCTAATTGCTATTAAAAGATGATGCACAAGTCATCCGAGGTAAAATAAACATGTTGCATAAAGAAACTCAGCATGAAAACATATGTCTACAGAGCTGTCTGCACTACGACCATAACGACGCCCGCTCAATTATACTTCGGCAACTAAGTCCGATCTCCGCCGAGTGACCACATGTGCTATGCTGAGATAAATCAGGTCAAATCCTGTGCAGACGTGAAAAGCTTATTAACGACTTTTATCTTTGAAAATTGAGCTCTACGTGATCTGCAATTTAAAGTATTGTGTAATGTGACTATAGATCGTCCTTATTTTGCTATCTTAACTTCTGAATCAATAAAAGATATTTTCTTTCCTTTACACATGTTCATGTGCATGTTGGAATCGGTAATGTCACTGACCAAAGTTAGCTTGCGCATGGGGAGAAAGCAAGCTGAGAAAGGTCAACGTAAGGGCACAAGAATATGGGCGGGCTTTACCATGTTTACGTCGAATTTTTGTTGGGGCTGTAAGAATTCAGAAAGTCCAGAAAGGCATTAATCCGACGTTTTTGAATAAATTTTTTTATCAAACCGTCATCATTTTCCATGAGTAATAACATACGTGAAAATGAGTAAATAAAAAAATTGCAATTGCTGACAGCTAGTATTGCTTTAACATTATCGCTATCGTTTCTCTATACGCTCAGGAAGCATACTAAGAAATTCTACTTTCGATACGAGGACTTATCAATATTTAGATACAAGGGTTGTCACAGGTACATATACAAAAATAGTACAATAATCGGTGTCGGCGATTGTAAAGTTGATGGTATGTGCAAATTTGATGCAAGACAAATATTTTACAAAGTATGATGTCCTAAACTGTAAGGATAATGGGTAACAAGAGCACTCCAGGGAGCTAGGAAAACGATATTCTCTGGGACTTGCAGTCCTACAGCAGAGATACAAACATAGTGGTTGTAAATATCAACATTGAAATATATTGTTTCTACTCATAGACAGTATAGCATCTCTTGATCAGGATGTTGGGTGATGTTCAAGGTTAGACATTCGAACAACTGAAATTGAATGCATTTTACCAAAACGGAAAGATTAACTCATTGAGACAGTTGATACGACAAACTGACGCGAAGTGACACGTCTCTCATGCCCATTTATTTGCAATTATTCTCACTCCCAGATAATAAGTTTATTTCTGCTAAATCTATGATGATAATTTTTACAAATCTTGAAGAAAATTTAAAATCAATTTATTATGCACCAGACATGTGTTTCGAATATTAAATTCCCATCAGTGATGCTTCCAGCCAAAGTGATTTTCAAAAGCCTCCTAAATTCATTGCACTAGCGCCCTCTGGTTTCATTTTTAGCTCACCTGAGCGAAGCTCAAGTGAGCTATTGTCATAGCGTGCCGTCCGTCGTCAGTCTGTCGTCGTCGTCGTCGTCCGTCCGTCCGGCGTAAACTTTTAACATTTTCGACATCTCCTCTGAAACCGCTTCACAGAATATCTCGAAACTTCACAGGAAGCAAGAACTCAATGCCCTCTACAAATTTGTGTTTTTCGAGCCGATCGGAAATCCAAGATGGCTGCCACAGGCTCTGATTGGCTGACACATTTTCCACTTCTCCTCTAAAACCGTAACACAGAGTTTCTGGAAACTTCACAGGAAGCAAATACTCAATGCCCTCTACCAAGTTTTTGTTTTTCGAGCTGATGGGAAATCCAAGATGGCTGCCAAGAGCTCTGATTGGCTTACACATTTTCGACTGCTCCTCTGAAACCGCTGCACAGAATCTCTCGAAACTTCACAGGATGCAAGAACTCAATGCCCTCTACCAAGTTTGTCTTTTTTGAGCCGATCGGAAATCAAAGACGGCTGCCACAGGTTCTGATTGGCTTACACATTTTCGACTTCTCCTCTGAAACTGCTTTACAGAATATCTCAAAACTTCACAGGAAGCAAGTACTCAATGCCCTCTACTAGATTTGTGTTTTTCGAGCTGATCGGAAATCCAAGATGGCCATTACAGGCTCTAATTGGTTGACACTTTTTGGACTTCTCCTCTGAAACCGCTGCACAGAATATCTTGAAACTTCACAGGAAGCAAGAACTCAATGCCCTCTACCAAGTCTGTGTTTTTCGAGCCGATCGGAAATCCAAGATGGCCGCCACAAGCTCTGTTTGGCTGACACGTTTTCGACTTCTCCTCTGAAACCGCTGCACAGAATTTCATGAAACTTCACAGGAAGCAAGCACTCAATTCCCTCTACCAAGTTTGTGTTTTTTGAGACTATCTGAAATCCAAGATGGCCCTATCTGAAATCCAAGATGACCGTCACAGACTCTGATTTGCTGACATATTTTCGACCTACCCTCTGAAACCGCTGCACAGAATTTCATGAAACTACACAGGAAGCAAGTAGTCAATGCCTTCTACCAAGTTTGTGTTTTTCGAGCCGATCGGAAATCCAAGATGGCTGCCACAGGCTCTGATTGGCTGATACCATTTCGACTGCTCCTCTGAAACCGCTGCACAGAATCTCTCGAAACTTCACAGGAAGCAAGAACTCAATGCCCTCTACCAAATTTGTGTTTTTCGAGCCGATCGGAAATCCAAGATGGCCGCCACAGGCCCTGATTGGCTGACACATTTTCGACTTCTATTCTGAAACCGCTGCACAGAATTTCATGAAACTACACAGGAAGCAAACACTCAATGCCCTCTTCCAAGTTTGTGTTTTTCGAGCCGATCGGAAATCCAAGATGGCTGCCACAGGCTCTGATTGGCTGACACATTTTCCACTTCTCCTCTGAAACTGCTGCACAGAATTTCATGAAACTTCACAGGAAGCAAGAACTCAATGCCCTCTACCAAATTTGTGTTTTTCGAGCCGATCGGAAATCCAAGATGGCCGCCACAGGCCCTGATTGGCTGACACATTTTCGACTTCTATTCTGAAACCGCTGCATAGAATTTAACGAAACTTCACAGGAAGCATGTACTCATTGCCCTCTAACAAGTTTGAGTTTTTTGGAGCCGATCGGGATCCAAGATGGCAGCTACAGGCTCTGATTGGCTGACACATTTTGGACTTCTCCTCTGAAACCGCTTCACAGAATTTCTTGAAACTTCACAGGAAGCAAGTACTCATTGCCCTCTTTGTCTACCAAGTTTGTGTTTTTCGAGCCGATCGGAAACCCAAGATGTCCTCCATAGGCTCTAACTGGATGACACATTTTTTTCTTATCCTCTTAAACTACTACACAGAATGTCATCAAACTTTACAGGAAGTAAGTACACATTGTCATTCTCAAAGCTTTACTAAAAGTGATTTTCTTCAATTCTTATACTGACTTTGATTGAAAACATACATACAGTCTCCTCTGGTGAGCGATGTGGCCCCCTTGGGCCTCTTGTTAGAATTTATAAATTTGAGTGTTTACCTTACAGAGAAATGAGGGGATCTCCAACAACACCGGTTGCAGCACCCACAGCAAAACCCCAAAACACCAAGTGCAAAAAAAAAGAACAGACACCCACAGAAACAGACGCAAAGGGGACAAAGGAACACCAACTCACACCATAGAAACATTAAACATAAAAGACCACACATAAACCAACGAGACAAATAGGCAACCGGTGCCGACTTAGGACAGCCTTCTGCCACGTTAGTAGCAAACGGAGTGGTTATCCTGGATTACGTGCACACAACCCTCCCACTATTCCGATTTCCCAGAGGTCTCCAAGAATGCACAATTATGGTGTAAAACAACCTCCTTACTGTGAGATGACCACACAAAAACAAGATCGTAAAACGCAGGGATCCATGCAACACAGATGAATATGTCAATGGATATAAAAAGAGGACGTGCATAGTACAGTCCGTGCTCTGCCGGCTGTAGCGAGATCATATATGTTATCATCCGAGGAGTTCGACTGACATTCAGAGAGAACAGGTGGTCGGACCCCTGTCTTCTCTAAAGAGTTTTGGACAGGGCCCGTCATGGAGTCCCGTCGTCACAGTCAGTCAGAGTGCAAGTCTTAAGAATGCGCTCGTACAAGACTGTAGATTGGTCAAGTACCAAGCTTAGTGTCCGTCTGGTGACATAAGGATTATATCCACGGTACAAAAGGCGTTTGATGACTCTGACGCATTTTTTTGATAGTTATGCTGTATACCTTTGATCCTTCTTATTTTGTTAATTATGTCACCACAAAATGCAGGTTGTGAAACACCTAAAGTAATAAACTCTGTTGCTTGTATGGGTCCGAATTTCAAAAGAAGTTGATCATAATCTTAAAATTTCCAGAAAGCCTTTACTAGTTTGTGAAAGCGAAAACCTTGACCTAAAAGTTTCTTTGCAATTTGTAAATTTCTACGATGAAAATCCAAAACATCAGTATATGCTCTAGCATACCGGATAAGCTGTGAAATATAGATACCGTATGACGGTAATCCAGGGACATCACCGTCAAGCCGGGGGAAATATACCATATTGAATCCAAAATCAAAAATGGTGTTTCTATATCTGTAACGTTTGCCTTGTTTAGAGTCATTTCTTGTGGAGAAATAACATCTTTATACTTTTCAAAAACAGGATTATCGATAGTAAGAATATCATCCAGGTACCTAGAAGTACCAATGAAACATTTCACATCATCATGCTTTCCTTGCTTTTGAAGATTTTGAATACATTCTTTTTCATATGTGTATAAAAAATAAATCTGCAACAAGAGGCGCACAATTTGTATCCATACGAATCACTACAACCTGCTTGTAGAGATTTTCACCAAATCTTACATAAATGTTGTCCAAGAGGAAGGACAAGGCACTACACAGGTCGCTACATGTCCATGATTTGTATGATTTGTATTCTGTAGCGGAAAAGAAACCCTTTGATGCAGATTTACAAATATAATTTTCAGAGAGCACGCGGTTCCAAACTTCCTGTAGGGTCGATTCAGTAGCATATCCAAATAAAATATATGTTCAAACTAACATTGGAGGGATTGTCCTAAGATGTTAACCTCCTTTAATTTCGGTAATATTTTTGGATGAAATGACAAGCACTGTCTTTTGAATGTAATTATATTGTTATAACCTACAAACGATCCACTGCGGTTATACTCCTATAATCACAATGTAAATTCTATTCAAATGAATGGGCATATGTTAATATTCGTAAACATAATAATGCTGCCCTTAATGCTTAAATGATATATAATATCATTTTCTCTCATACCTACGTATATGTTTTAAACGTATTCAAATTCAATAGCATTATTTAAGAACAGAAAAAATTTCAGCATGGACCAAACATGCACGTTTCGGGCACTTAACCCTCGTCAGTTATGTTACAATGCAGACCTATGGATTACGGCTATGAGAGTTACATATGAATCATATATCGCGTTAATGCACAATGACTTGAATCTTTCTAAAAAATTGCTCACTTTATTGTCATATACCCCTATAAAAGAAAATATACGATATGTTGTAAAGAAAGGAGGGGATCTCCAACAACACTCGGTTGCAGGACCCACATTATCAAATTAAATATAATTATATTATTAGAATCATACAACTTGAAGTATAAATCACATTCAAATCCCGCTAGGGCAAGATTTCCAATGTTTTCAGGTGAGCGATGTGGTCCCTGGGCCTTATGTTCAATTTGGCAAGCCTGATATTCGAAGATTATTTTAATTTAGTATACCATTTTCGGAGGCGCTGACTTCGAATACTGCAAATGTTGCTATTAGATCAACTTGATATTTTTTTTCGGATATCGTCTCTTCTATTTCACTTTCAACTTTCGCCCTTAAATACTCTTCAGTGAAAAACACATCGATTCTACTCTCGGATTCTCAAATCTTGCACACCCTCGGCAAACCTCGGGTTTTACATGATTTAAGACCCCGCGTATTAGAGTATTGTGAACACTCTTTGTCATTTGATTTTCAGAGAAGATATTTTATCCATATTTTGCAATTAAAGGAAAGGAGGGGATCTCCAACAAGACTCGGTTACATGCACTAACATCAACATAACAAAACACCCTAAGTGAAAACACAAGGAAGACACACACAGCAAGAGATTCGACATTAAACATTAAACACAAAAGACCACAAATTCCATATCCCCCTCGTTTATGTTAATTTGAAATTTTATAATGATTTCAAATTTTACCCTCAATTTGTCTATCCTTTCGATATTTCTTCATCTATTCTATGAAGAGAACTGTCAAGGTTCTTGCTTGCTGCTCATATTCTATGAAGAGAACTGTCAAGGTTTTCGTTCAGGGCAAGCCGAAAGATTAGTTGTCTTTCATGTGTTTCACTGAGTCAACTGAATTGTGATTTGAATTTTCCATTGTAGAAATTTTTAAAGCTATTTACAGGTTGAAGTGATTTTTACAAATTTGAAAGCCATTAATTGGTCAATATTTGTGAAAGAAAGAGTCCGAAAGTACAGATGAATCATATATCTTGGCAACCCAAATGTTAAAATTCATCTTTTTTTTATTCGTGCAGAGTCAAATAAAGAGAATTTCATTAAAAACCATTTATAATTGGCCTTTATATTTTTGTTAATAGATCTGAAGTAGGTTAATCGTGCATATATAAACCCATTGGCCATTATCACTTTAAAAGTGTTTTGTATTTTGTTTCGTTGAGAGTTAATGAATATTGTAAATCTTCCATCCTTAGATTAAATTTACATTTCCTCCTCGTGTTGGGCATTTTCAGGATAAAAGGAATTAATTTTAATAGGACATGTAAGGAAATCAAAGTTATATCATTCAGTACCAGGAAATTATTTCCTATATAACCCACCACAGAGCCTATATATTTCGCATTTATTCTATACGTTATGTTCAATAATGAAACCCAGAAATGATAATTTCAATCTCTTCAAAAAGAATAAATGTTTTGTATTTTGTTTCGTTGAGAGTCAATTGATATTGTAAATCTTCCATCCTTCTATTATTTTCATTTCCTTCTCGTGTTTGACATTTTCAGGAAAAAAGGAATTAATGTTCATAGAGCATGTAAGGATATCAAAGTTATATCTTTCAGTACCAGGGAATTATATTTTACATAACCCACTACAGAGCCAATATTTATACGTTATCTAATATATAACTTTGAGAATATATGTCCCTTGGAAGTATTCCAGTTATAAGCTGTGAATTTCCAATTTTAAATTCAATATTCCCATGAGAATCTTACTACAAAACTCATTCACGTGATATACTATGTACTTAAAATTCATTTTATCAATAATAAGGAGATGTTCCGACTGTTTCCTTTTTCAAACCAATTTTAATGTACCAGATACGTGTTTGGGATAGTAAATCCTCATTAGCGGTACTAAATTAAATGCCGAATGGGGACAATAAAAGCAGACAGGTAAAGGAGTAGTTGCGGTAATCTGCCATTTCGGCCCTGTTTTCAAACTTGTTTATATATCCATGATTTTCTAGTTTATGAAATGTCAAATGTATGGTGAATCCAAATCAGGAAAGCCTTCTTCGATCTCACAGTCCTATACTGAATAATACGTCGCTCAAAAAATCTAAAAACGTTGAAATCATTGAAAATATCAATAATTGAGCGATATTTCGATACAAAACTATGAAATTAAGTAGCACTCCAGGCTTTGCCCAGGAATATTTTTGTATCAATCGATGAATTTCTGAACGGCCTTTTAAAAATTCGTGGAAGATGCCTGGAGCGTAGATGAATTTTGAAGATGTGTCAGTGAAAAACGGTGATCTTCCTTATTTTTGAGTCATTCAGGGTAAATGACGTCAAAACATGACGTCATACATCAAGCGCGTGCCGTTCAAAATTATGACGCCTTGTTTTC
The DNA here is from genome assembly GCA_028142955.1 of Pinctada fucata. Lineage (NCBI taxonomy): Eukaryota > Metazoa > Mollusca > Bivalvia > Pterioida > Pteriidae > Pinctada > Pinctada fucata. Next base: position 20,964,036 of record AP027115.1, on the reverse strand, counting down.
TCAAACAGTCAACATTGCAAAAAGTGATAATTAATAATTCATTTATCAAAAGCATTTTCATCGAAATTATAGGGCCGATATGAGGAGTTAGTGCACCTAGTCCTTTTCTGTCATTTTCTGAGTGGTGAGTGTCACTGCTGGTGGACCAGGAGTCCCCGAGGGCACATGTAGCCAAGTTCGATCAATTTCGGTTGGTCGTTTCTGTTAACAACATTTTCTCAAATTTCTCAAACCTGGGTCCTGTAGCATCATATCCCAGCCATCTTGCTACATCTTTCGGTATATTTTCAAAGTTTCATCAAAATCCCTTCATTGCTCCTGGAGAAGAAGTCCAATTTGTCTGAAAATTCCCCTCTCACTCCTGTTTAGATAAGAGAAACATTAAAAAATATATATATAAAAAATAAAAGTTTTACTCAAAGTCAATACCAAGCCACTGAACAATTAAGATGTGACAAATATGCAGTAAATGAGTGCACAAAATTACACATTAGCATGATTATACTAAAGAAAAAGTTTTAAAAAATGAGCATTTCTGACAAAGTCAGGAAACATGTCAAAAACGCGTCAAAAATTTGACTTCTGAGTGAAACAAAAATATTAACACTTAAGACATCCTTCTAGATCATTCTGATGTTTTCGGTCTGTCCATACATGCTTCAGTTGTAAGAGACCGTTAGTACTTCATTCCTACCAAGTTTCATCAAAATCCCTTCAGTGGTTCTGGAGAAGCAGTCCATTATATATGAAAATACCCCCCCCCCTCTTTCTTTTTTACATAGGATAAAAGTTCATGAAAAATCAAAAATAAACATTTTTGCATCAGATACATATAAAAGCCACCTGACAGTTCCGGACAAAAAACACACACACTGGTAGAGGACCAAGAGCTTACCAAGTTTCATAAAAATCGCTTCAGTGGTTTTTTAGAAGAAGATGAAAATGTGATAAACGACAGACGAAGCGGTATGACAATAGCTCACTTTGAGCCATTGGCTCAAGTGAGCTAAAGCTAAGAGTCAGATTTCAACAGGAACATATCAGTGTGTCTATATCTCCTTTAGAAAAAGATTGAAGATCAAGGAAAACATTGATGAAACTTTGGATGTAGAAAAAGTATGTTTCAAATTATTAACATGTATAATTTTCAGAAAAATTAGTGCAATGATTTTTGTAAGCTCGGCTGTCCTGGACCTCCTTAAACAACTGACACGGTAATAGATAATCCTACTATCAGAAACATCCGTTTTATGGTGAGACAATTACTGTAAACGTAGTAATTTTCGCTGGAGGATATTTTCGCGATAAAATGTCATTTTAAGAATGCAGCGGGGACATTTTGGCGAGCGGTGAATTCTAGCGAAGTCCCTTGATTCGCGAAAAACGCGAAAATTTCCCCGTTTACAGAACTCAATTTCTGAGATGGAATCCGTTGATGATTTATCAGTCTCTGTAAATCGCACACAAAGTTTAAAATCAACGATAGAGCAAAAGCTCAAACTGATTTACAGAAGCAAGATATTTTAAATATTAGAATCATCATGTACAACCTTTGATTGTTTGGCAATACCTTCTTCACGGCTCCCAATGTTATTGTCATCTAAATTCTTTTGAACTTTGCTATTTAAATATTCAAGCCATGGATAATTCGTTACTGCACTGCAGAATCACGAATTTCACTTTTTATAGTTCGTTTCAAAGTTTATCGTTGCGGTTCGTTTACCCCGCTTCGATTGAATACTGAGCGATTCTATACATTATCAATTTTGCATACATTTGTACCCATAAGATTTTAATTTTATATTTCTCGATAACAGCAGGAAAACAATGATAATTTCTCGTGTATAAGCCCCATAAGATTCAATAGCGCGGGGAGGAGTGGTGGGGAGGTTGCACACGGTGGCACCTACATCTAAAATTCTCTAACAAGTTTACTCTTTCTATCCTGATTTTTCCCTACCAATCCATTGGCACGCCCCCCCCCCCTACTCCCCTAAAGTCGTAAAATTAGGAATTACTTGGGCTCAAACAAGTATGTGTAAACATAATTTCTGGTAGTTTGAAGTCGAATCTTAGAAGTTTTCGCTGGCTCCCTGCCGCTCGCCATGTTTCTTTATTTAGAATATTAACCGATATCATGGTTTGAAATAAAATTCCGAAGGTATAAGCATGATATAATTAGTTATACTTTGTTTTACAGGGGGGGGGGGGGGATACAGAAATATGTCCATTCCATGTTCAATAGCCAATGAAGCAATGTTTTCCCTTCCACGACTCAACCTTTATTTTTATGTTTTTTTTACCGGTCTGTTTCTGATACATGTATATACTATAAGTAATTGATAATTGAAAATTTTCGCTGGCTCGCTATATACATTATATATCATGCGAGATAATTTTCCGCTGGGGAATGGGGTTCCCCCAAGAACCTGCTACAGGGCTTTGAGGTATTCCACGCCCCCTCTAAACTCAAACCTGTACCCCGTAATTATATTCTGAATTTTTCCAAAATTTTGATAAATTTCAATATATTAAATGAATCCCCCAACCACAGCAAACTAACATATTTTTTTTTCATCTCATAGAATCACAATACGATATATAAATAAATGTAATTTCAATAGTTTCTGGCCGTTTTAACTGATACATGCATGTACAATATACGGGAATCTTTTTCCCTCTCACTCGTACGAAGTGTATACATTTTATGTATATGCATTCATCTTCATGCGCTTAGCCAGCGTACTGGTGGATATTCAAGGGGCAAAGTCTCAGAATCTTATCAATTTTGCGCATGTACAGGGCAGTTTTCTACGTTAATGTTTCTTTCATTCTTTTTTTTTTTGCAAAACGACGTGGGAGCAACTGCGTTCTAACGGAACGCCTGGTTACACATGTATGCGCATGATTTTCTATCTTGTCCATATGCCAACAGGCATTTGTAAACATGTACAACCATTTGGTTTTTAAGGGGGGGGGGGGCTTTTGTAAATCCAGCTCGGAATATTTTGCAAAAATATTTTTCTGCATGACTGGCGGAAAAATCAAGCATTCACTGAGGAATGAAAGGAAAAACATCTTTCTCCAGCATCTTCAGCATTAGACGTGCTAATAGACTCTCAGACATTTCACAACTGTCAATGATTCAGTTTGGTCTGGATTCTCTGATACTAAATGTTTCAAATTCTTCAATATATATATCACTCTCCAAGTTCAGATTCTTTAATTCCAAGAAAAGGTCAAACGTGTAGCTCAAGGTCACATATTGAATCTAACTCTATCTTAAGTAATTTCTGGACAGAATGCATACATATACCATATCATTTATCATTTACCAGACCAGTGTTGTAGCAAATCCTAAATATTAGGAAAGTAGGTCAAGGCTACTAGATATTCTTACACAAATGTATACTGTGTAGAAGAGTAATGAACTTAAAATATCAATGTTTTTTAAGATTTATTAAGTTTAATTGTAAATTCTATTCAAAACTCTGAAAATCACTGAAAAAGAATCATTATCACTGCAATATATATATGTACTTGCGAAAGGATATTTTTCTTTCTCTATAATTTATCATATGCTTATTTCTTTTTGAAATTAATATTTTATATGAATTTACATGTCTAGTCTATATGTACCTAGAATTTAAAGTCATAAATTGTTGCTATGAAAATAATGAAATAAATAAATCTTTTTCCCCATTCAACAGTCGCAGGTCTATTCTCAAGTAAAAAGTTTTCAATGCATTTATAGGCAATTTAACCTACATTTAGTACATACATGTACATGTACCCGTAAGCACATGAAAGTAAGCACAAAACATGTTTAATATTCAAATGCAGTGATTTCTCCAGTGTCTATAGTAAAACTTAAGGATGAGGTAGATGTTCAATCTGATACCCAGAAATGAGGAATTTATTGTCCAGCCATCATGTATGTACAGAAGATGATGTCAGTCTCACTCTGAAAGTAAAAGATGTAATGAAATAAATTGAATACTAGTAACTTCATTTTAATATTATTAAATAAGCTCTGAAATGAATGAATTTTGCATACATTTACCAGAACATGCAGCAGTAGTACATATCATAATGATGTACATGTATATAAATTACATGACATGTAATTGTAAAGCTTCAGTAGTAGTACTAACATACAAATATAATTACAGGGCTTTCGATCGGCCATTCTCAAATTATGCAAAATAGTATCATTTTCCCTATTTATTGACCAATTTTTCCCAATTTGATACATACTGTACATGTATCTCATAGAAAATTCTAAAGAAAGAGAAAGTAAAAAATCCTAAATCCATTGACCAAATCTATCATATTCAATTTTGAAGAAAATACATGTATTGCCAATTTTCCCAATTTGAAAGGCCCGATCAAATCCCAACCAGAAGTCTCTGACGAGACTGTAGCTCTCCTGGTTGTTTTTTGATTCACTTAATGACAAGTAAATTCTAATATGGCCACATCCATTTTCTTAGTCACTGGGGGCCAGGAACTCAAACAAAATATCAGGTGCACTACTTGAATACAGACTCATCGTATTGCAAGAAGGATAAAGTCTCCATCATTTAGTGTCAGAGAAATTGCGAATACAAGATTACATAGAGTCATACAGGAGAAAATGACCACACCCATTTTCTAAGATGTCATGTGCACAACTAGACCACAAACCAAGTCTTATGCAAAAAGAGTTACATTTCTGTCTCTTATACTTTCAGAGGAGTTGCGAGCACAAGAATTGTTTATGGACGAACGCCGGACAAGGGGGTACCGCTATAACCAGTAGAGCTAAAAACGGGTGTCATGTGTAAGAGCCCGCTTAGGACAAAGAAAAATTAAACCCATGTTTCTTTTTGTGGAACATGAATGCCCTTGTTGTCAGATATATTGTAGAAAAGTATTTCACACTCCAAGGTCAAGGTATCAATGTAAAAATTCAGGTAATAATGTGAATGCCTTACCACAAGGGATACACATGTAAAATATGATAGCACTATCACTTGCAATTCATGTTATGACCAAGGGCAAGGTTAACATGGTTAAAGTTATTCAAAAATTGATCATTATTCAAGGTCAAGGTCACAATGTCAAAATTTTGGTATTAATACGAAGACCTTATCACAAGGAATATATATAAGAATATGAAAGCCCTATCACTTAAAAGCATAATATTACTTTAGAAAATAAAAGGGAAGTAGGTCAATCTTCAAGTTCAAGATCACAAAGACAACAATTTGGTATCCATGGAAATTTACACAACAAAAGCACATGTCTATATATCACTCACCATTCAAAAGTTATGGCCATGGTGTAAGATTTTAAAAAGTTGGTCATTTTCCAAGGTCAAGGTCACAAATTTTTGTATGCATGAGAAGGTCTTGTTTCAAACAATACACTGTACATGTACACATGAAATATGAAAGCATGAAACTTACCATTTAAGGTGAATCACAAGGGATACACGTATAGAATATGAAATAAATACAATGTTATTTGTACTTGTATTATTAGATTTACAAATTTATTATAACATGTATATTACATGTAGTATACATGTATATGTACAACTTACCCTTCAGTGCTATATCAGCATGTTTACTGCAAGAGGCTGTGATACAGTTTCATCTGTCGATCTCACTATTCTATTGATGATGAATTCCTCTACATTATAACATAAAATCTCATTTCATACTGGATCACAGTTTCACAAGTAAAATGTTGTCGATGTACACATTGAATATGTTTTTCGTGTAGAAATATGCACTTGAACAATTTTCTTCATTCTCCTTCCACAAGTGAATTATTTTCACACCATGGTGGCCAACATCATATATGGTAGTACAATTGTAATATTATATTCCACAGTATTTCTTCAACTTTACAAGTATGGTACTAGTAGCACTATAAGCATTCCACTATTCTGATGCACTTTCTTTCATTGGATCTGATGCACACATGCGCATGAAGACTTTTCTCAGAGTATATTCCTTCTTTTGTCTGGCAGTTATGGTTGTTACTGTAAAGAATAAATGAAATATTCAATTAATTTGAAATTCATCCCCTTTAAATAATTTTAAAACCATTCAAATACTGTTTCCACCAACACTACAGCACCAGGCTACAGAACTGATATTTGATACTGATTATAACTAACACTGACATCAAATTTATTCAAATTCATGGTGTGTACTTATATTAAGATGTTCATGAAGATGTAATGAAAGACAGGAATGGCCTTAAAGAACAAATATTTGTGAGATATTCGCTTACACCGATAAATAATCATGAAACTCATTCACACGAAAACATGGAGCACTCCCAGGTCGAGAATTTCTGATAAGAAGAATAATTTAAAATCCCATCATATGAGTTCCACGTGATACATAAATCAATTTAAAAACATACCTTAAGATGAGCCATGTGTCTGTATTCTTGAACAGTTGGTTTACTTGCATGAAAGAAGCATTTCTACGTGTTCAAATTTCGAACGGAAGTCCACGAGAGAATGTTTAAGACGAGACTACTATAAAATTAGAATAGGAACGGACTTTCTTTTCCGTCGTGTGTAAGGTAAAATCTTGACTCGAGATTCTTCCGATTGTATGCATATGATTTGCATAATGGGAGCCGTGAGTAGTACTTCATGTCAAACATGTTTCGGATATAAATCCCCGTCCGTCAGTAGTACTTCATGATTTGCATAATGGGAGCCGTGAGTAGTACTTCATGTCAAACATGTTTCGGATATAAATCCCCGTCCGTCAGTAGTACTTCATGTTAGAGAGGACAGGTCGTAGGGACCTTGTCTTCTCTAAAAAGGTTTGGACAGGGCCCGTTATTGAGTCATGTCCTCACAGTCAGCAAATGTGCAATTCTTAAGAATGTGCTGGTGACGGCAGGATATCATATCCACAGTATAGAAGGCGTTTGGTGATTCTAACACAATTTTGATGTCTACCTTTGATCCTTTTTATTTTGTCTATTATGTCACCATAAAAGGCAGGTTGTGAAATACCCAAAGTAATATATTCTGTAGATTGCATGGGTACGAGTTTCAAAAGAAGCTGACAATAATTAGGAATTCTTCATATGCCATCATTAAATATTTCAATAAATTAAATTCAGTTGAGTAGGTGCATAGGGTTTATGTATCTAATATGCAAGGAATGTATGTTAATTTCTCAAGCAATAATACGAAAGTTTTCCAACTCTATCACGGCTCCCAATGTTATTGTCATTTAAATTTTTTTGAACTTTGCTATTTAAATATTCAAGCCATGGATAATTCGTTACTGCACTGAAGAATCACGAATTTCACTTTTTATAGTTCGTTTCAAAGTTTATCGTTGCGGTTCGTTTACCCCGCTTCGATTGAATACTGAGCGATTCTATACATTATCAATTTTGCATACATTTGTACCCATAAGATTTTAATTTTATATTTCTCGATAACAGCAGGAAAACACTGATAATTTCTAATACATTAGCCCCCATCCGATTCAATAGCGCGGGGAGAGGGGGGGGGTGCACACGGCGGCACCTACATCTAAAATTCTCTAACAAGTTTACTGTTTCTATCCTGATTTTTGCCTACCAATCCTCTGGCAATCCCCCCCCCCTCCCCTCTCCACTAAAGTCGTCAAAATAAGGAATTACTTGGGCTCAAACACCACGACTCAACCTTTATTTTTATTTTTATTTTACCGGTCTGTTTCTGATATATATCAAAGTAATTGATAATTGAAAAAAATTCGCTGGCTCACTATATACATTACATATCATGTGAGATAATTTTCCGCTGGGGAGTGGGGTTCCCCAAAGAACCTGCTACAGGACTTTGAGGTATTCCGGCCACGCCCCCTCTAAACTCAAATCCTGTAATCTAAAAAATTGTCTCGACCAAAAGGAATGATATTCTGAATTTTTCCAAAATTTTGATGAATTTCAATATATTAAATGAATCCCCCAACCACAGCAAACTAACATATTTTTTTCATCTCATAGAATCACGATACTTTATATAAATAAATGTAATTTCATTAGATTCTGACCGTTTAAACAAATACATGCATGTACAATAACGGAAATTTTTTCCCTCTCACTCATACGAAGTGTATACATTTTATGTATATGCATATGCATTCATCTTCAGGCGCTTAGCTAGAGTACTTTTCAAGTGTAAGCAGCCTCAAGTGGGTCTAGGTAGAAGCCCTTGTGGATATTCAAGGGGCAAAGTATCAGAATCTAATGAATTTTGCTCATTTACAGGGCAGTATTCTACGTCAATGTTTCTTTCATTCTTTTTTTTGCAAAACGACGTGGAAGCAACTGCGTTCTAACGCTACGCCTGGTTATGCGCATGGTTTTCTCTCTTGTCCATTCTTGTAAACATGTGCAACCATTTGGTTTTTAGGGAGGGGGGTTTTTGTAAATCCAGCTCGGAATATTTTGCAAAAATATTCTTCAGCATGACCGGCAGAAAAATCTAGCATTTTCTGAGGAATGAAAGGAAAAACGTCTTTCTCCAGCACCTTAAGCATTAGACGTGAAAATAGACTATCTCAGACATTTCACAACTGCCAATGATTCAGTTTTGTCAGGATTCTCTGATACTTCATGTTTCAAATTCTTCAATATATATATACATCACTCTCCAAGTTCAGATTCTTTAATTCAACGAAAAGAAGGTCAAACGTGTAGTTCAAGGTCACATATTGAATCAAAATCTATCTTGAGTAATTTCTTGACACAATCTGACAATGCACATACATCTATATACCATATCATCTATCTATCATTTGCCAGACCAGTGTTGTAGCAAATCCAAAGTATTAGGAAAGTAGGTCAATTGTATACATGAACATGTAGGTCAAGGCTACTAGATATTCTTACACAAATGTATACTGTGTAGCAGAGTAATGAACTTAAAGTATCAATGTTTTTATTCATGATTACCAGTATGGGGTAAGACACTCTAAACAGTATTGATGAAAGGATGATCAACCAAGTTTGCTATGCTTAACAAGAGAAAATTCATTATTTCATATATGACAATGTTCTCACTAGATTTCTTCATCACAGTGTTCTAAGAATATTTGTGTTCTAGTCTCAAGAAGAATATAAGTATCAGTTATAAGATTTATTAAGTTTAAATGTAAATTTTATTCAAACTCTGAAAGAAGAATCATTATAACTGCAATATATATATAAATGTAATAGTACCGGTATCATCAATTTACAACATAATGTTTTTGTACTTGTGAAAGGATATTTTTCTTTCTCTATAATTTATCATAGTATTTCTTTTCGAAATTAATATTTTATATGAGTTTACATGTCTAGTCTATATCAGGGAAGTATTTAACTTTATATACAATGTACATCCCTGTCTATACTGGTATGTACCTAGAACAGGCTTTCTACTCTACCTTGATGAAAAAGTAGGAAAAAAGTAGGAGTAGTCAATGAAAAAAAGTAGGAGAAAAATAGGAAAAAGTAGGAATTAACAGGGGAAAAGTAGGAAATTTTCTATCACTTTTAGCGACAATTTTACGTAAGTATGACACACAAATCAAAGTAAGGAATGATTGTAGACTGGTAATGTTCATCTTTGAGGAAATCACAGAGAGAAATAAAGGCAGACTGATTTTTCATGTAAAATATACAGAATGGGCGAGCGAAGCGAGCCCGAAATTTTTAAAAACTTTGAATCCGATGTCGATGGACAAGTGAAGCAAGTAATTTTTCACTTTTGAGATGAAAAAGTAGGAATAGTAGGAGGTTTTGAAGAAAAGGTAGGAAAAAATAGGATCAAAATAAAAAAGTAGGAAAAGTAGGAAATAGTAGGAAAAAGTAGGAACAGTAGAAAGCCTGCTAGAATTTAAAGTCATAAATTGTTGCTATGAAAATAATGAAATAAATAAAAAAAATATCCCCATTCAACAGGTGCAGGTCTATTCTCAAGTAAAAAGTTTTCAATGCATTTATAACCTAGTACATACATGTACATGTACCGGTAAGCACATGAAAGTAAACACAAAACATGTTCAAAATTCAAATGTTCTAGACATCAAACAGTGATTTCTCTAGTGTCTATAGTAAAACTTAAGGACGAGGTAGATGTTCAATCTGATACCAAGAAATGAGGAATGAGGAATGAGAAATGAGCCATCATGTATGTACAGAAGATGCTGTCAGTCTCACTCTGAAAGTAAAAGATGTAATGAATTAATATCTTCATTTTGATATTAAATAGGCTCTAAAATGAATGAATTTTGCATACATTTATCATTATGATGTACATGTATATAAAATTACATGACATGTAAAGTTTCTGTAATAGTAAAAACATACAAATATAATTACAGGGCTTTCAATCGGTCATTCTCAAATTACGCAAAACAGTATAATTTTCCCTATTTATTGACCAATTTTACCTCATAGAAAATTCTTTAAAAAAAAAAGAAAGTAAAAAATGCTAAATTTAAAATGAAAAGGCATCCAAATCTATCATATTCAATTTTGAAGAAAATATTGCCAATTTTCCCAATATGAAAGGTCTAATCCAATCCAAACCAGAAGTCTCTGACGAGACTGTAGCTCTCCTGGTTGTTTTTTAATTCACTTAATGACAAGTGAATTCTAATATGGCCACATCCATTTTCTTAGTCACTGGGGGCCAGGAACTCAAACAAAATATCAGGTGCACTACTTGAACACAGACTCATTGTATTGCAAAAAGAATCAAGTCTCCATCATTTATAGTGTCAGAGAAGTTGCGAATACAAGATTACATAGGATCATACAGGAGAAAATGACCACATCCATTTTCTAGGACCCTGGGGGTCAGGGGCTCTAACAAAATGTCAGGTGCACACTGCACAACTAGACCACTGACCAAGTCTCATGCAAAAAGAGTTACATTTCTGTCTCTTATAATTTCAGAGGAGTTGCAAGCACAAGAATTGTTTACGGACAGACGCCGGACAAGGGGGTACCGCATAAGCTCGACTATGACCAGTATCTCGAGCTAAAAATGTGTTTCACGTGTAAGAGCCCTACTTTATGTCAAGGTTTAGGACTAAGAAAAATTAAACCCATGTTTTTTTGTGGAACATGAATCCCCTTATTGTCAGATATAATGTAGAAAAGTATTTCATACTCCAAGGTCACGGACTCAAGGTAAAAATTCAGGTATTGATGTGAAGGCCTTACCACAAGGGATACACATGTAAAATATGATAGCCCTATCACTTGCAATTTATGTTATGACCAAGGGCAAGGTTAACATGGTTAAAGTTATTCAAAAATTGATCAGTATCCAAGGTCAAGGTCACAAGGTCAAAATTTTGGTATTAATAGGAAGACCTTATCAAAAGGAATACAAAGCCCTATCACTTAAAAGCATAATATTACTTTAGAAAAATAATAGTGAAGTAGGTCAATCTCCAAGTTCAAGGTCACAAAGACAACAATTTGGCATCATTGGAAATTGTCACGAGGAAAGCACAGGTCTATATTTCACTCAACATTCAAAAGTTATGGCCATGTGGTGTAAGATTTTAAAAAGTAGGTCATTTTTCCAAGGTCAAGGTCACCAGGACACAAATTTTGGTATGCATGAGAAGGTCTACATGTACACATGAAATATGAAAGCATGTAACTTACCATTAACAAGAGCCCCAGGGGGCACAACGCTCACCTGATACCCATGCACGCTCTAATTGACATACTGACATTGAATACTGATAGTGCCACTACCAGGATTTTAGCCCACAACCTTTCTAACAAGATTTTTGCCGGATGCAGACAAGTTTTTTTTTCAGACAACCTTTAAAAGTACAAACAAGAGAAAATAGTCACATTTCAAAACAACAACTTTTTTACTGATTTGAAAAGATGGATTATGCGATCCAAAGTCATATGCCCAGCTAGTATAGTTTGCAACATCAAACATAAAATCATTTTGTAAAATTCCACATTAATGTGCAACAGAAACAGAATAAAACAATGAAATGATTTCATAAATTAAGTTTATTTAAAATTGAACACCAAACCTTTCATTATTAATAGCTAGTATGCCAGAAAATAATAAAGCCTGTGTTTGTGAAACACAAATGCCCCGCGGTGGCATCTTTGTTGGCATAAACACCATTTTCTGTTAAGTATGTGAGAGGTCAGGGTCAGAGTAATGTTGGTATCAATGGAAAGATCTTGTCACAAAGAATACACATGTACAATATGAAAGCCCTATCACTAACCATTCAAAAGTTATGCCCAATGTTAAAGTTTTTGAAAAGTAGGTCAAACGTCAAGGTCACGAGGTCAAAAATTTTGTTATCAATGGAAAGGTATTGTCACAAGGAATACACATGTGAAATATGAAAGCTCTATCACCTTCCATTCAAAAGTTATGCCCAATGTAAAGTTTTTCGGACAAACAGACAGACGGACAGGCCAAAAACTATATGCCCCCGTATCTTTGATTCCGGAAGCATAAAAAACAAAGACTTTTCGGTTTTGCCTTTATTCATATTAAATTATACAGAAATCTATGAATGAGAGCTTTTGAATAGTATTGATTTCATCTTAATACATGTAAGGTACAGTCAAAATCGTGTTAATCCAATTAACACAGACAAGTTGTTAGCGGACAATATTAATTCAAGTGAGTTGTGCAGAAATTGAGCCAATTTATTTTCCAAACAGCAGTGTACGGTGTATCAAACCTCATGACCCAGTGAAGCCACTTGGACAAATTATTTTCGGTAAATATGCTGAAATGCGGCGCTTGGAAATGTATTTTTAGCATATTGAATCAATAGTCGTGATAAATTTAACTTCGAACTTGATCTTGTCTTTTATGCAATCTACAGATAGGTTTGAAAATATGCAAAATTCGGAACATTTTCGATGAGGACGCAGAGTTCCTGTAAAAAAAGTGAAATTTGCGAAAAAAGGACATGCATGACCCCCCCCCCCCCCCCTTTTTTCTTTACATTTTTATGCGTGCCAAAGATTCGCAATCAAAAAATAAAAAAAAGACCAATTTTACAGACTTCCGGGCATTTCAAGTCAGTCAAAATTTTTAGTGTGCACCTTTTTATTTCCTGTAGTTACCCCTACTAAAGGGACAAGGAGGTATTGAACCAATCAAATCTGTAACACAAGATATATGGCGACTATGTTTGCCATAGATACAGAAATAAGACAGAGAAAATAATCAAGTACATGTATATTGGCTTTTAAAGGCAAAACCACTCAAGCAGAAAAAGTAGGTCAAGGTCATTTTATGAAAACTTGACCAAGATACATTCAATATGCAAGTTTGGTACATGTAGCAGTTATACTTTGCTCAATATTGGCTTTATAGAGCAAAATCACTCAAGCGGAAAAAGTAGGTCAAGGTCATTTTATGAAAGATTGATCAAAGATACATCCAATATGCAAGTTTGGTACATGTATCACTTATACTTTGCTCAATATTGGCTTTTAAAGGCAAAATCACTCAAGCGGAAAAAGTAGGTCAAGGTCATTTTATGAAAGTTTGATCAAAGATACATCTAATATGCAAGTTTGGGACATCTAGCACTTATACTTTGCTCAATATTGGCTTTTAAAGGCAAAATCACTCAAGCGGAAAAAGTAGGTCAAGGTCATTTTATGAAAGTTTGATCAAAGATACATCCAATATGCAAGTTTGGTACATGTAGCACTTATACTCTGCTCAATATTGGCTTTTAAAAGCGAAATCACTCAAATGGAAAAAGTAGGTCAGATGCTGCATCCGATGCATGGGTCCATCTCGTCATCCAAAGATGAATCACTTGTGCAAGTTTGGTTACTGTAGCATTAGTACTTTGTCAGATACTGAGCTACCCAAAACTTCTTATCCAAATCACTCAAGCGGAAAATGTAGGTCAGATGCTGCATCCGATGCATGGGTTCACCTCAGCATCCAAAGATGAATCACTTGTGCAAGTTTGGTTACTGTAGCATCAGTACTTTGTCAGATACTGAGCTACCCCAAACTTCTTAACCAAGTCACTCAAGCGGAAAATGTAGGTCAGATGCTGCATACGATGCATGGGTTCACCTCAGCATCAAAAGATGAATCACTTGTGCCAGTTTGGTTACTGTAGCATTAGTACTTTGTCAGATACTGAGCTACCCCAAACTTCTTAACCGGACGCAGACGCGGACGCATGGGGTTATAGCATAAGCTCACTCAACTTCGTCGAGGTGAGCTAAAAATGATGGTATGTGAAGAAAGGTCTTGTCACATGGAATGCACATGTGAAATATCAAAGCCTATCACTCAGCAATCAAAAGAAATAGCCAATCTAAGATTTTTTGAAAAGTAGGTCAAATATCTAGGTCTTGGTCATGAGGTCAAAAGTTATGATATGTGTAGAAAGGCCTTGTCACAAGAAGGAATACACATATGAAATATCAAAGCTCTGTCACTTACCAATCAAAAGATATAGCAAATCTTAATTTTTTTGAAAAGTAGGTCAAATATCTAGGTCAAGGTCATAAGGTCAAAATTATGGTATGTGTAGAAAGGTATTGTCAAAAGGAATACACAAGAGAAATATCAAAGCCCTATCACTTGCCAATCAATAGATATAGCCAATCTTGGTTTTTTTAAAAAGTAGGTCAAATATCTAGGTCAAGGTCATAAGGTTAAAAAATATAGTATGTGAAAAAAGGGCTTGTCACAAGAAATACACATGTGAAATATCAAAGCCCTATCACTTACCAATCAAAAGATATAGCCAATCTTAGATTTTTTGAAAAGTAGGTCAAATATCTAGGTCAAGGTCATGAGGTCAAAAAATATGGTTTGCGTAGAAAGGTCTTGTCACAAAGGTTACACATGTGAAATATCAAAGCCCTATCACTTGCCAATCAAGAGATATAGCCAATATTAGATTTTTAGAAAAGTAGGTCAAATATCTAGATCAAGGTCACAAGGTCAAACATTTTATGTGTAGAAAGGTCTAATCACAAGGAATACACATGTGAAATATCAAAGTCCTATCACTAATCAATCAAGAGATATAGCCAATATTAGATTTTTAGAAAAGTAGGTCAAATATCTAGGTCAAGGTCACAAGGTCAAAAATTATGATATGTGTATAAAGGTCTTGTCACAAGGAATACACATGTGAAATATCAAAGCCCTATCACTTACCAATCAAAAGTTATGGGGTGTGACACCCAAGTGTGACAGACAGACGGAGGGATGGATGGACGGACAGACTAACAACGGACAAAGTGATCCCTAAGTGTCGCTGTGCTTCGCAGGCGACACAAAAAGTCAACATCTTAAAAATAAATTCAGAGTATATTTGATAGCGTATGTGGCCAAGTTAATTCGAAGTATGAAAATAAGTACACAAAGCCAAACTAGCTATAGCTTGTCTTATTTAAAAAATCATTAAAAATCTAAAAGTTGATATTTTGACAAAATTCTTTCACAGTTTCATTTCTAGCGATAGATATAAAAATAAAAAGAGAAAAAAAACTGAAAAAGGGAAAAAAAAATTGTTGGGGTCCCGTCGGGGTTTGAAGCTACTCCCCATGGGTCCATTTGGCATGGAAAACATACATTATACCAATGTACAATCTTAAAAAATATTCCTTAAAAATCCAAAAGTGGATATCTTGACAAAATTCTTTCACTTGTAGGGTACCATGCATGAGTACCTCATACCTACAAATTGTCATGACAATCTGAAGAGTGGTTATAGAAAAGAAGCAGAAAATGTATGAAAATCAACCCCCCCCCCCTTCCTTTTTACATAAGAAAAAAATTCATAAAAAATCAAAAAAATAAATTTTAAGCATAAAATACATATCAAAGCATTAAGTAAGTTAAATATGATAAATATGTAGTAAATGAGTGTGTAAAATCATTCACTTATTGAGTTATTTAAAGAAATAGTGCAAAAATGTGCATTTCTGACAAAGTCCGAAAAGACGTCAAAAACGCGTAAAAAAATTGACTTCGAAGTGGAACCAAAAATAACAACACTTCTTAAGACATCTCTCTAGATCATCCTGATGCTTTCGGTTTGTCGATACATGCTTCGGTTCTGAAGAAGAAGTTTGTCAAAGGAGGGTACCCCCCGTGACCTACTTTTGGCTGTGGTGGCGCCACCTGTTGACAGATCCGGACGAAAAACAACAACACTTGTAGGGGACCATGAGTACTTCATACCTACCAAGTTTCATCAAAATTCCTTCAGCCGCTCTGGAGAAGAAGTTTAAAATGTGAAAAGTTTACGACGACGACGGACGACGACGGACGACGACGACGACGACGACGACGGATAACGGACGACGGACGCAACACTATGACAATAGCTCACTTGAGCCTATGGCTCAGGTGAGCTAAAAAGTATTATCCATTTAAGGTGAATCACAAGGGATACACATGTAAAATATGAAATAAATACAATGTCATTTGTACTTGTATTATCAGATTTACAAAATTATCATAACATGTATATTAGTATACATGTATATGTACAACTTACCCTTCAGTGCTATATTAGCATGTTTACTGCAAGAGGCTGTAATACAGTTCCATCTGTCGATCTCACAATTCTTCTATTGATGATGAATTCCTCTACATTATGACACAAATTCTCATTTCATACTGGATCACAGTTTCACAAGGAATATGTGGTCGATGTACACATTGAATATGTTTTTCATGTACATGTAGAAATATGCACTTGAACAATTTTCTTCATTCTCCTTTCACAAGTGAATTATTTTCACACCATGGTGGCCAACATCATATATGGTAGTACAATTGCAATATCATATTCCACAGTATTTCTTCAACTTTACAAGTCAGTACTAGTAGCACTATAAGCATTCCACTATTCTTATGCACTTTCTTTCATTGGATCTGATGCACACATGCGCATGAAGACTTTCTCAGAGTATATTCCTTCTTCTGTCTGGCAGTTAAGGTTATGTTACTGTAAAGAATAAATAAAATATTCAATTGATTTTAAATTCATCCCCTTTAAATAATTTTAAACCCATTCAAATACTTTTTCACCAACACTAGTGACTACAACACTAGCTAGGCTACAGAACTGATATTTGATACTGATTATAACTAACACTGACATCAAATTTATTCAAATTCATGGTGTGCACTTAAATTTAGTAGTTCATGAAGATGTAATGAAAGACAGAAATGGCTTTAAAGAACAAATATTTGTGAGATATTCGATTACAGCGATAATTAATCATGAAACTCATTCACTCGAAAACATGGAGCACTCCCTGGTCGAGTATTTCTGATAAGAAGAAGAATTTAAAATCCCATCATATGTGTTCCACATGATACATAAATCAATTTAAAAACATACCTTAAGATGAGCCATGTGTCTGTGCTCTTGAACAGTTGGTTTACTTGCATGAAAGAAGCATTTCTACGTGTTCAAATTTCGAACGGAAGTCCACGAGAGAATGTTTTAGACGAGACTACTATAAAATTAGAATAGGAACGGACTTTCTTTTCCGTCGTGTGTAAGGTAAAATCTTGACTCGAGATTCTTCCGATTTTATGCATATAATTTGCATAATAAGGTTCGGAGCCGTGTCTATACGAAGTAAGATTAGATAATTTTTTATCGATAGTTGTCATTTCGTATATCATTCTCTTTAAAAGATACATACGTGCAAAACAGAAATGCTTTCGTCACATGATTTTGATAAATGAAACCCATAATTTTAAAAGAAAAGACCTCCTCCGAATAATTTGGGCTATAAAAGGAGAAAATAAACATTCGTTGTTGTACTTTGCACATTTTATCGATACCGTCATCTTGGTTGGTGTTCTTCCTCAGCGAGGTAAGTCAAAATCAAATTCAATTTTATTTTATTTCAACATGATCAGCTGAATAGAACAATAAGACTTTGTAGCATCACGTGACTTAAGTTGATGAAACCACATATAAATAAAAAAGCTCAGTTGGAGGAAATGTTAAACGTCTTCAAAATCAATAGCATCATTTAAGAATAGATCAATTTGCAGCATGGACTAGACATGCACGTTTCGGGTACTTAACCCTCGTCAGTGATCCTTAATCTAAACAATGTAATATGACCAAAGAGTGTGAAAATTACTATGTCTAAAAATGTACCGAAAACTGTAGCAGGATGGGTGGGATATGATGCTTCAGGACCCACGTTTTTAGAAATTTCAAGATTTTTGAAAAGAAAACAGACACTACATTAATTGCTTTGATTAGATTTTATCTTTATAAGCCTATGTCTAAACTGATACTTTTACAATCATGGACTCATAAGGAAGTAAAATGCCGATGCTTTTACAGACATTGTGACAAAAGCTGTAGATATTTTCGTGGAAACCACCACAACATCGTGTTTAACATATTTCGACTACGACGTTCCTTTTGTCAGAATGTTTGTAAAAACTACAATGATTTCTTGTTTGACATTTCAAGAATCATCAAAATAAAATTTGTAACAAAGACATTGGCTATGAAAAGATTAAATTGAATCAAAGCAATCATAACAGTACCTGTTTCCATTCTTCCAAACGAGCGGTATGCCTCAACTTTGTGTTCATGGTTTCACCAACTTAAGTCACGTGGTGATATACATAGAATAAATAATTGATTCCCTTTCCATGAAAAAGTAAGTAATCACAGAAAAATGCAAATGGCTTTCGTTGTTAGAATTTTTGCAAGAATTGTATGTTTCTCTAAGTTTTGTTACCTTTTGGCACTTGATTTTAAAATCTTCATGTTTTTCAATAATTAAATTATTTTGCAGTTATATTTTCATCTAGATGATTCTTGCACTTTCATGATATTTTATTTTTACAACGCAACTCACATAATTACCTTGCTTATTTTTTTTTTCTTTTATACAATCTTAGAAAAAAAGAATATCCTAGGAAACAAATACATAGGTCCAATATTAGCAAATGCGGTTTCAATCTGCTCCAATGCTACTACAAGTTTAAGACATTTCATTAGACACAAGTTTTTTTTTTCAAATTTAACACCAGATTATCAAACATCAGGCATAATAATAATCAAACAATAACACACCCTTTGGTTTGGTAGCTAATTTACTTAAAGTACTCTTTTAATTTCTTGAAATTAGAAATTTAATTTTTTGGATTCGACTTGATTACTTTGTTTTTGATTACACATAGGAAAAATAAAAGACAACTGAAGTGAATCTATTATCTGAAACTATTAGAATTAAAAATATTCCGTTCAGACGACTGCTATGTAAAAGCGGACTCTTTGTTCTTTAAATCAAAGGATGTGAACTATATGTTTGTTCTTAATTTCAGCTTCAAGATGAGATATGCTTACTTTATGGCGTTCCTTTTTCTTGAGGCAGGCCTAGCTGTTCATGGATTACCCGAGAGAGCCAGTATTCAGTGTAGGATAGAGATGTTTCAATGCCTCCGCTTTTGGTGTCATCCATTGCGATTACAATGTCTGACATATTGTCTGAGAAGATTAAATAGGTGCAAATATGGCAGACGTACAGTTTATGTACCTGGTTGATAGAGAAAATCATATTCATTTCTATCAAGATTCAAAGAACCAATGATCATGAGTGATCTTGTGTTTGAGATTTGCAAATATGAAACAGTACCTTAAATTTTTAGACTCCTACAACAAAATGCACTTTGAATGAATCTGAAATTTGGACTAACTGTTACTGCTGCAACCTGAAAATAGTGATATTCATAGATTTTTAAATACCTGAATTTTGAAGAATGTATGACGTTAAGAAGAACAAATACTTACATGTATAATACCATTAAATTTCGTACTATTGACCATTGTATTGCCATTATTGAGAGAGAGAAACTCCAACACATAACATGATATCAAATCAGAATTCAACATGTTCAATAATGAAACAAAATCAGAAAAATACAAAAACAGGATACGAAATTATTCTGCATATGAGGAATAATCACAAAATGAGTGTGAAATTCTGATGGAAATCTGGCTTTTTTTATATCTTCCGTAATGTCAAAAGTCAAGAGAAGGTCAAAGGGCAAACATGGACAAAACCATATCCCTAATAAGAAGTTAATCGAAAAATCATCTAACCAAGGGCATACAAAACCATGATAAAACCAGAACTAACAAAAGGCAAAGGAACAGAAATAAATAAAACCTGTGTTTGTGAAACATGAATACCCCCGTTGGCATCTATGACAGAAAAAAAGATGAAATTAGTTTAAAATTTGAGGTCAAGGTCACGTGGTCAAATTTGGTATCCATGGAAAAGTCTTGCCACATGAATTCATATGTGAAATATGAAAGCCCTATCTCTTAACATTCAAGTGTTATGACTAAAGTTACTTAAAATAAAAATTAAAATTACTTTAAACTCCAAAGTCAAGGTAAAGAGGTAAATAGTTTTGGTATCCATGGAAAGGTCTTGTCAAAAGGAAACCACATGCGAATTATGAAAGCCTTATCACTTACCATTCAACATTTATAGCCAAGGTTAATGTTTTTCAAAAGTAGTTCAAACTCCAAGGTCAAGGTCACAAGGTCAAAAATTTTGGTATCCGTGGACAGGTCAACACATGCGAATTATGAAAGCCTTATCACTTACCATTCAGAAGTTATGGCCAAGGTTAAAGTTTTTCATAAGTAGTTCAAACTCCAAGGTCATGGTCACAAGTTCAAGGTCACAAGGTCAAAAACTTTAGTATCCATGGAAAGGTCTTGTCACAAGGAACATCCAAGTGAAATATGAAAGCCCTGTCACTAACCATTCAAAAGTTATGGCCAAGGTCAAAGTTTTTGCGGACATACAAAAAAACAGACAGACGGACAGATCAAAAACTATATACGGTTGCATAAAAATACCATATGAAGAAAAGTGAAATAGTTAGATCAGGTGCCCAGGAAGATTGAGCTTCTCCTGCTTGCATGCAACACCTGTCACTTCAATTTGGTAGAAAAGTCAGAATCGGTAACTCCCATAAGCTTAAAGTTGGTTTTTGGTAGATATGATCTAAAGTCGCTTTCAACATTGTGGATTATGCTATTTAGAAGTATCTAATTTTACCTTAATATGCATCTACGAATTTTTATTATGACTATGTCAGTCGTCTACTTATATACCAAAACAATGTAGTTTTAACCTTCGTCTGCAATAGGGTAGCGATTACAATATGACTACAGTGACAATAGACAAATGTTGATAAAATGTTTTGCATCAGTCGTAAAGTTTTTTGTCGTATTATTTTTGAGAAATGGGCTGCCGCAGACAGATCGCACGAAGTCTTTGCAGTAGATCGCAGAGGTCTAATAATACGGAAGAGTTCCAACTCTATACCTTCTTGGGGAAAAATTTCAAACCAATCTGTATGCACTAGATTGTGATTTGGGTGTTAAGTCTTCATCAGCGATGCTTCCAGCTAAAATTATTTTCATACGCCGCCAAAATTTAATTCAGTAGCTGAGGTTATGTCTACATAGAAATTAGTATGGCGACCATGTCAGGTAAAATATTCAAAAGACTAACTCATTTGAATGATACGGAAGTTTTCCAACTCTATACCTTAAATTTGAAACCAATTTTCATGCACCAGACACGTGTTTCGAATATCAAATTCTCATCAGTGATGCTTCCAAGCATTAAAGTGCTTTTCATAAGCTGCCCTAACTAATTTCACTAGCGCCCTCTTCTGGCTTTATTTTTAGAATTTATATTTTCTGCATTTAATTTATAGAGAGTGCGCGCCTCCAAATTTCCTGTAGGGAGATTCAGTATCATCTCCAAATGTTTAACGTCTTTAAATTCATTAGTATCATTTTAGAGCAGATAAATTTACATTAACCCTCGTCAGTGATCCTCAATCTAAACAATGTAATATGGCCAAAATATTTGAAAATAATTTCCTTAATATACCGAAAGACGTATCAGGATGGCTGGGATATAATGCTTCAGGACTCAGGTTTTTGAAATTTTGTAAACAGAAGTTTTCAAATGCGTTTGATGAAACAACCAACCAAAATTATGGAACTTGGCTACATGTGCCCTCGGGGACTCCTGTTCCACCAGCAGTGGTACTTATCAAGTGGTATAAATGTTTAACGTCTTCAAATTCGTTAGCATCATTTTAGAGCAGATAAATTTACAGCATGGACCAGACATGCACGTTTCTGGTATGTAACCCTCGTCAGTGATCCTCAATCTAAACAATGTAATATGGCCAAATCCTGTTGAAATTACGTCCTGAATATACAGAAAGACGTAGCAGGATGACTGGGATATGATGTTACAGAGCCCTGGTTTTTGAAATTTGAGAACATTTTGTGAACAGAGTTTTCAAATGCGTTTGAAGAAACAACCAACCGAAATCGACATCAAAACACCAACCACAAAAAGATATATAAACCAACGAGACCAATGGGCAATTCATGCCGAATTAGAACTTCCATCTGCTACGTACATGTAAGTAGTAAATGGTGTGGTTATCCGGATTACGTGCTCACAATCCTTCCACTTTTCCGGTTATTCAAATGTCTCAGGGTGGGCACAAGTGTAGTATAAAACAACCTCATCACTGAAAGATAAAAAACAAACAAGGCAGCAAAACGCAGGGCCCAAGCAACACACAAATGAATATGGATATAAAAACAAAGGTTGTTCGATCTGTGTTCTGTCGGCTGTAGCGAGTTCATGCATGGTTTTATTAATATAACAAAAATATCTATATAGACACTATCTGTGTTTGTAATGATTTCAAATTGAGAATTAGCCCTTGTTTGTTGAGAGATTTCGATTGGATATTTATTTTTTATCAAAATACTATCTGAATTGAAGGATACAAATCAGTTTGAGTGTTGCAAAGATCTAATATGAATAAAGTATGGTCTTCTGTAAGCACCAATATGAAGTCAATTTCATTCTGGTATGTCTCAGATGTATCAATTTGGTATGAATCAAGCGTATCATTCTGTTATGTTATTCTCAGATGTATCATTCTGGCATGTCTCAGACGAATCATTCTGGTATGACTCAGACGTATCATTCTGGCATGACTCAGACGTATCATTCTGGTATGACTCAGACGTATCATTCTGGCATGTCTCAGATGTATCATTCTGGTATGTCTCAGACGTATCATTCTGGTATGTCTCAGACGTATCATTCAGGTATGTCTCAGACGTATCATTCTGGTATGTCTCAGGCGTATTATTCTGGCATGTCTCAGAAGTATCATTCTTGCATGCCTCAGGCATATCAGTCTTGCATGTCTCAGACCTATAATTCTGGCACGTCTCAGATGTATCATTCTGGTATGTCACAGACATATCGTTCTAGTATGTCTCAGACGTATCATTCTTGCATGTCTCAGGCGTATCATTCTGGTATGTCTCAGACGTATCTTTCTTGCATATCTCAGACGTATCATTTTTGCATGTCTCAGACGTACCATTCTGGCATGTCTTAGACTTACCATTCTGGCATGTCTCAGACGTATCATTCAGGTATGTCTCAGACGTATCATTCTGGTATGTCTCAGACGTATCATCTCGGTATGTCTCAGACGTATTATTCTGGTATGTCTCAGATGTATCATTCTGGTATGTCTCAGACGTATCATTCTGGTATGTCTCAGACGTATCATTCAGGTATGTCTCAGACGTATCATTCTGGTATGTCTCAGACGTATCATTCTGGTATGTCTCAGACGTATCATTCTGGTATGTCTCAGACGTATCATTCTGGTATGTCTCAGACGTATCATCTCGGTATGTCTCAGACGTATTATTCTGGTATGTCTCAGATGTATCATTCTGGTATGTCTCAGACGTATCATTCTGGTATGTCTCAGACGTATCATTCAGGTATGTCTCAGACGTATCATTCTGGTATGTCTCAGGCGTATTATTCTGGCATGTCTCAGAAGTATCATTCTTGCATGCCTCAGGCATATCAGTCTTGCATGTCTCAGACCTATAATTCTGGCACGTCTCAGATGTATCATTCTGGTATGTCACAGACATATCGTTCTAGTATGTCTCAGACGTATCATTCTTGCATGTCTCAGGCGTATCATTCTGGTATGTCTCAGACGTATCTTTCTTGCATATCTCAGACGTATCATTTTTGCATGTCTCAGACGTACCATTCTGGCATGTCTTAGACTTACCATTCTGGCATGTCTCAGACGTATCATTCAGGTATGTCTCAGACGTATCATTCTGGTATGTCTCAGACGTATCATCTCGGTATGTCTCAGACGTATTATTCTGGTATGTCTCAGATGTATCATTCTGGTATGTCTCAGACGTATTATTCTGGTATGTCTCAGACGTATCATTCAGGTATGTCTCAGACGTATCATTCTGGTATGTCTCAGGCGTATCATTCTGGTATGTCTCAGACGTATCATTCTGGTATGTCTCAGACGTATCATTCTGGTATGTCTCAGACGTATCATCTCGGTATGTCTCAGACGTATTATTCTGGTATGTCTCAGATGTATCATTCTGGTATGTCTCAGACGTATCATTCTGGTATGTCTCAGACGTATCATTCAGGTATGTCTCAGACGTATCATTCTGGTATGTCTCAGGCGTATTATTCTGGCATGTCTCAGAAGTATCATTCTTGCATGCCTCAGGCATATCAGTCTTGCATGTCTCAGACCTATAATTCTGGCACGTCTCAGATGTATCATTCTGGTATGTCACAGACATATCGTTCTGGCATGTCTCAGACGTATCGTTCTAGTATGTCTCAGACGTATCATTCTTGCATGTCTCAGGCGTATCATTCTGGTATGTTTCAGACGTATCTTTCTTGCATATCTCAGACGTATCATTTTTGCATGTCTCAGACGTACCATTCTGGCATGTCTTAGACTTACCATTCTGGCATGTCTCAGACGTATCATTCAGGTATGTCTCAGACGTATCATTCTGGTATGTCTCAGACGTATCATTCTTGCATGTCTCAGACGTATCATTCTTGCATGTCTCAGACGTATCATTCTGGTATGTCTCAGACGTATCATTCAGGTATGTCTCAGACGTATCATTCTGGTATGTCTCAGACCTATTATTCTGGCATGTCTCAGGCGTATTATTCTGGCATGTCTTATGTTCCAAACTTTGTTCTGATATTCTTTCTACAACTTATAATATATTCATTATTCTTTGGTATCAACGCTCCTCTCGTCTTATCTTCCATTTTTTACCGCAGTATTCTCTGAATAAAATTGCAAATGAAAATAAAGAAATCGGAAATCTAAAATCTAAATCAATACATTATATGTGATTTTTTCACCAAATGTAGTAAATGTACATGAAAGCATCTTACCATACGAGAAAGAAATGACGAACGGACTGATACGATAACACCGTTGAAACAGGAAGGTTAACATTTTAGTGAACACTGTCTTGAAAATCCACTATTGTTATACAAAGTAGTTAAAATAAAATAAAATAAAAATCGAAAGAATGTTGTTGACTTGATGCTTTTCAAGTGTATCAATTACTTCTTTCCAGCTCTGTAGCCTGAAAGAAGCTTTGGTTTGGCCCTGTACCAGTTAGACATCATATATATTTTTCACTATTTCCACATCATATATATTTTTTACTATTTCGGAAACTGGCCATTTCATCGAAATATATCATCCAAAATTAAATGAGGTTAACATTTTATCACAATCCCTTCAATGCTATTTTGAATATGGATATGCTACCGAATCGACCCTACAGGAATTTTGGAGCTGAGCACTCTCTGTAAAGTAAATGCACAAATTTAAATTCTTAAAATAAAATTAGAGGACGCAAGTGAAATGAAATTGGGCGGCTTATGAAAAGCACTTTTGCTGGAAGCATCACTGAAGAGAATCTAATATTTGAAAGACGTATCTGGTGCATGGAAATTGGTTTGAAGTTCTCTTCAAGAAAGTCTAGAGTTGGAACACTTCTGTATCATATATAGATATATAAGATATGCAGTTGATAGAACGATATGACTAACTTTGAAAGTTTCTTCGAGCATAGATTATGCATTCATCTCTGTTTTAGAATCATACAATTTAAGGCTTTGGGCTAGTAAAAACATTAGAGTGACACGGGGTAAATTATTCTACGTCTTGTTGTTTTACATTTCAAAAAATTGAATATCGCGAAGCTGACCGAAGTTGCGCGACTTTGGCAGTAACCGAAACCATACAATTTCAAAGAATGTTGAATGAAAGGGAGATAAATGCAAGAAAAATCTAGAATTATTTAAGTTTGTCAGTACATGATTACTACCTTTTCGATGTTATTGTCATTACAACTCTAAGACTCAATGACATTCTATTTTTTAAATAGCAGTACGTTTCGATTAATATACTTATGCATATTAATATCAATTCTCTGTAAGGACCAAAATATTTTTGAAACAGCAAGTCATGGATTTTTATGATTTTCTCTATAAATGGTTAGTATAATGCCCTGAATACAAAAATAACAATTTTTAAAAAAAGATATTCCGGTTGCCATGGAAACGAGGTCTGTCTATTTATAGCTCTAAAATTGTTTTCAAATAAGTCATCTTTGGTTATTATGTTGCCATGGAAACCATTGTTAGAGTTGATTGGTATTAACAACTTATAATCTTTAAAACCTCTATTTTTAGAAAAAATAACATTTTTTAAAAATTTCTTTCAATTAGCCAAATCCTATCAAATCAAAATCAGTCAAAAATTGCAATAAAATAAGGTCAAAATTAAGGATTATTTTTGTCCAATCTTTACCATTTTTAAGCAAAAATAAAAAATGAAAATAAAAAAAAGGTCAATCTGATAACACCATCACTGCTGTTAGAACAAATTAGATTTCATTTGACAAATATAATCACTGAAAAAATAAGTGGGACTTTGTTTTGTTTTCTTTCATTTTGAGGTCAAAAATGGTTGCCAGCATGATGGCAACTTTTCATTTGACACATGATGACTATATCTTTTCAAATTGATTGTTATCATGGTTTAAATAGCTTCTATTGCTTAAGCTTTATGTAGGGACAACAGAAGAAATTATTCTTTATTTAAGCACTCTCAAAATTTGTCAAGGTCATTGACTCTAAGTTCAAGGTCAATTCAAAATATAGGTTCCAATTTCAATAAAATTTGCATTTTTGTTGTTATTTATTGTTACTAATTTTAGGCTTGACTGTCATATATCTGTATCGAAAATACTTCTTTCTAAAATTAGGACCCATTGGGGGAAAAACATTACAATTTTAAGTTCAGAACATTTCTCCTAAAAAGATAAGCCTAGACAAAAATCATGATAATTTCACATTTTTTTATATGTATGCATGAAATATTAGCTACAAATCAAGGATGTCATTGATTTTGAAATTTTTGCAACTTTGGTCAATAAATAGGGGATATATCCAAAATCACCATGTATGTGTTTGTTTTACTCAATACCACATGATATATGAGTACCTGCCTCTCATATTTTTGAAAAATCACAGAATTTGCCAAATTTTGTGAATTGCATTCAAGATGACCTTGACATCGGGTCCTGTGACCTTGAAAACTTTTAAGGTGATTTTAATCAATAATGCACTTTTATATGCACTGATTAAAAAAATACGGAAAATATATAACGGACAGCTAAAAATTTACCGGTAAATTACTCTATGTGTAATAGCACTGAACAGAATGTCACCATGGTAACCATTTTTTATACCCTTTTGAATAAAATTGTGAAGTGGTCCCACTCAAATTTGAACATTTTCTTAAAGATCGAGGATTAAACTTAAAAGATAATTGGCAGTAGAAATCAGTTAGCCTGACATTTTAGATTATTTGCCCTTAAAATTGAGCAAAATCATGTTAAATTAGGAGTTTTTTCAGTCTTTTTCAGTCAGGGCCTCTTCAAAACAGATCTTTGCCTACATTTTGAGCATACTGACAAAAAGAATTGCGGGCGGGAGCATACTTCTTGTGTAGTAATTAAACAATGAAAGATATAAAGAGTAAAATTAAGGAAATTTCAGTTGACTTCTGTTACCATGGAGACGAGCCTTGTGAAAATGACATTTTACAAGTATTCTACTGATGTGTAAAATTTCAAACATGCTTTCCATGGCAACGAAAACTTATTTTGTAAAAAGGATGTATATTTTTGTCTCTGTGCATCATATACTATTTCCTTACCAAAATCTCCAAAATTGGAGACATGCTATTTCCACGTGCTATTGAAATTATTTTGGTCCTTACAGAGAATTGCTATTAAGGTGGTTCGGGTATCACGTGATGTCATCACTAATTTCCAAAATATATAAGAATGAAGTTGTATTGCCTTAATTAATTGCAGATGTTTAAAATAGTTTGTTTAACAAATATTTAATTATGTTTGAATAATAAATCCTTCAATTTTTAGAGCTTTTTTGTTTGTCATACAGGTTTTTTACGCATTTTTTGCTTAGAATATAGCATTTTTGTATGTAAATTTACAATATCTTTAAAAATTATGGTCGAAACTCCTTAGAATTTGGTATACTTATAAATTGTTTCACCCTTCAAATATGTAAATGACAAAAAAGGTACCTAGCAGGGGGTTTGCTTTAATAAAAGGACATATGAATATAGTCTCTGGCATATTTTGACATCAAATATTAGCCCACAAATTGGGACATTTTTTACCATTTCATTGCTATTTCTCAAAATATTACAATTGTCTTGTCTTTTACTGCTTATAATAGTACCTGCAGTTCTTAAACAAATCTTTTCCATTAGAAAATTTGACTTTAGACACATTATATTCTTTTTTATTCCAGTTTCCCTTGGATATACTCAAAATTTGGGCAAAATATGATTTTCCACCAAGAGTGCCCGACTTTGTTCAAGTATTAGACCCTTAAGATGCCCTGCACGATGCATATATTTTATACATTTTAGAATATCTGAAGATAGATTTTTAGTTTAGAGAAAAAATAAAGTTAGTTTGACCATCGGAACAGTGTCAAAATAACGATATTCGAACCCCCTTAAATGTTTAAGGATGTTAAATGCCAAAGCGCATAAGATAATTTTAAAAGTCTTTTGTGATTAAAGAGAATAATTAAGAAAGCAACAGAGATAGATATTTTGTAAGATTTAGTAACATACTTAGTTTTATCATAACAAGGAAATGAACCTATCCATTCTGTCTTCATTAACTTTTATTTGTATTATTGCATATAAACCGAACAAACAAAACATATCTGGTGCATCAAGATTGATTTGAACCTTTCCTAAAGAAGGTAAAGAGATGGTTCATGTGCTCTCTAACCAATCTTATATGTATGGAGTTATTTTTTTTAATTTCAGCTTTATTCATTTCTACGATCAATTTCTACATTTTTAGCAATGCTTTTCATTACCACAGGCATTTGCTTGAGGGTTATTGGAGAAGAGGAAAATAAAGCACTCAAAGGAGAACCGGTACAAGGTTGGCGACAATATACCGTAAATCCTGCCGTTTTTGCTGTCGATTAACTTTCAGCAATTTTGCGGTATGATGGATACGCAAAAACAGTTTTCTTAAAAGTGAATCCATTTGAATAAAATTATGCTTCCGATACATCAGTTTAACAGATATATGCATACGTGGATTATTACTTTTAACCCACATGCATATGTCTCATTCAATGAAAAAAATCACGACCTAACTCAGAGCAACTCAAACTTTACAAAAAACAAAATGGATATCATGTATATTTGTCTATGCATGGCACAGTGTAAAACAATACATAAGTAAACACGAACATGTGAGATACAGGTAAGCTATGTTGATCGATGAATAGGTGTGAAAAATAGGCCAATAGACAATTGAAGCGGGTCTTTGTTTGCAATGAGGGAGTTAATTACTTCTGATTGATGCTGTCATTACTGAAATCATCGGTGATCCATATACTTTTCGGATTTGTGACATTTCAAAAGGTTCGCATAGTCGAATGCAAACTACGCTGCTCCGAATCGGAAAACATTCTGTTAATAATTCAATTGGAAAAGACAATTAGATAGGAATCCGCCAAGTTTTTTATGACTTTTGATTAAAATATGCAGCAATGTTGTACAGCAAATTAGCAAAATATCATATGCTTTTTGGTCTCGATGGATTAGCAAAATAAGAATCAAAAAAATAAATCTTTATGAGTTTTACTCAAAACTGCAAAAATATATAGACGCAAAAATTTCCAGATTTACGATAACAGTCCCACACCAACACCGATAAGCATAACGACATTCAATTGGTTAGTTAGGACACACATACACACTAATCTGTTTGTGAAACACGAATGCCCCCATCAGCATCTTTGTCTGCAAAACAGCTGTAACATAGGTCAAAATATAAAAACCCCTTCAAACGTTCATGGATCGAGCCACGACTCCGCTACGACTCAGAAAAAGATCTAGCCGTCGCGAGTTGGGATGCAAAATGTTCGATGAACCATAAACCTACGACGAACGTAGGTTCGATAAGTCAGCCGCAAATTTATGGAACGCCTTACCATTTCACATAAAAGACACAGACTCCGTCGAAGCGTTTAAAAGTGCACTGAAGACATTCCTGTTTAAAAAGGCTTTTAATCTATAAATATTTATCAATTGAAGAGTGATCAGTGACTTCATTTTATCCTAGTCTGAATTTTAAATCTATTTATTAAGGACAAACATTTTCTATATTTGTATGTTAAAACATTTTGTATATTTTTATGTCTTGTAAAGCGCCTTAGAGTTGTTTAGATAGGGCGCTCTATAAGTGTCTTATTATTATTATTATCATTATTATTACGACTTCAGTAAGGATTGCTACGGATTGGTACGGGTTGATGCGAATCGAGTACGGATAGCTACGGATTACTACGGATATCGTCCAGACTTTGCTACGGATAGATACGGATAGATACGGATAGGTACGGATTGTTAAGGAAGACCTAAGGATTATCACGACTCAAATCCGGATAGCCACAATTCGCGCAAGGATAGCTACGACTTCAGTAGGGATAACAAGGACTGGCGTTAATTTCCTATATGCTTTTAATCATAATTATCTACTTTAACGTTTAACATGTTTCATGACAATATTGGGGATTAATACATGTCTTGACAGTAAATGTTTTGAATATTTTTCCCTGACATGGTCGCCATGGCGCTTTCTATATAGACATAACCTCAGACAGTGCATGCATTTTATATACTCTGTTCATTTTCGTGCATTAACATCGACGGCGGGTGCGGCTAGCCAACGGGGGCTGCTTACTCCTCCTGGACACCTGATCCCATCTCTACCTTGCCAGGGATCCGTCCATGTACAACATGGTGCTCTAATGTGTGTGCTGTTGAGATTATCGTCGGGATTTTCTTTAACTCCTTGTGTCACGCTTATGCCCTTTGCTGTGTGGAGCTCGTAAAAAGTTCCCCGCGAAGGGTTTGACAGTAAGTGTTTTGAATATATTTCCCTGACATGGTCGCCATGGCATTTTCTATATAGACATAACCTCAGACAGTGCATGTATTTTATATACTGTGTTCATTTTCGTACATTAACATCGACGGCGGGTGCGGCTAGCCAACAGGGGATGCTTACTCCTCCCGGGCACCTGGTCATACCTCTAGCTTGCTAGGGATCAGTCGATGCTCAGTTTGGTGCTCTATTGTGAGTGCTGTTGAGATTATCGTCAGGTTCTCCTTTAACTAATCTGTACCCCAACCTATTAAACCTGTAATCATAGCATCTTTCACCAAATTTATTGAAATAAAATACCTTCTAAGAATCTTATAATATTTCATAGTTTTACCCTTTTTTAACTTTTATCTAAATTGGAAGGACAGCACGCGAGAAATAATCAGATTTCAAAGTTAAATGAGGCATTTATCTTAACAGCTCATTAATTAATTAATCTTAATATTTTTTCTGTCATATGATATTTTAAAAATTTGTGTACTAGCATAGAAGATATTGAAATACGAAATATTTTGAAAAGGGTCGTGTTTAGGATGTGGTCGTATTTAGGTTGTGTTCCCCTTGACGAAAAATAAAGAAGAAAAAAATCAATGCAGAAAACTAATTGGTAAACTTTTTTCAGCGAAATTTTATGTAATATATTTTTAAGATATTTTTACCAATCGATATTTGCCCGATGATTTTGTTGAAAATTGGAAAAGAAATTAATTTTCCCATGGAGTACAATATTAAATGTAAGGTTCAATAACTGTTTAAGTAACCAGTATTTTTCAATATCAGAATTGTTAAAAAAAAGTTTACATAACCGAGCCGTTGTATTGGTCAGTTGGGACACAGTTACCCTCTTAATCCACCCAGATACAAATTAATTTGTCTAACATAAATTTCCCCTTGGGCATCGATGTCAGTAAAAAAGCTATAACGTAGGTCTGTACTGTCAAGGTCAAAAGAACATTTTTAACCACTCGATAGGTCATGCCACAAGGAATAAGCATATAGAATATGAAAGCCCCATCACTTACCAAAAACAGTATAGAGTTGGAACACTTCCGTATCATTACCATTAAAGAGTTATGGCCAGGGCATAAGATTTTGATAAGTAGGTTGAACACCAAGGTCAAGGTCATAAAGATACAAATGTTTTAGTATCCGTTCAAAGGTCTTACCACAAGGAATATTTATGTAAATCCAAAAAATTTAGCACTTACCTTTAAAAAGTTATGGTAAAGGTTAAAGTATTTTGGTCAATGTTGTCGAAGTAAATGTTCTATTGTAAATTTCCGTGTACCCCATGCGCATTTCAACAAGTTATAAGTCATCAGTGATGCTCGAGGGCGAAAAAGAGGAAATCCAAATAATGTGAAATAATGAACAGCAGAAGTCTGAATGTGACCTAAAATGTATGCCAAAGTACCTGCCAAGGGAAGAGTTTTGCTATCAGGGATACACCCCTTGGTTTTAAGACATTTTCATTGAATTATTATGACGGATACTTTACAAATATACTTCTAGTCAAGCGCCGACCACTGAAACTATATTTACGATATCATCAGGGACTAAAAAATCCTCAAACAGAGATACCAACATATTATTTTTAATATAAAATTTATGTTTTATTGTAAAATTTCAGTGCACCATATGCGCATTTCAACAAGTTATTTATCATCAGTGATGCTCGAGTCTGAAATAGAGTAAATCCAAATAACATGAAATGATGAAGCGCAAAAAAGTAAACGTGACCTAAAGTGTCTGCAAAAGAACCCTCTACTACTGCGGACATATAAAGGGTTAATTTATTATATCTTTCTGTTTTATCATCTTATAATTGACTGAAATGAAACATGACAAAACCTTTTGAAAATTAGAAGTTCAGGTACAAGTAGTGAGTAAAGTCCACCTCAGTATCAAACATCATTGTTACTGTGCATGCAAATTATCCATGATAACTACATTTTCCAAAACATAGTACAAGTATGCAATTTCATGACGATAATCCAAACTCATTTTTCGGTTGATCGTTTTAGCTCACTTGAGCTAAGCTCAAGTGAGCTATTGTCATAGCGTACCGTCCGGCGTCCGTCCATCTGTCGTCCGTCCCTCGTCCGTCCGTCGTAAACTTTTTACATTTTCTTCTGCGGAACGTCTAAAGGATTTTACTTGAACTTGATGTACTAATGGTCCCCTACAAGCGTTGTCGTTTTTCGACCGGATCCGTCAAATGGTGGTGCCAACAAAGACAAAAGAAGGTCACAGGGGTGTCCTCCTTTGACAGACTTCTGACTTCTTCAGAATAGAAGCATATATCGACAATCCGAAAGCAGTGGGTTGATCTAGAGAGATTATTAAAGAAGTGTTGTTATTTGTTTAAGTCAATTTTTGATTTTGACGTCTCTTCGAATATAGCCAGATATGCACATTTTTGACTTTTTCTTTAAATTACTCAATAAATGTATGATTTTTACACACTCATTTACTGCAAATCAATTTTGTCATATTTAAGTTACTGAATGCTTTCATATGTGATCTATGCTTATTTCTTTTTTTAACCTGGTCTCACTCTGGTCTCACTCTTATTAACCTGATCTCACTCTCATATCGGGAGTCCTCTTCTTTTAATATGATGGAGGTTTTTGTTTGTTTGCGTTGGTTTCTGTTTTATCCTGATTTTTCTGAATTATCGATTTTGTGCTGTATACAGGGATATGGTCATTATCCATATTGGTCATTTTATGATTTTTTTTTTCTTCTGTAAAGATAAGGAAGTGATTTTAATACATTTTCAGCTTCTTTTCCCTAAGCACTTTTCATATTTTCATGAAACTTTGTAGGTAGAGGCACTAATGATCCCCTACAATTGATATTGTTTTTCGTCGGGATCCATCAATAGGTAGCGCCACCACAGGAAAAATAAGGTCACGGGGGAAAGTGTAAGAGGTGTTGTTATTTTTGGTTCCACTTCGAACTCAAGTGTCTTCCTTTGACAATCTTCTTTTTGTTTGGTATGCTTAGAAAACGTGGATTTTGGGTGAGCGATAGTAGCCCCTTGGACCTCTTGTTTTACATCACAATTGAAATTAAAATGGTTTCATCTTCCCCTTCCTTCCTGCTACGTCTTTCGGTATATTTTTGAACATAATAAATTTAACACTCTTTGGCCATATTACATTGTTTAGGGTCCGCTCACCGGTTTTTAGAGTAAACACAAAATGTCCAGGATGGAAAAGCTGAAATAGGGGAAATTGAGTGGTTTTGAAAGGTGGGTTGAGAAGACCATTATGAAGATAGTCTATAATGGTAAGATGTATATTGTAAAGTATGCCTGCCTTGTGTAAGAGCAATAAACATTTTAGGTCACATGACTTATATAGTCTAAATATAGATATTTTAAAAGGCGTACCGGATTTTCCCTGTTTGACAAGAATTCATAAGGGAAAATATGAAGTTTTTGGGTTTTTACACATTTTTTGAGTTACATGTGTTGGAAATTGTTGAAATTTGGCTAGCATGGAGTATAAGATAATTGCTTTAAGGAAATATAAGCATTAGTTCTGAATTTTTTTCCAGGAGACCAGAAACAATACACAGAAAAATGGCAAAAACCATGAATTTTAGGCCAATTTTCTGAACCTTTTTCAGCAAACTTGTATGATATTTATTATGTATAGCAATCTTAACATGACCTTGAGACTAGTATCATACAAAAGCTGTAGATATAACGAACATATTGATATATTGCATAATAATATGAAATATATAGAAATAAAATGAGATGACGTCAAATTATGTATGATTGCGCAATATTTCTGTGCCGCGTGACCGGGTAAGAGAAACTGGTGAGCGGACCCTTAGATTGAGGATCATTGACGTGGGTTAAGTACCAGAAACATGCATGTCTGGTCCAAGCTGCCAATTTATCTCATGTTAAATGATGCTATTGAATTTGAAGACATTAAATAATTGTACCACTGCTGGTGGACTAGGATTCCCCGAGGGCACATGTTACCAACTTCGCTTGATCGTTTCTTCGAAATTTTTTGTTATAAAAATGTCTTGAAATTTCTAAAACGTGGGTCTTGCAGCATCATAAGTCACCCATATAACATTGTTCAGATTGATGATCACTGACCAGGGTTAAGAACCCGAAGCGTGCATGTTCACGCTGCAAATTTATCTTTTCTTAAATAATGATTTTGAATTTGTAGACGTTTAACATTATCATCGTTCATTTAAGTGATTTTAGGGATAGGGACAAGTATTACTATGCTGCTTTATTCGTATCTATTATATATGAAGGATGATTTAATTATGTACAATACAATACCTCGTTTCTCAATCAAAATGTTATTTATATTCAGAATTGTATGCGTAACATATGGTAAATATAATTAAACATTGCTAAGACATGTCTTTGTTTTAATTGTCAAAAAACTTTTCAATACATATATATATATTTATGTGCCCTAACTCAAGCCATGTAAATGTAGATACAAGTTTGCCTATTTTTCGCCTTGAGAGGAAAGAAGTTCACCAGAGATCAGAATGCAAATGCTTATCTTGCTTACAGCTCTTTTAATAACAGGTAATTTTTGTTTAAGATATGCAAACTTATTTGGTGAATTCTGAAGATATCTACATGTATTACATACCAAGGAAACCTTGAAATGCTCTATGACTGATTGTTTTTCTGCTAAACATATCGATAACAATTTCGATAATTTAAATTCTGCTTTCTTTATTTCGTTAACTGCATAGCATATCTACATGTTACAGTAACACAGACTAATAAGATGTCATATCTTTCTCATTAGCATAAATACGTATAATATTTGTCAGATCAATATCAGTTTAGCATTATATTTGCAATAAATATATATATGTGACACTGGCTTTTTAATTGCTTTATAAACAGTACACAGGTATGTTCCCACTTTAACATTATATATGTGCCAAGAGAACAATAGACTTTTTAAGGTGGCTCCCTACTCGAACCGTTATATGTTTTTCCTTATATGCAGCAGTCTGCGTATAACGTTTTACAATGGCTGGTCAGGGACGATCCAGTGCATTGAAAAACACAGACAGAAGATATTAAATGCCAAAAGAAGCAAAAGATGGTGCAATCTATCAATGTCCACACCAATCATATAGTATAATTTCTTAGTTGAAAATGTGACGAAATTATAAGGGGGTACCCTTATGTTTTTAGCCATATCTTGATCATTTATAAAATTGTATACATTGTACCTGTATGCGATTTTTCACCATCTATATACATTATCGTATAAAATTATCCAATTTGAAGAAATTCCATCGGTTGTTTTTTGCACAAAAAATGTGATATACTATATATTAGTTGTCGAAAATATGATAACATTACAAGGGGGATACCCCTATGTTTGGAGCCATACATTGATAATTTCAAAAATTGTGTATCTGCATGTGATTTTTTCTTCATCTACATACATAATTTTATGATATATTACAAAATGGAAAAAAAAATTTATTGTTTTTTTTTATGCAAAAAGTTGGATTTAGTACATATTCTTGGTCAAAAATGTTATGAAATTATAAGGGGGTACCCTTATGTTTGGAGATATATCATACTTAGATTTATTTTACAATATCATTTTATGTGTTGTATTTCTTCTACATGACTTGTTACAATAAAATAAAACAAAACAAATAAACATATTCGTATAATCACTGAATTTGGAGAGTTCAAAAGCATATGATGGATATTTGATATTTCTCAATTCATAAGTTCTAGGGTACCTTTCTTTAATGTACTATATCTTTAAAGAAAACAAAATTACTTATATATGTCTGTGTGCATTATGTCATTTTGACTATTATGTATAGAAAATAACCTTAAAATACAAAATTCATCTGTTAAATTCACGAGTAGGGACCCACCTTAAAATGCAGTATACTCATTCTCAGAATAATTGCCATTGCTGAAGGGATCTTGGCTTCTTAGTTTCTGCAGATAGTTTTTGCTATGGAATTATATTTGCCATTAGTTCATTGAACTCTGACTACTTCGGTGCAATATTCAAAAAGTTCCTAACTACAAATAATAAAATTTGTTAACCAGATACATGTAGGGCAGTATGTATGAATCAAGCTATTCATAGGTAATAGGGGCAATGATCCTTTAGATTTAGGGCACAGAGATGATTTTTTTTTAATCTGTAATCATGTTTCCATATGTACTTCATACTTCGGCTAGCCCTGTCAAGGAATATACATGTGTTGCTACATTTTTTGTATAGGCATTATGGGTTTTTTTCTATTTTCTTTAGTAATTAATACCTTATTATTAATATCTTACTCTTAAAGAAATGAATGGCGGCCCATGTATTCATATATAAAGTAGTGAAGCAACTTATTCCCACAATTCAGGTTGTGGATGGGGTTATGTGACACTTCTGGAGGGCTTTTACCCCATCTTTGAACTTGCAAGGTTCATGTTTTATGATGTTTTGTTTTAGCCCTTTATCAATTTGACATCAATTTTTTTTTTTTTTTTTTTTTTTTTTTGCTATTTCGGAAACTTGCCATTTCACCGATAAATATCGAAATTAAAGGAGTTTAACATCTTAGCACCATCCCTCCAATGCTAGTTTGAACATAGATTTTATTTGGATATGCTACTGAATCGACCTTACAGGAAATTTGGAGTCACGCACTCTTTGTGATGTAAATGTACAAATCTAAATACAAAAAATTAACGAGGGCGACACTGAAATGATTTTGGTGGCTCCGCTGGTAGCATCACTGATGAGAATTTAATATTCGAAACCTGTGTCTGGTGCATAAAAATTGGTTTGGAATTTTCTTCAAGAAGGTAAAGAGTTGGAACCCTTCGACATTATTATTAGATTATACTTTAATAGAGTTGTGCATCTTGTTTAGTTTTCTTGTCAGAAAATGGTTTTTTATGTTTTGATTAAGTAATTGATGGACATAAATATGTATAATTTTCGTCCGAAATTATTGTAGTTCACTTTTATCGTTCTGAAAATCATTTGAATATTTAATCGAAATTTTTATAACTGCAACATTACAAATGAATAAGGATCGCATTTTTCTCAAATTTGCATTCGGAAAGCCTCGTGGTTTATAGGCAGTGAAAATCATTTGCCGATTCATATGACTGCAATTTCATTGGTCAAATATTCACAGACCTTGCAATCCCTCCTCTATGTATTTGTTAGATTTCTTTGCAGTCTACGTAGTAAAGATGGGTGCATTAGAAGTATATGACGGGTCCTTTCAAATTATCTTTCCTGAAGACAAGGCCCGACCGCATGTCCTTTTGATTTCTCAATGTCGTTCTGATTGCATGGGTGATTACATGCATGAGCTCGATACAGCCGGTAGAGGATTGACTATTTTTCGTTTGTACTTTTTAAAATTCGATTTTCATATCCATCTGTCTGTCGCTTTTGTCTCTGCTTTTTGTTGTCTTGGGTTTGTGGTCATTTAACACTGAGGAGGCTGGTATACACAACAATTGTGCGTTCGTTGAGACCTTTTAATAATCGGAGAGGTGTGCGCACGTAATCCGTATGGCCACATAATTTTTGCTGACGTTGCAGATGGCTGTCCTAGATCGGCACCGATTACCCAGTGGTCTCGTTGGTTTATGTGTAGTGTTTCTGTTTGTTTGTTGTTGGTGTTTTTTTTTGTTTTTTTTTTGTTTTTTTTTTTTTTTGGTTTTTTTTTTTTTTGGTTTTTTGTTTTGTTTTGTTTTGTTTTTTTTTTTTTTTTTTTTTTTTTTTTTTTTTTTTTTTTGTTTTTTTTTTTTTGGAACATTTGGTGCTCCTAGTCCCTTTTACGTCTCTTGTTTTGTATGTTAATAATAGCATGTCCGAGTTTTCCCCATTTAATTTTTGGCTCTTGCGAACAAAATTCATGTAACAAATACATGTATTTTATTACTTTATATATGTCTGCATACAGATATCATTGACCCTCTCGATGCAGGAATAGCAAGCAGCTTTTGGTTTAGCCGAAGAAAGTGTCCCGAGGGTTATACATCGACATGTTCATATTTTGAATGCAGATGCAGGCAGCTTACACCAGGTATTTCGATTCTGATAAATGATTATCTGCAAAGCATAGGTTAAATGATTAAAACTGCTCAAGCAAACACTACACATGTGTCAGTCCATACTTGGTACTGTAATAAAGTTCTAACTGTTCCACAGTTTTTTACTGATTTTTTTTTTTTTTTTTACAAAATGGGTCATTTCTTGTTTTTATCTGCTTTGCATTATTTGACTTTGAGAAAGCTACCAGCCAAGCAAGGAGAAAAAATAACATAAAAAACAAAGATTCAATTTCATGTTATGTGACTATGTGAAACTTGTTTTCCTGTATTATTCAAAGATTTAAGTCAAGAAAAGAGTGATAGAGAATGTAACGTCATGAATTTTTGCAGTACTTCTACATTTTTACATGAAACATGTAAAGTTAAACATTTTCTCATTTTATTCGCAAAAGATTTTATAATTTCAATTTTGTTTTGTTTCATGACTTTGGTCTCAGATCCTACCAGCATGAGGAGGAAAACAGATAATATACGAAGAAATAGCCTGATCGAAAATACAATAGTTTTAAGATTTTACTAACATTTAAAAGCATTTTTAGACGCCCGTCGTTAGGTTTGTTTATTGCGCTCTCCGTCCGTCCGTCTATCCGTCTCTCCGTCCGAGATCATGTTTTCCGGACTTCTTTTCTGAAAACTTTCAAGATATTCGATTTAAACTTGACACGTGACATGTTATCAAGCGGCGTAAGATCCAGTTTGAGTTTCGGCAAAAATGACATATTTTAAGCAGAGTTACGGCCCTTGAACATAGAAATTTTCAACAATTTGCAGTTTTCTGACCTTTTTGCAGCCCTTAAGCTATTGAATTGAAACTTAGTATATGCCTTCAAAATAAATAATTACAGATCTAATTCAAGTCCCTGAACAGGTTACCCATTTTCAGAAGAGTTATGACCCTTTAACTTAGAAATTGAAATAGTTTTACAGTTTCCTGGACATTTTTAGCCTTTGCAGCTAATGAATTGAAACGTGGTATGCACCTTCAAAATAATGAATAACAGATCTGATTTTGTGATTAATTGACCTTTTTTGCAGAGTTATGGACCTTGAACTTAGAATAGCTCTCAGCCTTAGGACCATCAAATTTTCCATGTGGGTTGACTTAAGCAAGTCAAAGAACCTATCGTTCTTTTATGGTTAGGGGGCAAAGGTAAATGTCATTTTGTGGATGAAAATAACAAGGGGGGGGGTTAAATTCTCATTTCAACAATTTATTCAAATACTATTTTTTATTCAAGCTTTATTTTTGGTATCTTTATCATGTTCATTGAGAAATTATGTTTAAAGGTGAAGTCATTTTGAGACTTAAACTGACTAAATTATTTAGGAGAAATTTGGCGTTGCTATTTTTAAGTATTAATATTACTACGAATGTGTTCTGGCTCTTTACCTTTTCAAAGAAAAATTTTAACCGATTTTCATGTACCAGACACGTGTTTTATTATTTTTGTATGCATATACATAAATGGTTCTTATTC
Organism: Pinctada fucata; assembly: GCA_028142955.1. NCBI lineage: Eukaryota > Metazoa > Mollusca > Bivalvia > Pterioida > Pteriidae > Pinctada > Pinctada fucata. Next base: position 20,922,907 of record AP027115.1, on the reverse strand, counting down.
ATCATTCGCAATACCTAACATACATATATAGCACATTGAATTCATTCATCAAAAATACTTCTTTATTTTTCTTCAGCTGAAAGAAAGCCAGAAAGATGTACTGACAGTGGAATGAAAAAGGGCTACTATGAACTGTGTTAACTCAAAGGATTAAATTGTAAAGTCCTTACATGTTACTTTCAAACCCAACTTTTTTTATTGATCAAGTAATTCACTTTAATATTTCACAACGTGTAGACATGCTTACGTAAGTACACAGGTGCCTCCACTTGCAACAGAAACACAATTATAGAATACAAAAGGTCCACCGGGCCATATCCGTCACCTGCCTTGCAGACAAAACAATGGTAGTGGACAATTTGACTGAGGCCCATCAGCATTTGCTTCCTGTTAGGTTTTGAAAAGATATGTGCATCAGATTCGGAATTTCGAAAGTGCTTCAGGCAATCAAAGCATTCAGATGCCATATTTGTTGACCGATCAGCACGAAAAACAACAACAACAAAAATATTAAGGACCTTGATTGCTTGCTCCTTGTAAGGTTTCCTGCAACTCCCTGCTGCGATTTCTGAGAAGTCGAAAATGCGTCACCAATCAGAACCCTTGGTGGCCATATTTGCTGACCGATTATCCTGAACAAGAATGGAGGGGATCTCAAGGCAAATCTGGTATAGGCTCTTGAGTATTTTCTTCTTGTAAGATTTCATGAAATGCTGTGCAGTGGTTGCCGAGGAGATATTACCGGAAGACGGACGGACGGACAAACAACAGACTGTGCGCTATAATAAACTCACTTGAGCGTCGCTCAGGTGAGCTAAAGCGTGTGTACGAAGGGTCATTTTCAATGTAGAAACTGCTCATGAAGGGTGTTTAACCGATTAGTTAATCCGGGGGTTCCCCACTAGGGCTTTTTTTAGGGTGGAGGTTTTTGTTTGTTTGCTTTGGTTCCTGTTTTAACCTGATTTTGTATGCCTTCGGTTCCTGATTTTCTGAATTGTCGATTTTGTGCTGTATACAGGGATATGGTCATTATCCATATTTGTCATTTCACTGGACCCACTTAGGGCCTCCAAAATTCTTTTATGAAAAAAGTTCTTCCACTTAATTTTTACTCTTGCTACGAGCCTGTTAAAGAATATATAATTTTTCCACTATTTTCAAATTTTTGGCATTGTTTCTTCTTTTGAAGCAGCACGTTTGTAATGAATCCATGATTATGCATTTTAAATAGTCGGATAAATTTGCAATTACGAAACTGAATTGATACGTGAGTGTGAACTACTCTGTGTCTTCGCACGGGGATGTGTCGTTGTCATGCTGTGGCTGTTGCAACCAAGAAAGCAGTGGATCTCCAACAACACATAGTAGCAGCACAAACAGCAAAACACCCACTGTAAAAACACAAAGCAGACACGCACAGTAAGAGACGAGACGCAAATGGTACCAGGAACGCCAAATCACATAAAAACATCAAACAAAAATGACTACACATAACCAACGAGACCAATGGGCAATCAATGCCGACTTAGGACGGCCATCTGCCACGTTAGTAGCGGACAGTGTGGTTAACCTGGATTATGTGTGCATGACCCTCCCACTTTTACGATTACCCTGAAGTTTCGAAGACACAGAGCAGACACTCACAGAAAGAGACGCAAAAGGGACAATGAACACCAACTCACACCGTAGAAACATGAAACACAAAAGACAACATATAAACCAGCGAGATCAATTGGCAACCAGAGCAGACTGTGGACTGCCATTTGATAACGCAAGGAGCAGAACGTGTTGTTATCTGGATTACGTGCGCATTAACTTCCCAGTTTTACGATTACCCAGATGTCTCGAAGAACGCACAATGGTGGTGTAAAATAACCTTCTTACTGTAAGATGAACATACAAACAGACAGATGACACAGGGGCCAACGTAACACACAGATGGATATGTAAATGGAAATAAAACAAATAGAGGGCATACGAAATAAAGTCTGCAGGCTGTAGCGAGCTCATGAAAGTGATCACCCGTGGAGTCCGACTGACAGTCAGAGAGGACAGGTAGTCGGGACCCTGTCTTCTTTTAAGGGGTTTGGACAGGGCCTGTTATGGAGTTCTGTCGTTACAGTCAGTCAGAGTGCAGTTCTTAAGAATGTGCTGGTACAAGGCTGTAGATTGGTCCATTACCAAGTCAAGTGTCCGTCTGGTGACAGAAGGATCAAATCCACGGTATAAAAGGCATTCGATTCTAACACAATTTCGATGGTAATTTTGTCTACCTGTGTACAGTATCTGAAACCTCATACCAAGAAATTCAAGGTTAGTGATATACATTCCGGTGTATGTATATATAATCCTTTACAGCAAAATATTAACAAATAATATGTCTATGAGACTGCACAAAATATGTAGAGAAATATAGAGGTGTGAACATGTCATTAACATTTGATTCAGGTGTGATTTTCGAAGCCTGTTGATCATGCAACTTATTATGCTCTTCAAAGATTTATTTTGATTAGAACATCAAAAGGTACACATCTTCAAATTTCATAGTAGCACACTCCTGAAGTTATTGTATTCTTAACAGATTATACTTTGTCGTATTGCCCCAAACAATTACTACAATACAATAATCAGTAAGTGGAAGTATATACCTGTTTTTAAAAATCTATGATAGTTTGTCAGCTTAGGGTTGCATTCCTAAAAATACATAGCAGAGCATGGATATGTTCACTTGTAAAAGAACGGATAGAATCTCAAACAATACTCGGTTGCGACACCCACAACGAAACAACAAAACACGTCATGCAAACACATGAGAAGACTTGCATTGCTAGAGACACATAAAGGGAGAAGGATCACCGAATACAACATAGAAATATTGAATATAAAATACTAAACATAAACCAACGAGACCAATGGGAAATCAGTGTCGACTTTGGATGTCATCTAGCACGCAAGTAGCAAATAATGTTGTTAACTGGATTACGTCCACACAACCCCTCCACATTTCCGGTTACCAATAGGTCTCGAAGAACGCACAATTGTAGTGTAAAATAAGCATACAAGCGAAAACATATGGCACACAAATGAGTTAAACATATGGCACACAAGTAGCAAATGGTGTTGTTGGCTGGATTACGTCAACACAACCATTACACTTTTCCGGTTACCCAGAGGTCTCGAAGAACGCACAATTGTAGTGTAAAATAGCCATACAAGCGAAGTCATATATGGCACACAAGTAGCAAATGGTGTTGTTAGCTGGATTACGTCAACACAACCCTAACACTTTTCCGGTTACCAAGAGGTCTCGAAGATCCAACAATTGTAGTGTAAAATAACCATACAAGCGAAGTCATATGGCACACAAGTAGGAAATGGTGTTGTTAGCTTGATTACGTCAACACAACCCTTACACTTTTCCGGTTACCCAGAGGTCTCGAAGATCCATCAATTGTAGTGTAAAATAACCATACAAGCAAGACAACAAAACGCAGGATCCCATGCAACACAGAGATAGATAATGTAAATAGATATAATAAAAGAGTGCGTGTTAATACAGTCTGTGCTCTGCCGGTTGTACCCAGCTCATGAATTTATCACCTGAGGAGTCAGATCGACATTCAGAGAGTACAGGTGGTCAGACCCCTATTTGATAGACTTTTTTCACCGTGACGAACTTCGCACTTCGAACTTCGCACTTTAATTTCATAAGTTGGTTGCCGATAAAAGCGCACCAGTTGTACAGGAAGTCCAATATATCATTCCATTGAGCATACTAATAAAAATGTAGATGATTCCGCTTATGAGTTTATACGCGAACGAAAGCTACGCCACTTTTTCTTCGATGTTCGAAGTGCGAAGTACGAAGTTCGAAGTGCCAAGTCCGTCACGATGAAAAAAGTCTAGTATCTCTAACGAGGTTTGGACAGATCCCATGATGGAGTCCTGTCCTTTGTTATCAATTGGAGTCACAATTATTAACACATGTATGGGAGATTCTCCATGAAATATTCAGACCAAAAATCTAAATCAACCCATTTTTTGTTTTTGGTTTTTGCTACAAATTCCCATTTTTCTCCCTGAGCATACCTCTCTGATATGCATCCATTTTAGGAATTCAATAATATACGAATATGTTCGGGATTCTTGTAGCATGTGTATATATGTATTAAAGGCTTCTTCGAGAAATTCAGAAAGAATTGAACAATTCTCAGGACAATGCTTTTTCTTAAGGATGGCTTAGGGGATGCTTACTCCTCCCGGACACCTGTTTCCACCTCTAACTCGCTAGTGGTCCGCCGATGCTCAATTTGGTTCTCTATTGTTAGTGTTGTTAACATTGTCGTCATGTTCTTCTTTGTCTCATTCTGGTTGCCATGGCAACAACTTGGAAATTTTAACATCAGCAAATAGGCCTACAGTTGCATGATATATAGCTATAGAGCTAGGCGTCTTTCAGATAAGCTTCTCAGTCAGGGATATGATTGTGACCGACTAACATCGTCACTGAGGAGTTCTACGGTCGATACGGGGAACTCGTCATACACTATGATGTCCCACTCTCCAGAATGGTGGGTGATATTCTGTCATAGACCATTTGAACCATCCAACCCAAGATTGTACTCTATGTCTTCCGAAACGAAAGTTACCGAATGTGACAGTTCTACCGAATTGAAGCGGCGGGTGTTGCATGCAAGCAGGAGGAGATGCTTACTCTTCCTGGGCACCTGGTCTCACTTCCATATCGGGAGTTCGCTTCTTTTCATATGGTGGAGGTTTTTGTTTTTTGCTTTGGTTCCTGTTTTGTCATGAGTTTGTATGCCTTCGGTTTCTGATTTTCTGAATTATCGATTTTGTGCTGTATACAGGGATATGGTCATTATCCATATTTGTCATTGTATTGCTTTATGCTGAAGCAGTCAAACAGATAAGTACCCAAATAAGCTTCTGAGCGAAATGACTTCGTCTTTAAATGACACAATAATAAATGCAAAAAAAAAACAGGATTTCGACCCAAAAACATCTTTTTAAAGAGCGTATGAATAGTATATGTTCTGATGTTTAACTATTTGATAGCAGACCTGATACGCAAATGACATTTTATTTCCAATTTTCCATATTCTACATTTTGAAAAAATGTATTTTTTCATTAAAATCTAAAAATTAAAAGTTATTTATTGCCATCCTTGCTTCATATTTCGGTTTATCTGCTCTCATTTTTTATTAAGCTGTTCTGGGTGCTCATAGTGTGTCTCGTTATGCGCTGTTGCTTTTTGAAGCTGTTTTATATTGTCATTTGTTTACAATCCTACGAGTGCTTCCACTGGATGTGTGTTCAATACTTTATTTGATAAAATATTGTGCGTTAGAATCCCGCCATGGTCACCAGAAACTCATCAAATCGTAGATATTTGCTTATCATGCACGTGAAAAATATTAAATTGAAACAAGGTTGTGCTCGAGTTTGTGGTCGAAATGTAGGACATCCAAGAAAGGAGGGGATCTCCAACAGCCCTCGGTTGCAGCACCTACAGCAAAACACAAAACACTCAATGCAAAAACACAGAGCAGAGACCCATAGAAAGAGAGACGCAAAAGGGACAAGGAACACCAAATTACATCATAGAAAAATCAAACACAAATGACTACACATAAACCAACGAGACCAATGGGCAATCGGTGCCGACTTAGGACGGTCATCTAATAATAACGGTCCAAAAATGATTATATGCAGAGCGAAGTTTCATTTTGAATTTAATGTTATGTCTTCATTAGATGTCCCTCAGTTTTAGAATAAGTAAATAGATTTGGTCACTGAGAATATACAAATACATTCTAGGTTATGCGTCGGAACACACTTGCAAATAATGATAGCAGTCAACCAGGGGATACTTATCGGTTTTAATCATATGACGGGAAGATTGAATGTGAGATGGGACACCTGGTCCCACGTCTAGCCATTTTGCTATGTCTCTCGGTATATTTAGGACATGATTTTCATAGATTTTGGTCATAAAACATTGTTTAGATTGATGATCACTGACGAGGGTTTATTATTCGAAACGTGCACGTCTGGTCCATGCTGTAAATTTATCTGCTCTAAAATGATGCTAATGAATTTGAAGACGTTAAACATTGCTAGGGGTCTGTCGATGCTCAATTTCGTGCTCTATTGTGAGTGCTGTTGAGATTATCGTCAGGATCATCTTTAACTAATTTGTGTCACACTTATGCCCTTTGCCGTGTGGAGCACGTAAAAAAAGTTCCCCGCGAGGATTTTTACAATAAGAGTTTTGAATATTTTCCCTGACATGATCGCCATACTATATAGACATAACCTCATACTGTGCATGTATTTTAGATATTTTAGATATTGCTTTCATTTTCGTGCGTGAACGAGGGTGCGTCTAGACAAACTGTGGATGCTTATTCCTCCCGGGCACCTGGTCCGATCTCTAGCTTGCTAGGGGTCCGTCGATGCTCAATGTCGTGCTCTTTTGTGAGTGCTTTTGAGATTATCGTCAGGATCGTCTTTAACTCATGATATGATCTTGTCAAATTTGCTCTCGGATTAAAACTCACAGAAGACGCAGTTTTGTGTATGTCTGTGGGGAGTAAGGTATTACGTACACTTGTCCTGAGAAGATGGAAAATTATATGGGTAATATTTTTTTCATTTTGGAAATTGCAGGTTCGATTTTGACACTTGAACCACCAGCTATTATGCTTTATGGACAACCTATATGCGTCAAGGGAAACGTATACATATGCAGAAATGATAGGTGTGGAGGTATTGAAAACCAATTGTACACTACCAATCAGAAATACAGTAGTTTCTTATGTTGTTTTTGTAAACCAAACTTTTAACAAATATACATGTACATAAATTTCGCTCTTATATTTCTCGAGTTAAAAAATTCTTGTACAACAAGAAGCATAATTTGTGCCAAAAGACATAACACCCTCCTCAATTTTCTTCAAACATGACAATTATCTAGAGGTGGTTTTAGTTGAATTTGCATTTTCAGAAAAGAGTAATGAAGGAAAATCGATCCATCGATACTTTTTTTACAGTGCCGGCGTTGTATTGGGAGCGACTCGGTTAGCTCCTGTATTTTTGTACATCATTTTACGACTTACAATAAGCCAAGAAATAAAACATTCAGTACATGAAGTATGGTGTTTGCACTGTTTGTAGCACTCGAATATGATCATTGTTATTGTCAATTCCAAAACCCACCGATTACCCTTTGTTTTCGTTTGTTTATGTGAGGTCATTGTGTTTAATGTTTCTATGTGATTTGGTGGTACTATTTGCGTCTCTCTCTCTCTCTCTCTCTCTCTCTCTCTCTCTGTATGTCTGCTATGTGTTTTTGCAGCGGGTGTTTTGGGTTTCTGTTGTTGGTGTTGCAACCGGGTATTGTTGGTGATTCCCTCCTTTAATTTATTTCTGTTTCATTGATGGAGAAAGGGGGATGAACTCCAACATTACCACCCCGCACTCACTGTGTGTAATGACGTTAACAATGCAATGTCGCCATATTTGTGATTTCCTTCCCGAAACCAACACAGCCGATTGTGTCTCACATGAACCTGAAAATGAGCATTATGAACGTTCATGCAAAAGTCATTAAAAAATTATAAATTATAATAAATTAGATACCATGTTTCTATTCTGAATGTCTTTTAAGTTGTAGTTCTAGATTTTGTAGGAAAAAATGTTCACGAACAAGCTGAATTCGAAAATACTCTCAAACGAACTGAATTCAAATAGATCTCCCACCAGACCTGCTTGCATGACCAACAAAAAAAACACCAAAACACCCAATGCGAAAACATAGAGAAGACGTGTACACTAAAAGACAAAAAAGAGACATACGGCATAGAAAAATTAAACACAAAAGACTGCACATAAACTAACAAGACCAATGGGCAACCTGTGTCGACTAAGGACGGCAATCTGCTACGCATGTAACAAATGGCGTGGTTATCATGGATTACGTACGCAGAACTCTCTCGCTTTTCCGAGTCTTGAAGAACGTACAATTGCGGTGAAAAAGGTCATCAAAAATGTGCTTCATCAAATGTAACTTATTCAGTTCTCTTTCAAGTGGCCAGTTTCACAAAAATTCTCACGAAAAAATTCAGAATTTTTCGTAAATTTCATTATCAAATAAAATCTTTAATGATTCTTCAATTAAGATCATACTGTGCTTTCTGGTCTCATTTCTACATACTAAATATAAATATAGAAACAAAACATCGCTAATTTTCGTTTATAAGAAAAATGAAGACGTCAAAAGTTACAAGAATTCCTTAATTTTTTTGTAAGTATTTTTGTGAAAGTGGCTACTTTTTCGTGCTTTGTATTGAAGTACTACTGTGTCGACTTAACATCTGCTTTTGGACTTTTAATTATAACGTCATAACCAATACCCGCTCGAGCAAAGTTTTTATAAGATAATTGATAATGACGTCAAGACTTGCTTCTTGAAGGATAAGTGCGATACTTTTTGTTGGTCTAGCAATACTACCGTGCCTTTATCTAAATATTTGTGCAGAATTACAAATTAACAGTCAGAAAACAAATGGGAAAGATCGCCAGCAAGACTACCTTGACCACAGAATGTAGAATGCACCCGCAATTATAGATGTTCATCAAATGATGTCCTGTTCACTAAATAAAGAGTGCCCTTGTTTTGCCTATTTTCTCCTAAATATACTGTTGACATCTTATAAACAGATATCATATACATATATCCAGTCCATCGAACTCTCTTAGTCGCAACAAAACATGCCCCCACCCCATCCCCTTTTTGTTGTGTTAGTTCAAAAATACGGCGGAAAATAAAATGCCTACGGGGTTTGTCTACAGTAAAAACGACTGAAATGTGTGACGTCTGACAACATGACGTCACTGTTTACTATTGTTGATACGGAGAACAATATTGCAGTGGGCTGATATTAACATGGGAATTTCCCGTAGATATTTTATTTTCCGTATAGCAGCTTCAAAACAGTTGAATGGGTGAGCCCATGCACATTTTTTTTACGACTAAACATGCTAAAGGAGGTCAACCTTCGGAGACAATGATTGGAAAATTTCTAAAACGACAGAATAAATCTCCAAAAATGGGTGCTCTAGATTTAGTGAACAGGACAGTAGGTTAAATAACAGGGATCAACGTAATACGCAGCACCAAAACCAAATCGACCAATAAACAACCAATGTGTGCTCTACATGCAACATAAAATGTAAATTAGATAGAAAAATTGAGGATGTGCATCGTGTATCCGGCGCTGACTTTGAACTGCCAAGCTATATGATAGAGAATGATGTGGTTATCCTGATTACGTACGTGAGACCCTTTCTCACATCCAATTAATTTCATTAGTCTTGAATAAAGCTTTTATTTGAATTGCTTTTAACAGTAAAGAGGTTTTTTTCTTCATAATTTCCATTTGCGGCTAGCCAAACAGGGGATGCTTACTTCTCCCGGGCGCCTGGTACCACCTCTAGTTTGATAAGGGTTCGTCGATGCTCAATGTGATGCTCTATTGTGAGTGCTGTTGAGATCGTTGTCAGGATCTTGAACAGACTTTATCTCATTTAAATTTGTTAGAATGACATTATGATGCTTCGTAAGAAGAGTATTTTTGTTTTATTTCAGTAATGCTTATCAAGAATGAATTGGTCGATTTGATATTACAGGCGATGTTAAGGACATGTACGGGTTGAATGCTGAATGATATTGAAGCCTTCTTATCATGCACGCAATTAATAATAATTGGTGTACAATATGGTACTTTAGATTTCTTAGATTTTTTATAAGTTTATATTAACAATATGATGAAATTAATTTCATTTAATGGAATATGTTGATTGTATAGGTAACATGTGGTCATCATAATTAGAACATACTACCTATTAAATTATGAAGTGATTTCCTTCAATTACAAAACCACATTTTATACATTTTATTACTAATAAATGTGAAATTACCTTGGTAATACATAATATAAGATCTGGTAGGCACAGAACAACGAGCCTATCTATTTCCAAGTTCAAGACAGCAGAATGTTGATCATTGTCGTACTTGTTACTCTCCTTATGACTGGTAAGATACAGGTATACATAATTACCATAAAAGAAGATTTTAGAAATAAATGAGTTCAAAATTTGTATAAATAGCTTGATATGGCTACTGTTCAATTCTTTTTTGTTTCAGAAACTAATATAATAGAATAAAAATATGGAAGTGTTCCAACTCTATACCTTCATGAAGAAAATTTCAAATCATTTTTTCCTGCACCAGACACGTGTTTAGAATATTTAATTCTCATCAGTGATTCTTCCAGCGGAGACACCAAAATTCATTTCTTTATTTTTTGAATTTAGATTTGTACATTTACTTTACAGAGAGCGCGAGGCTCCAAATATCCTTTAGGGTCGATTCAGTAGCATATCCAAAATAAAATATATCTTCAAAATAGCATTGGAGGGATGGTGCTAAGATGGTAACCTCCTTTGATAAAGTTTAACTTCAGTTTAACATTTTATTTCTAATATCACATGTGTACCTTTTATGTATACTAGTATAATGTCCCTTTCACTTTTAGAGACATAAATCTGACTTATTCTCTGTTCGGTTTCTAGGATTATAAAATTCTCATTTCTGCAAATCGCCAATTTTTTGCACATTATCATAGCGGTAATGTTAAATTAGAACAACGACTTCAATAGACATCTATTCAAATATAGAAATAATTGGAGATTCTACTTATTAATGGAAAAAAACAAATAATAAAAAGTACGACAAATGTTTGAAATGTCTGCTTCTTTTGGTCCGAATAATACGCCAACGTCGCATTTTTCTTTTTTTTTTTTTTCTTTTTCCTTTTTTATGACGTCTTGATGCAGATATCTTAACATTTTTTAATCGAATATGGTTTTATCCGTTTATAAAGATTCTGTTTAATAATCTTTATACATCAAAATAACAGATAAAAAAGCTCATTAAATTTACAGATTTTCTGACTTCAGAGTGTAATTTCGTTTCACTATCAGTCTTTACTACATGTAACACTGTGTTCCGACTGTTTGAACCCATGAACTGTTGACTACAGTACCTACTGCAAGTTTAAGCGTTGTCTCAAATATACCGTATAATCAGAAAATTTCGCGAGATACTTATTTTCACTACATTCGAGAAGGGAGGAGAAGAGGACAAGACCCCGTTGCAGCATCAACAGCAGAACACCAAAACACCCGGTGCAAAAACACAAAAGACGAGTACAGCACGAGACGGAAAAGAGACATATGACATGTAAACATCAAACACAAAAGACTATACATAAACCGACGAGACCAATGGGCAACCGGTGCCGACTTTGGACGGCCATTTGTCACGCAAGTAGCAATTGGTGTGGTTATCCTGGATTACGTGCACACAACCCTCTCACTTCTCCAATTATCCAGAGGTCTCGAAGAACGTACAATTGTGGTGTAAAACAACCTCCTCGCCGTAAGATGACATCACACAAACAAGACCGCGTAACGTAGAGGCCCCAGAAGTGATTTGAATACGCGAAAAATTATTCTGGCGAAAAATTATGTATGATAAGTTTCAAAATGAATTTACATTTCGTTCTTATCGTACATGCGTCATGCATTACTTTTCCTAATTAAACGAAAATAGAAGTGAATTGAGTGTACTCTTGTCACAGAACTAACTACACCTTCAGTAATGAAAGGTACAAAACAATAACATCATATGTACACATTTGCATGCAATTTAGGAAACTCGACAAATTGTACTCGCGTAAATAAAGACACTCTTATTTACTATACAATCGCGACATTTGATACTCGCCAAAATTTCTAGTTATACGGTATTTAAACGAATGACAAGTACGGTCTACACAGCATTCTGCTGGACATATGACAAAAATGTTTAATTTTACCTATTCAGTTTTGATGTATTGTTTGTTGTTGGTTGAATTAGTTTATAGCCTTATTCATAGAAAATCAAGTTTATATGTTTTCATTTTTTTTGTGATTGAAAATGCTATTTTGATACAATGCTGTCCGTTGTTTTTTGTTATATTCTATATAGCTCTGTCGCCTCAAAGAAGATTTGTTTTGGTCCTTGAAAAATCTGTACTTATAAATTAAATATTTTAAATTGCTATTTTGGAAACTTGTGATTTCATCCGAAAAAAATAATAAAAATTTAAGCAGGATAGTAACCTAGCACCATCCTTCGATTGCTGTTTTCGTCATCATGTCATTTTATTTTAAAACGTTTCTACTGAATCGACCTTACAGGAGAATTTGAGTCGCGCACTATTCGCAAAGTAAATGCGCAAATTTAGATTCATAGGGCGGTACTAAAATGCATTTGACTGGGTCCTCTTTTAATAATAATACGGAAGAAAATGTTCTTCAAGAAAATTTCAAACCAATTTATTATGCCCCAGACACGTGTTTCGGATATTAGATCATCATCATTGATGAGTAATAAGTATCACTGAAGTATCACTGATGAGGATTTATTATCCAAAACAAGTGTCTGGTTAATTACAATTGATTTGAAATTTTCTTCTTGAAGGTAAAGAGTTGGAACAATTCAATGACATATATGGATAATGACCATATCCCTATATACAGCACAAAATCGATAATTCAGAATATCATAAACCGAAGGCATACAAAATCAGGATAAAACAGGAACCAAAGCAAATTGTCAATATTGAAATATATGTTCTATAGTACCAATTTTGTTGTACTAGACACGTGTTTCGGATATTTTAATCCTCGTCAGTAGTACTTCATGCCGAACAGTTTGAACAAAGCCAAAGTGAATTTTCCTGGCGTCTTCTACAATACAGAGCTTTAATTTCATCTTGCTAAAATGAGAGGCTCCAAATTTTGTGTAGGGTTGATTCAGAAGCGTATTTAAGTGAAAAATATGGTCACAAATCGTTTGGAGGGTAGCGCAAGGAGCTTAATTCTAAAAACATGACCGAAAAAATTATGCCGAAACCAAGCTAAGGTCAGAGCTATGCAATGAGGGAGATACCCCTTAGTTTTAGAAATTTAGGTCTTATTTGATGACAGGAAATTCAGAATATATTTCAATGCAGTGCGTAAACACTAAAACTAGGTGAGCGATATCCTCGGGGACTTACAGTCCACCTGCAGCGATACCAGCCTAGTGGTTGAAATTGTCAATATTGAAATATATGTTCTATAGTACCAATTTTGTTGTACTAGACACGTGTTTCGGATATTTTAATCCTCGTCACTAGTACTTCATGCCATTCAGTTTGAAAAAAGCCGAAGTAAATTTTCCTGGCGCCATCTACAATACAGAGCTTTAATTTCCTCTTGCCAAAATGAACGGCTCCAAATTTTATGAAGGGTTGATGCAGAAGCAAACAAACATAAACCTCCACCACATGAAAAGAAGCGAACTCCCGATATGGGAGAAAGATATCAATATCATTGATATCATTGATACCATTACAAGAATATCAATATTATTATCATTGATACCATTGCAAGAAGAAACAACGAAAAAAGTACAGTCATGACTTTACCATGATTTTTTTTAAGGATGAATTTAATTTTTACCGTTAAAATGTCCCAATCCTTGTAATCCCCTTCCTCGAAATAAGAACAAATATACATACCTTAGCAAAAATGTTTTTAAAAATCGAACCTTTTGATTGCACATTCTACCGAATTTCTGAAATAATAATAAACATTTTAATCTAAATCGCTCTGAAATTTACAAAAGGATATTATATTCATGATCGTAATAAAGTTAGGAATTGAACTTTATCTACCACAATTATAATGAAAATAAAAGCGAATTCTTTGCTAATTCCTTATTACCTTTTTGTAGGACCGCCATTGATACGAGGTATAACTCCCCCAGGACCTTGTAACCCTGGTGAAGTATTCACATGCAATTACTACATGTGTGGGTGTTTTAGATACAGTGAATATAGATAAATTGGTTATTCTTAGCATCGTATTCATTGAATGACAATTTACGTAATATTGTTTAGATGAAGTCCGTATGGAAACTTTGCTGAAATGTTAATATGGATTCTCTGTAAAAACCTAAAACAGCTGGCCACGGCATGTCATGGATTTTGATGAAACTTTCTGTAATTATCATACTTAATGTAAAAACAATGAAAACAAACCATATTGTTATATTTGAACAACGGTTGCCATGGTTACGGGGTCAATCTTTTTGACACCCCCATTAATATCAGAGATAAGACATATTGTGGCATTCTGTTGCCATGGAAACCATGGTCAAAATTTACTTTATGAACACAAAAACTTTTCTTTGTAAGTTTAACTCTGACAAGAATAACTTTTTCGGGGGAGGGGGTTATCAGGTAGTTGTTGATATTCAGTCAAATTATGTGAAAATTTAGCAAAAATAAGGTCTAATTTTAGCGTCATTTTTTGTCTGTTTTTGATTATTTTGAAGGTTGAAAACCGTTATTCGGTGAATGTTATGGGTATTTAACATCACCTTGCCAAAATAAATGTCTATAGCTGGGAAAAATCAAGAAATAAAATCTATGGTGAAACTCACCATTTTATCATGAATGCCAATCAAAATCCGTTGCTATAGCAACTTGGAATCCATATTACCATATACCGCATATTTAAAAACATTGTTTTTCCTCATGTTTGAGTCCTATGAAATGGCATACCAGTATACAAATTATATTTATCATTATCAATTGACCTTCAAATCATTTCAAGGTCATCTGTCCAAATCTCAAGGTCATTTCTAAATTTAGACTAAAATTAAGACAAAAATCAGGATTTCCAATTAATTTAAATTGATTTCTCTTACTTATTTCATTAGATATTTTGATTTTAAATATTTACAGTTGAACAATCGATCAAAAGAAGTAGAATTCATCACAATTTTCTTAAATTGTATTTCACTTCTATGTATGACATACTTTCAAAAGAGCATAAAATTGCGATTTCCTAAAATTTTCTCGCAAAATATGTGACATTTTTCGGGGTCTTCATTGGACTCTGATAAATGTGATACTCATCCCAACAAATAATACATTTATCATACTTTTACCGATAATTGATTGTTTTGCCAAGGTTCCATACTGTTTACTGTTAATCATGTCTCTTTTAAGTGAAAAACCACAAAATTTGGCCTCAGAATAGCATATACTTTTAAATGACCTTGAAAATTGAGCAAATGACCTTGACATTTTCTCAAGGTCATGATAGCATCAAATGGTCTTTAATACATCTACAAACCAAGTTTTGTATCAATAGCAGATATACATCTGTAGAAATTAGCTTTTTACATATGACAGGTATTTACACCTTCGTACCAAATGTTGCCATGGTAACCTATTTCAAAGGCATGTAAACAGAAAAATCTCACTTCTAGATAAATTTCCTTCGATTCCCATGAAGTCCTAGGATAATACTCTTCAGGAAATAGTCAACTGTATTTCAAATCTTGTGCAATTGCATTATTACTCTTGTCAAAAGTAAGTAAAATAAAGGTAAAATAAGGCCTAAATTGGCCAAAAATGGCTCATTTTTATAAGCAATTTTTCTTGAAATTGAAGTGAATTTACATGACACACAGAAAGAAGGAGCATCGAAAAATCAAATTGTATCAACTTAAGAGGATTTAAATAATCTTTTCGGAAAATTACATATACATTCAACATTTGTTTCCATGGTAACGGGATGCATAAAAATGCCTTGTTTAAAGGTGTTTTTATACAAAACCTTGGTTACCATGGCAACGGAACGTCGGAGAAAAAAATGGAAGGTCAATTCGTTCTGGGGACATCATATTTACCTTATACACAAAAGATATCCAAAATCTGAGACATGTCGTGGCCAAACATGTCTGATTTTTTAGGTTTTTACATAGAATCTATATTAAACGTCTTCAAATTATATAGCATCATTTAAGAACAGATGAATTGGCAGCATGGACCAGACATGCACGTTTCGGGTACTTAACCCTCGTCAGTGATCCTCAAATCTAAACAATGCTGAAACCTTGAGATTCCTTCAATGAAGTTATTAGAATTGTTAATTTCGATTGAGATGAATCGTTTTCTCACTGAAGGAAAGTCGAACAAGCAACTTAGAAAAATATCTTCACTGTCAATGGACCTTGAAAACACAAATGAGATAAAGAAGAGCCTGTCAAAAATCTCAACAGCACTCACAATAGAGCACCTAATTGAGCATCGACGGACCCTATCAAGATAGAGGTGGGACCAGGTGCCCGGGAGGAGTAAGCACCCCCTGTTTGGCTAGCTTTACCCGCCGTCGATATTCAAGCACGAAACTCAAAACAATATCTACATAACATGCACTGACTGATGTTATGTCTGTATAAGAAGTGCTATGACGACCATGTTAGGGAAAGACATTTAAAACACTAAGTGTTTTACAGTCAAACCCCTCGCGGGGAACTGTTCTAAGAGTTCCACACTGCAAAGGGCATACGTCAGACATAAATAACATAAAGAATGTCTTAACGTCAATTCCCTCCTTTGTTCTCAATAACACTTGCAAGTCACATAACAAAAACAGGAAAAACAAAAGGGGGTAAACAGACGGGCATGGCAACTACGACCCGTAGAGAGACGAAGAAAACAAAGGAGGGGATCTCCAACAACACCAGGTAGCAGCACCCACAGCAAAACCCAAAACACGCAGTGCAAAAACACAGAGCAGACATACACAGAAAGAGACGCAAAGGGACAAGAAACGTCAACGCACAACACAGAAACATCAAACAAAAAAGACTAAACATAAACCAACGAGACCAATGGGCAACCGGGCAACCGGTGCCGACTTAGGACGTTCATCTGCCACGAAAATAGCAGAAGATGTAGTTATCCTGGATTTCATGCGCACAACCCTCCCACTTTTCCGTTAACAAAGACAATATCGACAATATGAACAATCTCCAAACAGTCTTATCATTGACCGAAAATATCATTGATGACGCTAGAAAAACATTTGGGTTTAAATGTGATATAAAAATGCTGGTGGACCATGACTCCCCAAGGGTACATGTAGCCAAGTTCTTGAAATTTCTTGAAATTTCTAAACCATGGGTCCTGTAGAATTATATCCCATCCATCCTGCCACTTCTTTCGGTATTTTTTGGACATTGTAACTTTCACACATGTTACATTGTTTAGATTGAGGATCACTGACGAGGGTTAAGTACCCAAAAGTGCATGTCTGGTCCATGCTGCAATTTTTTCTGTTCTGAAATAATGCTATTGAATTTGAGGACGTTTAACATTGATTGGGATATATTAAATTCATCTCTGAAACAGATCTATATTCCGATTTCCAGCATTCTAAGGTGAAACATGAAACAAATAGGCCTCGTGTTTTTTCTTAACTCTATCTTTCTACTAGTCGCAATTTAAAACAATATTTATTGACAATCAATTCCACATTCTATAAATGTTTATGCTTCTATAGAAGATACATCTAGTTCAATTGGCATTTTGGCTTTATTGCAGGACTAAAGAGGGACTTGAAAATTAGCAAAGATTCAACCCGAGATGAACAAGTACATGCCTAGAATATATGACAAAGAATAAACATACCTAGTTTCCTGTGTATTGTTATCAAATTGTTATTTTGTTCGTGCGCTTTTCATAGACAATATATCTGCAAATAAATCAGTATGCATGTTTGTCTCTAAACGTAGATTCAGCAGAGGGCAATAAATGAATGTCTCTATTACTTGAATGAAGCATGCACTTATTTGCTCTCAAGAAATTTCTATAAACAAAGTGAATGAATATTACTCGTAAACCCCATTTGCGTTTGTTTGCTTACTTGGGGGGTTTGTTTGTTTGTTTGTTTGTTTGTTTTTGGGGGTTTTTTTTGTTTTTTGTTGTTTTTTTTTTTTTTTTTTTTTTTTTTTGCTTTATTCATTTCTCGATTAAAAACATTGATAACTAGGATAGTTATAATTAACAAATGATTGTTCAAACTGTAAAATCATCACATGAATATTCTAGTCATTAAATCTTATAAAGTAGCCAAAGCGCTCAAACCCCTTAAATTTTTAGTTAACTTGGAATACAGTGAGATGAAGGTTTATTTGAGTGAGATGCAAATGACAGACAGGTAGATTTTTATTTTGAATGCTTTATTATACATGTATATATCTACAATTTAGGAGGACAAAATACTTTTATATTAAATGTTTTGATATATTCAGAACAGAGATATTACGAACAGAGATAGTTCATGTAGAAAACGGTACCATTTTCAAAAATTAATTATGTAAATTTGTCGTCTTTTATCAAAATAAAACAATACTTTTAATTCATATTCATTCATGTTCAAATTTGAATTAGTTGTAAATCTATGGTGGTGGCAGTTTCATTGCCTGTAACTCCCACGTTTTTACCATCGATCTTTATCTAACTTTCCGAAAAACACACTTACATATTAAATTATCGTCTCATTTCATTAATTCTAATGTTAATATATGACAAATTCAAAATTCAAGTAAAATTATTGAATTTTTCCATCTTACCCATTTATCTAAGAATTAGTGTTCAACCATCCATGAAGTTGGAATTAGGTAATCAATTTGACCACAAAATGTTCATTCAACTTCAAAAAGCATTATTACATTTATTTCTGTCATTTCTACCATCCATTTCTTCAAGGAACTTAGTATTTGTTTAAAAAAATCTTTGATTTTGAATTTTACTAATTTTCCGCTCTTTTCTGAAATTACAGAAATTCTGACCGTAATTTTTTTACGACAAGTCAAATCTAATGACACATGTTATACTTTTTCGTTTGGCGTCTTTAGCCCTACATTAGGGGGGATAAAAATTAAGAAATTAACGACTTGGTTGCTCTACTATATGGATTTTACAACTGGATCATTATGATCATGGACTCCTTTCTTTCGCTTCGTGAATAACTTTAATAAAAGCGTCCAATATCAATACAATTGCTTTGTGTGATATACTTCTTCTGCTTCTATCTACTTACATCTACAATTAGTTTACTTTTACAGAGGTAAATACAATGGTTTCGCTCCCCGAGAGGACAATATTCACCGAGTGCGAAGCGTTAAGAGAATATCATTTTCGAGGGGAACTAAGCCATTGTGTTTGCTTCGGTAAAATTTTATAATTATTTTATCACATGAAGTTTCAAAATCATTATTTATATTATCATCAATCCTCTTTAGAGCAGATAAAACTGAGCTTTTAGATTGATGAAAATGATAGTTAACGTGGGCATTCTTGTGTCATCTTTTATTTTAAATCTTCAAGAAAATAATCAAATCATTGATTTCAGTCTATTAAAAACATCGCTGATCTATTTTTAGCACATGGAGAGCTGTTGGAATGTAATATCTACCTCGGATGACTTCATCATAGGTAGATATAACGTTTTATTTTTTCATCGAGGTGCCGTTTTAGCCAATCAGAAGGCAGGAAATTAACCATTCATGTAATAAGAATAATTGTTTTATAGAAATGTGGAAAATAACTCAATTCTTTAAATTATTTACGCACAAACACAAAAAGATAATTGAAATCTTAAAATGTCGTATTCTGTATAAAACATTTATAAATATAAACGAATTTGAAACGAAACAAGTTGTAAAAGTCATTTGCACAAATAAGAAAATAGCTGCATTTTCTATTAACCGAAATTTATGATAATACAGTACGCTTCATTTATATCGTATACGTCCGTACTGATTCTTTGCATCGATCGGAAAGAAAGGAGGGGGTCGCCAACAACACTTGGTTGCAGCACTCACAGCAAAACCACAAACACCTATTGCAAAAACACAGCGCACCTGCACAGAGAAAGAGCCGTAAAAGGGACAAGGAACACCAGCTTACACCATAGAAACATGAAACATGAAACACAAGTAGCAAATGGTGTGGTTATCTCGATTACCTACGCATAACCCTCCTTCTTTTCCGATTACCCAGAGGTATAAGTAGAAGTACAATATATTTTCAAAGTTGTTGGTAGTTTACAATGATATTATTTCACCAATTTTGAGATGATTCATGTTGATAACCACCATTCTCAGTTGCAGCATCTACAGCAACACCTGATGCGAAAACACAGAGTAATGTGATCAATTCGTATTATCACTGACGAGGGTTAAGTACCCGAAACGTGCATGTCTGGTCCATGCTGCAAATCCATCTGTTCTAAATGATGCTATTGAAACTGAAGACGTTTAACATAGATACAGTCGTCAGCTAATTCGACTTCAGCACCCATAGCAAACATCCCAATGGAAAACACAGAGAAGACAGCAAGAGGCACATAAAACATCAGGAATACCAAACATGACATAAAACACCAAACACAAAAGACTATCGAGACCAATTGGTAATCGGTGCAATTGGTAATCGGTGCCAATCTATTATGGCCAACCGCCACGCTAGTAGCTAAAGGTGTGGTTATCCAGATAGCGTGTGTACAACCCTCCCAATTTTCCTGTTACCCATAGTTCTTGAAGAACGCACAATTCCTGTGCATAATAATCTCGCTGTAAAATGACCACATGAATTCATAAATAAGACAACAAAAAACGCAGGAGCCCAAGCAACACATATATGAATTTGTAAAAACACAGGGCACTCGAAAAACAGTCTATTTTCTTCCGGTGTTTGATAAAGCTCATTCATGTTATCATCCGAGGAGTCCAAACGACATTCAGAATGAAGAATAGCTGATTTTTCAGTAAACTCTTAAGACGATCAAGCACAAATCACAAAATTTCGCCATATTTTCATTTTGATGCAAAATAAAACGCAAGACAACACATCAAGGTGCTTCAAGACGATGCAACCATTTGTGACGTCACAATGGAAAATCTGGCCATATGATGTGATGTCTTGTGTCTGTGTGTAAAAAATCAAGATTAGGAACGGTTATATCTTTTATCTGGAAAATGGACCGTTGGTTGGGGTCGGACAATTCTAACGGTCTGTCCTAAAGGCAGATCTAGATTGTCACTGAAATTATTTCTAGCCGCATTTCTTATCTCAGGTAATTAATTTTTCGCGTTCAATAACGTAACAATAATTGAGAGTTATTGTTTTGGGGTTTGGAGTTTACTCATACTCTATTATTTCCGTTTCGCCTGTTGCAATGATATCACATGGACAGCGACATAAGTAATCCGAACAATATAAAGGCTGGATGCAGGGATGGGGTCTATAATTACATTCCAATGAAATTAATTAGACTACGCGTTACATATATTTCAATATTTACAATTGTAAGTTTTTGCAATCTAGTAAATAAAATCACACATTACTTTGCCATTTTCCCAATGTAATTAAATAAATTACAGTTTACATTGCAAATGATACAAATTAAATTACACATTACATTTCATTTAATGAATTTGGATTTAAAATGATGTTTTTCAACAATGCAGATTAGTCATTTCAAGACACTGAAGAAATAAAAGATAGTGTTGGACAATATTCACTCTACAGTCCAATGTCTTTTTAGTTTCCCTGATATCCTACCGTGGATATGATCCTAATGTCACCAGACGGACACTAGGCTGGGTACTTGATCCATCTACAGTCTTGTACCAGCGCATCATTGAGACTTGCACTCTGAATGACTGTGACGACGGGACTCCATGACGTGCCCTGTCCAAACCTCTTTAGAGATAACAGGTCTCCCACCACCTGTACTCTATGAATGTCGGTCGGACTCCTCGGGTGATTACATACATGAGCTCGCTACAGTCGGCAGAGCACGGACTGTATTACGCACGCCCTCTTTTTATATCCATTTACATATCCATCTGTGTTGCTTGGGCCTCTACGTGTTGCTGTCTTGTTTGTGTGAGGTCATCTTACAGTGAGGAGGTTATTTTACACCACAATTGTACGTTCTTCGAGACCTCTGGGTGATTGGAGAAGTGAGTGGGTTGTGCGCACGTAATTTAGGATAACCACACCATTTGCTACGTGCATGACCGTCCAAAGTCGGCACCGGTTGCCCATTGGTATCGTCGATTTATGTGTAGTCTTTTGTGTTTGATGTTTACATGTCGTATGTCTCTTTTTCGTCTCATACTATGTTCGTCTTTTGTGTTTTTGCATCGGGTGTTTTGGTGTTTCGCTGTTGGTGCTGCAACAGGGTCTTGTTGGAGATCCCCTCCCTTCTTCTGATAAATCATTAATGTGCAATGAACACATTTTGCCTTGTCATATCTTTCAGCACTATATGCACTAATAAAGTTTTGAACTAATCTTTGATAAGTAATTAAGTTTTCCCAATTGAACTTAATACTGTGACCTGTAACAACTTTAATAATGCATTCTTTCTATCATTGACAAGCAGGTAAAAAAGTTATATAATTTCTTAGACTTATATACACAAGGTTCGCCCACACCGCTTGGGATCGAAACGTATGATGTTGTGATTCCTTACTGAGGCTTTTTATTGTTTTCTCATCATCTAAGTGATACTGAACAAAACTGATGAGACGTTGCAGTAGGTCAATGCCTAATAAGTAAGTCCATGCCGTTTATATATCTGAAAAGTCTATAGATTTTGCAAACTCTTCCAGAGTTCGTCAAAAAGGAATGCAAAGTCAAGAGCGTTTTTTTTTTGTCATCGGCAAACCGTTGAAGTGCTTGCAAAAACTGTGAAATCTTCATACACCTAGACGATATGGATTTATTTATAAGACATTGCCCTACTGCAACGGCTCATCAGTTTAGTAAAGTTTAATTAAGGTATTACCCAAGTCAAAAAATTGATGGCCATTAGTGTATTACTTATTTATAAATAACGAAACAAAGAAAGAGATATAACTGCTGATTTTTACAAATGTAAATCCTGATACAATACTTCTCAATTTGCAAAACGCTGATGCAATGTAAATCTCAATTCAATGGCGTATTTTGGCTGAAAAAGTTGTTTTTCAGTGCATGTACTGGAAAAAATTCAGGGTCATTCCACTTTTTGTAAATGGTT
The DNA here is from genome assembly GCA_028142955.1 of Pinctada fucata. Taxonomy (NCBI): domain Eukaryota; kingdom Metazoa; phylum Mollusca; class Bivalvia; order Pterioida; family Pteriidae; genus Pinctada; species Pinctada fucata. The sequence goes on along the minus strand of AP027115.1, from coordinate 20,899,836 downwards.
AAATTCTGCATGGAATTTTTTTCGTTAAAATCGTAGGCAGGGCATGCGCGCTTTTAATTTTCAGTATTTGGCTAAATAACGAAGAAATGCGAAAATGAAAGTGACATGCCTTGAAGATGGAGGCCGCCATTTTGGAAAAAAATGCACTTGATGATTTCTCTGTTAAAATGAAAAAAATACAAGAAGTTATCACAATTAAAGAAGATAAAAATAAATATTGGGTCATTCAAGAACCAAATAGGCATGCACGATTTTCTTTACCTTGTCTTGATCATGGAAAATTCTCATAAAAAATCTGGTACCCTAGGTCATGACGAAGTGCAAGTATACAAAATATTCCTACGCCGTCAGCATATAACATGAAATTGATCTCTCATGAAGATTTATACTTATATAAGCATGTATATTGTACAAATACTACTCTCATTTAAAAAAGAACAATTAGTAATCATGTATCATGACATTTCTAAACTTCTTTATGCTCTTTTTTCTTGTAGAAGGTATTTCCTGTGAGACGTAAACAGTCCTGATCTTTGCACGGTGATCAAAACAAAGTTCTTTACAGCTGTTTTCTAGTAGCGATTGGTAAGATCGATGTTCTATTCATATTTTTAATTGTTGTCTATCATAAATCAGTGCCCATCAATGTGATCATACACGATATAATCACACAATGAGCCAAAAATCGTGTGATCATCGGTGATCTATGAACCATCTGACAGTTCTAGAACAATGTTTTAAACGTATTTTTTTTTTTTTTTGTGATTTGAAAACATTTTGGATCTTGATAACCAAAATCAAAGTAAATGGCACAAATTGAATAAAATTATGAAATAAATTAATGAATTATTATTGAATGTTTTGAGGCATATCCTTTATGGAAGCCCATACATGTAAACAAGCTAAATAATTCAACTACTTTTCTGATAAGTCACTTCTATGTAAACACAAATGGCTTGTAAAAAGAAAGCATCAAGAGTCTTTGGAAAGAGCTCTGGTATAAGGAGATGTCAGCGAAAAATAAGACATTCTGGTCGTAGGAAGTATGCTCTATTGACTTCAAGAAGAAAATTGGTCATTCACATCAAACGTAAACAAAGTCACACCCCTCTAATGACAACAAATACCATACAGAAAATAATATACAAATCAAGTCTAGATATCAGTGATGAGAGACAACGTCTTAAATTAAAAATCAGGCGAGTTGTTTCATCAAAAACACAGCCCCAAGGGTATCGATTCATGAACTTAGATTGCCTTCAGTCTCATATCTCTGATATAACTCTACATGCTTGCACCTGTCCACAAGCTATCCAACTTGCATCTCAAGGAATGTCACCCTTAAAGATTGAATCCGAGCTACAAAATATGGGACTAGCCAGCATTCTCGGAGTGGTGTGTCAGGGTTGTCGGAAACAGTTCAAGCTTGTTAACAGCCCAACGCTACCAGAAAGTAAAAGGTATGACATAAATGTACGGGCAGTCTGGGGAAGTGTTTCAACTGGTAATGGTCCCTCCCACTTAAATGAGTTACTCGGTACTATGAACTCCCCTGGATTATCATCGACATCATTTACATCAATAGAGGAGGAAATAGGAAAATGGTGGGCCAATACATTGAAAGACAGCATGCTAAAAGCAGGCGTTGAGGAACGTAGATTGGCAATTGAAAGGGGATCATTTCACCAAGAAATCCCAGCCATTACTGTAATCACAGATGGGGGTTGGAGTAAGAGAACCCATAAGCACTCTTACAACGCATTAGGTGGTGTTGCCATCATTATTGGTAAGGAGACTGGGAAACTATTGTTTTTAGGAGTCCGTAACAAATACTGCTATATTTGCAATACAGCTGCAAGTAACAAAACAGAACCAAGAGACCATTCGTGTTATAAAAACTGGGATTCAGACAGTCTATCAATGGAGAGTGACATAATACTAGAAGGATTTAAGGAGGCAGAGTCAACACATGGGGTGCGGTACATGAGGATAATAGGTGATGGGGACTCCTCTGTTTATGCCAGGATAAGGGATGAAATACCAGTTTGGGGTAGATATGTTGTGAAAGAGGAATGCTCTAATCATGTCACTAAGTGTCTTCGCAGCAATCTAGAAAAACTTGTATCGGACAACCCCCTTTACAAAGGGAAGAATCACCTCACAAAGTCTGTGCGTATTAGGATTGTTTCAGCAGTCCGGGGCTCCATAAGATTTAGATCAAAAGAAATGAAAGATGGAAAGAGATCAAGGGATGATGCGGTAAGGATGTTAAAGCATGATATACGAAACTGTGTTCATCACATATTTGGATACCATTCTGATTGTTCAGATTTTTGCAAGGCAAAGGGGCAACAAAATACATGTACTGGTAAGACTACAGATACACAGGACTGTGATGCGGAAGAGGGACCATCAGATATATTTGAGGAGCAAATATCTCACTGGAAGGATGGCTCAACAGTTGATACGCAGGAAGAATCTCGCCTTGGCACCAGCATAAAATTCTCCGATGTTGAACAATCTATTATTAGTGATGTGTCGGTCCTATTAGCTAGAATAGCAGAGAAGGCAGATCGTCTTATCGGCAACACTACCACTAATTTAGCTGAGTGTTGGATGCATATTAGATGCAAATTTGATGGTGGAAAGATATACAATCTGTGCTTTAGAGGCTCTTGGCATGGCAGATGTTATGCTGGTGGACTTCGGATGAATTTTGGTCCGGAATGGTCTCCAATCGTTTGGGAAAAAGCAACTGGTACAGAAGCTGGCGTCTACCACAGAGCAACATATACACGAAGAAGACAACAATTAAAGAAGGCCAACAAGCACCACCAAAAAAGTGAAACAAAACAAAAAAGATGGAAGAGAAAGATGGCTAGCTTCAGACAAAATTCTACAAAGAAGGCAAAAAAATCTTATGGCCCAGAAGCATTGGATGTATCAGCAGACATTTCGACAGCAGAACTTGACAAAGAGAAGACAGGATTTTACAACAAACATGTTAAGGTATCAACACAACAGATAAATCAAATTTCTGCATCAACTCTCAATCAATCACAATCTGGACTTTGGTATACAGAAAGAAAAAGAAGACTTACTGCTTCTAATTTTGGACATATTGTTAAAAGAAGACCTTCCCTCCCAATCAACAAAATAGTCAAGAACTTGCTTTATATGAAATTCACTGGAAATCGTCACATCAAAAATGGACTACTGCAGGAGAGATCTACAATAGAAGAGTACAAATTGAAGAAGGCTGAAGAAGGAGAAAATGTTATTGTTCAATCATCTGGTCTGATCATCAGCAAAGATCATCCCTATTTGGCTGGAAGTCCAGATGGTATTGTCACCACATCTTCATGGAATACAGGCCTTATTGAAATAAAAAATCTCTTGCATTCCAAACCAATAAATCTTCATCAAGCATCAGAAAATTCAAATTTTTGCCTTATCAACAAAAAAGGAACTCTATATTTAAAAGAAAACCACATTTACTATCATCAATGCCAGGGACTTATGAATATTTGCAACTTTGAATGGATTGATTTTGTTGTAAGGACTCTTAATCCGTACCAGATGATCATTCATAGAATAACACGTGATAAGGACTTTTGGAACAACACCATGCTACCAAAGTTACATGCATTTTATTTCAACTGCCTCCTTCCAGAATTAGCATCTCCGAGAGAGGGAAAGTCTCCAGGCATTAGAGAGCCAGGAGTTTGGGTAAGCGTACTTCCCCCACCCTTGAGAATAAGATCATTGTTTTCATAATGACAGTTCTCTTTCTTGATATGCCTCAAAATTTTCATATTCATGTACGGTACTAATGCTTTTTAGTTCACATGGTTCATAGACTTTTAAGGGCCCGACATTTGAATGTCCAGGGATCACTATAGGAATCACGTTGTTTGTCTTTCCATCAACCATTTTAGATGTCACACAGTATCTAAAATACTTATATATATATTTAAGGATTAAGCTTTCATATTTTATACATGCGTTCATTTTGATTTGAGAATGATACATTTTTGGATCAGAATGTCAAATTTCAAGGTCATACCTTAGTTTGACAATTTATATCAAATTTGACAGTTATTTCTGGCTGTTATATCAAATTGTCTTAAGGATAGAGCTTTCATATTCTATACATGGGTCATGGATTCACTAACATTTCAGGTGATGATGATTCATAATTCAAGGGTAAAAGGTCAAAGGTCAAGGTCATACATTTCATTCAGTATATACATTATATCTCTTTGGTGAATGGGAGGTTGTAACACATTATCTCAAATAGTTTTGAGAATAGAGTTTTCATATTTTATCCTTAGGCTCAATAAAAATATTATGATACATGTTTGTATTACCTTTATCTGTACATACATGTCAGAGGGAGTACTTTAAGTCCTCTTGCGTTAAAAAATGTACAAACAGTATACATGGTATATTCATTCTTCTATAACTTTTCCTTTTATGGTTTCAGTACACTCCAGCAGCCCCACAGATCACTAAGCAAGGACGAAGATCAAGAGCCAAAAAGAGGTCTACAGCTGACACAGACACTGACACCGAGACTGATTGTACAAGTGATCCCACTCCATGCAAAACGCAAAGAAGGTAACCTAGTTGTGTGCACAGAAAATCTTATTTACTGTTATTTTGGGCATTGAGGATTTTGATTATCTTAATATTATTAAACTGAAGGCTACAGTAATCAATCGTGATACATGTAATACGTAATAAAGAAATAAAAAAGAATATATTCAAACAAATTCAAATGATACCTTATGTACATTATAAATTTAAATTATGTAAAGCTAATTTATTTCTTCATGATTACAGTTCTAGGAAGAAGTCTGGAAGTGTGAAATTTGTTGGTAGAAGAATAAGTCATGAATGGGTTATCGATGAGCAGAAGGGATTGACAGAGTGGTATCCAGGAACTGTCGTATCATTGTTGTCGGGAAAGGACGGAGAACCAGGTAACAATCATATAGAATGACACGCATTGAGATTTTTCATTTAAAAATTCAATAAATCATTCTTTGAAAATTATGAAAGGCACAAATGCATATGAAGGCTTTTGTTTTCTTGTAATCAATGATATGTGTACATGCAGTTATTTATTTGTCAGTCTGTCTATAGTGTCTACCCTATAAATTTAAGAAATAACAACTAGCTGTGGTTTATTGTCCGGTAATTCCCTGAGTCGCATGAACCAATCAAATTATCACCTCGACGTTTCGCATCTCGGCGAGGTGATAATTTGATTGGTTCATGCGACGAGTGGAATTACTTGACATTTATGACTTGCATTACCCAATATTTACATCACTATTAGATTTCCCATGCTGAACTCCCATTATGCAACTAGAATTGTATTCCAATAACTTGGATTGCCTATTGTGACGTTACAAGCACGTTTAGAAGTTTGGAGAATTTACCATTGTTAGAATACTTTTGGTGCTGTGATTCGCTGTATAAGCAATGTTAGTTCAAAAATGGGGTCTCTAATATTTAGCAAAAATGTAAATATAAGATATGACTGTCTTACTTTTGGTGTTCATGGGTGTATAATTCGGGTTGGCACACATGCAAATCTTCCGAGAATCGCTTCAAGATTCACGGAATTTGCACGTGACCAACCAGAGTTATATACACCCATGAACACCAAAAGTAAGACAGTCATTTCTTAATTGAAGTATCACTGTACATAGTGTGTATTTTACATGGAGTGTGAACTCTCTCAAGTCTTATTGTTCTTTGTCATTATTGATAATATGGCTTTGCACATACATATATTTGCATGAAATTTATTTTGACATCTGTTCCAAATTTTAATTGCAATAATTGATAATTATATGCAAGATAAGTTTACCTTCCAATTTTATTACAGGTGCAGTCTATCAAGTGTTATATGATGATGATGAGGAGCCCTATGAGGTGGATCATTTGACTAAGGATTTAAAGTCATCTTCAGTCAAATTTCTTGATATTTGAAATTCATACCAATGCCTACCATTAAATAGATTGATCTGGATTGTCTTAGTAAGTAAAGCATATGTATGTACTGTACAATTTCTTTGAATATTATATTTAGAACTGAAATCCCCCCTTTTTTTCTCGTCAAGTTTTAAACACATAATAACTCGGTCATCTTTAATTGCCAGTTTTTTCATTTATATCTCAAATTCTAATTCATTCTGTTTGTAATGTGCATTCTGATTGGCTGAGTGATTAAAATCTGCAAGGGGATTCACTTTTCACTGCAGTTTTTGCTATGACGTCAAACATTGCTATGGCGACGTTGTTAAAAGCAGACACTTTCTAGATTCTTACTGACTAAAGCATTAGAATTCTGGGTTACCATACTGATGTTTTACAAAAACTGACAGGGTATTGGTGAGTCCCCCATCAGAAATATCTGTTTTACCACTCGGCTGATGCATCGCGGTAAAACTCAATTTCTGACAGGGGATCAATATCCTGTCAGTTTTTGTAAAACACACGCATGGTAACCCCAAAATATTATATCAAAATGTAATGTCAAGATAAGTTTACATTCCAACATTATTACAGGTGCAGTATATGAAGTGTTCTATATGAGGAGGAGGAGCCCTTTGACTGAGGATTTAAAGTCATCTTCACTCAAATTTCTTGACATTTGAAATTCATGCCAATACCTTGCATTAATTAGAGTGATCGGGATTGTGTTAGTACATGTAAGTAAAGCATATGTATGTACCGTACAATTTCTTTGAATATGATCTTTAGAACTTAAATCTCCCCCCCCCCCTTTCTTATTTTCTCATCAAGTTTTAAACACATATTAGCTCACTCATCTTAAATTACCAGATTCACATTATATCTCAAAATATTATATCAAAATGTCACGTCAAGATAAGTTTTCATTCCAATATTATTACAGGTGAAGTATATGAAGTGTTCTATATGATGAGGAGAAGCCCTTTGACTGAGGATTTAAAGTCATCTGCATTCAAATTTCTTGACATTTGAAATTCATACCAATTCCTAGCATTAAAAACAGTGATCTGGATTGTGTTAGTAAGTAAAGCATATGTATGTACTGCACAATTTCTTTGAATATGATCTTTAGAACTTAAATCAACCCCCCCCCCCCTGTTATTTTCTCCTCAAGTTTTAAACACATAATAGTTCAGTCATCTTTAATCGCCAGTTTTACATTATATCTTCAAATATTATAGCAAAGTGTCATGTCAAGATAAGTTTACATTCCTACGTTATTACAGGTGCAGTATATGAAGTGTTCAATATGAGGAGGAGGAGCCCTTTGACTGAGGATTTCAAGTCATCTGCATTCAAATTTCTTGACATTTGAAATTCATACCAATACCTAGCATTAAAAACAGTGTTCTGGATTGTGTTAGTAAGTAAAGCATATCTATGTACCGTACAATTTCTTTGAATATGATCTTTAGAACTTAGAATACCCCCCCCCCCCTTTTTTTTCTCCTCAAGTTTCAAACACATAATAACTTGCTCATCTTGAAGTACCAGCTTCTTATCATATATCTTTTTACATTTATGATCATATTATGAATATTTACACCTTGTAATTCAGTCAATTATACTTAGAAATGTTATACAATGACAAAAATTGGTTTCCATAGAAAAGTAGTTCATTGTTTAGTTGAAAGTGAAAGTAGATTTTCCATACAGAATAATCCTTTATTTCAAATATGTTTTGCTTCTCAATTGTTTAATTTGAAACAAAACTATATTGCGCATGCCCTTGTAGGAAGATAAAGGATGTTATTTATTCACTAATTTTTCAGAGACGACTTCATTCAAATTTGTTTGATTTTCTGTGCAACGGACACCTTGAATCACTCGTCATTGATACTAAAGGTAAGTTTTCAAAATATTATTATCATCAATACATTCCTTAGTTAATCCTCTTTCCAATGATGTATCATACATAAATAAATTTATGAACACTTTGGATATTTTTATGTTCAAAGTTTAGGGCAAATTTGACTTGGGTAATACCTTAAGAATTAAAAAAAAATACCAAAATACTCTCTAAGGAATCACAACACCATACTTTTCGATCCCAAGAGGCGGCGCAGACGTGACAAAAAAGCGAATGAGAACAGAATCACATATAACACCATAATCAAGCTATGTTTTGATAACTACAAGTCACATTAGCCATTGTGGTCATTCAGGTAAAAGTGTTTATTCGACCACTACCTGTCGCCTATCCTCAAATATAATTGAGTACACGATAAGTTATTTTTTCACAGATCAATCTGTGTATTCAAATTTAAATTTTTTTAGGTGCAAATGTAATTGAAAAGAAATACCTGAAATATAATTAGCAAAATACACAGTTTTAGATTTGTAAGTGATTAAACTGCAATTACATGTAATTGGAAAAAAAACTTCAATTACACAAAAAATATATGACTTGCTGTTCATTGTCTCTTGCTGTGTGTGTGTTCTCTGTGTTTTCACTTAGGGTGTTTAGTGTGTTGCTGTTGGTGCTGCAACCGAGTCTTGTTGGAGATCCCCTCCTATCTTCAAAACACGTTATTAATTGTTATTAATTACAATTACATTTTTTACCTCATCCCTGTTTGGATGAGGTATTCACTGGTAATATGTGGACAAGCGATAACTCTTATTAATTTATATTAGCAAACAATGGAGATAAAATTTTATGACATTAGTAACAATTCTCTGTAACCATCAACCTAAATTTGGCACGCATGGTGACCAATCATGATTTAATTTTACATACATAATCATTGTAACCTGACCATTGATATATGAGGGAAATTTACTTGAGCCGTTGCCATGGCAACCGATGAGCATTGACATCAAGGGACATCATTATCTTTGTCTTTTAGAACAAAGGTTCTTGCACAGATAAGTCATATTCTGAGATCATGCGTGCCACAACCCTCATACAGAAGGGTTCACATTTACAGAGAATTGCTGTTAATATGCAGTGTTTCACATTTACTTTTGGACATTGGAATTATTTGGGTTTATTTTCATCAGTTTATCCGATTCATTACATTGATTTCCACTCAATCTTTTCTTTTATTATTATTATTTAGTGTCTTTTAGGTGTTTATTTTTATTTCTAATGTTGCTTTAAAGAGAAAATGTGAATGTTTCCTTTGCTAAGCCAAAGAGCATTTCTAAGAAAGTAATGACATAATAAAATTTCAATTTCAAGGTGTAATTTTATGCCTGAGTATGGGGATCGCTAGTGCCACATGGAATTTTAGAAGATCATGTCCCAGAAACTTTACAATGAAGTGCTCACAGTATGGATGCAGATGTAAACGACTCTCATGGGGTATGAGTACAACCTCAGACAAAAGATAAAACAAATTACGTTATCTGGTTTTTTATCGGAATGTCATACTGGTATCAGATTTTATTTGAAAATTTCTGCTCACAAAATTTTCTCAAATTTCTTAAACCTGGGTCCTGTAGCATCATATTCCAGCCATTTTGCGATGTCTTTCGGTATATTTAGGACATACTTTTCACAGATTTTGGTCATATTACATTGAGGATCACTGACGAGGGTTTATTACCCGAAACGTGCATGTCTGGTCCATGCTGTAAATTTATCTGCTCTAAAATGATGCTAATGAATTTGAAGACGTTAAACAGTTCTCGTAATTGTGCTCCATCGACAATATTGGATAATGTGCAATGCCGGAGATATGCCTTTAAATTATTAGTCCAGTACGAAGCTTAAAGTTCTTTTGATGACTTCAGGATAAAATCTATGGGAAAGAATGCAGTCTATCGATGTTTTAAATTCAATTTTCATTTGCCCTTAATCCATCTAATTTTGTTTTTATAAACCGTAAAATGAAGGTATGCCAAATATAACTTTTGAACAATTCAGAATTTGTTGTTGTTGTTGTTCTTCTTCTTCTTCTTCTTCTTCTTCTTCTTCTTCTTCTTCTTGTCAGGTACAAAAGCTTTTCCTAACAGTACTAGACCTATTTCTTCCTGTTCAGAGAGAATTATGTCCCTTAAAAGTTTTTAAGCGTTGAGTTTTTAAAGAAAATGATTGCATTGAATCATTTGATGAACGTTTAAACAAGTTTTTAATAATCTGAATTTGTAAGTATACTTATATATATCTTTGTAAGATTCATTTATTTTAATGTAGAATGATGTTTGACAACACAATGTCATACATCTTAAATGCGGTAAGAAAATGAGGATCCTATGCCTGTTTTGTACATATACATAAAATTGATACATTTACTCATATTTCTTGCAATTGCAGGTATATTAAAAAGATGTGGATTTCTATTGAAAAAATGTGTTAAAGCAGACATGTACGAAAGAAATACTACTGTCCTGTTCACTAAATCCAGAGCACCCTGTTTTCTCAGTTTTCTCTAAAACATAATATTGTCATCGTCCAAAAAGAAATCTGTTTTATAGTACTCCTTTTGTTTTGGCTGTACGTCAATTCATTTAAAGTAGGACGGAAAATAAAAAGTCTACGGGGATTTTCTATAGTAAAATCACTTGAAATGCGTGACGTCGGATACTTTTGACGTCACTGTTTACTATCATTGACATGGAGAACAATATGGCGGCGGCTTGAAATTAACATGGGAATTCCCCGTAGACATTTATTTTTCATATTGCGGCTTGAAGGCAGTTGATACGGAAAGTTGAAGTTAATTCTCAGTTACGACTAAAGGAGATCACTCCTCAGAAACAATAATTATAAAGAAAATTCTTATGACGACAGAATAAATTGCCAAAACAGGGTGCTCTGGATTTAGTGAGCAGGACAACAGAATAAGTCTAGTTTTTGTGCGGACTCCTCGGGTGTTTGCATGCATCACCTCGCTGCAGTCGGTAGCTTGGATCGTTCTTGGCACTCCCTTATTCCCTTTTAACTTCCATTTTCATATCCATCTCTATGTTACTTTGGTCCGTGTTTTGCTGTTTTGTTTTTGGCAATAGCTTACAGTGATGCTGCTGCTATATTCAATAATCATGCGTAGCGTAGTTAGAGACCGTCAAAATGTGCGGGTTGTACGCACGCTAAAACGACTGAATAACCACATTATTTGCTACTACCGTTGAAGATTACCGTCCATAATTGAAAACGGCTACCAACTGGTTCGCTGGTCCATGTGTAATATTTTGTGTTAAGCGTTTTGATGCCACGTTTACTGTTCAATCTTTTACTTGTTCCGTCTGTGTTTTCTCATATGAATATTTTGCAGTGAGTACTTCAACCTAGTCATGTCCGTTAGAGATCCTCCTCTTTCTTATCGTCCTATGAATAATATAGCTGAGTTCTTTTAACTTTCAACTTAATTTAACTCTAATTTAAATTAAAGAAGATCATCAAATCTATGTGTAATAAAATTTATCTATTGTTAAATTTTGACAATTTGACAGGTTTTCTTTGAGCTGTTGCGACGGTGTTGCATGCAATCAGGAGATGCTGACCCTCCCCGGGCACCTGGTCTCACTTCGGAATGTTCTTCATTCCGAGGATCACAACAGTTCCAATGGAAATTCTAATGATTTGCCTTGCCGAATAACTGATGTTTATTGAAAATTACTACGAAAAGAAGCAATATCAATATATACTTTGTTTGATAGAAGAGTGTTTACGTGTTTATGTATTCATACTCCAGATTTCCTATTTATCAGTATAGAAATTTATATGCATGATGTGGATGGGCAATATATAAAGCATTAATTGTGAATCAAAATGCATCTTTCAGTGGAACGCATAAGCCTAAAATGCAGATCCTACCAGTGCAAATATTCATGTAAATACTATGACTGTTTCATGGGATTATGCACATGTAAGTAACCCTCAACAATAAATATGCGTTTCTGCCCCCCCCCCCCTTCCCAGGGGCAACCCATGTGTAAATTGTGACTACAGCCTAAATAATTATTGCTATTATCTAGGACTTTGACCTTTGACATATCGATTTATTGATATCAAAGGAATCTTCCTCTTAACATCAGCAAGAAGTGACTTAAATTAGTTGCTTTCTCTGCTGAGTAACCGAATGAGTGGGAGAGTTGCTTGCATGGAATCCGGATAATTACATCATTTGCGACTATCGTGACAGATCTTCGTCTCCATAGTCGAAACCCGTTGCCCATTCGTCTTGTTGGTATATGTGTAGTCTTTTGTGTTATAATAACAACATTAATGTTTGGTATTCTTTTCTGTCTTGTGTGTCTCATTGTGCTTATCCATTATACACTGTATGTTTTCGTATTTGAGCATTTTGGTGATTTGCACCACTATTGTGCGTACTTAGAGACCTCCGGGTAATCGGAAAAATGGGAGGGTTGGCGCACGTAATCCGGATAACTACATCGTCTGCTACTTGCGTGGCATATGGACTCCTTAGTCGGCCCCGGTTGCCCATAGGTCTCGCTGGCTTATGTGTGGTATTTTTTCTTTCATGTTTCCTGTGGTGTGAGGTCTTTTTTTTGTCCCTCTCTGTTGTTGAATGCTCTGTGTTTTATTGGGTGTTTTTGGAGTCTTGCTGTGGGTGTTGCAACCGATCGAGTGTTGTTGGAGATCCCCTCCATTTTTGCTATGGGTGCATGATGTAATCGAGTCCTATAAGATAAAATTTCCCCTCCTTTCTTTCTATGATTATGAAATTACATCACCATTGTTCCAGGAATGTTACGGCCTTCACTGTCTGTTCCCTGATACATTTTGTCTCAATTTTCGATTTATCTCTCTAAATCCAGAGAAATCTGACAGTTTTATTGGAAATGTAACATGTTCTATACTTTCTATCACATATTTATCGGACTAATATTGCATTATAAAGAATGTTGAACGTTACATATGTTTTATTTTTTTCTAGGTTAATAGTCAAAGAACATAAAGAAAGGGCAAAAGTGATGAAAAATTTATAAACGCATTCATCGTTGCTCAAAAGTCAACTAATTGAAATAAAGTGTGTGCAAAAAAGCAATGTCAATTTCTCAAGTGCTTTGTATTTTCAAAGGGGTCTTAATTTCTTTAATCATAGTACTGCATGTGGAGTTCTGTAGCAAGATCGCTTGAAATAAGATAGAACTTCAACCAAAAACAAAGATCATGGGATAACAAGATACACAGCAATGTTGACACCTCCATTGAAGCAATAAATATTAAAAAAAAATACACAAAAAAAGGAAAAGTAAACTTTTAAAGAAGTCAAATCTTCAAACAGCGCCGACTTAAAAAGATAATAGACTATAACAGGCGATGCTTACTCCTCCAGGGCACCTAGTCCCACCTCTAGCTTTAAGGGGTCCGTCGATGCTCAATTGAGTGCTCTATTGTGAGTGCTGTTGAGATTGTCGTCAGGATCTTCTTTATCTCATTTGTGTCACACTTACGCCCTTTGTCGTGTGTAACTCGTAAAAAAGTTCCCTGCGAGGGGTTTGACGGTAAGTGTTTTTTTTTTTTGTTTAATATTTCTCCTTGACATGGTCACCATAGCACTTTCTATATAGACATAATATTAGGCAGTGCATGTTTTGTATATATTGTTTTCATTTTCGTGCGTGAACATCGACGGCGGGTACGGCTAGGATGGAGGATGCTTAGACGGTCCTCCCGGACACCTGATCCCACCTCTAGTTTACTAGGGGTCCATCGATGCTCAATACTGAGTGCTCTATTGTGAGTGCTGTTAAGATAATTAACGTCAGGATCTTCTTTATCTCATTTATAACATAACATAGCGATCACTCATTTGCTTTTTTCTGTTTGCATTTTGCTTTTTGTGTGCCTCTAATTTTATACGAAATGGTTATATTGTCACCTTAGCAATATCATGCCGGAACCGGTATTCCATAATCAGCAAAGAGCAAAATGCAAAGAGCAAAATGCAAAGAGCAAAACGCAAAAAGCAAAGAGCAGAAACCAAAGAGCAATTTTTTAAAAAGCAAAGAGCAAAAAGCACAGAGCAAACACACAAAGCAACGAAAAAACGCAACAAAGCATAGAGCAGATTAAACTCAAAGAGCAGAGATCAAGTGCAAAAATCAAAGATCGAGAAGCAAAACGGAAAAAGCGAAGAGCAATTACGTACACATATAGGTTCTGCATGTTCAGGACTCATAAATCTGCATCCTACACAGACTTTTCAGTGATTTAAAAAAAAAAGGAAATTGGATCTCTACACCGCAGAAGGTTCAGTCCTCTGGATTATAATTAAACCTCTCACCTATCAAAAGTCTGAATTTCACAAAAGTGGATTTCCTCTTCATTTGGTGACAGGAAAGAGCAAAATGCAAAACAAATACAAAGAGCAAAATACATACAGCAAAGAACAAGAACTTTCCGGTGAATCGCCTATCTAAACTTTACAAAAATAAAAGAAAAGACAAATCCGGATTGAAGTACGTTTCGGTTTCATTTTAGAAACGACTTCACATTTCACTGTTTTGCGAAACTTCCGGCCAACTTTTCTCAACAGTTTTCGCGAAATATGCCACCAAAGAAAAACGAACCAAGTAAAAAGACACAAGAGAAAAAGAAAGATAAAGTTATTGAGGTACATAAACGTCTTTATGGCGTTGATTGTTCATTGGGGTGGCAAAATTAGCACGAGGCGCTTTTGTCAGAGATATTTCGGGCTTTGACACCTATCTCTTCATTTCATTGCAATTTACATAAAGTAATGAATTATTTAGATGAATACTTAATGCTCGAAAGTTGGGTTGAAAGTATTCAATCATTTCCAAAAAAGAAATGTAGTGATGATTATGTCTTACTGCCTGTCCTGCGGTAATTTCAATGGAAACTGAGGAGCTTCTTTAATTTTTGTCTAGCGCTAGCTATGCTCAAGCAAGGAGCGCGTAACTCTTCCAACCCCATTCTTAAGTGTCCGGAATACGTCACAAAATAGGCGCTTGAAAGTCCGACGAATAAAAGGCAATGGATGATAGGAAATCTGGGTCAGAAAAAAGTTTTCACAAGAGGGAACCCTGAAGTTTGAGTACCAAAATAGCAAACTTGTACACGTCATTACATGTGACCTTGAGGTTAAATAGAATTTGCTAAATCGTTGTATTTCTTAAAATCAGCTTATTACCTCATTCATTTTATTTTATCTGGTCTTATTTTGATAAGATATGCAGGATGACACTCTGAATACGGCAGTATCTCACCGGACTCTACCCAAACTTGCAAATTTTAGGACCTTGTTTGAGAGCCCTTTGGGAATGGGGTAAATTGTAAATGCTGTTTTCTTATCGAAAATAATCGGCTCTTGGCATTGAATAAAGAAAAATAAGACCAATATTTTATGTTCACTGTGTATAAAGATGATTTATAAATCAAACTGTGACAGAATTTAGTGATGACATTGTTGCAAAGCTGTACAGTTGGTCTCTGAATCAGTAGCTCTTCCCGAATTTTCTCTGACTTTGAACACTCGATCTTCTGGTCATATTATGGATTTAGTTGTCATAATTATAACACCTGCATTAACTCTATTGTTATTTTCAATGCATATCTTCAACAATCACATAAGTTTTTTGACATATTTTATTGAATTTTGTCAATCATTTTTTAAAATTGAGGTCAATTACTTCTATGGACAATATTATGTCATTGGACCAAAGGTCCTGCAAGCCCCAGTGTATAGGACGAAGGATTTGCTGTAAGAAATTCACTTGAAAAATAAAAATCATATCTGTTATACTTATATCTAAAAAGCTTTGCATAGGTTTAAAAAGTACTTTTAAGTTAATTCTAATAGTAAGGTTCTTCATATAATGGGTCAATGTTCCATGGTCAAAAGTGATTTAAAGTTTATCTTGTGCACTATTATTTTTAACAATAGCATGCTTTGAAAAGTAGGTATTTTTATCCCAAGAAATGTTATAATGTTGCTTTGAAGAAAAGAAGAAAAAAAATATTGAACATTTCTTTCCTTTTCGATATTTCAATGAAGACAATTGAATGTTGTACAGAACTGAGGACTTTCATGATGGTAAGCCTCAGTTTAGGTATGTGCAGAATTAAAATAAAGACATCTCCTTTGATATAGGTGACATTAGATTTGCTTGTAGATGATTGGACTATCTTCTCTTTTCTCAGTGACCTGAGCATGTAAATGGTTACACCACAAAAGACACAATTGATTTATATAAAAATTGATTTTTTCATAAGTGTCGTGGGAGATAACTCTCACAAGAAAAAATAAAAGGTTGTAACATTTATTTGAGTAAATTTGCATATCAAAACATGCAGTTGCATATTTTTGTGGTCTGTTTGACATTTTAATATCATATGCAAATTCTAGAATTATTAAACCCATTGTAGGTAGTAATATAAGGCCAAAATTTAGGTGTGACATGAATTTTCATATTTCAATCAGAAATTGAACAAATTTGGTGAAAAATTGAAATACTAAAAATGCCATAAAATGGACATTTTCCAGTATTTTTTAGTTCTGTTTTTTATTTTATGTTTGTGGAGTTTATCTCTACCCATAGACATAAAAAAAATTATGAAATTTTTGTTTCCAGAAAATCCTTGAGCATAGCTAGTAGCGCAACCTCAGTTTCAAATGCGTCCTTCATAAAGTGTGTGGGGAAAATCTGCGGCCCAGAGCTCGTTGTATATCTTATGATTATCGGTGTATTTTCCATTGCCAGTCCAAAAATAATGCATGTGCATTCAGATGAAACATACATCTGTTGATTCCTACCCGAAAATGTGAAAAATAATCCATTTAAACCATGATTCTGCCGTGTTTTATCTACCGATTGTACTCTCTGCAGTCTCCGCCATGATTCTAATATGAACTATGGCAAAGCCATGAAGGGGACGTAGCACTGATAGAAAAGTTAAAAGAAAGGAGGGGATCTCCAACAACACTAGGTTGCAGTACCCACAGCAAAACCCCAAAACACCCAATGCAAAAAAAAAAAAAAAAACCAAAAAACAACACAGAAAGACACCCACTGAAAAGACGCAAAAGCGACACCAAATCACACCATAGAAAAATTAAATATGAAAGACCACACATAAACCAACGAGACCAATGGTCAACCGGTGCCGACTTAGGACGGCCATCTGCCACATTAGTAGCAGACGGTGTGGTTATCCTCGATTAAGTGCGCACAACCCTCCCACTATTTCGATTTCCCAGAGGTCTCGAAGAAAGCACAATTGTAAAACAACCTCCTCACTGTTACTGTGTACAATTACCACACACAAACAAGACCGTAAAATGCAGGGGTCCAAGAAACACAGATGAATATGTACATGTAAATGAATATTTTTTTGTCACCATTGGAACTACTTATCAATAAATTTAACACACAGTGGCGGATTCAAGGGGGTACGGAGGCTTCCCCTCCCCGGCACTGTCACAAAAATTTCCAAAAAAAGTATATATTTTGGCCGATTTTCAGTAAATAATCGGCAAAATTTGCCCCTTGACCCATGGCAAAGAGGGCGCTAGATCCGCCACTAAGACAGGTGATTTAGCCAGAGCGAGATAATATTATAATTTCTAACACATAGACAAAACAGCATGATGACATGAAGCTCTTACTAGCGTCCTAAAAAGCGAAATGTAAATCTAAGTAAATAAAATGACCGACTTGAGATTTCTCATCAAATCATAGTAAGAACCCCCCCCCCCCCCTCCCCCCAAAAAAACCCCCAAGAACAGAAACAGATTAAAGGGCTGACGAAATACTTTGCCGAATCATGCTTAAGAATTAATTACCCCCCCCCCCACACACACACACACACACACCTTCCATGGGAAAATGAAATAATAGTAGATCCAGCATGAAATTAGGTACGATTTGACATGTCATTCCGAAAAAATATTTTCAATCAATATTTGTAGCTCTATAGATAAATAAATAATAGACAAATAAATAAAAATGAAAGATAAAAGATAAATATCCCCCTTTTCAAGAAAAATGATAATGATAATAAATCCAGCTCGAAATAAATGACGACTTGCGTGTCATTCCAAACCAAAAAAAAAAAAAATGTTTGGAATCAATATTTGGAGATAAAGAGCTGTTCAACAATAAAGTAGAAACCACAGGTTGCCGATGTTTAAATATCAATTTCAAAATAAAAATCAACCCTTTCAGCCTTTGTTGTTATTTATCATACGTACAGGGGGAAAAGATCCACAAGGAATTTAAATTGTCAATTTGATCGATGTACTATATCTTTGTCGATTCCCCATTTCTCCTAGTAGTTGCATGACATAACTATGAGTGCACGTGTACACTGTGTGAGTGACCTAAATGTCAATGTGACATAGTCAGTGACGCGCCATGCCAGACGAAGTTCAAGGACTGGCTGTGTATGCAACGACACTGTGTACAGTGTGTACAGCACTTGTGGGTACCCATGGATTCCATTAGTTTTTAGGATGTATACTTTGCAAATTCGGGTATTAGTGGATCAGACTTATTCAAAATTTAGGATGAATGTTTGATCTACTTTTGTCATTCATCTTCACCAGTGAAATGTTATGTCGAGGTAGGTTGTGATTATCACACGTTTCTAACTGTAGTTTCGACTGAAATCGATCTGTTACATGTTGCGCGTAATTGCGTGCGGTTCGGCACTACGATCTTATGATGAAATATTTCATTTCGTTTTTAGCTCACCTCGACGAAGTTGAGTGAGCTTATGCTATAACCCCACGCGTCCGCGTCCGCGTCCGGTTAAGAAGTTTGGGGTAGCTCAGTATCTGACAAAGTACTAATGCTACAGTAACCAAACTGGCACAAGTGATTCATCTTTGGATGCTGAGGTGAACCCATGCATCGTATGCAGCATCTGACCTACATTTTCCGCTTGAGTGACTCGGTTAAGAAGTTTGGGGTAGCTCAGTATCTGACAAAGTACTGATGCTACAGTAACCAAACTGGCACAAGTGATTCATCTTTGGATGCTGAGATGAACCCATGCATTGGATGCAGCATCTGACCTACATTTTCCGCTTGAGTGACTTGGTTAAGAAGTTTGGGGTAGCTCAGTATCTGACAAAGTACTGATGCTACAGTAACCAAACTGGCACAAGTGATTCATCTTTGGATGCTGAGATGAACCCATGCATCGGATGCAACATCTGACCTACATTTTCCGCTTGAGTGATTTGGATAAGAAGTTTGGGGTAGCTCAGTATCTGACAAAGTACTAATGCTACAGTAACCAAACTTGCACAAGTGATTCATCTTTGGATGCCGAGATGGACCCATGCATCGGATGCAGCATCTGACCTTCTTTTTCTACTTGAGTGATTTCGCTTTTAAAAGCCAATATTGAGCAGAGTATAAGTGCTACATGTACCAAACTTGCATATTGGATGTATCTTTGATCAAACTTTCATAAAATGACCTTGACCTACTTTTTCCGCTTGAGTGATTTTGCCTTTAAAAGCCAATATTGAGCAAAGTATAAGTGCTAGATGTTCCAAACTTGCATATTAGATGTATCTTTGATCAAACATTCATAAAATGACCTCGACCTACTTTTTCCGCTTGAGTGATTTTGCCTTTAAAAGCCAATATTGAGCAAAGTATAAGTGCTAGATGTTCCAAACTTGCATATTAGATGTATCTTTGATCAAACATTCATAAAATGACCTCGACCTACTTTTTCCGCTTGAGTGATTTTGCCGTTAAAAGCCAATATTGAGCAAAGTATAAGTGATACATGTACCAAACTTGCATATTGGATGTATCTTTGATCAATCTTTCATAAAATGACCTTGACCTACTTTTTCCGCTTGATTGATTTTGCTCTATAAAGCCAATATTGAGCAAAGTATAACTGCATGTACCAAACTTGCATATTGGATGTATCTTTGATCAAACTTTCATAAAATGACCTTGACCTACTTTTTCTGCTTGAGTGGTTTTGCCTTTAAAAGCCAATATACATGCACTAAGAAATATGTTTGAATTGAATTTTGCTGTCACGAGGTGAGCTTCGTAATCTGTGATTACCTATGTTTAAATCTCTGTTCAAAAGCGTCTTCCCTCTTTATTTTTTACTTGTTAATGTATACGGTACACATAACTTCACGCGCATTTACGTTTCAAAAAACGACGTCATAATGAACATCACAAGCTGCCGATGTTTATCTATTTAAAAAATAAATAAAAAATAAAAGCTGACCGTTTGTTGTTCTTCTTTCCCTGTATGTGCGATAAAAAACAACAAAAGGTTGGTTTTTATTTTTTGATAGATAAATATCGGCAGCCTGTGATGTGCATTTCCATTCGTAACCTTTCTGTCTTCTCTAACGTTCGCCGTTTCCGCATGTACCGTGCACACAAATTTTGAATCGAAGGTAATGGTAAGAAAAACGGGAAAATGCATGCTTTTTGCTTATTCATGTACACACGTCTATCTTGATGGCGACTTCGTCGGCGCTTCGCGCCGACTACGTCCCCTACTATATTTGTACCAAGTGATCAGCATTTTGAGGCCCCATAGGGGTTAATACCTATGTTTTTAAGTAATCAGCTGTTTCAGGCGGTAAATACGATTTTAAACATTGTTTTATTTTTTCTGTTTAATCTTTTACTTTTTTTTTTAGTAGAATGGAAATCGTTTTAGGTGAAATGAAGAAAGAATAAATTATATCATTTAATTAAGAGAAAAAAGGGGGGATTATCTAAATTTCTTGTGCTATTTTCCCCATCTTAAAATGGGAATTTAATTAACATGATTCTATGTTGGTTTTTATTTTCGTTAAATATAGATTATTGATCGACTTTCTGAGAAAAATTTTTAAAACCAATCCCGTTTCAGAATGAATGAATAAAAAAACTCCCCCTTTTTTTTCTTTCTTTTCATGAATCAAATAAAACAAAAAAAACAACAAAGAAAAAAAAAAAAAAAAAACCAGCAAAAAAAAAAAAACAAAACAAAACCAAAAAAAAAACCGCAAAGGGAGTTGAATCTATGAAAAAAAGTTCACTAATCCCCGTTTCAGAATGAATAAACCCCCCCCCCCTTATTTCTTTCTTTTTCATCAGTGTTGAAGGAATACAACATAGAAAGTCGATCAATAATTTATTTTAAAAGAAAATAAAAAAAATATTTTATAACATAGAATCATTTTAATGAAATTCCCAATTTAAGATGGGGAAAATAGCACAAGAAATAATCCCCCCTTTTTTTCTCTTAATTTAAATGATATGATTTATTCTTTCTTCATTTCACCTAAAATGATTTCCATTCTGCTAAAAAAAATAAAACATTAAACAGAAAAAATAAAACAATGATTAAAATTGTATTTACCGCCTGAAACAGCTGATTACTTAAAAACATAGGTATTAACCCTTATGGGGCCTCAAAATGCTGATCATGTGGTACAAATATAGTAGAATCATGGCGGAGACTGCAGAGAGTAATATTGGTAGATAAAACACGGCAGAATCATGGTTTAAATGGATTATTTTTCACACTTTCGGGTTGGGATCAACAGATGTATGTTTCATCTCAATGCACATGCATTATTTTTGGACTGGCAATGGAAAATACACCGATAATCATAAGATATACAACGAGCTCTGGGCCGCCGATTTTCCCACACACTTTATGAAGGACGCATTTGAAACTGAGGTTGCGCTAGACAAAAATTAAAGAAGCTCCTCAGTTTCCATTGAAATTAGTCCTGCGGTACTGCTGATTTAGGAATTTGAGTTTTGTCGGAATATTTTCGATTAAAAATTCATAATTAGGATTAGTTTTCAAAGTCTTGTAACTATTTCTGAAAGTTATATATCTGTACAACCAAAAAACCCAATGGCAGATCCAGAGTGTGCACTGCCAGGTAGGGCTGAGCGTTTTGGTACAAGACTTGGAAATACGTACCGGTACCACGGTATTTATTTCCAAAAAAACGATTTTTAATGATATTTTTTATCTTTACATTTTTATGTTGTTTCTTTGAAAATTATGAGCAAAGACGATGAAATGTCTGTACTATGCTACACAACCTAATTTAGATTCCAAAAAATAGATAAATAACTTAGTAAGGCTTGATTAACCTTTAAAAACGTACACCAAAACAACTGCACATTCTTGATGTCGAACTGGTCACATGACTAAATTTCCGCCATGTTTACAGGGGGATGTGCCTCCTGGTTATTCACTGTGCTCAATGAAAAAGCCGCATTTTTTGTTTGCTCCTTCTTCAAATCTCCTTTTACATGTGTATATTGAAACCAGAGGAGCTAAGAGCTGATTCATCAATGTTTCCTTCAATAATTTTTAGAAGTTTTGTCCTTGAAATAAACATTCGATTCTTGATATGATTTATAAAGCAGTTTTCCATACATTAGGCTCTATGATAAACACCAAGTATTTCCCCCAACTATTTTCAGAATTCCTCTATCTCTAATGGAACCTTTGTGTGACATGAATATCATTTAATTTCCATTGTCATTTTCAAGAAACGAAGATTCTGATTGGCTGAGAAATTTGGTTAATACATCGATCAACACAATTTTTCACGGAAGACTATTTATAGCACTATTTTTAGAACCGGGGGTTCCCTCAAACACGAATGAACTCGTTGCTGAAAATACAATTGTTCATGTTTGCTTATCATTTCATGGGTACCATTTCTTTTCTACTTACTCAAAACTTAACAGTGCATGTAGAATTTGCTCAAACTGGTCCTTATTCCTAAGATATAAAGAGACGATCGTTCGCTGTTTGAATCATGGTGGCTGCCATAACTTGTTTTGGCAGACGTATCATTGCTAAACCCTCCGACTTAGGAAATATAGTGCGGTGATTGATTGTTTTAAGATCCAAAAAAACAGTCTGTTTTCCATAAATAGATGATAATAAAATGATAAGAAATGAATCTTATATTTTTTCTGTTGATGCAGGTATCACCCGAAAAATTGGACAGAAAACTTTTGCATCAACGCGCTACGCGCCTTGATGTAGTTTTCTGTCCAATTTTTCGGATGATACCTGCATCAACAGAAAAAATATGAGATTCATTTCTTAAGTCAAAGACAAAAGAAAATAAATCATTGATATACTAAGGAAGAAACACTTCACCTGGCATGTTAGCTCGATTCTAAGCAAGTACAAGTATCTGCTTCATGATTTTCAGATTGTTTACATTGTACGTGTACATGACTACATCGTCATGTTGTCTTGAAATTCTTGGACATTTGCCTTTCCTATCATTTATTTCATAAGGGTAGTTTAAATGACATTTAAGTTTCCTACTGTCTGCGCAGCTCACTTCAGAAATCGGAAAATTAAAGTTTTCTCTAATTTGTTGGCATATTTTCCGATTAAAATTTATATAGGGGGATAGATCTCGAACTCTCATAACTAACGATGTATGATATATGTCTGTACGACCAATAGTATGCTCACAGTGAAAGAAAATAATTTTAGATAGGGAGTTTTCTGTGTTAATTTAAGCATGACGTCATCGACGTTCTCCATAGACTCAGTGTTAAACATCGGCGACATCGCCCTAAAATTAACATAGTAAACTCCCCATCTAAAACTATTTTCTTTCACTGCGAGTGTAATATTTGTCGTACAGACATAAATCATACACCGTTAGTTATGAGACTTCGAGATCTATCCCCCGATATACATTTTAATCTCAAAAATTGCCGACAAAGTAGAAAAAACTTCAATTTTCCGATTTCTGAAGTGAGCTGCGCGGACAGTAGTGACTTTTTGCACTGTTTCATGTCCACTAGTGTCTGCCGATGTCCCACCAGCAGGATTATATCCCATAAATACTTGGATAAATTTTAATTTCTTTCAACCGGATATTCATGCATGATATATGATTGGCTTCGAATGTTATAGGAGGACTGTCAAATTTGTCTGCACATGTCTATCATTATGTAATGAAGACATTTTCAGATTTTTAAATAAGATTTTGAAAGCAAAATTGAAGTAGGAAAATTAAAATCATGAGAAATCTCTATGTTATAAAATATTGCAATGTATAGCAATATTTTTCCAAATATCGCAATATATCGCAATACAAATTTGACCCACAATACTCAGCCCTACCGGTACTGCCAGGCCGAGGTGAAGGGGAAAGTTGAATCGAGGAGCAAAGCCTCAAGGAGGTAGGACAAATTGGCCTATATACACTGCTATCCATAAATAAGTATACAATCAAGGAAATCATTCTAAATTCCTTATAAGTGTGTCCTGATTTTTCAATCCTGAACTTGAAAGAATCATAATAATTGGCTTCACATAATTCAAAATTATGAATTGCGCTTACAAAAATGTAAAAAGAAACTTTTCTCATCTGCACAAATTTTTTCCAAAAATTGTCATTTTTATATAAAAAAGTTTAAAAATTCAAAAACTTCAAATATTTGGGTCAAGTTTGTTACAAATGATTTCTACAAGGTTCATTACTAGAATCATACAGCAATGGATTTGAAACTGTTCATTTTTAGCTCTACTGGTCTCAGACCAGTCGAGCTTATGCGATCACCCTTCGTCCGGCGTCTGTCCGTCTGTCCGTCTGTCCGTCTGTCTGTCTGTCCGTCTGTCCGTAAACAATTCTTGTCCGGATAACTCCTCTGAAACTGTTAGAGATAGAAACTTAATTCTTTTTGTATTTTACTTGGTCCATGGTCTAGTTGTGCACCTGACATTTAGTTTCAGTCCCTGACCCCCAGGGTCTTAGAAAATGGGCGTGGTCATTAAATTCTATGTAATTTTGTCCGGACAGCTCTTCTATCACTATAAATGATAGAGACATAATTCTTTTTGCAATATGATGGGTCTGTAGTCTAATTGTGCACCTGATATTTTGTTTGAGCCAATGACCCTCAGGGTCTTAGAAAAGGGTGTGGCCATTTTCTTTTATATTATTCCATATAATCTTATGCCTACAGCACTGACACTATAAATAATGGAGTCTAAATTCTTTATGCAATATGATGGGTCTGTAATCTCGTTGTTCACCTGATATTTTGTTTGAGTCTCTGACCCCAAGGGTCTTAGAAAATGGGTGTGGTTGTTTTCTCTCTATTAAACTACATGTGATCTCATGATAGCTAATTTCCCAGAATTTATGGATAATAATTAATTGATTTATTCCAAAATATTATCGGTTTGCAGTTTAGATGTCATTACAGTATTTTACTTGAGTCCCTGTTCCCTAGGATTATGGAAAATGGGTATATGGCTATTTTCTCTTACCCTTTCTACATGCATTTAGAGTACATAAGTGACAGAAACTATAAATAAACAAAGATATTGCCATTTTACAATATTATCATAGATGAGTCTGTAATTTAGTTTTTCTCATATTTTATTTGGGATCTGACCCAGGATTTTATCTTCAGTTCTATAGAAACGCTTGGGGGATAGTTTCGGAATTTCCTCTGATCGATCAATCAACATGAAAATCTTTTCTATAGTGTTTATATAGTGCAAGAAAGATATCAAATTATCAAAATGCATGTATTTCTCACTAATTTTTTATTTTTTTAACATGTTTAAGGTGTAAGATTTTTGGGGAGAGTAGTGAGAATTTTTGTTGCTAGAGTAGAATTTCCTAAGTGATCACAGACTTGAGCTGTGCTTTCTGTTAAATGGGAACACCAGAATCACAAAGACTGATCAATTTATCAAATAAAATAGCAATAATGCATCCTTCACATTGCCAAATGAAAGGAATATTGTGCTTGTGTAAGTTTTTTTTTGTTTTTTTTTTTGGGGGGGGGGGAGAGGGGGGAGGTAACTCTTACATCTTTCTTCTTATAAATTCCTCCACTGCTTGGAGTACCACCCCCAATGCGGTAGTAGGAATTACCGAAAAGACAGCATTTACCGAAAAGACAGTGATATTTACCGAAAAGACAGATATATTTACCGAAAAGACCATTGAAATTAAGAACAAATTATTCTATTATTCATTTTATGTCAATAAAATATGATATTCAATCAAAATTCATAACTTAACTGCAACTAAGGACTTATAAACAGATCAGTTTATAAGTCCTTGTTGCAACTTAAAAAAAATTACCAAATACATATATTTCGTATTTGTTGTTATGAAATATATATGCACTTTATGTAATTAATCAGTTATTCACACTCTACTTCATGATAACTATGACTTATGCATTCATATCAATTCATCATTATTGAAGTAAGTTTTACATTTCTTTACATTCTCTATCAGAGGAAACTATGACTAAGTCAAACCTTCAATCAAATAGCTTTTTTGGTTTTGATGATAGATTTAATTGTATAAACACATTTCCAATCATAAAATATGTTTAGTTTTAAAATCTAAGTGTCTTTTCGGTACAAATTTGGGTCTTTTCGGTAAATATCACCGTCTTTTCGGTAAATGCTGTCTTTTCGGTAATTCCTACTACCCCCCCCAATGGGATGTAAAACTGTGTGGTTTGATGAAATTTTCATAATGTTTACATTAAAGCAAGTGACACATGTTTTAATAGTAGAAAATATAACAAGAGATGCCTTATAGGCATATCTACTATGTGTTAATCAAATTAAAAAAAAAAAAAAAAATACTAAAAAATTCATTTGTAAAGGCCAACATACAAAAATATTTCAACCCAGGAAAACTTCTACCAGTATCTTCCTTTATTGCCATTTTACAATATTATCATAGATGACTCTGAAATTTAGTTATTCTCATATTTCATTTGGGATCTGACCCAGGATTTTATCTTCAATTCTATAGAAACGCTAGGGGATAGTTTCGGAATTTCCTCTGATCAATCAATCAACTTTAAAATCTTTTCTATTATGTTTATACAGTGCAAGAAAGATAACAAACAATCAAAATTCATGTATTTCTTACTTATTTTTTAATTGTTTAAGGTGTAAGATTTTTGGAGAGAGTAGTGAGACTTTTTGTTGCAAGAGTAGAATGTCCTAAGTGATCACGGACTTGAGCTGTGCTTTCTGATAAATGGAAATACCAGAATCACAAAGATTGATCATTTTATCAAATAAAATAGCAATAATGCATCCTTCACATTGCCAAATGAAAGGTGCTTGTGTAAGTTTTATTTTACAAAATTCCAAATTTAGTATTTATAGAAGTTAAATTTGTAACAGGAGAGGGAGAGATGTGATTCGACCGGGAATCGAACCCGAGATCTTCTGCTATCAAGGCAGACGCTCTTACCAACTGAGCTATCTGGGCACGATGCCAGTTCCTGCCACACTCCTCTCAACCAATTTTTCAGGTTTCCATGCACTGGAAACCTCACACAAAACTCCACTTCACCTTGAGTCATTTAGTTTGGCGCCAGTTCTGTAACAGGAGAGGAAAGATGTGACTGGACCGTGAATCGAACCCGAGACCTTCTGCTATCTTGGCAGACGCTATTACCAACTGAGCTATCTGGGTACGATACCTGTTCCTGCCATAAATTACTGGTTATAAACAAATGTTTCAGGCCTTTTTGTCAATCGGACCTCGAGTCATTTTGTCCTTTTACAATTTGACCAATCAAAAACATCATTTTAACCTCATGCAGATTTTAAAATATTTATGGAACACCCTTATTCTGAACTGGGATATATGGTAAAAATGTTTTCTATAGAGGATCAAATATTTCATTTATAACTGGTACATGTATGTAAAAATAGTTTGTATTATAGTTTAATAATTAGCTTCTGTCTACATTAATACCACATTCACTCTAAAAGTTCATGTTCTTCGTTCAATATTCTATTTACATTGTTTTACATTTACTAAAAGAATAGCCTAAAACCTTTTTAGGTTTTAGAACAAAATGGCCGATACTTTTTTCACTCGGTAGGCCACATGTCCTATTATATTTAATTTCAATCTGAAACTGTCTGATTACTTGATCTAAGTATTTTCACTGGTCAGTATAAGAAAGAAGGAAATATCTTTATAGAGTATCCAATGCAATACTATTTCAGCTCAAATGAGAGGTTATTTATGCCTCTATATATCTTTAATTTTATCAAAGGGCATATTGTGGTAGGTCTGTCTGTTCATCTGTTCGTCTATCCATCCGACTGTCAGTATTTATTCCATTCAACTAAATTCTGATGAAAGGGTATTAAAGATAATATAGCTGTCATATATTGCATGTCTATGTATCTTGAGAATGCTCATCTTTTGGAGCCAAATTTTTAACCTTTGACCCCATCCCTGACCTTTGACCCACATTTTTCGAAAATAAAAACATCTGTGATTTTAGTTTTGATACATATGGTATGTTATATATACACATTTTTAGAAATTCTCTCACATTCTAGAGAAATCTAAGGCACAGTCCATTTGATATTCTTGGGGGGGGGGGGGGGGGGGGAAGACACCGGTTTTTTTTGGGGAAAAAAAAATTTTGCTCTGAATTTTGATGAAAAAAATTAATTAGAAATTGATGGATATGCATTGGCATGTGCTTGTTGGTTCTCATAAAAAAAACTTGATATATACATTTATCACGCCTCTGGCAAATTTCTTGCAATCTGATTGGTCGAGAAGAACCAAATATTATGTTGTATTATTTTACTAACAGGATATATATTATTTTGATATCCTGCTTCTACTAAGACCCTTTATGCTTTTGACGTCACCAAAATGCTTTAAAATATGTTGACGTAAGATACACAAACCAAAAGCGATTCAGCGGGATAAATTTGTTATACAGTGTTTTCAGGGGGATACAGAAATATATTGGGTCGATGAAAAAAGTGGTATTAGGCGAGGTGAAGCCGAGCATTCATTCTCTTGAGTGTATATGTACAAATCAACCAGGAGAGCTTCAGTCTCATCAGAGACTTCTGGTATAATAACAGAATGAGTAGAAATAGTGTATACTAATTTACGGATGGCAGTGTATATTATAAATCTACATTGTGTAACTGTTCTTTCTTCATTCTATTTACAGGATAAAACCTTTGGATTAAAGAACAAGAAGGGTGCAAAGCAGCAGCAATTCATTAAACATGTCACGAATCAAGTCAAGTTTGGAAACCAAAAAGCCAGTAAGGTATGGTGCAAGTATACATATTTCATTTGACCGAAAATAGGCCGAAATTATTTCTACATGTATTACCGGTAGTAACGAAGTTAGCTTTGCCTGACATTTGCACATGTTCATGTACATGTACATAGAAAAAGTTGGAGAATACGGAAGATCAAAAATACTTCTAACCAAGACTATACGAATGTTCTCGCGCACTCTTCGATTGTTCTCCATTGTTATGACATCATCAATTTACTTGGGCAGAAAAGGTGCCCAAGTTTTGAACATTGGTTTAGGTAGGTGATTAAATGAAAAATCAGAACGGACACACTGCATGCGCTGCATTTGCGATCTTGCGTATTTAAAACAAGGCATATTTTACAATCACGTGATCAACTTTTATTGTATATTTTTTTATCAGATTTACCAACAGTTTTAACATCTATTTTTTCTGTGTCATAATCTAAGGTCAGGAGTAACAAAAAATTAGAAAATCGTTTTGGCCTGGTAATCTAATCTATTATGTACACCTTCTATTAGTGTTGCGTTCTATCAGAAAACTTGACGTTCAATTTGAAAAAGAAAACACTGTGCTTTGTTTTGCTTAAATACAAGTATGGTACATCTGTCCATATGTTTGATTAATGCAATTTTTCGTCAATGAATCAGACTTAAGGGGAAGGTCAGTGGCATTAGCTAGAGAAGGTTACTATCTCTAAGGTGACAGTGGTGTCACAGTCAAACAAATGATAGGATATTAAATACATGTTGTCATCACAATATTGGTTTTCCGCTAGATTTAAATTTAATTTGTTTCTTTTTAAGATGGCTGATCTACAGAAGCAACAGGAGGCTAAGAAAACATCAAAGAAGAAAGAAGCAGATGAGCTGAATGCTTTATTCAGACCTGTACAAACAGTGTCTAAAGGTAAGGAAGTTCTCAAGTCAGTAGATTTCCATTGTCCTTAAACACAACTCCTTATCAACTGTGCTTAGATGGCAACATTTTGATCTAAGCCAAAGCTCTGAAATTTCTTGTCTTATTTGTGAAGAAACCAACTTCATGGATCATGCATCCTACAAAAGCTGAACAGTATATACATTGTACTTGAAAAATATGGTTCCTCAGCATGGCTCGAACTCAAGATCTTTAGCATGTTATCCGACATGCTAACCGGGCTCGCTAACCATTACACCACCGGGGTAGTTGCCATCTAAGTCAGTTAGACGCTCCGCCCACTTCTTATTCATGTAGAAACTTAGAATTACCTTCTAACCTATACTTGAATACCTCACCATGAGAGCCTTTAATTTTTGCAAGATACCAAATGATAACATGAATCATTTCTCTTCAGTACACATACACAGATCTACATGTAAATGGGAAAGTGGGACTCAGAATCCCTATGAATAATGTCTATGAGATGCTAATTATTCCCATTTCTATATATTATGTCCTCAAATCATACATAGCACTGTTTAGACCTTGTGAATTTTTAAGACTTTACAAAGCCATTTAAATCTTATACATTACAATGAAAAATTAATCAAATGTGCCAGTGAAACCGAAACCTCGTCGGTCCGACGGACATGACCGGTAAAAATCTGCTCGGACCGATGAAAATGTTGTAATTGTCGGTCCAAATGACCAGACATATTTTCTCAATTTGTAGTTTTGAAAAGTCTGAATTAAAAACGTTCCGTGTCGGTATCCATTTTTCAACTGTTTCACTTTCTTTTCTACGAAGATAATAGGTCAACTCGTGTGGTCATTGAGTGTTTAAAATGCTTTATTGATCCAGTGATTGGGAAGGCCACGCGCCCTGCGACATTCTGATAAAGAATGACCCATACAATCGGCAACTCGCTGCTCCCTGGTCACAAAGGTGTGCATTATTCTACGGTGTCCATTTTTGGTTAAAGTAAACGTTGTAACGTAGATCTATACCTTGTGACAGTAACATGTGGATCACAGCTTACTGTCCATGGCCAGTCAGAAGCACAAAAATTCTTTTGTTCACTGACAATCGCTGGTTCGTTGCTATTATCAAAGACTTAATTAACTGTTTAGAAGTCCTTGCTATTATGATACAATATTGATTTTTTTCTTTGACATTCTTTCTTATCCTCGTTCTGCGCCTGAGATTTAAATCTCCAACGTCCACTTACGTATCTTATCTACGTAAAGGTACTTGTGTATGCGTTCGTCCGTAAAATTATCATGTCATTTTAAGTGGCCAGTCAATGGGTACAAATTGAAGTAATAAAACTAGTACAGAAATGTCAATTGCAGTCCCTCCCCCTTCTTCCCTAATATCACCAAAGCTGAAATGATAACATAGCTGTCTGAAAAATACAGGATAGGTGGCTGAAAATTTGGTCTTGGGTGCTCAGTAATACCGTACATGTGTACTGTGGATTACTAATTGGAAATGATAAAATTGGGAATTTCACAACAAAAAAATGTGCTGACGTCTGATGTATTGTACATACATTGTCTTCAAAGCCTTTCGAAAATTGATCATTTTTGGAAAGGCCCTGTCATGAAGAAAGATGGCTCATTGAAGTTGAGCAAGATAATTTGCCTTCCCGATCACTGATTGAGAAAAAAGGTAAAAATTCTTCGGACCGGTGATAATTGGTTCGGACCAGTAATCTTTAACATATTACTGGTCCGAATGACCAGTAATCCATCACAAAGTTTCGCGTTCTCTGATGTGCTATTTCATGTTTACACTTACATGTAGTCTGATATGTTTATATTGTAAAGTGGCCCCCTAAAATCAACTTCTCCAAAATTAAATTTTGTTTGTCATTTTCAGAGAGTTAAATATCTATATTTTGAGAAATCAAGTCATAAATACTACTTCTGAATTTTGCATAAATATCATGAAAGACAGTGATATTGCCAATTTTTAACGAAAAATAATATAATTCTTGATTATTTTCATTCAGATAACATCGAGCGGGATCGTGAACAACTTTTTCCTTTTGCATGCACTTAAAGACGTGCAATTGTAACAACATATCAAAATATAAAAGTTGTTCAGAAGCCCGCTCGATAGTAACTGATAGGAAGTGTGTCGAAAATGAGTCCTAAAATGATGTTTTTCTCGAAATTTTGCAAAATTTGAAGCCCAAATTCTAAGAAATGGAGAAAGTAAATGATAGGTTTTGTATCATTTTATAAGAGGCATACATTGTTGAATAAATTTTGGTACACATACATTATTTCAAGAAAATTTAATATTTAAAGGGGGCCGCTATTCTATATAAACCATATATAGTCCTTTGGTTTGGCTTCAGTAAGACTTAGTACACATATACATGTAGTTACTATTGAGACATATTAAAAGCCTGAAAATTTGAGCAACAGACCATGTGGTACCCCTAAATAAAGAGCTTTAAAGAATCTAGGTTTCCAATGATGATAGATTTCCTACAGAGCTTCATTGTTTTGGAACAGAAAATGTATAGAGCTTGTAGAGGGAGGTTGAAATTCACCAGACTGTTTACAATACATGACATGAATATAAATAATCAGAAAAGTCAATGTTAACTTTGTAAATCTTAACAGGTGCAGACCCAAAGTCAGTGCTTTGTGCATTTTTCAAGCAAGGCCAGTGTTCAAAGGGTGCCAAATGTAAATTCTCCCACGATTTAAATATTGAGAGAAAATCAGAAAAGAAGAATATTTATGAAGATGTCAGAGAAAAAGGAGAAGGTAAGCTATGAATAGAACATCTAATCTATATTTGTCATGGAAGAAATACATGTAAGGTGAAAAACTGAGGTGCATGTATTATTTTTAGTGATTTTGTGATTTTCATGAATTTTAATTTCTGAAAAATATAACTAAAGGATTTCCAAATGATTTCAAGATGAAACAGAAGTTTTGCTTTTCACATCTTTTTGCAGTTCTTTTGAATAATGATTTTCTGTGTCTTTTTGAGACAAATTTGTCAGTTTTTTGTCTGTCTATGTCTGTGTTTGCCTGAAATTTAGCATCATGTTTTAAAATGATCATTTTAGAAAAATTCAAGTTTTGAAAACTGAGAGAATACGTCATTGTATAAAGTTCAGTTATAAGAATAATGTTCAAGTATGGGATTTTCACGAAGAAGAACAAATTGCAATTACCTCTTATGATATCAGTATTCTGTATTTATCATTGTTTCTATAGAGACCATGGAAGATTGGGATGAAAACCAACTACGAGACGTCGTCAATAAAAAGCACGGGGAAAGAGAAAAAGCCATGCCTCCTACCACCATTGTAAGAAATCCTTAATGAATAATTCTACATGTACATTGTGTATTGCATACACTGTTGTTGTTTGATTGTAAAGAATATGTACCAGCTATCCCCCTTGTTCATAAGGTTTATTTCATCATCTTGATTAAGAAAAAATTAAACATTGTTACAAAATCTTTCAAGCAGAATAGAGGTCACACTTCAAGGTTAAATCTGCAACAGATGACTGTCACAGAACAGTTGTCATGGCAAAAAGCTCATGTATGTATTAATTACATAGAAACGCAAAATTTTTCATTGAAGAGCCAGGAAACTTTGTACATTGTACATACATGTATATAATCACAAGAAGGTCATAATGCAGTGTGATATGGGTGTCTGTTCAGACAAATATCATTTTACCGGTATGTCTTCTTTTTTCAGATTTGTAAATATTTCCTTGATGCTGTTGAGAACAATAAATATGGTTGGTTCTGGGAATGTCCAAACGGAGGAAACAAATGTCACTACCGACATGCCCTGCCTGCAGGTACGCAGTATATATAGTGTAATAATAAGAAAAATGTGAACTCCAACAAGACTTAATGGCAGCACCTTCTGAATGGAGGCCTAAATGTCAATACAGACATGCCCTATCCCAGGTACAGAGAAAAGGAGTTGATTTCCAACAAGATTCATGGGAGAACCTTCAGCGACATACAAAAACTCCTGGAAAAAGTACTAATGAATACTTAAAGAGAAACTTTTAATAGTATGCAAATCAAACACAAAATGATAGAAAGAAAATCTCCAACAAAGTTCATGGCAGGACCTGCAGTAATATGTACAAACATCCAAATTTGAAAACTCAGAGATTGCACAAACAAATTAACAGAAAGGGAAGGGGGTTAGTAAGTGGGAGAGGAGGGGGGCCTTTTTCTCCTTCTAGATCATGGTCTGTGACATAAATGTAACCATTGCAGCATTACCTTCTAATTCAAAGTACATGTACAGAATAAGCAAAATATAGCATACGGTTGTATGAAATAATTTTATATGTTGCCAATGTTAAGCTTAGTAAATGATTTTGGCCCATTCATAATAATTTTATCCTTCCTGAGGGGGATTTTAGTTTGACAAGAGCATGAAAAAAATCTATCCTGTCTATTTCAAGATTGAAATTTATTTCCATATATTTCTAAATACACATGTATTTGAATGCAAAATGCTTTGAAAGTACACGTAAAAGTACAAGGTGAAAAATACAATTATAGTTGCTTTTGTTTACTTGAATTGCAGGATTTGTTCTGAAGAAAGATCAGAAAAAAGAAGAAAAGGGAGAAACAATCACGATAGAGGAGTTAATAGAAAGGGAGGTAAGTCTGGATATTTCATAAATTAACTCTTTAACTTTTTTATCCTCAAAATGTTCAGTTTATAAAATTGGAAAATAGGACTTACGTGTAAGTAAGACCGAGTTGATTAACAGGGTACACAGTACATGTAGATCCAAACTTGCCGTTTCCTCTGATTAATTTTTTAAATACTTGCCATTCGGTCTTACATTATGTAGAGATATTCCAGCTGCTATTCCTTATTTTCGAAAACCAGAGTTACTTCCCATTTTGGACGGTATCTGCCGTAGACTAATTGTGATATCATCAAATTCTATGGAAACGATCCTTAAACTCTGGGAAATGACGGTATAAAATCGGCTTTATCATACCATTTTCATGACCTCATAATAGTTTTACGTCAGATACCATCTCAAATGGGAGATAACTCTGTTTTTTGCAAAGACTCAGTAAGAAAATGCAAAACTTATTGAAACTTTATTATCTGGTATTACAAATGTAGTATTGTTTTTCTCCTATACATGTATATATAAAATATAGTATAATTGCTTATCTCCTACCAGTATTTGCATGTACATGTACATGTATATACAGAGTAGGTCCATGAGCATGTAAAGTTAGAGAACTTTCTTTGGATCTGTTCTTATTAAAGAATATGAAACTTATATAATTTTGAAACGCATTGTGGTATATTAAAGTATTTCAATTTTATTGAATTAACATAAATCTAACATAATTGATTTATTATTGTGTGGTTCAGAGAGCAGCATTAACCACAGCCGGGACTAAAGTCACGCTAGAGTCATTCCTCAAATGGAAAGAAAGAAAAGTAAGTAACTGACGACTGCTCATGCTTATTACTGGTCATTACAAAGGCATATTAATCTTGATCATAGCCCTTGTCTATTATAAAACTGTAAACTTGGTTATTTTCGCTGGGGAAAATTTTGGCGAAATGATCATTTTAACATAACGCAATTGGCCGGGTTAGCACACTCGCTTCTCACCTTTAAGGTCCCAGGTTCAAATCCCAGATTCCCCAAAGGGTCTTATGTGGGAGGATAATTAGGTGGTCCCCCACCCAGGCCTTGGCAGGGTTTTTTCTCCGGGTACTCCGGTTTCCTCCTGCTCCTTGGACCCCCTCACGTCAACATCTGAGCCAATGTGAGACATTAGTGTAAGTTTGTAACTTGTTTGTTAAACGTTGTAAAATGAATAAAATTTAAATTTTAACATTACATGTGGGGGTAAAAATGGCAAAATCGGGAGTATTTCCTTTAGACTTATATACGGGTTGTATATTTCAGGCAGTGTTGCAATTATTGCACAAATATGAAAATTATCCCCACTCAAAAATTTCCACGTTTACAATATTACTAGATACTCAAACTATATTCTACAAGTAAAAGCTCACAAGCTTAGAAGACCCCTAGTGATTAAATTCAAAATATTTTTGAAATTTTTCAGTTATTTCATAACAGTTACTCTTTGAATAATTTATTTTATTTGATTTACAGCGGAAAGAGAAAATAGCTGCTATGGAAGCAAGCAAAGAGAAAAAGAAGAAGGACTTCACACAAGGAAAAATGTTCGGGGTATGACAACTGAACTGACTTCTTGAACATGCTTGCTTACCGTATAACCAGAAATTATGGCGAGATAAAAATGTTCACTATATTTGCGAGTGATTTGAGATTGCGAAAAATTATACTAATTTTCACTATATTCATGAAAATTTGAGATCGCGAAAAATTATTCACACGAAAAATTGTGTTTGATAAGTTACAACATAAATTGGTATAGCATTTACATTTCGTTCTGACCATACACTTTTCCTTTTCTTTTCCCAATTAACAAGCAAATAGAAGTGAATTGAGCGTACTCTTATCACAGACCTAACCAAAACTTCAATAATGAAAGGTACAAAACAGTAACATCATACATGTATATATGTATTTGCTTGTAATTTAGGACTCGCGAAAAAATTGTTCTCGCATAAATAAAGACACCCTATTTACTATAAATTCGCGAAATTTGTTACTCACGAACATTTCTGGTTATACGGCATTTGAAATTTAAGCTCTGTTCATAGATTAAGGATATCTGTCTAGTGATTTGACATTTTGAAACATTCTCTACTGAATCACGAATCTATCTTTTGTAAACATTGCATTTATCAATAGCTTTTAGCCCTTTGAAAACAACAAAATAGGTAATATTCCGCGCAATTGATGCAAAAACTACATACCTCTATTAAATTAGCAATGGCTGCATGCATTAACTAAGATGAAAAAATTATATGTGAAAGATTGTCATTATATTCTTTTGTCATAGAAGTTTTATCTCAGTTAACGCATGCGGCCACATTGAATTCCATCACAAAAGACAAAATTCCCAGCAATTTTTGCCATATTTTGTCAATAACGTCAAAATGACGTCACTTCATGACATCATTACAGTCAAATGGCACTTTGTTTGATGATATTTTTCTTTTCAATAAAAGCGGTAAACATTTGTGTCTTTTCTTGAGAGATAGCAAGTATTTCTCATGAAATTTAATTCTAGCGAAAAATTGAGGGCCAATTTAGGGGTCTCGTGACCCTACCCCTTAGCCAGTAGAATTTGTCTTTTGGGCAGTGGCTCAAGAAAGTTTTCTCAAAGACTGATGTTACAGTACAATTTTGTTTTCTCATCAAAGTAGTATCCCTGTAGCATTACTTTCCTAAATATCAAAATTTAAAAAGTATGAATTTCAGCATCCTGTTTATGATCCATTGTTATATCTTAGAAAATCCGTAATGTTTGTATCAGTACATATTAGATGTTTGACTTGCATATTATTTCTGTGATATTCAGATCAGTGGTCGTGAGATGTTTGAATTTAATCCTGACATGGTTACCATGGATGACGACGAGGCCACAGAAGGGGCAATTGAACGGGAACCTGACTCTGATGATGAAGAGGTGGGTAAAGTTACATGTAGATTTTTTTTGTAAATTTGACCTTGACATGGTAACCATGGAGTTAAATCCCCGACATGGTAACAATCAATGATGATAAGGCAATAGAAGGGGCAATCGAACAGGAACCTGATTCTGATGACGAAGAGGTGTGTAAAGTTAGATTTTTTTTTGTAAATTTGACCTTGACATGGTAACCATGGAGTTAAATCCCAAACATGGTAACAATCGATGATGACAAGGCCACAGAAGGGACAATCGAACGAGAACCTGATTCTGATGATGAAGAGGTGGGTAAAGTTTGGTTGGTTTTTTTTATAAATTTGACTTTGACATGGTAACCATGGAGTTTAATCCTGACATGGTAAAAATTGATTATGATGAGGCCACAGAAGGGGCAATCAAACGCGAACCTGATTCTGCTGATGAAAAGATTTTTGTATAAATTTGACCTTGACATGGCCACAAAAGGGGTGGTTGAACGAGAATCTGACTCTTGTTGAAGAATTGAGTAGATATTCATGTATCAAAATATGTTTACCAAGGTTGGAAAAAATACATGTTATTGGTAATGTTAAATTGGTGTATGGATATATCTTTTGATTGGTAAGTGATAGGGCTTTGGTATTTCACATGTGTATTCCTTGTGACAAGACCTTTCTACACAGACCATAAAATTTGACCTTTTGACCTTGATCTAGGTCTTTGCCCTAGACCTACTTTTATTGGCTATATCTTTTAATTGGTAGGTGATAGGGCTTTGATATTTCACATGTATTTTCCTTGTAACAATGCCATTGTACACATACCATAATACCATACACATACCTTTTGACCTTGACCTACTATTTGACCTTCTTTTCTTAGGTTGTATATATCTTTTAATTGGTAGGTGATAGGTCTTTAATATTTTTTATGATGAGACCTTTTTGTTACCAATTTTTACGTAGTGACCTTGACCTAGATGATTGACACTCTTTTCTTAAAATTTGAGAATGACCATATCTTTTAATTTGTAATTAAGAGGTCTGATATTTCAAATCAATTTCATTTGACAAGACTTTTCTACTGATACCAATAATTTTGATCCACTTCTAGAATAATAATCAAACCGCTTCGCAGGCGACACAAGCATTCCTTGGATTGCTATTTTTTTCATACAATGTGATATATTTGTTCTCCTTTTAAAAAAATTACATAACTTTTCTTCAATACCAAAAACTTTAACCCTTGACTGTTGACATACATTATTGAAAGTACCTTAAAGTTTTTATGTCTGTCTTTCAGGCTGACAAAGCTCAAGTAAAGGAGATAAACCTAGATTACCTGTCGTCTATGGCTCAAGAATGTGATGGATCAGGGACGGTGGCCACACAGAGAATCCTAGAAAACGGCACTGGAGGAGGGGAACCAGATTCAGGTTTGTTCACAAATACATCTAAAGGGCGGATTTGATTTTTTTTTGGGGGGGGGAGGAGTGGTCAGGGTCCCCAGTATGCTGATTTGTCCTAGATCTGCCCATACATCAAGTGCAACTTAACAATTTAAACCAATTTAGGTTTACATGTCCAAAATTGTGATTTAGGCATTTAAAGATATGAGGCTGGTGATTTGAAATTAGTAATTAGTAGTCAGGCAGACTAAATTGATATGAGTACATGTAGATACATGTAAATGCATAGGATTTGAGACAATACATTTATTATCCATAGTAGAATTTCAAAAACAATTTCCTTGTAGTATACATGTATTACTAAATCCAGAGATGTTGAATTTTACAATTTCTTTTTCAAGCTCAGAGAGGAAATTTTAAATGTAGTATTACAAGTTTTACTTCAATGTAAGTTTGTACTGAAGCTCCTCACAATAGACCACTTGCCGAAATTCATAATTGCTGACAAAATGACGAAAAATGTCCGAGGTGGGCAATTTTTGCGCACTTTTTCATTGTTCGGTAACAATGGAATTGCGTCTTTTAATAGTGACGTCATTATATAAAACAACACCAAAAGATGATGACTTGGACATTTTGAGCTTTCTCATGTTTCTTACAAGATCTGAAAATCATCTATGTAGACAAACAGCTCTGAAATACATACCAATACACAGACAGACAGACAGACAGACAGTAATCAGGTCTGTACATGTAATTATCTTGCTTTCTACTTATTTACAGAGGAAGGAAAGTTAGATCAGGCATGTGCGTTACCTCCAGACCCCGCTACCGAAGAATCGGGGGCCGATTCGGCTATCGCCATGGCAATGGCTGCGACAGTTAATGGAGATGGTGGCATTGAAATTGACGAAGATTTATTTGCGGGTGATGATATGGATGACATTGATGATGATTTAGATACACTCGATTTGGAAGATTGAGATCATGTGATAAAATTATTTAAATATGACATGTATGTGTACATGCTTGTTTTTGGGAGGGGGGATGTGCTGGACTTGAAAGATGTTGAGGGGAAAGTAATGCTTAATTGTAAGAAATTCGGTGATGTTTTGTGTAAAAATGCTGTTCTTCAAAAACAGAAAAAGATTGTATGATACACATTGTAAAGTGCTAAACTGATTTTTTGCTACATGTACAGAATATCCATAAAAAGGAAAGAATGAAATGAAAATGAAATTATTATTTTACATGTTTTTCAAGTGGATTTTAAATTATTGTCTGGAACTAATGACCAAGATTCACCGACAATAATATAACTGAGACTTCCTGTAATAAAGATATCCATCCTATTTTTAAGAGATAAAAGTATAACAGCTTCCAATTCATATATGTTTTACATATATGAACTATAAACCTTCCAGAAATATTTGTGATACTCTGTGTTCAGTAGATTTGCTGTCACTATTTAGGCTCTGACTTAACTTTGACTGCAGTAAGATATCAAAAGTAAAAAAAAAAATCAGTCTCCAAAGAATGCTATATCAGCGATTGTATTTCCTCACCTCAACATTGATATAAGCCTTTTTCACGTAACTGCGTTACTAGCATTTTGTGGACGGCAAGTACCGACTCTCATTACGTCACAGTTAAAAATTGATTGTCCTTGACGTCATATTACGTGAAAAGTACTTATTTTGCCATCCAAAACAACTGGACCGCAGTTATGTGAAAAAGGCTTATTGCCAGTGGAAAATTATCAAATTTTGCAATGGAGATGAATAATCATTAAATTAGAAAAATATTTTTAAAAACAATATGAAATCGAAGATTTCTGTCAGTAAAAGATTATTTCACTCAGAAAAAGGAAACAATCAGCATTACAGCAATAGTTATATCTGTGCATCACATACAACTTAGGTTCTGTCTCATTTATGAACAGAGTAACGTCCCTTTGTTCGCGTATCTAATGTAAAGCATTTGTGTTGTATTGAAAATAGTATAAAACACAGGCCTTGGTCACTTAAAAAGGAGTTACGTTAGATGCCATTACAAATTGGAGCTAACATTGGAAACAAAAAAAAACCCTTTTTTTTTTAAAGATGCCCTTATTCATTCCATAAACAATGTAAGTTGATATCAAAACAACAAATTTTTCTATTTGAATGTTTGAAATTTCAACTTTGAACATTTATGTATTGAAAATACAAATTTGTTGAAATTACCGTCAGTTCTGGGAATAACTAGTTCTACTACAACGTGTACAATCAGTTTTCTCTCTTGGATAGTTACCAGAAAATAAATTTGTAAGAACAATGATTTTCTCTTCTGTGTTTCATGTTTTAATAGCACTATGGGTAATATCGCAACCCAGAACATTAAGTTCTTCTTTAATCTCATGTAATATAGATCTTTTATGACAAAAAGAGGAATATCATGAAGTGTAAGGATGCCTTAGCTACCAATGTATCCAAAATAAGTAAATGATATCTTTTTATAAGCTGAAAAAACGATCAACTTGATTCAAGTAGATGAAAGGGAGAGTAGAACGCCGATCTTGTTTTTGCATTTAAAAAAGCTGATATCCCCTTGTTTTGGATACAAGTTTTAGGTAAGACATTTTTACAATGCATTACATTCCTCTTTATCTTAGAAATGATTGGTATGGCACAAAAATATAGAAAAACTTATTGTTCTGTGTTGCGAGATTACCCACAGTGAATAGAGAGGTTTAGAAATGGTAACATGTACAGGTACACATAGATGCAATCACTGCATATGACGTCAGTGTTCATTGTGTAAGGGAAATCGCTACAAGTTGTCAAGAAGGTATAAATTGTGAGCTACAAGTGCACACAAACGTAAACATTTTGTGCCAGACTACGTAGCAAAATTTGGCTTATGAAATGAACTATAAGGGGTACAATCTTCAAACTTAATACAGAGACAAAGCATGGTGAGAGGATCTGAACACAGATATTGTTTTTGACTTTGACCTATAATGCTCTTGTTAACCCATCTGTAGCTTTATTAGCCTGTCCCTAACTTAAACCCGACCGTTTATTTTTGACCGGATTGCAAAGCAATTCCGGTCTATAGATTGACGATGTCCGTCCGTCTGTCTGTCCGTCCGTCTGCCGTCAACATTTTGGTTAAGGTTTCTGGTTGAGGCAAAATCTAAGGAACTATATGCAGTAGAAACTTTATATTATACATGAAGCTTGCCCATGACAAAACCTTTCAATTTATGCCGTAACATTTGACCTAGTGACCTTGACCTTGGACTTTGACCTAGTTAAAGATTTTGGTTAAAGTTTCTGGTTGAGGCAAAATCTAAGTAACTATATGCAGTAGAAACTTTATATTATACATGAAGCTTGCCCATGACAAGACCTTTCAATTTATGCCGTAACATTTGACCTAGTGACCTTGACCTTGGACTTTGACCTAGTTAAAGATTTTGGTTAAAGTTTCTGGTTGAGGCAAAATCTAAGTAACTATATGCAGTAGAAACTTTATATTATACATGAAGCTTGCCCATGACAAGACATTTCAATTTATGCCGTAACATTTGACCTAGTAACCTTGACCTTGGACTTTGACCTAGTTAAAGATTTTGGTTAAAGTTTCTGGTTGAGGCAAAATCTAAGTAACTATATGCAGTAGAAACTTTATATTATACATGAAGCTTGCCCATGACAAGACATTTCAATTTATGCCATAACATTTGACCTAGTGACCTTGACCTTGGACTTTGACCTAGTTAAAGATTTTGGTTAAAGTTTCTGGTTGAGGCAAAATCTAAGTAACTATATGCAGTAGAAACTTTATATTATACATGAAGCTTGCCCATGACAAGACATTTCAATTTATGCCATAACATTTGACCTAGTGACCTTGACCTTGGACTTTGACCTAGTTAAAGATTTTGGTTAAAGTTTCTGGTTGAGGCAAAATTTAAGTAACTATATGCAGTAGAAACTTTATATTATACATGAAGCTTGCCCATGACAAGACCTTTCAATTTATGCCGTAACATTTGACCTAGTGACCTTGACCTTCGACTTTGACCTACTCAAAGATTTTGATTAAAGTTCCTGGTTTAAGCAAAATCTATGGTACTGTATGCAGTTGAAACTTTATATTATTAATGAAGCTCGCCCATGACAAGACCTTTCAATTTATGCCGTAACATTTGACCTAGTGACCTTGACCTTGGACTTTGACCTAGTTAAGGATTTTGGTTAAAGTTCCTGGTTTAAGCAAAATCTATGGAACTGTATGCAGTAGAAACTTTATTTTATACATGTAGGTTGCCTCTGACAAAACTTTTCAATTTATGCTGTATTATTTGACCTATTGACCTTGACCCAGTTGGTGACAAAAACTTACTTTGCAATCCGGCCATACCGTCTTTAGCGGTGTTTTATTAGAGTGATTGAACAAAATTTCGACTACATGATCCTCTTGTTGTTGTTGGTGGTGGTGGTGGTGTTGTCACCTAATTTTCATACAAATCAACGAGTTTTGAAATCATACAGAATAAGTGTCTTATAAACATAAGTCAGACCTGTTATTCAACACCATGATTTTTTCTTGGGGGGGGGGGGGGAATAAGAACCGCATCTTGTTCCTTTGAAGAATTAAGGATCCAAATATATTTCTTTCAGAATAAGAGTGCGGCAGTATCACCAAGGAAAGAGAAATCATACAAACGACCGAAATTGCAATAATTAGAATTGAGTAAGCATAAGATGCTTGATTATCATATTTATAAACATCAAAGAAGCACCGATCAGTTATTCAGTCTCAATGCCGAGTAGGCAAGG
Source organism: Pinctada fucata (assembly GCA_028142955.1). NCBI lineage: Eukaryota > Metazoa > Mollusca > Bivalvia > Pterioida > Pteriidae > Pinctada > Pinctada fucata. Next base: position 20,856,025 of record AP027115.1, on the reverse strand, counting down.
CAAAAATCATTAGACTATCCAAAGTTGCGAAATTTTTCGATTAACTTTCCCATACGAAAGAATGCGACTACAATGAAAATGATAGAAAAGAGGGGATCTTCAACAACACACGGGTGCAATACACACAGTAAAACACAAAGACAAAACATGTAAAAACACAGAGTTGGCATACACAGGAAGAGACACAAAAGTGACAAGGAACACAAAAAACAACACAGATACATCAAACAAAAGACTACACATGAACCAACGAGACCAATTGGCAACCGGTGCCAACTTAGGACGGCCAATTTCTACACCAGTAGCAAATGGTGTAGTTATGCGGATTACCTGCACGCGACTCTCCCACTTTTCCGTTTACCAAGAGGTCTCGTAGAACGCACAATAGTGGTGTAAAATAACCTCACCGGAAGACGACCATACAAACAAGACAGCAGCATCACGCAGGGACCCGTGTAACACACAAATGGATATGTAAATGTATATAAAAATAGGGTGTACGAAATGGAGTCCATGCTGTGCTGGCTGTAGCGGCTTATGCATGTTATCACTCGAGGAGTTCGACCGACATTCAGAGAGGAATGGTCTTTGGGTATCTGTCTTCTCTAAAGAGGTTTGAACAGGGCATGTCATAGAGTCCTGTCGACACAGTCAGTCAGAGTGAAATTCGTAAGGATGAGCTGATACAAGACTAGATTGGTCGAGTACCAAGCCATGTATCCGTCTGGTGACAGAAGGATCATATCCACGGTATAAAAGACGTGTGATGATTCTGACATAATTTCGATGGTTATTCTGTTCGCCCTTTGATCCTTCCTATTTTGTTTATTACATCACCATAAAAGGCAAGTTGTGAAATACACATAGCAATATACTCTGTTGCTTGTTTTGCCCCAAATTTCAAAAGAAATGACAATAATTTTTTTGTAATTTTTCCAGAAAGTCTTAATTAGTTTGTGAAAGCGAAAAGCTTGACCTTACAGTTTCTTGGTAATTTGTAAATTTCTATTGTGAAAATCCAAACCTGTTACATTAGTCCATTATCTAGCGTAACGGCTGAGTTGTGAAATGTAAATACCGTATGATGGTAATCTAGGAACATCACCTTCATGGCAGGGGAAATTTACTATGTTGAATCCCAATTTATCTCTTTTGTCATACATACTCGTGTGAATTTCTCCATGTACAATTTCTTCAAACCAAAGCACGAATTAAAGTGCGACAGCATTTTTTTAATTATACAGCGCATGCATTTTGCGGCGTTGCCTACAATAACTTTTGTTCTTACTCTGGACTCTTTGAAGTTTGTTTTCATTTTCTATGGTACAGTATTATATTCTCCATATAATTGTTCGCTTTTTCCTACTCTTGAAAATTCGTTCCACTTTTTCTCCTTTCTATCTATGTTGTATTTTACATTTTTGAAGAAAAAGTATGCCTAATAGTTATATTTTTTGGATTATGATTTTCGTCTTTGTGTTTGAAATTCATTCACTGTTTTAAAATACACTGCTCAAAAATTTTAAAAGAGCAATTTTTCAATTGTAATATAATGGTACAAAGAATGAAATAGTCTTTGGATTCAGCAAGGTTGTCTAATCGTGCCTTATCATGTGTAACGGTTCATGAATATGTTTGATACAGACACAGTAGGTAAGAATTGACAACTAAATATGTCTTAATGTATTTTTGTTGATGATATAGAATAAGCAACTGCAAAAAAAAATCTTAACAATTAAAGAAGAAACCTTGCCCCCTTGAATATTTTGAGCAGTGTAAATCTGCGTAATACAAGCATAATCATTCTACGAAATTCGGAACTTGTAGGAAATTTAAAAAAAAAAAAAAAAGGCTTAATCTCTATTTAAATGCATGCATTACTTGGTTGCCCGTTCTTTGGCATTTCCTTATGTAAGAGGAAGCCTCAATTTCAAATATCAGTAAACTATTGCTATTCTATTGGTAAAAGAGCTGAACAAATGACGTATAACAGATCCCGGATACAACAGGATTTGTGAATGACTGCTGGGAGTGTTTATAACAGATTTTGTCATATCTATCACGATCGATCTTCATTAATTCTCTTTGAGCTATCATAACTGACGGGAAACATCTTTTATTTTTGTTACTTCTTTTGATACGTCTATGATGTTTAGTTATTGAATTATCTGTGTCCAGAAAACATCCTCATCTTCTTTGTTTTCCAAGTCACGTCGTTTGAATTAATCTCCTATTTCAATCAACAAGGGCATTACGGACGAGGCAAGCTGTTAATTAAAGAGTACGTTCACTGATCCCGAAAATCGTTTTGTATTGAGTGTGTGGACTGTTAATTTTTCTATCATTTTGGATAACATCGCATCCGAAATATCACACATGATTCACACCAATGCTTGATCGATGTACGAATTCGATCTTTCCACAAATTTTATCATAATTGTATTATTTAAAAATAATATTTGCCAAAGCTACTCTCTCATTTGACATTCGGGAACACTTTCAAGGTAAGATAGCCTCTTTTCTAACAGTCAGTGAATGAAAGTTTGACCGTTTGCCTAATTTGAGACATATACAACAGATGAGATGTTATATTTGACATTATGGATATGAAGGATAGCAAAGAGAAAAATGAAGAGACTTACCTATGTACTCCAAATTATTCGATTTCTTATCCATTAAGCCAAAGACAAAAACAAGTATGTTGGAATTCAATATTAAATTTACCAAGGAGAGACTTTGATTGGTTTGAAATTTTCTTCGTGAAGGTAAGGAGCTGGAACACTTCCGTATTATTTGAGTAAACATTATGGTCATTTCAAACCTTGCAGTTTGACAGTAAGTGTTTTGAATATTTTTCCCTGACATAGTCGCCATAACACTTTCTATATAGACATAACCTCAGAGAGTGCATGTTATTTATATATATTGTTTTCATTTTCGTGCTTGCACATCGACGGCGGGTGCGGCTAGCCAACAGGGGATGCTTACTGCTCCCGGACACCTGGTCCCACCTCTAGCTTGCTAGGGGTCCGTCGATGCTCAATTTTGTGCTCTATTGTGAGTGCTGTTGAGATTATCGTCAGGATCTTCTTTAACTCATTTGCAAAGATGTACACCTTGTAAGTATAAATGGTCTGTGGTATTGTTGTGCATCTGATATTTTGCTTGCGCCCCTGATCCCTAGGATCTTTGAAAACGGATGTTTCCATTTTTCTCCCATAGAACTCTATGCAATCTTTGAAACACCAATTCTCAGAAAGTATGACTGATATAGAGTCTTTAGTCTAGTAACACATGTAATATCTTATTTAAGCCCCTGACCTCTGTATGGGAAATTAATATGCCTTTCCAATGAATTTTGCCAAACATCAGGAGAGCTTCAGTCCTGTCAGGGACTTCTTATTTGATGTTATGTTTGGTCGTACTTGTCCAACTTCGGTTGATTGTTTCTTAAAATTCAAACGCATTCGAAAATTTCTGTTACCAAAAATTTCCCGAAACTTCCGAAATGAGGGTTCTGTATGTAGCATCTTTTGGTATTTTTTGACATAACTTGATGAGGGTTAAGTATCCGAAACGTGCATGTCTGGTCCACGTTGCCAGTTTATCTGTTCTTAAATGATGCTATTCAATTTGAGGACGTTTACATTTCACAGTCTTTGGCTACATTTCAATGTTTTGATTGAGGATCACTGACGAGGATTAAGGTGCATGTCTGGTATCTGTTCTTAAATGATGCTATGACTTTGAAGACGTGTAACATTTGTATATATATGTAGGAATGTTTCATGACCTAGGACTAATATCATATTCGTCAATGTCAGAATGAAAATTGTTGCCAGTGCCCGAGGACGTCATGACATTGAATGTAGACCAAATTATGGTTTTATCAAGTTTCGGACTGTGTTAAAAATTGTTCATAATTAACGACACGGAGCCCTATCCATCGTGTTTCTATTGTGATATGGTGTCGTCTGCATCTTCTTTTTCTCTTCTCGTGAGTGTATATATCGCTGTTTTAGGGATCTCCCTTTTTTATATTTGGAAGGTTCTGTATGGACGAAAAAAAGGAGGGGATCCAACCGGATTTTTTTTGCAGTGCCCGCAACAAAGCATCCAAACACCCGATGCAAAAGAAAGGAGGGGATCTCCAACAACGCTCGGTTGCATCACCCACAGCAAAACTCCAACACACCCAATGCAAAAACACAGAGCAGACATCAACAGAAAGAGACGCAAAAGGGACAATGAACACCAACTCACACCATAGAAACATGAAACACAAAAAAAAACACACATAATCCAACGAGAAAAACACAGAGTAGACAAGCACAGCAAAAAAAAACCGGATGTTTCGATTTTGAATTTTGCTTTACAGTTTGTCTTTCATTAACTGGTTTTGGAATTCAGCAAATAAAGTAACTATGTGGAAAACCATATGATACAAAGGCTTTGAAGGTAATGTTTTTTTCTTTTTATTTAAAGCTTTGACATCGTACAAATGTGAATCATGCAATACAGCCTACGTACTAATAGAAATCTTCATGATTGTCTTACTCTTTTAAAGACAAAAGCTGCACTTTGACAATCAACCAATAGGCAATAGACGATTTTCACATTACCGCAGTAGACTTGAATTTTACACAGACCAAGACCCGACATTACAACATTTGAAGTAACTTTTTAAAACTATGACGTCGTAACATATTTATGACGTCATAATCCAAGTCTAGCGGTAAAATGAAAATGGTCTATTGTTCATTATGACTCAGACTATCCAGGGTAAACAAAAGACACTTTTCATATTACTAATAGACTTGCATTTTAGACACTCCAAGACCCGACATCACAGCTTTTGAAGTTATTTTCCACTATGACGTCACAGATACGTTTCGACGTCACAGTCCAAAGTTACGTCAAATATTGTGATGTCGGTCTTGATCTGTATAAAATTCAAGTCTACTGCGGTAAAATGAAAATCGTCTATTATGATTCACAAACCTTTTTGCTTTATTCAAATTCTTAAAAAAAAGAGTGGCTAAAACGTGATTTGGGTACTTTATCATTTCAGAAATCAAAGTTTATTCCTAGATAATGATCGAAAATGCCTTAACCAAAATGATGTCAAAAAAGTTTAAGAGTCAAAATACTTTTTTAGGCAAAGGAATGGCCATTTAGTACAAAAGAAAGAAATATAGATAGCTGCTTTTATCATAACAGTTCACAAAATAAGGTGTTGTTTGAGCAATGATAAGAATTCAGTTTTAAAAATCTCAACCAGTTAGATATAATTCAGTTAAACATACTGAATTATCTTTTTGACATGATAACAGTACTAGTATAATATATTACTCTAATCTAAGTAAGTGTGTATAATTAAGCTATCCCACTGCAAAAAACGCGATCACATGCAACGCGATTAATCATCGTATTGAATTGCTTCTGGTTTTAAAACAAAATTGCAGACTGCAAAAAAGAAAGCATGATTCTGTTGCTGACATGACTGTGCGTTTTATTTTTCAGCATTTTTTAAACTACAAAACGTGAAATATTATTGGTACTTGTCAAAATTGAAATATATGTTCTATTATAGAATTTCAGTGCACCATTCAAAATGTTTAATCTGAATCTAAAGAAAATGGTGAAAGCATACACTGCTTGAAAGGCCAAGTTAACAGTTTCTTATCCAATATTCATTTATATGATAAAACAGTTATAGCACAGATGATTCGATCGATATGATGATTTATAGAGTGATAAAATCAATATAAACCATGAATTCAGCCTCGGTCGATATTGGTTTTATCACTCCATAAATCATCATATCGATCTCATCATTGTGCACTCATTGCATACTATAACGACACATTGAATTTGAATTTGAATATTTATTTGAAATACATATACAAAATTTCATCATACTGTTAACATGATTATTTTCGCTGGGAAAAATTTCGTGATTATAACATCAAGACGTTTCGCATGCCATTTGGAGAAATATTCGCGATGAAATGTCTTCCTCACACAGGTGCCTGCAGATATGATCGCCCCCCCCCCCCCCCCCTCTTTCTTTCTCAGAATCATGGCTAAAATGGCCGTGGAGTAAAGAAAGGAGAAAAAAGGGAAGGTGTGCAACTCTCCTGTCGCTTCTCTTTTTTCTACTTTCTTTATTCCACGGCCATTTTAGCCATGATCTGAGAAAGAAAGAGGGGGAGGGGACGATCATATCTGCCGGCACCTGTGCTTTCTCATTGTAAGAATGCCGCTTGGATATATTTTCGGGCGGGCGAAATTTTAGCGATGTCGCTTGGTTCGCGAAAAACGCGAAAATTATCCCCGAGCGAAAATTTCCACGTGTACAATATATCATTATCACATTTAACGAATATCATTCAAATATCACAATATTATTGATCATATAACTGAATTATTCTAATCATCGTTGTATCAAATAATGAAATTTTCATACTAATCAAATCGTATTACAGCTTGAAATAAATAAAAAAAAATATCTCCAGTATCAAGTGGGGAGTTAGTTGAGCAAAACTTTTAAATAAGTAACCATGTGCACCATAAAACAGGTATAAAAATTAATATGCTGAAAATGATCAGTTCACGTATGGATTAGACGGAGAAGTAGTCATACATCCCATCTGAGCCCTATGTCTTTTTGTCGGACAAATATGCTTAAAAAATCTTTGAAAGAGCTCTAAGGTTGACTGATTTTTTGATAAATAATGTCAATGCTGCGTTGGCCAATCACATTAATTGGCGGCAGTTTCAATTTGCTTGAAGAATAGGACGAAGAACATGTTAGCACGTAATCCTGATAACTACACCATTTGCTACCAACGTATCAGATGGCCGTCCAAAGTAAGCATCGATTGCCCATTGATCTCGTTGGTGTATGTGTGGTCTTTTGTGTTTGATGTCGTGTTTACTGTCACTTATGTGTCTTTTGCTGTGTGTTTCTTCTTGTTTTCACTATGGGTAATTTGGTGTTTTGGTGTGTTGCTGTTGGTGCTGCAACTGAGTCTTGTTGGAGATCCCCTCCTTTCTTATGATTTATGCAGTTTCATTATGGATTTTCATCTGTCGATTAAATGTTCGTCAATCGATTCCACTGGTTCTCATCTTCTTAAATGAAATGGGCCAAAACAAGTATCAAATTTCGATATTTTATGGTAAAATAGGATGTCTTTATTTTCGTTAGTGCACTTTTTCGCGATTCTTAATTGCAAATAAAATTATGATCGCAGAGCGATATGAGTCCCCTACCGGCATAAATTTATGCGAAAAATAGGTCAAGCGTGATGAAAATCAAACTTTCTCTATAACTATTCAACACTAAACTGCGTATCAAATTTCACTTGAATATCTCTATTTTTTGCAGAAAAAAGTCCGGAAAGCTGACAAAAACTTATTTTAGCAAGTCATCAGTGGGCATAACTCCTCCAAAAAAGGTCAAGTGTGTCGAAAGTCGACCTTGCTCTGTAACTATCCAAGACCAAGCTGTATATCAAATTTCACTTGAATAAGTGCATGTGTTACAGAAAAAAGTCCGGAAAACTGAAAATTGGACGGACGGACGGACGGACGGACAGACGAACGGACAGACGTACAGACAGAGATGAAACTAAGATCGAGTCCCCTTCGGCGATGCCGGTAGCATCGTTAGGGGAATAAAAATTTTGAATACATATTGTTTTGTACCTTTCATCAATGAAGTTTTAGTTCGTTCTATAATAAGTATAACTCACTTCACTCCTCTTAATGTTTATCAGAAAAAGCGAAGAATGGCACATGTACAATAAGAACAAATAGTAACTAATATACAAATTTATGATATACCTTATCAAATACAATTTTTCGCGGGAATATATTCTAGCGATTCAAAATTACTCGCGAATATAGCGAAAATAGGTATCCCGCGAAAAAGCCTGCTAATACGGTATACGCATGCATCTGGTTCAACACTTTTATTTGGTCCATGAGAAGCTTACAAAAGTTTGTAAAAAAAACTTTTACCTGTTGAAAATGCGCCAATCAGTTTTATTTACAACCTTCTAATTGCTTGAGGGTACCCCTTTTAACGAACCACAGGTACAATCAAGGAATTACCTCTTGCAATTTTGATGCACTATAAAGCGGAAATTGTGTGACGTCTTAATAAAAGAGAGAAAACTTTAAAGCAGACGAACGACAGTGACAGTGACGGACAGACTACGAACAACAAGATTTGTCAAGAATAGGTAAAAGCAAATTAATACTCAGACTTAAATGGAACAAAATTTCAAGCACAATTTTTGGTTGTCAGTGCCTCTCTTTCCTAGATTAAAACAAGTTTATGCACGAACTATTTCTAAGGTAGAAGGTTCCTGTCATTACTTGAAACTTTCTTCTCGGAATTTCCTCTCGATCACATACTGCGAATGATATTCAAACATCGATTCATCGAATCACATTTCTGGGGTTTTTTTTTTCATTGCCGAGGACAACAAAGTCGCATGCATATTAGGACCAGAGTTTGAAAAAGAAAAATGCAAATCCGCAGACGTCGATGTAATGTAGGGATTAACATGGCTGTACCAAAGGTCGAACCTTGGCTATCTGAATCAATGCTGTGTGTTTGCCGCGTTTCCAAAATAAGATTCCTTTGGAATGTTAATAAACGCTGACCAGGTCAAGGTAACATTCATTGTCACACATACAACTTCCTCTTTGTAATGATCAGTGATTCTTATGCCAAGTAGTGTAGTGCTGACAATTCAAGTCAAATCTACATAGAACTGGTATGACTTCAGACTATGTATTCGAAAAAATGAATCTCCTTCTCGTTGATATTAGTTTCATTTCCGGTCCGAATTAGCAACTACAAAAGATAAAGGTGTCAAAATATCCATACATTAAGTCATCCGTCTTCATAAGTCTCTTGCCTGACACATCCTCACATTTCAACAATAAATAAACTATGTATATTTTCAACAATATGATTTCTTAAAATACGTTTAAAGCAGCGCGAGTTTCCTCAGACGTCGCTTGTAGCCACCAGAGACAGCGATTGACCATTAGGCTGGTTCTGATTTTTAAAATCATCAACGTTATTCATAGCGTCTGCAAGTGGACCACGAGGGCGTAATTCAGGGTCCTTGCCCTCAGGCTGAAATTCTTCAGGGGCGGGCCCGGGGTTAACCCGTCTCTCACAAAACCGCTGACAGCAGGGAAAGGTAGCGATCCAGGCTTCCTTAAATGACTTGTTGAGGCTGATATAGATAATGGGGTTCCACACGGTGGACATCTTGGCAATGACTGCTGGCACGGTGCCAAGAACTGGATTTATGTCCCCATCGCCCGTGGCAACTACATACAAACTCAGGATGGCGTAAGGAGTCCATGAAACCAGAAACGTACCTACAATGTGTAAACAAATGAAATAGTTATGATTCAAAAAGTTATAAATATTACTCATATATATTATGTAACCAGGATGTAACGTCGATTCTGATCGGCTGGTACGCGAGTCATTATTTTCCGATAATGACCGCTGACGGAAGATAATGACTCGGTGTGGTAATTGTCCTGATTTCAGTATTTACGATAAAAATGAAGACTTTATTTTGTTTAATTTTAAAAGTTTAGATACAATCTTCACAAAAAAGTGCAATTAATAATTATTGTTGAATTCATAATTGTTCTAATTGTTTTGAATCATTATTTTAATCATATTTTGTCTTACGATTTGTGATATAATATAACAAATATGGATTATGTCGAGGTCATTATGTCATTATTATTACCGGATGAGATTTGTTATATTGACCGAGGCCTCGGTATGTTAATACATAATTATATCTAAGTGTTTTTTAAGATATTGTTCTTGTTGTTTTACTGATGTCGTTGTCGTTGTCTAGATCTTTGTCATCGATTTCTTCTAGATAAAGATAAAAACAATAAGACTTGCGGTTAATAATATCAAATGAACCATTATAATATAATTTTTGCAAGTAAGAATATGTACGTTATTCCTTGGGAGGGTTGTGTGCACGTAATCGGGATAACCATACCGTCTGCTACTTGAGTGGAAGATGACGTTCCTAAGTCGGCACCGGTTGCCCATTGGTCTCGTTGGTTTATGTGTGGTCTCTTCTGTTTTATGTTTCTGTAAAGTCAGTTGGTGTTCTTTGTCCCTTTTGTGTCTCTTTCCGTGCGTGTCTGCTGTGTTTTTGCATTGGGTGTTTTAGGTGGTTTGCAACCGAGTGTTGTTGAAGATCCTTTGATTTCTTTGAAATTAAGCATGAAGTGTTTTGAAACAGTCCATCCAGAAATAGAAAACTAAGCTTTCGGTACAATTGTTAAACGTCTTCAAACTCGACAGCATCATTTAAAACCAGATAAATTTGCAGCATGGACCAGACATGCACGTTTCGGGTACTTAACCCTCGTCAGTGATCCTCAGTCTAAACAATGTTATATGGCCAAAAAGTGTGAAAATTATTATGTCCAAAAATGTATCGAAAGGCGTAGCAGAATTAGTGAGATATGATGCTACAGGACCCACGTTTTAGAAATTTCAAGAAAATTTCAAATGCGTAGAAGAGACAGACGATCAACCGAAGTTGATCGAACTTGGCTACATGTGCCCCCGGGGACTCCTGGTTCACCAGCAGTGACACTCACCAAATAGTTCAAATGTTAAATTCTTCAAATTCGATAGCATCATTTAAAACCAGATAAATTTGCAGCATCAACTTAGCAAATGAATGTATATTCATTGTATATTATTGTTCAAAGCATGGGTTATGATCACCATTTGAAAACTAATTTTGAATATGTTGTTCGAACATAAGAACTGTCTTCTTCTACTGAGTTCGGAAAGATACAAATGGTTGTGTATTTAGAATGCTTTAAAGGCTGACTTCTAGAAATGACTAATAGCTCTATATTTCATTTACATTGTGGGTCTTGTTGCGATGTACTTCTTCAGGAATAAACCTTCAATTTACCGGTATCTAACAATCATGTCAGTCTTGCCAGTAGAATGTTTTAATTCCAACGGGAACAGACGACAAAATATGACACAAGACAGATGCTGGAAATAACAGGCTTGGTACTACAGTTTCGAAAGATAGGTGACTGACTGGGTGTTTATTACAAATTCTGTAATATCTATCACAATCGAACTTCATTAATTCCCTTTGAGCTATCATAACTGACGGATGCACATCGTTCACATTAAATTATCCGTCGCGAAAACATACTCCTCTTCTTTGTTTTGCAAGCCACGTAGTTCGAATTAACGAACAAAGAAATGTCTTATCTCAATCAAGTAATGTAGTTAAGGACGACGCACGCTGCCAATCTTGTGTCCCAAAGGGTACAGTCACTGTGTGTGAAAATTGTTACGTATTGTCAAATCTGTTTGATTGAAAATTACTACATTACTAATCATATTTGACAATATCACGAGATGTACAAATATACAGTCGAAATGTTTGTGACATCAATACTTGAACAACGGAGGGATTCGTTTAATTTATTTTTCATGTATCATGATATCAATGTAAACGTCTTCAAATTGAATATCATCATTTAAGAACAGATAAATTGGCAACGTGGACCAGACATGCACGTTTCGGATATTTAACCCTCGTCAGTGATCCTCAAATCTAAACAATGTAGTATTCCAAAAAGTATGAAAGTTACTATGTCGAAAAAGCGTATCGAAAGACGTAGCAGGATTGGTGGGATATGATGCTACAGGACCCACTTTTTAGACATTTCAAGAAATTTTGACAAGAGAAATTTAGAATGCATTGAAGAAACGATCAACCAAAATTGATCGAACTTGGCTACATGTGCCCTCGGGGACTCCTGGTCCACCAGCAGTGACACTCACCAAGTGGTATAAATGTAAACGTCTTCAAATTGAATATCATCATTTAAGAACAGATAAATTGGCAAAAGATATATTAAGTCACTCCTAAAGCTTCTATTTACTTTCACACATTTGATGTCAATCTTTTTATGATAACGTCATCAAATTTGATAGCATCATTTAAGAACATACACGTTTTGGGTACTTAATCCTCGTCAGTGATCCTTAATCCAAACAATGTAATATGGTCAAAGAGTGTGAACGTCATTATGACCAAATATGTACCAAAAGACGAACATGTAGCAGGATGGGTGGGATATGATGCCACAGGACCTACATTTTAGGAATTTCAATAAAGGATAACAGAAATTTTTGAAAGCGTTGAAGAAACGATATACCACCACTTACCCTAAAATTTGGCAAATTTTGAGAGATACATAAAGGCATACAAAAAAGCAGTAAACAGAGCATTTACATTGTTCGTCAAAACTTTTTATTCAAATTCAGATCATGATTGCTATTGGGCAGTAAATGAAAAAAATATATATATAAATAACTATATTTATTAAAGAACGTTTAACAGTTAACGTTTAAGTTACACAAGTTATATTAATGTCTCACGTTGGCTCAGATGTTGGCGTGAGGGGGTCCAAGGAGCAGGAGGAAACCGGAATGCCCGGAGAATAAACACCTGCTAAGGCCTCGGTGGGGAAAACCCTACCCTCCTACATAAGACCCTTTGCCGAATCTAGGATTCGAACCCGGGACGTTATAGGTGAGAAGCAAGCGCGCCACTACTGGGGTAACTACAGGGAATAAAATCTTCTTTGTATGATTAATGAACTGGCTCGATTTGACTAACTTGAAATACCCGGAAGTTTGTAAATGTGGTCTTCTTCGCTTGCGACATCTTTGGTACGCATAAAAATGGAAAGAAAAAGGGGGGTCATACATGTCCTTTTCCCGCAAATTTCACTTTTTTACAGGACCCCTCCGTCCTCATCGAAAATTTTCCAATTTTTACGTATTTTGAAATCGATCTGTAGATTTCTTTAAAGACAAGATCAAGTGCAAAGGTAAATTTATCACGACTTCTTGTCATATTTTGTTGATTCTATATACTATAGATACTATTCCAACATTTTGCCCAATGGTTTGACACCTTTTATTCAGTACTGTTCACCGGTCAAAACGGAGGGGAATCCCCGCGAACTTGTTTTCCTGTAGTTACACCTACTGCGCTAACCCGGCCCTAAACTCGGCATGAAAAATATACACACATTTGAATATCACAAGAGACTAGGACCATATCGAAACCTTAATTTGCAAAGATAAGCTATTTAAGCATGTTAAGGTGGTAGTCTCTCCATACCCCCTACATTCAATTTTCTTCATAATTGCAATTTTAATTAACTATGATGTCATGCATCTCTTGCTAAAGTTTGAAAGAAATCGAACCAACCGTTCTGCGTGGGTAGCAATTCAGAATCTCTTAATTTTGTCCTCCTTTCCGTGCAGAAAATGGCGACTTTGTCACGAAATTTTTCTCAGATATTCAATGAGCCTGCAAATTCATTAATTATTAGCTTTGCATTTCAAAGATGATACATGCATAATTCTTTTTTAGTAAAATTTTGATGTTTTAATATCACCATAATTATTTCAGAAGCGATTTTTATAGGAAATAATGATAAACATGTATCTGTCTGAAGTTCCGAAAATGGTCACATTTACATAGCTCATGAAAGAAAGGAGGGGATCTCCAACAACACTAGGTTGCAGCACCCACAGCAAAATCCCAAAACACCCATGCAAAAAACACAGAACAGATACCCACAGAAAGAGACGCAAAAGGGACAAGGAACACCAACTCACAACATAGAAACATGAAACAGAAAAGACTACACATAAACCAACGAGACCAATGGGCAACCGGTGCCGACTTAGGACGGCCATCTGCCACGTAAATAGCAGACGGTGTGGTTATCCTGGATTACGTGCGCACAACCCTCCCACTATTCCGATTTCCCAGAGGTCACGAAGAACGCACAATTATGGTGTAAAACAACCTCCTCACTGTTAGATGACCACACACAAACAAGACCGTAAAACACAGGGGTCCAAGCAACACAGATAAATATGTAAATGGATATAAAAAGAGGACGTGCGTAATACAGTCCGCGCTCTGCCGGCTGTAGCGAGCTCATATATGTTATCCCCCGAGGTGTCCGACTGACATTTAAAGAGGACAGGTGGAAAAAATGTATCATTTAATTTCAATAAAAAACTAATGGAAAAGAGATTAAATACCTCAATTGAATCTGTGCAAATTACAGGGAAACCGAACCTATTTTTACCAAGTTTGTGCCATTTGGGTTACCCCTACCTCTTCTTTTTTTACGTCGTGATACGTTACGTCGAGTTTAAGGCATGTCATTTCTGAATGAAAGAATTTCAACGGTTTTATGATAACTATATGAAAATTTAGTATTCACGTCAATTAATCATTTTATGAAGGAAAAGTAATAGGTCCGTGATGAAAATCAAGATTTATGCTTATTTGAAAGCTGGGTAAAAAAAATGCCGGCGGTGTAAAGACGAATAATGACCCCCGGTCATTATTCGACGACTTAGGGGGTCATTATTCGACCGTAGAATAAGTGGCACCAGCCCCGAAAATTGCAAACCCCTCGTGAAAAATATTGACCCCCATAGAATAATGACCCCATTATAAACCGACTTGATTTCTCGATAAATGTTAATATGTACTATTTTTATATATGTGCGAGGGTATTCTGAAAGTTTGTAGATATTGCGCATGTTGACGCTTATACTTCAGATAGTACTAGGATGCTTTTTTGCGATTATTTTCAACCAATTAATTTGTTAATTCTGATTTATAAATTTAAAAAAAACTAATGACCTTCGAAACCCGGATACCACTTCATTTTTGAACTTGACATCATCAAATTTGACAATATCATCGAACTTGACATCACCGAATTGGACAGGTTTCAACTGAATATGTGTGACGGGTGTGGCTAGCCAGCAGGGGGCGCTGATTCCCCTTCCATCCCTCATCTACATCCTCACTAATTTCCCTCCCTCCCAATTTTTCGCGTCTCCCTCTTCCCGTCCCTCATCTCCCTCCTCCACCCCTTCACCTCCCCTCCCATCCCTTCACCTTCCACCTCCCATCCCTCACCTCCCCTCCCTCCTCCCACCCCTAACCTCACTCTTAACCCCCACCCCCACCCTCATACATAGTAACATTTTTATCATAGTTTGTCTAATATATTTAATATCATACCGTATACAGTAACAATTTTTGATTAGTATAATTCTTATTCAATATCCCCACTCTTCTTTTCTCTTTTCGAATTCATCTTAAAAATTAAAATTCAGTCTTGAGTTTCCAAACCAAGACTTTAAGGATAAATAATTTTTATTTTTGCTTCGTCAAGAGTTGCACGAATTTGTACCATTAAACCCATTAAAACATAAAAGGACCCTTTAGCCTCTCGATTTATTAACATAATGAATAAATTAATATAATTGGAGGATTCAGTGGTTGCAGAGAGGCCATCCAATGCTTGTTGGGTATGCAAGGCGAAGCTATGGAATATGGGAAAATTAATACAGCATTACATTTATAATGCAGGATACACACCCCTCTCTCTTTTCTTGTAAACTTTTATCGGAATTCGGTGGTTTGACCCCCACCCCTACCCCGAAACCTTAAAAAAAATCTCGATCCGCGCTGGTACATTTCTTTGTTTTGTATAACGAAAACTTGTGTTTCATTAAAATGCGCGCACATAAGTCGCAGTGGCGGTTCTAGAAATCTTTGAAAGGGGTGTTGCAGCTTTGTCTCCCTTTTTGGGGTTTTGAAAAGGCGGTTCAGCCCCAAAATGGCAGAAAATGACCTTTTGGTATTTTTTTCTGACCAAAAGGGAGGAGGGGCGACCCCCGCAATTCACCCCACCCCACTCTGATCCACCAATGAGTCATAAGCTCTTGATAATATTCGAAGTTGTTGTGATTGTTTAAAATCGTGCTCATCAGTTACATTTTGGAATTGTCTGGAACTGCTGCAATGGTTTCATTGAAACTGAACAATAAGTCTGTACTTATGCCAGGTTTCTTCATTTCAGATCGCCCAAAGACTGAATCTGGTATCCACTGCAGAGATTGAAAAACTAGATCTACTTAAAATCTGTTCTTCTCTTCCTTTACTGTGATGCGTTGAACTAATAGGGTTCAAGCTATACTGCAGTCCTTTTAACAACCACTTTCTTTGTTTTTATTGCACCTCGGACTAGTTTCTTCCAATTGGATTGTCTGAACCGCGTCACGTGATTGCCTCCTATTAGTTCATATAGTATACCCCTCAAGGTTACGAAGCTGAATTCATTCAATCTTTGGTCTCTGAAGCGAAAAGATACTTAGCTTCTGACTTCAACTTCACTTACAGATACATAGACGATGTGCTGTCCATCAATAATCCAAATTCGCGGAGACAGAGACAAATAATTCAGCATCCTATTTGGACGTAATGTTGTCCTACGACACTGATAGTCATATGAACACTTCACTCTATGACAAACGTGACGACTTCAATTTCAGCATTACAAACTTTCCTTTTCTGAGTAGCAACATCCCTTCATCGCCAGCTTATGGTGTGTTCATATCTCAGTTGATACGCTATGCCAGAGCAAGTACCAAATATACGGATTTTGTTCTGAGAGCTAGGCGTCTTTCATATAAGATTCTCAGTCGGGGATATGTTTGTGACCGACTAACATCGTCACTGAGGAAGTTCTACGGTCGATATGGGGAACTCGTCATACACTATGATAGCCCACTCTCTAGAATGGCGGATGATATTTTGTTATAGACCATTTGAACCATCCAACCAAAGATTGTACTCTATGTCTTCCGAAATGGAAGATACCGGACGTGACAGTTCTACCGAATTGAAGCGGCGGGTGCTGCATGCAAGCAGGAGATGCTTACTCTTCCTGGGCACCTGGTCTCACTCTCATATCGGGAGTCCGCTTCTTTTCATGTGGTGGAGGTTTTTGTTTGTTTGCTTTGGTTTCTGTTTTATCCTGATTTTGTAATGCCTTCGGTTTCTTATTTTCTGAATTATCCATTTTGTGCTGTATACAGGGATATGGTCTTTATCCATATTTGTCATTTGAGTTACGTCCCTTTCCCTGAGACTACCATCTTAAGGTGCGTCATTGGTCACGATTTTGGACCATTCTTGCGCATTTCCTTTTTAGAACTCGTTGAGCTAGAATTTTATAGATATTTCGATTTATTATGGTCAATGTATCATTTCTACCTCTATTTAAGACTTTAATTCATAAAATGCCTAACAGCAGATAAGTTTGAAAATTTGATCTAAACTGAATGAAGTAGGCGTAAGAAAATGTTTTGCGGTAATTTCTATAAAAGTTGAGCTGGAGGTACTTTTTTAACTGTTCGGATTTCTCTTACGAAAGTAATTACCCATTAATTTTGTTTTGTGTTCGGAATATTATTTATTTAAACTGTTTTATAAGGTAAAGCTGATGAATACTGATAAATTATAAATTGTCTAAATTCCACCCAAAATCAGGCAAATTTTACCACTCTGATACTTCTTCAAGAAAACCACAAAATGGCACTATTTGTGAACATTTGTCCTCTCTTATTTGAACACGGACATATACTTTTTCTTCAACATTTTGAAAAGTCTTCCTTAGGAGTACATATTAATGTGTGTTTGAAAAAATCGTTGAACTTCAGTATTTCTGATATTTTGACCTTAACTAGGATTATTTTTGTTATTTTTGTGTAAAATCGAGAAAAATTTAAATGATCGGTAAAGTTGGTACCTATTGTGAAACGTTATCAAATTCAAGTTTTATACAAAGTTTTTAATTTGTTTCATCGTAGATTAACAAAGAAATCTAAATTAAAAATCAAATGAGGGCATTTTAACACTTTTTGTATTTTCTTCACAAATGTGCTATTTTTAGCAACAAATTTCCGGCATTTTTACCCAGTTTTTCAAATAAGCAAAAATCTTGATTTTCATCACGGACCTTTTTATTTTCCTTCATGATGATTAATTGACACGAATACTATAATTTCAAATGGTTATCATAAAATCGTTGAAATTCCTTCATTCAGAAATGACATGCCTTAAACCATTACTTTATCATATGTGTTAACAAACGATAACTGTTGTCAGATAATAGAAATAGTAATCTACATTATTAATTTGTGCCTTGTATCTTTAGACTATAATTGATCCTCATGGATGTGTTGTCCTCATCACCTCTACCTAAACTTGCTTTCTAGATAGTCACTGCAATGAACGATATTGATAGTTTCGGAATTATGAGAGAGCACAAAACAAGTTATCCAACAATCAAATAGTTATGAAACTTCCAACAATTTGTTCTATGACATTTGCATCATTACCAAACTTATCAATTAGGGAAAGCTAGCTAGAAGCTAAACATGATATATACGTAAGGAAACCCAATTTGAATTTGCCGATATTTCTGAATTATTGCAGTGCTTTCAAAGTCACAAGCTTGAAATGCTCTCAACGTGCTGGATCTCCTCTATAAAATTATTTCTAGATCAGCCAATGGCAAGAGGCGATATTTTTGTTTTGTTTCTCTCCTTTTGTTCATGTTCCCGTTTGTTAGTATGTTGAAGGAAGAGAAGTTATTACTGTTTAAATGCTATTTTATCTTTCTCCGAGGAAAGGTATGTTCTCAAAGAATTCTAGATGAAAAGAAAATTTTAACTGTTAACAAAAAAGAAATGATCTTCCAGTACAATCTCATAATCCCACTTGGACATTATCGACAAATTCATAAAAGAATTCAAGAGCCATGAAATTTATAGCTTGAATTTACCGTTTGTTGTCTTCTGATAGAAGACAAATCGTAAAAGAAATTTTCATTTGTACATTTCAGATCAATAGATCGGGAAATTCTGTTACGATGGTATCCTTTTTACCATTATGATAAATCGAAGCCAGTCTCAATTACCCAAGGGATAATTAACCTAAAGATTTCCACAGTCAATAATTGCTTCGGATGTTCCTTTTCTGTTCATTCTGTTAATCGATGCGATTATATTAACAGAATTTCCGATCAGGGTCGGTTCCAGGACAGAACTGGGGTTCAAATGTACCTTTTCGAATCCCCCTCTTTTCCAACGTTGTATTTATAAGTTAATAATTGTGAGATGATTTAGTTTATATGAACATAATTCCTCTATCGCTTGCCATTCCAAGAAATGTATGAGGGAGAGAGGGGGATGGGGCTCAATGTTTTTTTAAACGCCCCCTCCCCCTTGTTTTCAACATTCCATTTGAATGTTTACTTTTGCCATTTTATTGGAATATGAAATGTCAGTTGCCGTACGCTACGCGGTTTTACACAAAATTTGTGATGCGACAACTGACATTTCATATTCCAATAAAATGGCAAAAATAAACATTCAATACTTATAATTACCAAACATGAATTTATTCCGAATTCGTACAAATTTTAATGAAAATTAATGTTTAAGTCCGTGGCGCATGAAAATATTAGACTTGTATGACCTAGTTCCCTAACAACAAAAAAGTCAAGCACGTTTTACCTATTTGCACTTAGTATTGTATGATGACGTAATTTGTGACGCGTTGTTTTTCGAAGGCATTAGACATGACAATTTAAAGTACAACATGAAGCAGTTTGTATTGGGATTTATATGGACTTTTGGACAATATTTTTGTACATGTAGATCTGAAGATCTATAGGTACTGGAATATCAGCTGTAAATTATTTCTTGAGAATCAGAATAAAATCGGAATGAATAGTTCGGTAGGTCACTTATCGTGCTGAAACTTTTGCTTGTATTTTCAAATTTATGCATCCGATTTCCATGTGTATTGAATATATTTTTGTGTTAACAAATAAAGGGATTTACGTTTCTAGTAGACCAATCATAATATCAACCGAAACACGTAAGACTAAACGACTTTGCAAGTTGAATATTGAGCTGCCGTTCACTTGTTGCAGTTTTCAAATTATGCGCGTAGCAACCGACATAATCACTGCAAATATACAGAATACGGGACTGCGATAATTATCAATCGACATATGAAACTGTTTTACGTTTCAATTGATACTTTGTGACCATTTCTATTGTTTTTTTTTTTATACATTAGACAGTTTCAGATTTTTTGACGCTGGTGTGAAAGTAGTTCCGGTCATTTTTGACGTTTTATCACCTCATAACGGAAGTAAGAATAAATGCAATCGACCATTCAAAATGTAATATAACATAACAGTACACTTGTAACCGAAGATTGGAAATCAAGTTAAGACAACCGAAACCCGTGAAATGTAACATCAAGGAACGAACAAACAAGTGTTCAAATCATGCTGTCAGAGAGCAGCCTTCTAGAAATGCATCTGCCATTCATGTTTCGGAATATGAATCCTTATTAGTGGTACTTTAAGCCAAAATGAATAGGACTAGCCAAATTATTTCGTGGCGCATCGTGCATTAATATTTCAAAATCTCTGAAGGATAAAAGGACAATGACCATATCCCAATATACAGTACATAATCGATTACTCGAAACAACATACACCAAAGGCCTACAATACATGTATCAGGATAAAACAGGTACCAAAAAAACTCCACCACATGAAAAGAAATACTCTAAATATGAGAGTGAGACCAGGTGCCCTGGAAGAGTCAGCATCTCCTGCTTGCATGCAACATCCGTCGCTTCACATCGGCTTACTTCCATTTTAAATGGTCTAAGACAGAATATCACGTACCATTCTGGACAATGGGACATAATAGTGAATGATGAGTTCCCCGTATGGTGCATTCTCCACTAAAGCGTTAGATTTGAAAATGGTGAAAAAAGTTTCGCATTCTATAAATATTTATATATTTATTGAAGGATACATATCTCAGGTATTTGAAATGGAAAAGGGGAGAGTTCTTGTTCATTCCATCACTGAGGAAACAAATGTAATTAAACTTTTGTCTTGTGACGTTTTACTATGCATAAGAACACTTTTGAAGTATGATTAACCTTTCTTTTTAGTACATTATTTGAAAAGTCGACGTCTGAAGAACTTTCCAACTACAATTATACAAAGCACGTATCCCTGGTAAACTAGATATTTAGTGCTTGCCATGCCAGAAGGTATCATAAGCGATCCTGTGCAATATGATTTCATGCTAAATGCTTAGAAAATCGTTGACAGCATTTTTTCCCTGAATATATACCAGGGGTAGAGAATTTGTTATAAAAGTACCAATTATCGAAATATATGGTTAATCATACTTCTAATTGATGTTATAAGTAAACAGTGTATGAGTAACCCGTTATTGTATGATATTCATGTTAGTTTCATTAAAATACTACAAATATCATCCCAACAGATACGTTACCATTTGAAACAGATCAGTTACTTTCACTTCTAAAGACGTGTTTGAGTACATGGTAAAGGTTTTCCCCTATTAATCTCAATATTCGGACAAATAAGTAATGTAACAACAATTTTATGATGTAAATTATGCCTCTGTATTAAGACATTTATTGATTTCCCGATGGAATATGCTGTTTCTAGGATTTTTCATAAAAGCACAAAATATGCCCTATAAGCTTTGTTTTTGCCTTTCTTTCAACTGTTATATGTATCTTCTGACAAAAATTAAAATATCAGCGTCAAACAAGCAATATATAAATTCTGTATTAACCGAAAATGAAATGTAGCTAACGTATCTGTAGGTTTTTAGCTGCATTTTCCGGGTTATAAAGAGCCGCCGTTTTGAACCAACATTCACTCCATCTTATCCATAAATAGGGCCAAATTGGTTGAGTTCTCACTGTAGAGCTAGATAGCTGGTAACGTATCTGTTCCTGTCTAAACGTCCAATGCCGATGTTAAATATTCCCGGTGATACAGATAAATCATCGTTTGCTAGATTGGTTGAAGGACTTTGTTTGCTTACAATACCCATGTATACGCTTTCTTTTCTACTCAAAGATTTAGAACATGACATTATTGTCCATAATGTTTAGCAGCTTGAAGTGTGGTAACGTATCTGTTCAAATTCAAACGGACATCAGAATATTTCTTGACAAGGCAAATTCACTCTGAATTGACCTTTTGTGAGTCCAGGGAAAATGTTCTGGTTCAAATAACTATTGTGGTGTATTGGAACATTGTGAAAGGTAATCAGAATCGATATTTTTGCTTGGTTGATCCTTAAACTATTTCTGTTCAGGTCGCGGGCCTGCAAATATAGTGATTTAACACTTTAACGACGACTGTACCGTATAGACTGTAGAACTTCCTCAATGACGATGTAAGTCGATCACAAACGTATCCCTCAATAAAGAAACTGGATAGATCTCTAACATAGTCGGCACTGTGGTCTAGTGGTTAATGTGTCAGGCCAGTGAACGAAAGGTTGCTGGTTCGAACCGCACTTGTACATCGGGTCGGCCGACATATATACACATACGTGTTACATGGTAATATATACACTTACGTGTTACATGGTAATGTATACACTTACGTGTTACATGGTAATATATACACTTACGTGTTACATGGTAATATATACACTTACGTGTTACATGGTAATATATACACTTACGTGTTACATGGTAATACATGTATATACACTTACGTGTTACATGGTAATATATACACTTACGTGTTACATGGTAATATATACACTTACGTGTTACATGGTAATATATACACTTACGTGTTACATGGTAATATATACACTTACGTGTTACATGGTATATATAAAACACGTCCCTGTCTGTGTTGTCTAAATGTCTGTGGTGTTTAGAAATAAATCTCTAACATTATCATACAGTCATAGGCAATCACAGCATGTTTAGAAATATTTACACAATTGGAGAATACATTTTTTTGCTCTGCTGGCCAAAGCGAGCTCAAGATAAATCGCACAAGAAGTGTGACAAACTTTAAGATAGATAAGCGATCAGTACCTAGTCCTCTATGACGAGATTTGGACAGGGCCCTTCTTTGAGACCCATCACCACAGTTGGTGAGTTTGCACTGCTGGATATATGCTCATACAAAACTGTAGATAGACCCATTACCATATTTTTAAATTATAGTATTGGTAAAGATGGCAAATGGTTTTCTATACACTTTCGTCTTTACACTTTCGTCTATACACTTTCGTCTTTACACTTTCGTCTATACACATTCGAATAAAGCACTATTTGCCCTTTGGTCTGTTTCTTTACCGTTTAATCAAAGCAAAAAATCCCAAATATATAACATAACCTTTATTCTAATCAAAAAGTACGGAAGTGTTCCAACTCAATGCCTTCCGAAGAAAAATTAAAACTAATTTATAAAGCATCGGACACATGTTGCGGATATTAAATCCTTATCAGTGATGCTTCCATCCAAAGATTTTCTAGACAGAGCCAAAATTTATTTTAGGAGCGCCCTGAAGTTACATTTCTTAAATTAAATTTGTGCAATTTGCAGAGAATGCGCGGCTCCAAATTTCCTGTAGAGTCGAAAAAGTTAAAAGTTATTCAAGGAGAACAATCATTTTTATGCCGATTCAATAATTCATCATTGATTCCCGAAATACGCGAAAATTACCACCATGCGAAAATTATCACCACGCGAAAATTATCACCACGCGAAAATTATCACCACGCGAAAATTACCACCACACGAAAATTATCACCACGCGAAAATTATCACTTCGCGAAAATTATCACCACTCGAAAATTACCACCACGCGAAAATTACCACCACGCGAAAATTATCACCACGCGAAAATTATCACCACGCGAAAATTATCACCACGCGAAAATTATCATCACGCGAAAATTATCACAGTGCGAAAATGAACAATATACTGAAATCCAAATCTATAATGAGGATAACAAAATTAAAAAGATTGTGACAAAAATGGCGGAATATTAATTGCGCAATTTGGATTACAAAAATGAAAGAAGTGTAATTTGAAAGGAATAAAAATGACGGAAATTTGAGTATCAGAAGATTGCCAGAGTAAGAAACCAATTTTCTGCTTTAGAATATTATTAAAACATGTTGAATCGATAAATTCTTGGACGGATTTGAGATCAATTTCAAGAAGAGAATGTTATTTCCGCGCACTCTTCGCAAAATGCATAAATTGAAATAAAAAAACAACAAGATGGCGCTTCTCAAATACATTCGTGTGAAAATTACTTTTGCATTTAATAAAGTACCACTGATGAGGATTTACTATCCGAAACACGTTTCTGGTGCATTAAAATTGGTTTGAAATTGTCGTCAAGAAAGTAAGGATTGGACATTTCCGTATACCTCTCACATTAGAATAGAAGTTGGTAGATGGTATAACTGCCTTTGTATTTGATCGGCGTTAAAAAGTGCATTTGTCACAATTAAATTATCCCCCGATGAAATGTCATATTCTTACTTAGTAATTGAGGGACGGAAACTGGAACGAAAATCTTATTTGTACATTTCATACTATGAACATAATTAGAGTGGAAAATTCTGTTTCGATGGTATCGTTTTTACCATCATGGCTATTCAAAGCGTGTCTTAATTACCAATAGCATAATTAAGCCTTCGTCTGTAACGGTCAATAATTGCTTTGGTTGTTCCTTCTCTGTCCTTCCTGGTAATTGATACGATTACATTAACAGAATTCCTAGACATGAGAACTTACGAAAGGTTTGAGAGTCGAAAATTACGAAATCGCTTTATTCCAATTTCTTTCTATCGTTCTATGAGTGTAACGACAAATATGGATAATGACCATATCCCAATATTCAGTACAAAATCGATAATTCAGAAAATCATAAACCGAAGGCATACGAATGTTTAACGTCTTTAAATTCAATAGCATTATTTAAGATCAGATAAATTTACAGCATGGACCAGACATGCACATTTCGGGTACTTAACCCTCGCCAATAATCCTCAGTCTAAATAATGTAATATGGCCAAAAAAGTGTGAAATTATTATGTCCAAAAATGTACTATAAGATGTAGCAGAATGGATGAGATATGATGCTACAGGACCCACGTTTTAGGAATTTCAAGAAATTTTGTAACAGAAAACTTCAAATGCGTTGAAGAGACAGACGATCAAACGTAGTTAATCGAACTTGGCTACATGTGCCCTCGGGGACTCTTGGTCCACCAGCAGTGACACTCACCAAGTAGTTCAAATGTTTAACGTCTTTAAATTCAATAGCATCATTTAAGACCAGATAAATTTACAGCATGGACCAGACATGCACGTTTTGGGTACTTAACCCTCGTCAGTGATCCTCAGTCTAAATAATGTAATATGGCCAAAAAGTGTGAAATTATTATGTCCAAAAATGTACCAAAAGATGTAGCAGAAATTAGGATAAGACAGGAACCAAAGCAAACAAAGAAAAACCTCACTATATAAAAAGAAGCCAAATGCCCAATATGGAGGTGAGAATAGGTGCCCAGGAAGAGTCAGTAATTCCTGCTTGCATGCAACACCCGTCGCTTCAATTCGGTAGAATTGTCACATCCGGTAACTTCCATTTCGGAAGATATAAGTATATGCGGTGGTTGGATGGTTCAAATGGTCAAAGACAGAATACCATCCACCCTTCTGGAGAGTGGGATATCATATGTAGTGTATAACGAGTTCCCCATATCAACCGTAGAACTTCCTCAGTGACGATGTTAATCGGTCACAAACAACGTATCCCTGGCTGAGAGGCTTATCTGCAAGACACCTAGCTCTCAGAACAAAATCTGTATATTTGGTACTTGCTCTGGCATAGCGTATCAACTGAGATATGAACATGCCATAAGCAGGTGATGAAGGGATGTTGCTAGAAAGTGTGTGATTTTGAACTCGCCACGTTCGTCATAGAGTGAGGTGTTCTTGTGACCATCAGTGTCTTAGGACAACATTATGTCCAGATAGGATGCTGAATAATTTGTCTCTGTAGTTTCATTGACTTCAAGCTCCAAAGAATAGATTCTGCTGAGGTAATCCGCGATTATTGATGAATAGCACATCGTCTATGTATATGTAAGTGAAGTTAACGTTAGAAGCTTCATATCTGTTCCCTTCGGAGACCAAAGATTGAATGAATTCAGCTTCGTACGAGTTGAGAAAAATGTCGGCAGGGAGTGGGGCACAATTGGTTCCCATTGGAATTCAGACAATTTGCTGGAAGACCTTTCCTCCAAACACCACAAAAATGTTGTCGATCAGGAAATTTAACATCTGAATAATATCTGCTTCCGTGAACTTATTTTTAGAATGGAACTTTCCTTTAACAAAATAGGTTTTGTCATAATCAACAACTATACATTTATATCTGCGATTGCCGTTCTTGCTTGTAAACGCATTACTTAAGTTATTAGGGGTATAACAACAATATCGTTGAAAAGCTAGAAATAATGTACTTCCATATGTTACATATTTTTAGATATTTGATATTTTTTTACGTTAAATTCAACTCGCCATGAAAATGTTTGGTCACGAACATTGCCGAAGTCGTGCGTCTTCGGCCAACTTCGTGGTATCCAATTTTTCTGTTATTTGAACTACCGGAAGTAGATTGTTATACCCCTAATGCCTTAATTTTTGCGAGTCTTTCTTTCAATTTAGAATGTGGGATTGTTGTGTAAAGTGTCGAAAAATCAAAGGCTTTGATCGAATGGACTCTATTGAAATGAGTGGATTTCAGATGTTCTCAAAGTTCCTTTGAATTCTTTAAAATCCACATCTGTAAGTATGTTCTTCGGAACTTTAAGATGACATTTGATCATGCTTCTTGGATCAAAATATAAAACTATCAATATATCGTTATATGTATTAAAACTATAAACTACAATCGCAAATCCCAAAATCATATACCGAAGTGCAGATAAAAAGAAAATAGAAAAATCAATTGAAAATATAAGAACCGAACAATAAAGAATGAAAAACGAATCAAACTTGTAGTTTGGGAGTTAGATAAAATGCCTCCATAATCAGCTTCCCCCGATAACACAAAACATTCCTTGCTGTCTTTGCGTATATTAAACTCTTGTTTGGTATGCGAATATATCTCAATGTGATACAGATAAAGTTTGAGTTTGGTTTTGATTGACTCATTTTTACATGAATAATGATACTTAGACTTAAAACATTTCATGAAATTCTTCTCTTCGCTTTGATTGCAGATATTGAACTGAGTTTTGATATGTGAAAGTTAAACGTCTTTAAATTCAATAGCATCATTTAAAAATTTACAGCATAATACATTAAGTATGACAACAAGTACAGATCAATTTTGAATTTAATTTCTATTGACCTATTCTTGCAAGAGTTATGGTCCTTGGACTTTGTAATTTCATGCATTTTTTTTTTTCAGTTTTCTAGTCTTTTTTCATTATTATTTCAGATAATGAACTGTTTATTGGTAAGCGAATACATCATAAGGTGATACAAATCAAGTTTAAGTTTTGTTTCGATTGACCTATTTCTACAAGAGGTATGGTACTTGTGTCACACTTATGCCCTTTGCCGTGTGGAGCTCGTAAAAAAGTTCCCCGCGAGGGGTTTGACAGTAAGTGTTTTGAATGTTTTTCCCTGACATTGTCGCCATAGCACTTTCTATATAGACTTAACCTCAGACAGTGCATGTATTTTATATATTGTTTTCATTTTCGTGCTTAAACATCGACGGCGGGTGCGGCTAGCCAACAGGGGATGCTTACTCCTCCCGGGCACCTGATCCCGCCTCTAGCTTGCTAGGGGTCCGTCTATGCTCAATTTGGTGCTCTATTGTGAGTGCTGTTGAGATTATCGACAGGATCTCCTTTAACTCATTGGACTGCAATATTTCAGTTTTCCGGACTTTTCTTAGCCGTTATTTCCGATAATGAACTGATTTTTGGTATGTGAACGTATTATGGTGCGATACAGATCAAGAACGAATTTTATTGACTTGCTATTAGAATGCATACGGTTCTCTGACGTAGCAAATTTCATGAAATTTTCAGTTTTAAAAACCTTATCTGTTAATACTCATACTTATTTTTGTGTCAGCATTTATCTTTTGGTGTTAATTCAAGTCGAGTTTTAATTCATGTTCATTGAAGCGTTCAAAGCAGAGTTGCAGCTAGGATATATATTTATGTCGGTAAGGGACTTTAATTGCTCAGTTATCATAGGTATATCATTTTTTTTGGTATCTCCTTATCTCTGTGTAGAAGTACAAGGTCTTATTTACCAATTGTAAATTATTTTTGGATTTTGGTTTGAAGTTTGATTTTGTGTTTCAATCTTATTCACTAACTCAGCCCTGTCAAAATTTTGAAATAAATAAATGTAATTAATCACTTCGAAATGTTCTTTTTGTGTGCGGTACCTTTGAAGTAATTACATCTTCTGCATTATTTATTTATTTGATTCTTTTGTCTTAATACACACAAAGAGCGAGTATCGAACCGGATAAGTCTATTTGAAATTTTACATGCAGTTTTTAGAAGCAAAGGACTGAAGGTCCTGAACGATACTTCTATTCAAAATGTATAGTCAGCAGATGAATGTTGAATAATTTAATTGTTTATGTAATGATGAATCGATGATTTTTAATACATAGGATGCACATGCATGTGAAGGTAACGATTTTCATTTCTATGAGCTCAATGTGTTCTGTTTATATTGACTATAAGTTGTATACTTTAAATTACATTTTATTCTGACGACTTAAACCCGGAGAACTGTTTTAAAATTAACCCATTTGGAAACTAGAAAGACGTTAAGACCATGCATGCATGTTTAAAATTACTTACAACCTACAATATATTTGATAAAAGAGCGGTTAAATGTAGTTCCCGCGTAACTTTAAGTTTATTATTAGGTAATTTCCAAAAATTCTCATTTTCATTACCAGAATTTCCTATTTCTTTCAACAAAATCATGCTTCGTTTCTACTTTCGTTTCTCATCGGTTTGCCTTATATATCATTTACATGGGTAAGACAACTCTTACATTGTATACGATATTATTACGCCACCGGCGAGCAGTGAAAGCAAGAAATAAATAGTTGATTTTTTTGTGATGCACTTACTTTATATGCAATTGAAACTTTTTTCAAGAAGGAGGGTAATCTTAATCTTGCATTTTGCATGTGTCAGACAGCAAATTCCTAAAAATTGAAAAAGCACTATAGTTTGAGGTGTATTGATACGTTGAAAAGCGGCAATGTCTCAACTGTTACGATAACAGAAGGAGACTTTCTGAAAGGTATTTTGAAGGTTCGCAAAAATGAACTCAATGATACACATACGAACAGATGGTGTTGAGATGGATATTATGATTCCTTTCTGAAGTTCCATTCTTTGTATTTACTCCTGATACGGTAGTGATAATTTTCAGACCCGTCACAATTAGTTTTATTGTCTTTTCCTCACCTCGTGTGCTCTTAATACTATTTACCTGCTCACCATATTTGCGTTGGTGTATTTGCGTTCACAAATTCACGCGAAATTCCCTGAAGCGCTATATCAATAGCGTCGTCGATGACTTTGCTTTGTAAGGAGGGAACGGGCATTCGTGAAAAACAACATGATGTTTAAAGGGTGAGAATCTCATGCGATTAGCTTTGTATTTCACTATAATGGATCTTTAACACATACATGTATATATAGCGTAGAAATAAGAATATGGACGTGTTCCAACTCTATACCTTCATGAAGAAAATTAAACACTTCGTTTGTTTTTTTTTATGAAATATTCCGTGATCACTATTCTTCTCATTCAAATACACTGACATCCGACGGTCATTTTTTCATGAGAGGATGTTCAGAGATAAAGGGGTGATCTACAACATGGCGAAGTTTAATTTGTTACAGCGGAGCACACACGATGAAATAAAATTGATAAAAAATACAGACAAAGGCAACGATAACAAAATAACATCACAATTGATAATGATAACAAACATCAAAGAAGTACCCATCAGTTATTCAGTCTCAAAGTCGAGAAAGTAAGGCAAAATAATTTGACTCTCTATTTGAACAGTTGCGAACCTTGGAATGAACAAAATTCCAAGTGAAACCAGGTACCCGGGAAGAGTCAGCGTCTTCTGTTTGCATACAACACCCGTCGCAACAACTCAATGAAAACTTGAAATATGATAGGACAGGACTGTCATGTGATTTCAAATGTGATCTCCACCAACGAAGTAATAAAACGAAAGGAGGGGATTTCCAACAACCCTCGGTTGCAGCACACACAGCAACACATTAAAATTGGTTTAAATTTTCATCAAGAAGATAGAGAATAGGAACACTTCCGTATTATTCTGAAATGGAAGTTGTATTTTGAGTGCTCTATCCAATGTTTCCCAATGATACATTTGATTCTGTAATATGCTAGCCACTTCATTTCTAAACCTGATACTATAGTGATGAAATTCAGACACCTCTAAATGGGTTTTATTGGGGTTTTTTAACTCTAGATGATCTTAATTCTATTTTTCTACTCAGCTGGCAGTTTGCACCGGTGTTATTTTGTTTAAGATTTCCTCCATATTACATTTGAGGTGATAGTAACATTTACATTGTATCGCAGAACCGACCGTTTTGTGGGGAGATGAATGAACAGCCATTAAATATTTACGTTAAAAGACAGCGACAATTAGCCAGGCATTTTATTCGATTTTTTACTCATACGTTCAAATGCTAAGTTCGAAGGCGAATATTGAGAGCAGGTTAGGGTTAAAGTCGCCATCAGAACTTCGCATATTTCAAGTATTAGTCCATTCGTTCTCATCGTATAAAACGTCGAAGACGTCAGACAAATCGTTGCGATTTGAATACATTCATAGAAACGACAATGTTAAAAGATATACAAAAATAATGGGTGGACGATAAAGCGTCGATGGTTGAAGCGAGTTTACATTTGATCATTCGAGAGACCAAACATGCTTGCAGATTATACTTGTCCCGGGCACCTGGTCCCACCTTGGCCCCACCTTGCTAGGGGTTCGTCGATGCTCAAGTATGTGATCTATTGTGAGTGCTGTTGAGATTATTGTCAGGATCTTCTTTAACTCATTTGTGATTAGAAACCTGTCTTTAATGATAGATTTGAACAGTATCCGTTATTGAGCCATGTCGAGTCGCCCACTCAGTCCATCAGTGTGCAATCATAGAAAGATCTAAACTGTTCATACATAGACGAGTTGCAATATAGGTGCCATGCTTCTTTAACTACTTCAATCTTGCATAATCCCCCAAAATAACGCCATTGATTGTCGTGATTCCAAATTTGATCCATCTACATTTGATCTTTTTCAAATTTTATCATCATCATCATCATCAACATCATGAATACAAACTTAGAAATACTAAACGGAACATATGAAAAGTAGTGCAGAGTAATTTCTGTAAAGACTTTTAAAAAGGTTTAATATCAATTCAATGGCCTTGAAATCAATTTTCCAAATATCATCTAAGAAAATATCACTGGTTTTCTATTTTAAAGCAATGGAATAAACCGAAAAGTACACAATTTCCATACAAATTGAATATCTTTCATCTTCATCATGTCATCATCACCAAACAAGACATACTTACCTGATCTGTACATCAAAATGTACATCGAGACAATCACCGAATTTGACAGGTTTCCATGGAGCTGTTGCGACGGGTGTTGCATGCAATCAGGAGACGCTGACTCTCCCCGGGCACCTGGTCTCACTTGGGAATGTTGTTCATTCCGGGGTTCGCAACCGTTTCGATGGAAATTCTCACGATTTTGCCTTGCCTTCTCGACTTTGAGACTGAATAACGGTTAGGTACTTCTTTGATGTTTTTTTGAAGACCTGACATCCAGATTACCTTTCTGTGACAGACGGTATGTCATATCAATTATATTTCATATCAATGTCCATTTAACTTTTCCTGCGGTTTACATAACTCAAAAACATTTTGATCGAAAATATCATCATATGTCCATACAGAGTTAGGTAGTGGTCATATGGGACATGAGTTATTCTGCTAAAATGTTTCAACTTTTTGCTTTTGAATTCACCATGTCCACGTGGCCTCGTTTCAAGCGGAAATTCTATAACGTGACACGACTTCTAGATTAATCAAATTATGCTAGAAAATCGCTCATTGCTTGATCCCCTGATAATTATGTTTATATGTATACATAGCATTCAAGCGTTGGTTAGGCGCGATTTGAACAAAATGATTTGATAATTGCAAGCCAGTACCATCTTTTTTGGGATTTCTCTGAAAACTGTACCACTGTGAGTTCATTAGGTGCTGATCATCTCAAATTTGGAAGGTTTTTCCATGTATCTTTTTATCATTCTCAGCTAGTGCAAACTGGAGAAAAATCCCTAATTTTATAGAGGTTTTTTTCAACATTATGATGACTATAATATTAGATTGATTAACTGTAAATTCTATGAATAATTATGGAAAATGAAAATTTCATTAACCTTGTAAAAGCGTGAAGTCAAAAATGTCCTCCTTATACCATATTGAAATTAGTTTCTTATACCTAGGTATTGCAAAATCTTAAACACCTTCAATCACAGGGATTTATTTCGCTTCCCAGTTGCTTGATGTACTATGGCTATGTTAATCCATAGAAGTGATTTTGCTTTCTATAAAAAAAGAAGGGAGGAGATCTCCAACAAGAACCCGTTGCAGCATCAACAGCAAAACACCAAACACCCCGATTCAAAAACACAAAAGATTTTCTGTAAAAAAGAAACAATATTGAGCAAAGTTTAAGTGCTACATTTACCAAATTTGCATAGTGGATGTATCTTTGATCAAACTTTTATAAAATGACCTTGACCTTTTTCTGCGTAAGTGATTTTGCCTTTAAAGTCAAAATTGAGCAAAGCATAAGCGCTTCATGTTCCGAACTTGCATATTGGATATTTCTTTGATCAAACTTTCATAGAATGACCTTGACCTACTTTTTTCCGCTTGAGTGATTTTACTTTTTAAAGCCAATATACATGAACTTAATAAATCTGTTTTAAATATAGAATTTTGCTGCCGCGAGGTGAGCCTCATAATCCGTGATTACCTACCGGTATGTTTTTCTTTTTTATTTTGTTTGTTTCTTTTTTTTTATCTTACTGTCCCTGTGTTTTCTTGTTTGTTTTGTCTTTGCATTACAGTCCCTGTGTTTTCTTATTTGTTTTTTTTTTACCTTACTGTCTCTGTGTTTTATTGTTTGTTATTTTTTACCTTACTGTCCCTGTGTTTTCTTGTTTGTTATTTTCTACCTAATGTCCCTGTGTTTTCTTGTTTCTTATTTTTTGATTTACTGTCCCTGTGTTTTCTTGTTTGTTTTTTCTTTCCATTACTGTCCCTGTGTTTTCTTGTTTATGTTTTTTACTTTAATGTACCTGTGTTTTCTTGTTTGTTATTTTTTACCTTACTGTCCCTGTGTTTTCTTATTTGTTATTTTTTACCTTACCCTCTGTGTTTTCTTGTTCGTTATTTTCTTCCCGTAATGTACCTGTGTTTTCTTGTTTGTCATTTTTTATCTTACTGTCCCTGTGTTTTCTTATTTGTTATTTTTTACATTACTGTCTCCGTGTTTTCTTGTTTGTTATTTTTTACCTTATTGTCCCTGTGTTTTCTTGTTTTATTTTTTTTACCTTAATGGCCCTGTGTTTTTTGTTTATTATTTTTTACCTAACTGTCCCTGTGTTTTCTTGTTTGTTATTGTCTACCTTACTTTCCCTGTGTTTTCTTGTTTGTTATTTTTCTACCTTACTGTCCTGTCCCTGTGTTTTCTTTCTTATTTTCTTTTTTACCTTGCTGTCCCTGTGTTTTCTTGTTTGTTATTTTTAACCTTACTGTCACCGTGATTTCTGGTTTGTTTTCTTTTTACCTTACTGTCCCTGTGTTTTCTTGTTTGTTATTTTTTACCTTACTGTCCCTGTGTTTCCTTGTTTGGTTTTTACCTTACTGTCCCTGTGTTTTCTTGTTTGTTGTTCTTTACATTACTGACCCTGTGTTTTCTTGTTTGTTATCTTTTACCTTTCTGTCCCTGTTGGTGGTTTATTCATTATTTTTCTACCTTACTGTCCGTGTGTTACTTTGTTTGGTTTTTACCTTACTGTCCCTGTGTATCTGATTTGTTATTTTTTATCTTACTGTCCTTGTTTGTTATTTTTAGTCCCCTACCGGCAACGCCGAAGGGGACTCTTATTTATCTTCCTGTCCCTGTGTTTCCTTGTTTGGTTTTTTACCTCACTGTCCCTGTGTTTTCTTGTTTGTTATTTTTTACCTTACTGTCCCTGTGTTTTCTTGTTTGTTATTTTTTACCTTACTGTCCCTGTGTTTTCTTGTTTGTTATATTTTACCTTACTGTCCCTGTGTTTTCTTGTTTGTTATTTTTTACCTTACTGTCCCTGTGTTTTCTTATTTGTTATATTTTACCGTACTGTCCTTGTGTTTTCTTGTTTTATTTTTTTTTTACCTTACTGTCCCTGTGTTTTCTTGTTTGTTATTTTTGACCTTACTGTCCCTGTGTTTTTTGTTTGCTATTGTTTACCTTACTTTCACTGTGTTTTATGTTTTCAAAACTGTTCCTTTCTTCCATATTAGCCATATTCTCGTTTGATACATTATGTATCAATATTTCATACAGTAACAGTCACAACTTGCACTCAAGGATACAGGCTGTACCAATACATCCTTGCATTCAGCGGTCAATATTTCCTACGCAGAATTAAAGAGGGAAATTTCACTGTTTTTACTTTTAAGTCAAGACAATGGAAACATTCCGACGTCATAATGACACTGTTACGTTTCGAAATATTGAACGATTTCTTCCGCAAAAACAACATCATCCTTGGTTACAAGATTTGAACAGCAAAGCTTGAAGATTATCTTAATCGCAAAATTGTAGCTCGTATTGAGTTCATTTACTAATTTTCTAAAATAACAATTGTGATGTGTAAATAAAGAAATAACTTGCAAATTAAGAAGTTAGACTCGAAATTTGCATAGCAACCAGCCAAGCCAAATAACAAAGACAGATAAGGATGACATCTCGCGAGGCGCAAAGAGTTCGGTGTTATGACGAAAGTTAGAGATGGTGTTTGCCGTTGTTTTGGTGAAAGCTCTTTATTTTCTAGCTATCAGTATTTCCATAAGACACTTTCTGATGTTGTCCGTTTACCTAATCCGTTAATTACCGGAGACCAGAAATCTTGGTATGCAAATGTAACCCCTGATGTCTAGGGTTGGTCCTCGCAGGGATTCAACCCGGAAGTACATGTAATTCTACATGTAACAGTCAATGATTAATAAAGCGATCTCTGCACTTCGTAATCCGGCTACTGTGTAAATGGTCAGTGGCAGATGTCAGACATTTAGGATCTGGTTACAATGTAATAAGCTTATAATACGCCGTGTTCGTCACAGTTGAACTTTCGTGGAGTAATGGTCATATTAACTGATTCCAAGAAATCATACTGATAGAATCGTATGTCTAAATACCATAAATTTGTACATTTGCTCAGACGGATGGGGAGTTTTCCTTTTTTGAAACCTTTGAATTTCAAAAAGGTCATTGTTTTCATCTGAATTATGGTTGAAGATTTGAATTCTCTTTTGATTTGCATTTGTTTTATGCTTTTTTTATTTTATCTTTTTTATTGTGTGTTCATTTATTTATCTATTTTTGTTGTTGTTGCAGAAAAGGGTAGCATCGAATGCAGTTTCCCTACCTAACAGACCCGGTCAACGAAAATTTAATACATGTAAGAGATTGTCCTTTTATGCGCAATGGATGCATTGCGAAGGAACCTGTAATAGTTCATCATTCGAAAAGAATGACAGACTGCTGGTGTATATGTACGGTGGCATAAAAGGGTTAAATACAACTCGTCAACTGACAATCCGCTCAATTATGCGCAGATTCTAATGTCGGGAAGATTACCAATTTCCTGCCACAATTTTTCTCTCAGCAATAGGGTTGACGGACAGGAACATGCGGCATGCAGAAAAACATTCACGAATGGGCGATTACAAACTTGACAAATAAAAACATCGTCTGAAGAGTATGCGAGTAGTATACATGTGAATTACAAATAAAGGTATCGTGGTAATTTGAATGTAATTTCCAAATCAAATGTGGATTATAATCATCAAAGATATTACGGACATGGATGAAATCGTCGTCTGTGTCCAATCTACCATGCCCATTTTGCCGAAGTCAGTCGCACATGGTACAATTTACCGACCTTTTCCAGGTATTCGTATCAGGAAAGAATCCAGATTGTATCCATTCTGTTAGATGGTCCATCATATTGTAAGATTCCGAAACAGGTAAAATATCAGGGATAAAACCATATTGTAAATTAGACAGATCTTCTAAGTATGAAAAAAGTCTTACTAAAAATATATGTTTTTGTAAATGATTGTTACCAATTTGACAGAGTCGACCGAAGTACAACAATTTCCTTCTGTCAATTTCTAATTCGATTTGGAGAACATTGAAAGAGGATGCACAGATATCGGATCTATATCGAGGTGGTAGATCTAGCGCGTTTTTACACACAAAGTGTTGGAAAAACATTCAGGTTCCAGGAATCTCGTACAGAAAACCCATTCCATAACTCGCAACATAAAAGAACACTTGGTAAAAATACAGTTTTTTATAAGTGTGAACTAGTCAGTGGGTGAAGGTAAGTCTCGTTTGATACATTGTGTCTCTTTTCATACTGTAACAGTCAATGATTAATATAGCGATCACTGCACTTCGTAATCCGGCTGCTGTGTAAACGGTCAGTGGCAGATGCCTGATATTTAGGATCTGGTTACAATGTAATAAGCTTGTAATACGCCGTATTTGTCACAGTTGAACTCTCGTAGAGTAATGGTCATATTAACTGATGCCAAGAAATCATATTGATAGAATCCTTGTTATTTTTTACCTTACTGCCCCTGTGTTTTCTTGTTTGTTATTTTTTACCTTACAGTCCCTGGGTTTTCTTGTTATTTCTTTGACCTTACTGTCCCTGTGTTTCCTTGATTTTTTTTTTTAACTTACTGTCCCTGTGTTTTCTTGTTTGTTATTTTTTACCTTACTGTCCCTGTATTTTCTTGTTATTTCTTTGACCTTACTGTCCCTGTGTTTCTTTGATTTTTTTTTTTTTACCTTACTGTCCCTGTGTTTTCTTGTTTGTTATTTTTTACCTTACTGTCCCCGTGTTTTCTTGTTATTTTTTACCTAACTGTCATTGTGTTTTCTTGTTTGTTTTTTTTTTTTTTTACCTTACTGTTCCTGTGTTTTCTTGTTTGTTATTTTTTTTACCTTACTGTTCTTGTGCGTCCTTGTTTGTTATTATTAACCTTACTGTCGCTGTGTTTTCTTGTTTGTTATTTTTTACTTTACTGTCCCTGTGTTTTCTTGTTTGTTATAACATTGTATTTACCTTACTGTCCCTGTGTTTCCTTGATTTTTTTTTTTAACTTACTGTCCCTGTGTTTTCTTGTTTGTTATTTTTTACCTTACTGTCCCTGTATTTTCTTGTTATTTCTTTGACCTTACTGTCCCTGTGTTTCTTTGATTTTTTTTTTTACCTTACTGTCCCTGTGTTTTCTTGTTTGTTATTTTTTACCTTACTGTCCCCGTGTTTTCTTGTTATTTTTTACCTAACTGTCATTGTGTTTTCTTGTTTGTTTTTTTTTTTTTTACCTTACTGTTCCTGTGTTTTCTTGTTTGTTATTTTTTTTTACCTTACTGTTCTTGTGCGTCCTTGTTTGTTATTATTAACCTTACTGTCGCTGTGTTTTCTTGTTTGTTATTTTTTACTTTACTGTCCCTGTGTTTTCTTGTTTGTTATAACATTGTACATACCTTACTGTCCCTGTGTTTTCTTTTTTGTATTTTTTTTTTACCTTACTGTCTCTTTATTTTCTTATTTATCATTACCTTACTGTCCCTGTGTTTTCTTGTTTGCTATTATTTACCTTACTGTCCCTGTGTTTTCTTGTTTGTTATTTTTTTTTTACCTTACTGTCCCTGTGTTTTCTTGTTTGTTATTTTTTTTTTACCTTACTGTCCCTGTGTTTTCTTGTTTGTTATTTTTTTTTTACCTTACTGTCATTGTGTTTTCTTGTTTGTTATTTTTTTTTTACCTTACTGTCCCTGTGTTTTCTTGTTTGTTATTTTTTTTTTACCTTACTGTCCCTGTGTTTTCTTGTTTGTTATTTTTTTTTTACCTTACTGTCCCTGTGTTTTCTTGTTTGTTATTTTTTTTTTACCTTACTGTCCCTGTGTTTTCTTGTTTGTTATTTTTTTTTTTACCTTACTGTCCCTGTGTTTTCTTGTTTGTTATTTTTTTTTTACCTTACTGTCCCTGTGTTTTCTTGTTTGTTATTTTTTTTTACCTTACTGTCCCTGTGTTTTCTTGTTTGTTATTTTTTTTTTACCTTACTGTCCCTGTGTTTTCTTGTTTGTTATTTTTTTTTTACCTTACTGTCCCTGTGTTTTCTTGTTTGTTATTTTTTTTTTACCTTACTGTCCCGATGGGGTTTTTTTTCCTTACTGTCCCTGTGGTTTGGTTTTTTTTTTTTGTTGTTGTTGTTGTTTTTTGTTTTTTTTTTGTTATTTTTTACCTTATCGTCCCTGTGTTTTCTTGTATGTTATTTTTTTTTCCTTACTGTCCCTGTGTTTTCTTATTTGTTATCATTTACATTACTGTCCCCCCTTATGTTTTCTGTTATCAAAATCATATTAGCCATATTCTCGTTTGATACATTATGTATCAATATTTCATACAGTAACAGTCAATGATTAATATAGCAATCACTGCACTTCGTTATCCGGCTGCTGTGTAAACGGTCAGTGGCAGATGCCTGATATTTAGGATCTGGTTACAATGTAATAAGCTTGTAATACGCCGTATTTGTCACAGTTGAACTCTCGTAGAGTAATGGTCATATTAACTGATGCCAAGAAATCATATTGATAGAATCCTATGTCTAGAAAACATGAATTTGTACATTTGATCAGACGACTTCAGAGTTTGTTACCTCTGCATTGAATAGCAACAAATGCCATGGTTTACAATCAAAATAATGAATGATTTTTTTCTTTTTTTTTTTTTTTTTTTTTTGCGGGGGTTGGGTTGTGGGGGAGTCTTTTTTTTTCCTTCTTCGAGTAGTTTATGGGCTTTGTTTGTGTCATTGGTCTTTTTTATTATTATTGTCTTTATTTTTCTTCTTTTTCTTCTTCTTCTTATCTGTTTCGTCAGTTGGTTAAATCACAGATTAGAAAATATGATATTGAGTTAACGGTCGTTTATTTGGAATCGTCATGTTTCTACCGCATATCAAGAGAGAACAAACAGTTTTGCTATATTGAGAAATATTGAATAATGCAGTTGGTTTTGTTTTGTTCTGGTTTTGGTTATGGGTAAGTTTGTTTTTGTTTGTTTGGTTTTTTTTGGTTTTTTTATTTTTTATTTATTTTTTTTTTTTTTAAGTTTTTTTTTTTGGGGGGGGGGGTTCTTTCAAAACACTCCTCACATTATTCATCGGAATCTTTCGAAAGATATATTTCATTTTGTCAAAGAGTAGAACATTTTCAGGGTTTTTTTTACTACTGTGTATGCACAAGCTG
Source organism: Pinctada fucata (assembly GCA_028142955.1). Taxonomy (NCBI): domain Eukaryota; kingdom Metazoa; phylum Mollusca; class Bivalvia; order Pterioida; family Pteriidae; genus Pinctada; species Pinctada fucata. The sequence continues at coordinate 20,816,427 of AP027115.1, read as the reverse complement.
AAGACATATATAGGATTGTGTCCAGTGATCTAGAAAATGTTCGAGTCTTCGGCATTTTGATTTGACGACGTCCAGTGTACATGTATTAAGATTTAGTTTCATTTATTTATTTTTTTTTTTTTTTTTTTTTGAAAATTTAGATAGATACTCACCAATCATTAGCAGCGATGTTTTCATCACCCTCTTTTCCATATGTTTGTGATTACGGTTTAAAGGGGGGTGTTTGGCAAAGAAAACCTGCAAAATTAAAGAAATATTTGAGCATTGCCTCATTAGCGTAAATAGCCACAGAGACGGCCAACACACTTTGTTTTTATGAATATTGTAAATGTGCCTTCTGTGTCATAAAGTGGATTTTTTTCGGAACGAATTGGCAAAAGGAGGGACAAATGAATTGTTCAACCCAGAAAAATCCTGTCACTCGAGGGTGATATGATTTTTCTGGGATTTTTCTGAGTTGAACATATAGTCATGTCTCCCTCCCATCTTGGCAATAAATTGTTTATTATACCTACCGAAAGACCATTCTTGTAGCCTACATTAATCCCCGTAACAAGAAACTCTTGCTCAATGAAGAGTTGTCAGGAGCGAGGTTAGTCGATTAATCCTTTATTAAGTACCTTTTCTGTATGTAAACTCTGATCTCAACTTTTTTCCTGAATAAATATTGTTTAAATCAACGTATAATATAAGGTTATGCAATGTCATGATAACGTCTTTGGGGGATAATATGACGTCTCTGGAGGGAGACATGAAGCTCTGTCGCCCGCGCACGTGATCTCTCTAGACCAATCAGATTCCGTTATTCGTCCCATTAATAATATGAGGTATAATCAAATAGATGATCGGCAATCACTTTCTACCTTGCTAATCTTTATTTTCAGTGCCACCTGAACTCCATCACCTTTACTTCTCTTCGTAGTGCCATTTTGTTCACGAATTTTGATTTATTTGCAAATTTTAATACATAAATTTCTTTATATCGTTGTAAATAATTTTATCTTTTATCAGAGAGCGGTCAGTTAATCACTAAATGTAATTAAGCTGACACTTTAATTGAGGTAAAGAAATCGGGTCTTTTATGTGTCAGTACTCTGTTTACGCGCATTGCGCAACTTGATTACTCTGGTCACCTTTAAGACTCTTTTAAGACTCTGGCCAAGAAAGTTCTTTATGTTGACATTGAGGCACACAAAAGGTTTTATTTATTGATTTCAAACAGATATATTAAGATAGTTAATTGTAATTCTCCTTCAAGATCCTGTCTTTGTTCTGGTCGGGTATTTGACGTCACTGGCCTGTAGAGGCCAGAATAGGTTTATTGTCAATTGAATTGTTTACTTTAATACTGAGAAAATGTAAATTAACCTTTATGGATCCTCATCGAATTGTTATTTGCTCGTTTCATGTTACTTGTTATTTTTATTATTCTCGATGCCTTTTATCGGCAGTTGGAACTCGACACTCATTAACTAGTAGTACCCATCTACATTTCGGAATTATATTAAAGTTGATAAATCCATATTTATCGTTTTCCTGTCCATTCTTATGTACGCCATTGTCATCGTCTTCATCTTACATCATCGTTCGGACAGCTATACGTCCTAGGAGCACACATAAGCCTCCTCATAGTAATCTAACAGAGCACCACGCCGCACCGTTAGGGTACCACTCTAGGGATAACGACACATCCCTGCGTAACACCACACATCATTTTCACACGCTGTTACACCTCTTGAAAAATCAAGGCTAATAATAATGAGTTAAAGAAGATCCTGACGATAATCTCGATAACACTGGTTTTACATTCTTGTCGAAAAAATTCTTGGAAAAATAGAAATTTTCAAAGTGTGTTTACTATTATTACTTTAATCGACAAACAAAATGTTAACCTAGATACTGGCCAAGTTTCGTTGACATAGACCACAGAATAAGGGAGAAACTCCAAAATGAAAACGGAATTTCACAATTCATTATAGCTGGTCCACTCTCTAAGGCTGAAGATAAAATAGAATGGCTTCCTCAAGAATGCTACCGTCAACTGCATTGCATATTAGATTCTTATATCAACAAAACATACTTGTTTTTTTACTCCAATTCAGTTGATGTTACTCCCTATTAACTGTTATCAAAATGTTCACCTGTCATCTATTATTCAATGAAAGCAGTCATTTATATCTCCAGTCATATAGAGTGGTATGGACCAGCTAATGTCGAGTAAAAATAAATCGCTAGATTCCGTTTTCATTTTGGAGTTTCTCCCTTATCCTTAAGTCCAGGTCAACCAAACTTGGTCAGTATCTAGCTTAACCTTTTGTTCATCGATTTAAGTAATAATAGTAATCATACAATGAGAATTTCAATTTTTCTAAGAATTTTTCCGACGCGAGTGTAAAACCAGTGTTATTAGCCTTGATTTTTTAGTAGCGCATACGAATACCCGGACGATCTTTCCGCCTATGGGTCAGTCTAGTTACATTGTGTATGCTATTTTTTGGAAGTTTTCTGGAATTTCCTGCCACTAAATCTTCCAAAAATAGGATACAAGGTATCATGTGACTGAGTGACGAGCAATTTACGCAAACCACAACAAGGCGATTCCATTCGAAGAAACGAAGCATGCGCAGAGCTCAAGGTATGACGTTTTTGTGAATCTTAAATCGGGAAATACCTTCTTAGAACCCTCTTGCGCAACGTTCGTGTTCATTAGATAATTAAAGACGTCTTGTTCGTTTCGACAAGAGTTCCCAGTCTTACGAGAATAGAAATATACGCAGTTTAAAAGCACCTTTTCCTGGGGCTTCAAATTACATGGTAAAATACATTAATATACTCGAGTAATTTGCCTCTTTTTGGGGAAGGAAGCACGCTCTGAATGAGCCGCGAGGTGGAAAAGGGAAACGAATATATAGAATATCTACGCTCAATATTGGTTTGATACCAGAGATTTGCATGCCTCGAATGTATCCAATTTAATTCTCGGAAGTGCAAAATTTGATGTTTCTTCGAAATTATGTTGTGGCGGCAATTTGACCCTCAGCTATACATTTATTTAATACGAAAACATCGATTTATAGAGATTCCGTTTCTTTTTACCGCCTCATTTGCACACAAAAAGGTTCCATATTAAATGATTGATTTAAGAAATGAATTTTATATCTTTTTCTGTTGATGCAGGTATCGCCCGAAAAATTGGATGGAAAACTGCATCAATGCAGGTTATTTCTTCTTCTTATGGACAGCGGACTGTTTTCTTGAATCCAGTAGCATTCAATCCTCGCACTATGTTTTGTTTGTTCGGGTGATTGCGCAGTGATACAACAAAAAACTCTCTTTATCTGACAACTTGGACTGAAAACTGCATCAAAGTATCAATCAGGGCAGAGGGAGCCCCCCCCCCCCCCCCCCCACGGCCCTCACTAGAATTGCCAAAACTTCTTCATATACACATATCCAGTTTTGACGATTTTGTAGTTTTTAATACTATAGGTTGTAAACCCCCCCCCCGCCCTTCCCCTTGCATGGATGGAAGTTCCCCTCCTCATTCCTATGGAAATAAATCCAGAACCGCCCATGTTGTCTTACGCTACTCGATATCTTTTAAGAACATTTCATGACCTGTTTGAAGTTTCTAGGTCGTTCACCCCCAATAGCTTCAACAAGGCGCAAACAGCAATTTTTGCCATACTTAAATTTGTGTCCAGGAAGGGTGTCTATCTAACATGTATCTAAAATGCTTTTAATGGTTGATTTGATTGCGGTGACGCAACAGGCGTCGTTTCAAACCGGATGTTGATCAATTTTCAAATCAGCGGATATCTCTACGTTCCAATAGAATTTCGCCTTGCTAAAAGTTTGAGAGCGATTGCAGCCAAAAAGTGTGTTACATAACCGTCTGTATTTTCATCAGTTTTATTGAACCCGTCTCTACTTGGAATCGTGTTTCTCTCCTTAAAGTGCTATGTACAGCAATTGACTTTAATCACCATAGCTACAAATATGGGATCAACATTACAGAATACCACAGGCGCAAAACCAGGGCACTTTTTTGACATTTGAATTTTTCAGCGTTCGGGACAAAACGGTATCTGCTTTGGATCAAGATTTTAGTTTTTGGAGCGACTGCAAGGACAGGCTGAAGGTTCAATACGCTTTATACATACTTTTTCTTATGTCATTCTACACTGTATGTAACAGGTGTGAATAATGATTTATCTGGCGACATTTAAATCAATTTCAATAAAAATCAATATCTCAACCCCTATTTCAAAGATAAAAATCAGGAGGAAAACAATTTTTGAAAATAGCAAAATCTGCTATATATACCCCTTATCTATAGGGGTTGTGATATTGATGTTTAATATTGAAAATTATTTAAATGTTGCCTTCTCAGTTTTTTAACTCTCGATACATTTGAGCGTTTTAGGGAGCGACCATTTCAGGAAGGAGCGGATGACATTAAGAGGCGGATTTTCTTGGGGGGTTGGGGTCACATATTTAATAAAAATATCCACATTTAATTTTTAAACACTCATATATGTTTGTTTTCTTTTTACTCTTCCGGCAAATTGATGTTTTGCATCAAAGTTTTCTTGTTACCCTATTTGGTGGCAAAAGAGTGCGCGACCTTTACTTGCTCGATGTTCCCCGTTCAACTTGGTTCGACTTGATTCACATACATAACCAGCAGGGAGCCCAGATCGAGTTTAATAATAATTAATTCTGTAATTTGTAAGATGTTTTTTTACTTGGGCCAAGCTGTTGGAACTTGGCCCTTCTCTAGACAGTTAACCGGCCTGTCATTTCAATTTTCCTATTAGGAAATCATGATCATAAATTATATATAAATTAAACCTTCTTGGGTGATTTATTTGAAAGAACGCATTGGCGGATCTAGAATTTTTTCAAGGAGGTTCCAGTCCGGGGGGGAGGGGGGGTAACAATATATTGTTTTAACCAGAAAATGAACTGTCTCCATAAAATATTTTGTGAATTGTAAATTTAAAATTTAAAAAGATTTTTTTATTAATATAGTCAAAATAAATATTTTTCATTTACAATTCACAAAATACTTCATGTTGCCAGTACGTAAAAACTGTAAAATCAGGATTTTTGGCATATTAGACTTTTTTCACCGTGACGAACTTTGCACTTCGAACTTCGAATTTCGCACTTAAATTTCATAAGTGTGTTGTCGAAAAAAGCGCACCATTTGTACAAGAAGTATAATATACCATTCTATTGAGTGTACTATCAAAATGTAGATGACTCCGCTTATGAGTTTATACGCAAACGGCAGCTACGCCACCTATTCTTCAATGTTCGAAGTTCGAAGTACGGAGTTCGAAGTGCGAAGTTCGTCACGATGAAAAATGTCTAATTTACGAGGGAGGAGGGACTATTCTCGAGATCTTCTCTTGCTTGGGATACACAATTTGACACAGGAGAGCCTTTCATGATGAAGAGGTAAAAAGGTCGATAGCATACGTAGTTTTTGGACTTTCTGACGCCCTGCTGTTGCGCATTAATCAAATGGTCATAACAATATAGTTCTCACATCTTCGTAAACATACTGCACGTGAATTATCGACTTTACTGTCCGGTTCGAGTTAATAACACCTTTCTGTCGGGTGTGTTATCTTGATTCACCTTCAACAAGTGCAAGAAGATGTTGCAAAAACATTTGCTTCCAAAGAAAAGTTCTTTGACATGCGCGAATCTAAAGGAATAAGGGTTGTACTGCTCCCCCCCCCCTCCTAAATTTTGTCCAAAAAAATGATTTTTCTGTCTAATACATGTACATATAATATACAGAACTACCCCCACACACCTAGATTTTTTCAAGATTCGCTCATGTATGCTTGCTATCTACACAATTACAGATTGGGAGAAAAGACTATATTTTCTCACGCAAATCGCAAGGGTAAAATTTCTTTTATTTTTATGCAAAAAAGATGAATATTCAATAATCTCGATATGTAACATTGGTGAGTGCAGATCAGGATTTTTCTTTTCTTGATCCGCCGAAACAAGTCTATGAAAATGCAGGAAAATCTTGAATTACGTGTAGCATTTTATATAAATAGCAACAAAGGGGGAATCCCTGGTAATTTCCACCCTACTCTAGATGTACTCATGTATTCTGCGATTTTTCGAAAAAAAATTAATTGGAGTTATGGATGTGCTATGCACATTAACAGGGAGTTTAAAAAATGATGGAATTACTGATTATTACTACTTCATAGATTACGTGCGGAATCCTTTAACTTGCTCATGCGTGATAAAGATTCTGATGAATCAATCGGATCCTCGCTAAAACTAATTACATCATAAAAGCATGTTCGTCATACATACCTTTCGAAGGATCATGCAATATGCGAATCCGATGATTGTGACGGGAATGAGGAAACAGATGACAAACAATGTAATGCTGTATGATATATCTACACCGGAAGTACCGTGCCAGTTCGGCGCACAAGAGGTGCGCAGTGGTTCCAACTCGAAAGAACTCCAACCGTATACTGCTGGTCCTAAACTTATACACAAACTAAATAACCCACATATGGCAATCATTCCCGTACAAACTGGAATTGTTAGTTTCTTTTTAAGGTTCAAGGTCACTACACTTGCGCATCTATACACAGCGAGCGCCGCCAGAACGGAAATCTGAAAAAGTCCCAAAAACGTCATCATTGTACCGTGGAAAAAGCACCCGACGTCACCGTAAATCCATCCGCCCGTAAAACTCGTCACCGCTACCAAAGAAGTTCCGGTCAAACCGACGAAAAAGTCGCATGCGCAAAGCGAAAATACAAATACAGCGTAAGGTACGAATAACTTCCGATTCCGCAGAAACACAAAAATTGCCAGGCCGTTCCCTATCAAAGTTGCGATGACAATCAGCAGAAAAAGCGCTGCAAAAATATAATGTACACTCATGGGAACGGACGGATTGCTGTAAAACTCCATACTTTTTCTGTCTCATCAGTTTTTTTATTTTTTAAATACAAAACAATTTTCTTATTGACGCTCCATGTTTTTCTGCCTTACAAGCTCTCGCAATGGAAAAACTGTTTTCTCATTGATAAAGTCTTCTGGAATGTTTCCGTGCTTTTTAGATTCACGTTTCTTTACATCGTCACTCGTCAGAATCTACATGATATATGCCTAAGATCACTGATCAGATATATCTCTTCGGACTCTATGAGCAAAATAACAATTTTACAAGTCTAAGAGCAAAAATCGTTACTTTGGGAGGAGTGTGATAATCAGATACCCAGCCTCTGTTTCGTGTGAATGGAGCGAACCTTCTACTATTTATAAGAATGATCTGGTCATGTCAATTACAAGGACACTAAAAGAAAAAATACCGTGTTTATATCACACTTTGGTTGTATAAAACTATGTATGGATTTTTTTCTGAATGAATACCCAGGATCGGCAGTTATGTAATATTGACTCGACGCTATGTGGCCAACTGACCAATGAAAATCGTTTATTAATTGTCATTGCGTATCATATTTACAGCTTGTCATAACCATTCATAAATATTTTTTCATCGGAAATCTGAAATCTACATCTTCGTAGGTGGATAGATAAACAGATGAGAGCTTAAAGAAACAGATAAATAAATTGATAAATACACAAACAATAGAAAGAGTGTTTGACAAGTATTTTCCTGTAATTTTAAAAGTTGACAAATATTTTGCTGTGACATCAAGTTGATAAATAATTCAAAGAAGTGATAGGTATAAATATACAAACAACAATACAATATGGCACACATGCATACATTGAAGATATTCAAAGATTAACACAATTAAGCCCGGATGCAGAGGAGAGGGGGGGGGGTAGGGCACCAGGATACCACCCCCACCCCTTGGAATTTTACACAAATGTTCTTTTCTCTTTATTCTTTTTCTCCAACCGTATATCTGGATTTTTTAAAACAAATTCATACTTTGCAGGTAATGTATGAAACAAATCTACGACCGACGAAAGGGCGTTTTTAAAATAGCAGGTTCATCAATCTCATCAGAGAAAAATTTTACAGCAGAACGCATGTAAAAATCACAAATACTAATAATGTCAAGCGATATCTATATTCAATGTGTTATAAACTTTACACTCGTATGGGGAATTATCCGTTATAAATATTCATTTATATAATCATCAGAGCAATTTTACAGGAATTATCGACATAAATTTCTGAAGAGCCCCGGGATGCTTTGTCATATTACATGTAGGAAACATTTTCAAACCAATGTCAACACGAAACGCATTGTACATAATACACCTTCGATCTGTATTAAGTCAAACTGGTATTTATTTCGTCAAAGATATATAATTAGACATTATTACAATATCAATATAAATAACGGATTGGATCGGATACAAATCCCATACTTTATGCTGACCCTAATCGTCCTTGATTTAAAAAATGCTTATTTTCGCATTTTAAATGCGTACTTTTAAATTGAATTAATTAAAACAGCAATTGTCACAAATGCGTACTTTTAAATTGAATTAATTAAAACAGTAATTGTCACTTATTCACAAAAAAACATGTTTTTAGAAATTATGTAACACATATCGAATTCCAGTGAGAAAAGGAAAAAATCTTGATAATCTGTAAGTAAATGAGAATGTCGATAATGTCACCAAAACCCACAGGTTAATCTGTAAAAATGCCCATAATAGCACGTTCTCAATTCTGTTGTGTGCTAATAACAGTTTTTAGTTCTGTTACAGGAGTTACATAAGTCCATAGTTATTAAATATTCTGTTTTACGTCCGGTGTTATGTAGTTGTTTTTTCCCCATGGCAGCCCCCCTCCCCCTAAAAAACGGCTATGTAGTAGCCCCCTGGAAAAAACTGCTATGTAGTAGCCCCCCCCCCCCCTCCTGTCGAAAAAACTGCTTTATAGTAGTCTTTCCCCCGCAGGATATTTATCTCCCTATCCTTAATGGTTTTGGTTTTATCTATTTCATTATTTTGAGTTCAATGGATATCTTCGATAGGTTATAATATGAATCTAACCCAAATATCTCACTCAGTTTGTCTTATTATCTGTCTATCTTTCTATGTGTCTGTCTATGTGTGTCTGTCCGTCTCAGTGTCTTTGTGTCTACATGTCTGTCAGACTGTCCGTCCCTTCCTCGTCTTCCTAAAAATTGATAAATTATCAAGTAAGATGTAATAGATCTTGTCTGATTATCCGCCTATCTATATGTGCGTGTGCCTTTATGAATGCGTGTCTGTCTGTCTGTCGGTCAGTCGGTCGGTCGGTCGGTCTGTGGTTTAGTGCATCGGTGCTTTGAAGTCTTTTGTCTGTCTGTGTAACTGTCTTTTTGTTTGTCTGTGTAACTGTCCTTGTCTGTCTGTCTATATGTATGTTTGTCAATCTATCTTTGTAAATGTCGTGTATATCTGTTTGTTTGCCTGTCCATCCGTCTGACTGTCTGACTATATCTGTCGGTCTGTCAGTCTGTCAGTCTCTGTATAGTCAAGTTTTCCTGGCTTGACGGGGATGTTCCTAGATTACCGTCATATGGTATCTACATTTCGCAGCTCATGCGGTATGCAAGAACATGTACTGATGTTTTCGATTTTCATAGTAGAAATTTTCACATCACCAAGAAACTTTTAGGTCAAGGTTTTCGCTTTCACAAACTAGTAAAGACTTTCTCGAAGTTTTACAAAAATTATTGTTAACTTCTTTTGACCCATTCGGACCCATTCAAGCAACAGAGTATATTACTTTGAGTATTTCGCAGCCTGCATTTTCTGGTAACATGATTAAGAAAATAAGAAGGATCAAAGGTAGACAGAATTGCCATAGAAATTGTGTTAGAATCATCAAACGTCTTTTATACCGTGGATTTAGTCCTTCTGTCACTTGCCTTGACTGTGAGACAGTACTCCATGACGATTTCAAAAAATTTGCTAACTGAAGTTTTCAAATGCGTTGAAGAGACAGACGATCAACCGAAATTGATCGAACATGCCATTCAAAAAATTATCTTCAAGGTCAAATGTCAAGGTCAATATTTGAAATCAGATCAACTAATTATTTTCTATATCCAATGAAATAAATACATGTCTGATATTTCATATAGTATTGGCTGAACTCAAAATCACATTTTCAAAGTGAAGGTCAAAATTAATGCCTGTACCAACCAACTGGCTATGCTTTATCTCTATACCAAGTTTTAACATTTTGCCTCTTTTAGTTATTTCGAAAACAGCTTAACCAAATTATTGACACAATCTGACAGACTGAAAAACGGACTGACTAACATCGTCATTTTACAAGCTGGATTTTACATTTAAATTGTTAAAAAAATTATACATTAGAGGAAAAGTTTATCCCAAACGGGGATGAGGTCAAGGGCCCGGGAAGAGTAACTATCTGCTTTATTTTTCGTATACTAAATCTTCGATTAAAAAGGGTGTCCATAATATTTAGCGCTCAGCCGAGCGGAAAGCTCATTGTAAGCTTTTGAGAACTCGACTTCATTCTCCAGAACCTATCCAAAACAGATGACCGAGAATGTAATATGATGGGACTATATATTTTCGAGATTTTTTTTTAGCTACAGGGAAGCTATGAATAAAATCAAGTTCCGGAATTCTTTCGAGGGGAGGAAAAATGGCTGCATATATCAGTTTTTCCCGGGGGGGGGGGGGTTTACTAAAACATGGGGGAAAGTCTACTATATAGCAGAACTTCTCCCGGGATTCAACTACTATATAGTAGATTTTCTGGGGCGAAAAGCTACTAAGTTACCATTTTTCCGGGGGAAAGACTGCTATATATAACACCGGAACTTTTTTCTGAAAGATGCCCTCCCGCCAGGCATGAAAACGCAAACACATGATCGATATGAAGGAATTTGGAAGGGGATATTGAAAAACGAAAGGGGAAAGTATTTCTTGGATAATTGTTTACATTGTATTTCTAGAAAGTCTATGGTGTTCAAGATCATTTACTGGATGATATTCGTTTGAAATAAAAATTTTGGATTTTTTCTGTCTTGGAAAATACCTGTTTGTGTGGGTATTTTCCTCTGAGCAATTTTCCTATAAGGTACCCGCCCGCGGACGTAAAACTAACTATCTTATTACTATGGCCTATTGTTATCACGATTTCATTATCGCCACTTGTTGTGGTTATTTTGGAGATGTGTGAAAAACTCGAGGTTATATAAATTATGTATTATAAAACCGTGTCTAATGGTGACCATGATTTCAAAGAATACATAACGAAAAATCTATACGAAATTTTTGTTTAATTACTTGATAAGATTTTTTTAAAAGAATAAGTCCGTTCTTCTTTATTCCTATTGATTATGAAACAAATAAAAAAACGATTTCAAAATAAATTTAACAATTTATTTCAAGAAAGGAAGTACACGAGATCACCGTTTCTTTTTTAATAACATTGTAATAGATTAAAAAATTTAGTTCTATCCATAAATAATCAAATGTCCACCACAGTACCTCAGTTCCATTATCAATACAAAATATTGAATTTAAAGACGTTTAACATTTGTACCACTTCGTGAGTGTTACTGCTGGTGGACAGGAGTCCCCGAGGGCACATGTAGCCAAGTTCGATCAACTTCGGTTGGACGTTTCTTCAACGCATAAGAAAAAAATTCTTGAAATTTCTAAACGTGGATCCTTTAGCATCATATCCCACCCATCTTACTATGTTTTTCGGTACATTTTTGGACATAATAACTTTCATACTCTTTGGCCATATTACATTGTTTAGATTGAGGATCACTGATTATGATTAAGTACCCGAAACGTGCATGTTTGGTCCCTGCTGCAAATTTATTTGCTCTTAAATGATGATATTGGATTTGAAGAAGTTTTACATTTGTACCACTTGGTGAGTGATACTGCTGGTGGACGAGGAGTCCCCAAGGGCACATGTAGCCAAGTTCGATCAACTTCGGTTGAACGTTTCTTCAACGCATTAGAAAAATTTCTTGAAAGAACTATATATGGTTTATATAGTAAAGTGGCCCCCCTTTCAGGGCAAAATCATAAGTTTTCATGAAGTAATGAATTTGTACCAATATTTAGTCTATAATGTAGGCTACTTATGATATGATGCATATTCTTTAATTTCCTTTCTCACTTTCATAGAATTTGGGCTCCAAAAATTGTATATTTTGTCAAATTTCTGGAAAAACGTCATTTTGTGGCTCATTTTCGACAAACTTCCTATAAGTTAGTATCGAGCGGGCTTCTGAACAACTTTTATATTTTGATATGTTGTTACCTTTGTACGTCTCTAAGTGCATGCAAAATGAAAAGGTTGTTCACGATCCCGCTCGATGTTATCTCTATGAAAATAATCAAGAATTATGCTGTTTTTCGTGAAAAAGGGAAAAAGTCACCGGTTTTCATGATATTTAAGCAAAATTTACAATGTCTTACAAATCGAGGAGTAGTTTTTGTAACTAGACTTCTCAAAATATAGATATTTGACTTTCTAAAAATGACAACAAAATTTAATTTTGGAGAGGTCGATTTAAGGGGGCCACTCTACTATGTAAACCATACATACTCCTTTCTAAACGTGGGTCCAGTAGCATCATATCCCATCCATCCTGCTGTTTTTGAATACATTTTTTGACATAATAACTTTCATACTCTTTGAATATATTGCATTGTTTAGACTGAGTATCACTGACGAGGGTAAAGTACAATGTACCCGAAACGTGCATGTCTGGTCCCTGCTGCAAATTTATCTGTTCTTAAATGATGCTATTGAATCTGAAGACGTTTAACTTAAATGTAATATCAAATATCATGAATGTAGAGAGAAGTGTCGAGACTTCCCATCAAAGCATACTCATAAGTTCAATGTTTGTAAATATCATACATGTATGAACATAATTACTCAAAAATAGGACATTTGTATGAACAAAATTAAAACAAAATCCCAGCAAATCACACAGTTTCAGGAAAATCTTAATCAGCCAAAATCATTTGCAAGTAAAATCTTGGGAAAAATAAATTTTACCAAATAAGTGTGAACAATTTTCGTTTTCTTGTCGAATGACCAGTACCTTGACCACTTACGCACGACTGGCGCGAAATCGTACAACGCCCTCTACCATGGCAATTCATAAACAGGAGGAATAAATCTTTCTAATGTACTACATTTAACCAATTGATTCAAGATTCTGTCTTTCTGTTGATATATTACTTGATACCACAATTGTACGCTCTTCGATACCTCTGGGTACTCGGAAAATTAAGTGGGAGGGTTGTGTGCACGTAATCAAGGATAACTACACCGTCTGCTACTGACGTGGCAGTTGGCGTCCTAAGTCGGCACCGATTGCTCATTGGTATCTTTGGTTTATGTGTAGTCATTAATGTTTGATGTTTATGTGTGAATTGGCGTTCATTGTACCATTTGCGTGTTAAACGTCTTCAAATTCGATAGCATCACCCAAGAGCAGATAAATTTACAGCATGGACCAGACATGCACGTTTCGGGCATTTAACCCTCGTCAGTGATCCTCAATCTTAACAATGTAATATGGCCAAAGGTTGTGAAAAATAGTATGTCTAAAAATGTACCGAAAAAACGTTGCAGGATGGGTGGGATATGATGCTACAGGACCCACGTTTTAGAAATTTCAAGATTTTTTTATAACAGAAATTTTGAATGCGTTGAAAAGACAGACGATAAACCGAAATTGATCGAACTTGGCTACATGTGCCCTCGGGGACTCCTGGTCCACCAGCAGTGACACTCACCGAGTGATTTTGGAGGTCCCCTCCTTTCTTTTAGAAAGAAATAGCCTATATTTGCTCGAACTTAAAGCGAGTCGGTTCTAAGGGGGCAACAATCCAACCCTCGGAAATGTTATATTGAATATTTGTTTTCACCCATTTGAAAACCTAAATCAGTATTTATTTTTTAAATTGTTGCCAATATCATGATTATATTTTCGGTTAAGCCCCTAGGTGAATCAAAAATGTAATCAAGAAAAGAGAATGATCTCCAGCATGACCACCCTCCATTCACCCAGCGAAACAAACCCACAAGAATGTGACACATAAATGACATCATACAAACTCAAAATCGCAAAAAGACAATGTGACAACAATATTCACTAAAACATCATACAAAACAATCGTAACAGACGTACAGAGACATTAAAGATTGACGACAACACATAAAAGAAAGGAGACCAATGTGCACCGGACACCGACTTTGGACGGATACCAATGTTAATCTGTGCAGCGGTTGCAGAGAAGATGTCGAAAATGCGTCAGCCAATCAGAGCCTTTGGCGGCCATATTTATTTACGGATGGGTTCGAAAAGCACAAACTTAGTAAATGGCCCTAGCACTTTAAACCTGTACGTTTTAGGAAACTTCGTGATGTCACTGTAGAGAAGATGTCGAAAATATATAAGCCAACCGGAGCCCTCCGTGGCCATTTTTTGCAGACGGATCGTTCTGTCTTTTTTGTAAGGTTTTATGAAAATGTTTGCAGCAGTTGTTGATGTGAAAAGGGGAACGCCAGACAAGCGCTGCGTCATCATTGTAAGGCATAATCATTAGAATTTCCATTGGAACAGTTGCGAAACCCGGAATAAATAATATTCCAAAGTGAAAATCAGGTACCCGGGGAGAGTCAGTGTCTCCTGTATGCAATTAGCACTCGTCGCAAAAATAGAATATTAAGTATAATTTGTCTTCTAAACACACAGGATCGTTGTTGAAATGTGCAGAACCTGGTCAAAAACAATCCACTTCCCTCGTTCATAACCTTGTTAATGCAATTTCATTAGGAATTAATTTATTTCATAGCTAGGAGATTTTCGAGAAAAAAAAACAAATTCCGTAAATTTTCCAGAAAAACAACACATTACTAACTCATACACGTATGCCCTCGCTCAATATTTGTAGAGGACCTCGAGAAAATTCGTGATATTCCAATGTTTGCCTATGGGAATTAAAGTAATATTTTTCAGAGATATATATTTGTTACATGATCTTCAGCACTTGCTCTCCTAAAAGTTTGGCAGGATTCTGTAAAGCAGTTGCAGAGCAGTCAAAAATATGTTAATCGACAACCGATGCTGAGCAATGCTCACTTTGATAGCCTTTGTGTCCTTTGCTAATTGCCAACATGAGGTTCAAATTGTCATGCAATGGTTTTCTACCACATTTTGGGAATTAGTATAGGGCATTTTGTTTACAAAATTTCCCTCTTCACATTTGATTACATATTTATTTAAAGTTACCGTAGTATTAGAAAATCGTACTTCATTTTAAGGCATTCGATTTCTTCTGTATCTTATAAGAGGTATTCATTTTGCTTTCATCGGTCTGTGGGGTTTCGTTTCTACATCGAAATGAGTTTGGATCCGCGCATTCATACCGATCCAGTCCTCCTCCAGATCCGCGTCTGACGGTACTTCCTTCATTAATTTAGTAAGTGGGTAGTTAAAGGAATGACATTTATATAAACAGATTAAAATCAGCTGCTCAACTCCTCCGTGAAACAAATTTTTAAAAAGACCTTAATGGAAATCGTCTGTATATAACAATTTTCTTTATGGATTCGAGGAATCTGGAAAAATTGAACTTTCGCCGTGAAAGAACCGAATTTACATTCCAAATGAATTACGTCACAATGGTGTTCTATGACACAAATACATGAAGCAATTATTCTATCAGATTTCATCGTCTATGCAATATCTTTCGTGAAATTCGAGTGAAACTGAAGCATTTCTGAGATAATGTGGATAATGATTAGGCCGTAGTAAGTAAATATTTAGTTTTACGTCCCCTGGAGGGTACATTTTTGGAGAATTGTTCAGAAATGAAACACGCACAAATATGGCCGCCGAGGACTCAAATTGTCTGACGCATTTGCGACATCTCCTCTGAAAACAGCTTCGCGAAATTTCACTTAACCTTACAGGAAGAAAAATCTCAAGGTCCTTAACCAAGTTTCTGTTTTTCTTGCCGATCGGTCAGCAAATATGGCCGCCGAGGCCTCTGATTGTATGACACATTTTAGACATCTTTCTGCAACCGCTGCACAGAATTTTACGAAACCTGACAGGAAGCAAGTACTCAAGGCCCTATACTAAGTTTTTCTTTTTCGTGCCGATCGGTCAACAAATATGGAAACGAGGGCTCTGATTGGTTGACGCATTTTCGACTTCTCATTAACAGCTGCACAGAATTTGATGAAACCTGAGAGGAAGCAAGAAGGGCTTTGATTGGCTGAACATTTTTGACTTCTCCTCTGCAACCGCTATGTAGATTTTCACGAATACTTACAGGAAGCGCGTACTCAAGTTCCTCTAAGTTTTTGTGATCTGATCGGTAGAATCATTTGACCACTTTCAGCCCTTTGTCTGCAATTCAGATGAGCGACGTAGCCCCTGGTCTCTTTTTTCCTTTCTTTCTTTCTTTTCTTTTTCCGTTTTTTTTTTTCTGTATTTTTGAACTACGTTTTGTCTTATTATTGTTATTATCTATTTGTTTTTTTTTTCCGCGACGAATTGCATGGATATATATTCAACGGGTGCAAATCACATACGAAAATTTCTATTATAAAAAAATCTTGAAATTTCTAAAACGTGGGTCCTGTGGCATCATATCCCACCCATCCTGCTACGTTTTCGGTACATTTTATGACACAATATTTTTCATACTCTTCGGCCATATAACATTGTTTAGATTGAGGATCACTGGCGAGGGTTAAGTACGTGCATGTCTGGTCTATGCTGAAATTCTATCTGTTCTTAAATGATGCTATTGAATTTGAAGACGTTTAATATTAATACATGTACATGCAAAAAGGAGGAAATATTGATCAAACGCAAACTTGAAAGTCTTACTATTCTTCGATATTGTTTTTCAGCACGACTGAATCTCGCCGTCTATGCGATCATTAAGTTGTTGAGTTGATCAGATCACTTCATTAAGAAGTAGAAAAAGGTGGAAATATATTGTTTTATCTATAACAATCACAGCCTTTTAGTGTTGCTAATTTAACTTTATCTTAATATGTAATTTGTTGTGTTACTTTCTCCCTTTTGTATAATATCATACAGGTTAAGACCATTCCAAGAATTAGCTAATTAGTATTTAAGGAGATAGATTTATATAACCTTTGAGCTTTTTTACAAATCCTGTATTTCATTGCTTATGAATTGTGTGAGTATTGCTTGTTTGTCAAGAAAATATGTCCAGACTAACTTTATCTTAAGTTTCTTCAATCTTGTTTAGTAATTTAATTCTTTGTTTTACGTCCTCTACTTTTTTAAGGTACCATTCAATCGTGCAAGAAAACAAAAACACATACGTTTTGTAAGAAGTAAGTTTCGGTAAGAAATTTAGGAAGGAGGAAAAAAGTTTCAAGTGAGCTGGATAGAAATATAATTTTCTCACAATTGACGAACAAGATGTGTAGACATTTAAGGAAACACAGTTTGTGTTAAAGTTCTTGGTTAGATTTGAAAAAAAAGAAACTTTTAAATGCTAGTGATGTTTGTGTGCTTGGGAGTCTAGGTGTGAGCGTATGTGGCCTTTTTTATTATATAAGAAAATGCGTTCCCTCAAAGGTCGTAAAACAAGGTAATATTATGTTCTTTCTTAGGTCTTGCAATGACGACCGTGCGGTCATTGAGCCGTTGCGTTGATAGGCTCCCTTCATTAAAAAGAACATGGCATTCTGTCGGAAATTCCCAGACGAGTTCATTAGATATTTCCTGGACAGTTTAGGATTAAGATTGCATGACAAAGTGAGATAAGAAGTAAATCGGTAATGAATGTGTCCATCATGGCTTGTAAATTCTTTTATTTGACTTTCGAAACAAAACAAAAACAAATAATGAGACGACGTAAAACGAAACGGATAAAAAAAAGAAGTGGTCAGATTAAAAAGACAAAGGTAGGAAGGTAAATAACATCAGTTTAACATTTTATCACGACCGATTAAAGAACTTCCAGAAAGTCTTTACTAGTTTGTGAAAGCGAAAACCCTGACCTAAAAGTTTCTTGGTAATTTGCAAATTTCTACTTTGAAAATACAAAACATCAGTACATGCTCTCGCATACCGGATTAGCTGTGAATTGTAGATACTATATGACGGTAATCTAGGAACATCACCGTCAAGCCCGAGGGAAGTTTACTATGTTGAGATTATGAGATTTTGAATCCAAAATTATCTCTTTTGTCATACACACTTGTATGAATCTCTCTATTAACAATTTGTATATGAGATTAGAGTCAATACTTGTGGATTAAAAGCATTTTTATACTTTTCAAAAACAGGATTGTCAATAGTAAGAATATCATCCAGGTTCATGTACCTAGAAGAACCAATGAAATATTTCAAATTGCTTTTGTAAATTTTTGATCAATTCTTTTTCATACGTCTATAAAAGTAAATCTGCAAAAAGAGGCGCACAATTAGTACCCATTGGGATCCCTACAACCTGCTTGTAGACATGTTTTTGAAAGGGAAGAAGATTTGTTCAGTTTTTGGTATGCAGTATATTGTAGGAATATCCAATTTAGAAATAGGGATGTTGAATTAAGAAATTTAACCGTTATGTTTGCTCAAAATGTTAGGAAAACTTAAATTGCTTTGGACATTGGTTCATCCAAGATATATTTCAAATGAACTGCTGGGACTGATGTGAGAGCATTTAGCTGTTCGTGTCTGCCGTCGTTGCTTCCTTTATCAGAAGATCGTTGAGGGTACGGTGTACTCTAGCTCTTTTTCTGAGTTTTTGAATTTGTCTCCCTCCAGGAGACATATCGGAAGGAGACATATCCTTCCGTTTAGTGTTCGGACGGATTAAAAAAAGACATTAATATAAGGGGTGGCCAAGGAAAGTTTCTTTGTCCATAATTTTGATCGAAATTAACGACCTTTAAAGTTACGATGTAAACTAAAGGTACGAACATCTTTTTTTCTTTATTTCAAGAGTACTTTTGCGAAACAGGCTGCTGCCATTTCAGCTTGGGAAACATGTATCGGTCATCAATGTTACATCAGTTCGACATCTTCGCGGTTTTCTTTACAAGGCTTTCGCCCTTATTTCCTTTAAACAATTATCTCTCTAGATCCTAATGGATGTGCTCATTCTTGTGTGATAATTACTACAAATTTGAAAGCATTAGCTTAGACGGTTTAGATTTTTTTAAATACGTGCTAATGAATCCTGATATGAATCTGTTGGTGAAAGCTAAATAAGAAGCCAAAAAAGAATAAAAATGACAAATATGGATAAAGAATAAAGATCTAAGATCACTCACTTACAAAAGCCTTGAAAAAAACAAGAGAGAATAAATAAATGTATGAATGAATGAATGAGCGGATGATCCCAGATGCGTAGCAATGCCTACGCAAATACACAGTTGCTCGCACATCGTTTTGCAAAAATGTACAAAAGGGTCCTTTTAACGAAGGAATGTGTAAAAAAAATCCATTAACTTCTTGGGGGCTTCGCCCACTGGAGCCCTCATGGGCTTCTTCTTGGATTCATTTGAGACCTTTGAATAACCCACTTGTTGCACGGCAATTGTTAGGCCATCAAACAATTATCACAGATGATTGACTAATTATAAGTCGCAATTCCAAGTAGGAGAAAACTACTCAAGGTCAGTGAATAGATGAGAATTTTATGCATCTTAAAAGTTGATTTCAAAGAAAATAACGGAAAGGAAATTAAAGAATTTGGTCCAGTCTATGAGTTAAATGAAATATTAAAAAAAAACAAAACGGAAATTGATATTTGAATTTTTCAGAGTATAAAGACTACATAGGAAGCAGATTTTAGGAGTTGCGGCTTAGGATTCCCCTGTACTTAGTTTTCAAACAAATATTTAAAACTACGGGTATATTCCGCTATCTACATCTTTATTTCTGTTCAAAACTATTCAAGGGTATCAATCTGTACATTATATAAATCGAAATCGTAAGAGTTACATTATTCAATCGAAATCTTACGAGTTTTGTCTGGTTTCGTTGGTAGTTGATCCTATGCAGATTGAAAGATTTTAAAACGCATGGATCTAGAGTGGACATGGAGTCAGGTATCACCCCCTCCCCCGGTCATCCCCCGTTGGAATTTGCAAAAACATAAAATGATTTAGTCCCGTTTTTCCCTATTTTCTTTCAAAATCAAAGGCTGGACCCCTTTCACTAACGAGCTAGACACACCTCCTGGAAAAAAATCTAGATCCGCCCGTGACATATAAAATAGTAGTTCAAACCTTCAATCGCGGGATTTTTTTCTTATGAAAACAATTTTAGTTATTGTTCTTATGCTAAAGGGAACATTCGTTTCCTTTTTATTTTTTTTTGCCATGTTGTATTTTAAAAACGGGAGGCAACGGACGTCAGGTCAGTTGAGGACAGTTAACGGCTCAGTTGATCATTCAATGATTTGTTCAATCATCAATATAATCATTGCTTCACACAATGAAAAATATTGCACCTTCTGGAAAGGTGTAAATTACCGTCTACAACGTAGACCGTGCAACAATGTATTTGAACGTTGGTAAATCTCCCTACATGCAAAACTTGAACGTGATGTCACAATAGCAACCCAAGTTATTGGAATACAATTGTAGTTGCCTAATGGACGTTTAACATGGACAATCAACTAGTAATGTAAATATTGCGATATATGGGAATAATATGCACAGAGTCAAACTCATACTGTACATGTATTAGGTTATTGTTATCACTGGATGTTGATACTTTCTCCTAGCTGATGTAAGATTACTGTGTTTTTCGAACACTCTACGATTATCATATTCTACAGATATGTCATGCAGACAGCAGAGTTTGACTCTTCCTGGGCACTTGAAGTCACTAACTTAAGGAAGTTTACTTCTGGTCATTTGATAGACCATTTAATTCTTGACATTTTCATGGACTAATTTCTATTATAGTTTATTTGTATTATTTTCAAGTTTGTATTTTTTGGTTATTTCCGTTCTGCATGCATTATTACATCGATATTTTTATCGTGATAAACACTTTCTCACTTTCGACTGACGACAAATATTCAAAACAATAGAAAATGACATGAGCCCCCTTCCTTGCATGTTCCAAGCACTCATTTGAACCATTCAAAATCACCAGAATTGATCATTTCACCTAGAGGTTTTGAGCAGATCTGGACAAATGAACAGACCTATGTAAAACAAAGGAGGGGATCTCCAACAACACCAAGCTGTAGCACCCACAGCAAAACCCCAAAACACCCAATGCAAAAACACAAAGCAGACAAGCACAAAAAGAGACGCGCAAGGGACAAGGAACGTCAACGCACAACACAGAAACACCAAACACAAAGGACTACACATAAACCAACGAGACCAATGGGCAACCGGTGCCGACTTAGGACGGCCATCTGCCACGGAAATAGTAGAAGGTATGGTTATCCTGGATTACGTGCGCACAACCCTCCCATTTTTCCGATTACCCAGAGGTCTCGAAGAACGTACAATTGTGGTGTAAAACAACCTCCTCACTGTCAGATGACCACACACAAACAAGACCGCAAAACGCAGGGGCCCATGCAACACAGATGAATATGTAAATGGATATAAAAAGAGGGCCTACGTAATACAATCCGTGCTCTGCCGCCGCGAGCTCATGTATGTTATCACCCGAGGAGTAGGACTGACATTCAGAGAGGACAGGTGGTCGGGGCCCTGTTTTCTCTAAAGACTTGTAACTTGCAAGCAGGTGATGCTTACTCTTAACAATGTTTTTCTGTGTATGTTATTTTGTGATCTTTTTTTTCTATGAAAACCAATAAAAAGAAGAAAAAAATACTCCCAAAAGTCTCATTATGTCATTTCTATTTCGAATTTACTTCCTCCTCTTAACACTACTGAAATAAATTTGGCAGTGTTTGAAAATCATTTTGACATGAAGTACCACTGATAAGAATTTAATGTCCGAAACACGTGTCTGGCGTATTAAAATTGGTTTACTCAAAAAGGAAAAGAGTCGGTACACTTCCATCTTATTAACAGACAAAGGCAACAATTAATTGGAAAGATGAATTTAATCTTAATGTGATATTTCTGCCCAGTTGAAGCATTCAAGCAGGAGATGCTTACTCTACCTGGGCATCTGGTCTCACTCTCATATTGGGAGTTTTCTTCTTTTCATGTGGTTTAAATTATTGCTTGTTTGCTTTGGTTCCTGTTTTATTCTGATTTCGTAAGCCTTCGGTCTGTGATTTCCATAGATATCGTTTTTGTACTGTGTATAGGGATATGGTCATTGTTCATATTTGTCATTAAAATTTAGATTTGAAGGTCATCTTCATAACACCTTATATGATATTAAACATCTAACACAAAGCTATTTTCCTTTCAGTTACAGATACTTCACAAAGTTCTTTTAACAAATGCACGAATATTCATATTTAAATCAGGAACAGAATTATTCACCTTTTGCTTTGAAACAAAATATCACTCTCTCATCTCTTCTGGTCTTTTCGAGTTAAGAACATCTGGATTCAGATTCAGGAAAATCATTATATAGACATAAAATTCGAAGCAACTGAAATCATATTGGGAGAAATTAACCTATGGAAACCATAGAATAGATGTATAACTTTGATGATATTACCAGTAAAAAGATACATTCATATTTTTGGATACACGAAAAAGCATAAATCTTACAAAGAATGTGTTGAATTCATTAAATCTTTTCTATTCCGCTTTATCATTATCAGAAAAAAAGAAGAAAAATGAAGTAACAGAATGATGGGACTTAATCAAAAGTATACTCTTTCAAAATTAAATCAACTCTTCTTTACAAATCATAACAATTACTTCAGTATTTTCTTGCAATCGTCATGTCTTCCATTTCTTCCACTCCTTGTTTTTTACTGTTATTGAAAACATTGTTATACTTTCTTCTTGTTTTAACTGAACAAAATTTTTGTATCAATGATGTTTGGTGAATGGCGATGAACATTTTTCAATAAAAAAAACTATTCAAGAAGGTAACGATTTGGAACACTTTAAATCTATTACTATCAACACCTTTTTGCGGTGTTGAGCACTTAAAATCGTTCCCGCGATTGAATGTTTAAGGGTGTAGTAATTACTCCTTTCCAGCTGTATCGTATGAAAGAATCTTATTTTTCAACATTATCAATTTGACATCATAAACTAATTTACTATCTCGGAAACTTGTCATTCTGTCTAAAATAATTGAAATTTAAGGTTGTTAACATCGTAGCACTTGTACCATCCCTCCAATGCTATTTTGGTGATGTATTTTATCTAACTATGATACTGAATCGACTCCTGTGTAGAATTTTGAACAGCGCACTCTTTGCAATTGTTGATACAAGGAAATCATAAAATCAAACCAGAGGACGCTGCTTAAATAAATTTTACAGTGTTTGAAAATCATTTTGGCCTTAAGTACCTGATGTCACCACTTCTGAGGATTTGATATCCTAATCACGTTTCTGGTGCATTAAAATTGATTTGAGATTTTCTTCAAGCAGAGAAAGAGTTGTAATAATTCTATCGTATTAACAGAATATGTTTTACATGTATATTTGAAAGCCTTTTGATTGTTTTTGTTTAAATCTGCTTTTGTGTTTTGTATTTGATGTAAAAGAAAGGAGGGGATCTCCAACAACACCTAGTTGCAGCATCAACAGCAACCTCCCAAAACACGTTTAATTATGTTTTGTTAACTTTTGATCTGAATTTCTTGAATTTTCTTAAAGATAAATTCTTAAATATCAATTTCTTCAAACGAAATTCTTAAATTTAAAAATGTTTTGTATTTGACATTTATTCACTGATTCGTTAATTCTTATCTTTTTTAATTCAGATTTCGTGTTAGATTTTCACCCTCTCTAGACCTCTTCAAATACTTTACACGCTCACATATTTATCTTCTTTTTTCTTGTCAATAGAGCATATCACGGTGAGTAACATCGCAACGCAGATCAATCGGTTTTTCTTTTATTTCGTGTGTTACAAACTATTTATCAGAACAAGGTGAATGTGATTCAGTGTAAGGATCCATGAGTTTTGTGTTTGAGTGTTAGCTATATATGAGTTTTATCCAAAATAAGAGAATAATATCTTTTTATAAAGCTGAAAAAAAGACGATAGGTGTGATTCATGTAGATGAAAGTGAAAGTAGAACGCTAATTGTGTTTGTTTGTTATATAAAGCTAATATCCATTTTATTTTGGATGCAACTCATATTTAAGGCATTCTTACACTGCATCACACTCCAATTTTTGTTATAAATTATCTATTTTGCACAGAGATATAGAAAAACAAGTGTTCTGCGTTGCCAGATTACCCCCCGTGATATGATTCAGTACTGAAACAGCATTCCTTCGCTTCCAGTACTTTTGATACAAAGAATCTAGACATCCCAGCTATTGTGTGTGGTTTTTTTTTGGGGGGGGTGATTTAAAGCATGCATAAATGTTCATTCAAAATGTATATTATTACGCAAAAAGCTCTGTTATACACAAATGAGCATAAGCCTTCATTACCATGAAGTTAATTACGTCGTATATGTAGTAGTTTTACACTCTATCTTGATGTGTACATAAAAGTTTGTGTTAATATTTCAATGAAATGCCTTCCCTTTGCAAGAAAAAATGATGAAATAATATACTTTTCGATTAAGCGATCCTTCGTTTTGTTACCAAAAAAGGACGAGTTTGTCTACAATTCAATAACTAAAGTACATGACAATGTGACCTTTATCGCTCTTTTTCTAAGAAATTTCGTGAGAAAAAAATACTACTCGTTGTTCTTTTATCTAATTGATTGTCCTTCCCAATGATTTGGTTACAAATTTAGATGCCCCAAGTGCGTACTAAGTAATTCTTATCCTTAACAGCAAGAAGTGTGTGACAAAATTCGTAATTCGTAATTCGTAATTCGTAAGTGTGACAAAATTCGTAATTCTGAATCTAAATTATACACATTTAACAAATTTGATCCATTATTTAAAGTCTGTAATGAATGCAATATGACAGTGTGCTCTTGTTTAGACTTTAACTGTACTAAGATCTTTTTATCGAACTCAAATATTCATAGGTCATGTAGGTCGGCACCCGTTTACTGTTCTAACCATCTTCAAAAAGAGGAGAAACTTAAAAAGAAAGCTTTTAATAAATATGATCCATTTGAACTAAACGGAACGTGTATAGAAAAGATATTTATTAATGAAGAAAATAATGCTAAAAATGGAAAATCGAAAGAAATCGATTCACAATTTGGGTTTAAACGGAAAGGTCTCCATATCGGAAATATTAATGTATGCCACTTAAACACTAAAATCGATGAAATCAGGTTAATGTTATCTAACCCTGAATCAATAGATATTTTAGGTATCTGTGAAACATTTTTAAATGACAAAATTTCTAACAATATCTTGAACATAAAAGGATTTAATATGGAAAGACGTGATCGTAAAGATAATAAAAAAGGCGGCGGTATTCTCATTTATCTATCTAACGAATTAACATATAAGAGGAGATACGATCTAGAATTAGAAGACATTGATCTAATTTGGGTTGAAGTGAAATTTAAAAACTCAAAACCAATTTTGGTATGTTCAGCGTACAGACCTCCATCGTCTAAAAGAGAATGGAGTGATACATTTTCAGATGAATTAAAAAGAGCATTTTCTACAAATGACGATGAAATTATTATAATGGGAGATTTTAATATTGATTATCTCAAGGAACCCCCGTTACATTGGACTAGTGAACTCGAACAATATGATTTAAAGCAAATAATAACGAGTCCCACAAGGATAACAAGTTCAACCTCAACATTAATAGATCATATTTACTCCAATAAACCAGATTTTCTTTGTGAAAATAATGTCCCAAACATCGCCATTTCAGATCACTTTCCCGTATGTGCAACGCGTAAAATACCACATAATTCCCGTCGGCAAAAACCATTAGAAATAAAATAAAGAGACTTTAAAAATTTTGATGAAAACTGCTTCTTGCATGATCTTGCTACGTCTGAAATGTGGAAAGTAGAACATATGGACAACCCAAACGAGGCTGTACAAGAATTCTACACACATTTTCTAAAGACCCTTAACAAACACGCTAAAATAAAAACAAAGCGAGTAAGACATCAATTTAAACCTGCTTGGTTAAACCAAGAAATCAATGAGGCAAGACATAAAAGAGATAGATACAAAAAAGACAAAGACGATTTTAATTATAAATTATGGAGAAATAAAGTTACCGCATAAATCAGATTTCTATCAATCCGCAATTCAAAACCATAAAACTTCGGGTGATATATGGCGACATATCAAAGAAGTGAATCCTATGCCAATTTCAACTATACCAAATATAATAAACGACAATGGAAAAAGTTTAGAAAATCCCGTAGATATAGCAAACGCATTTAATGACTATTATATCAATATATGTCAAACACTTGGTATTATAAATCGAAACAATAAAGATACAATAGAAATGCTGGAAAATTATACAAAAACTAAATTAAAAGAGTTTGATAAATTCGAACTCTTAAAGATAAGTGAATCAGAAGTTTTCAAGCTCTTAAATCGGTTAAATCCATCAAAATCAGCTGGCTATGACAATATTGGACCAAGGATTATAAAATTAGCAGCACCGATAATAAGCAGGCAAATAGCACATATCATTAATGTAAGCATTGAAAATAATATCTTTCCCGATGATCTAAAAATAGCTAAAATCACCCCAATTTACAAAAATGGCGATAAGTCTCAAACTGGCAACTATCGGCCAATATCGGTCCTTCCGACTATCTCAAAAATATTTGAACAACATATTGCGATTCAACTAAATGATTTTCTTAGGCAATTCGATTTACTTAGTCCATATCAATCTGGTTTCCGTAAATTTCACTCGTGCCAATCTGCACTTACACAGCTTACCGAAGAATGGTTAAGTAATATGGATGATGGTAACATTACTGGTGTAACATTTCTTGATTTCCGTAAAGCCTTTGATCTTGTTGACCATGAAATTCTTATTGATAAGCTTAAATGTTATAACTTTGATCATAACACCCTTAGTTGGTTCAAATCTTACTTAGAAAATCGTCAACAAAGTGTACATATTGGTAGTCACAAGTCTGAAATAAATCGCATTAAATCAGGAGTACCACAAGGATCTGTTTTAGGGCCAGTTTTATTTTTGATATACATAAACGATCTCCCATTACATGTTAAATATTCTCAAATTGCACTGTTTGCAGATGATACAAGTATTCACCAGTCCTCAAAATCACTTAAAACAATTGAAGATCAAATGCAATATGACCTAGAAATGATAAATAAATGGTGTGAAGAAAACAAAATGATAATAAATGAAAACAAAACAAACTGTATGCTTCTTGGCACCAATCAAAGACTTTCAAAGCTTCCAAACTCTTTGCTAAACCTTACAATTAATTCAGTTAATCTTACAAATGTCAAAACTCATAAACTGCTAGGAGTAGAAATTGATCAACACCTTGACTACGATAAACATATAGATAAACTTTGCAAAAACATAGCATCCAAACTTTCTCTTCTTAAAAGAATAAAGCACTACTTAACACTTCACTATCGTAAAATATTTTATAATGGATACATTCTCCCATTGATAGACTACTGCATTGTAATTTGGAGCAATACAACTAATCATAATCTTCTGAGAATACACAAACTTCAAAAGTATGCAGCGCGAATTATATTAGATGCACCATCAGATGCCCCCTCTAAGCCACTATTTGAAGAACTGAATTGGTTGAATATCTTTGAAAAAGTTGAATATCAAAAAAGTATTCTCTTATATAAGATCAAAAACCTACCATGTCCTACTTATCTTAACGAATTGTTTCCGCAACCGAGACCATCAACATATTCTTTGCGATCCAAAACGTGTGATAATTTTGATATGCCCAGGCCTCATATTGAAAAATATAAACGCAGTTTTCAGTACTCGGGTGCTCGACTTTGGAATAACTTACCTACTGAAATAAGGACTTCTAATAATATAAATGCGTTCAAAACCTCAATGATTAAATACATTCATTCAAATAGGGGAACTTATTGATTATAATATACAAATGATCGAACTTTATATGGACTCTATACTTTATATGGACTTTAAAACTTTGAATATCTATTATTACCATCTTTTATAAAAATGTATATGCCTTACATATTTTGTACATATCTTTATATATATTTTCTGTAAATACGTTAACGAGGGCCACATGGGAGAATAGCGAAAATGCTAAATGTGCCACCCTCTTAAAATAAAGTATTATTATTATTATTATTATTAAGTGCCGTAGCATATCTAGGTTAAGGATTGGAATTCTAGAACCACCACCCATCCCCCATTCCCTCCTCTGGTAATCATATCGTCTTCGCTTGGAATAGCCTTGTAAAGGTTTCTTCGATTTTCTTGAAATAAGATTAAATATATTACACTTCAAGCGTCGACTAAAATCTAGACTTCGTTTTAAGATATCTGACTTTAAAAAGTCTCATTTTGGAGAAAACTTCCTGTCAAGTTATCTGAGTACCCGCGCCAGAGTGTTCAAATGGCAGTTTAACCGATTTATGGAATTCTGTCACTCTTTAGCACTATAGAGGATGGAGGTTAAGATGTATGTAAATATGTCCCAATTGATTGCCAGCTATATTAGCTTAGATGGTTCTTACGGTCATTTGATATGCTCGTTTTAAAACAAATTAGCATGTCTGCTGAGAGGATGATAATGTCTAGAAATGATAAAGGGTAATCGATTACCATTAGGGACCTACATACGGATTACATCCGTAATAACGAAACTAGTTTCGGACATAAGTTTTCCGGTCAGCTCGTAATGAAACGCAACAGAACATAATTGGAGCATAATTGTGTATATCATGCAAAGGATAATTCTTAGAATTCTTTGAATAATTTATAGATTTGTTATAACTTTATTATTTTTTCACTCGTTAGACTATTGGGTATGTTTATTGAAGGGAACTATAACGTGTGGAATTATTCATAAATAAGTCCGAAATATTTGACCCAATATCAAGCTTTTGACGGTTACTTAAAAAATAAGTGGCTTGGATTTTGGTTAAAATGAAAGGCAGAGATCTCCAACATGACACAGAACACCCAAATACAAAAATATAGAACGTACAAACACAAGAGACACATTTACACAGTAGCGTATCACGTAATATACAAATAATCTCTTGCCCGGGAATCCACTTCGATTAAATATGGTAAATGAGTCTAAATCTACGTTACAGGCAACTATTTTAAGGCTATCATATGAGCATCACTATCATCTATATGCCGGTAATCTTTTCTGGTTATGAAAATAGGTATATTCAGAGAACACTTCAACAGAATTCTTTGCATGTTATGACATGGTGCACGTAAATAAACAAAATTTTCTGTTGAAGTGTTCTATGAAAATAATTCTATTCTTGACCAGAATAGATTGCCATCATATAAATGAAAATGATACAAATATGATAGATCTTAACTTAGTAGACATTTTTCGTGTTCGCGGACTTCGCACTTCGGACACCGCACTTGGAAGGGACTGTGTCACAAAAGTAAATTGTTGATGTTATCCCAATGAACCTAGAATACTTTGAGTGAGAATTTCTTCATTAACATGTGTTAATATACATATTAAAAGCTCTCAAGTATCATTTCGTCTATACTGCGTTCAGATTTTTTTTAATTTCACCTATAATTACTTTAACATGACTCCTAAAGTGCGAAGTCCGGAGTACATAGTCTGAAGTACGTCGACTTGAAAAAATTCATATAAAGTAGATTTCGACAGTATTTATCTTTTGTCATCGGAGGTAATTCCCGGACTACAGATTATTTGCCTGCCATGTGATATGTTACCATAATTTATGTGCAAGGAAAAACAAACACGAAATACGAAATCATAACACTCAACGCAAACAACAAAAGATAAATCAACGAGAATGACGGGAAGCCAGTTTCGGTACCGATGACTACTTAGTAAAGAAGGTCCTGACGATAATTGCAACGGCACTCACAATAGACTACCAAATTGTGTATCGACGGACTCCTAGCAAGCTAGAGGTGGAACCAGGTACCCGAGAGGAGTAAGCATCTCCTGTTTGGCTATCCCCAACCGATGTTGATGTTTACGCACGAAAATGAAAACAATGTATTAAATACATGCACTGTCTGAGGAACTGTTAGAATGACTCCTTTCCACTTTAGTAGAATAAATTCTTCAGTCAAATTCTAAAATGGGAGTTCATTTATATCTGCAACTATGACAGATATATGTTTGCACTTACGGATACATCTCAATTACTAGATGAATGAAATTTTAACCCACGTATGATGTATTTT
This sequence comes from Pinctada fucata, assembly GCA_028142955.1. Classification (NCBI taxonomy): domain Eukaryota; kingdom Metazoa; phylum Mollusca; class Bivalvia; order Pterioida; family Pteriidae; genus Pinctada; species Pinctada fucata. The sequence goes on along the minus strand of AP027115.1, from coordinate 20,785,974 downwards.
CGACCAAATATAATTTTTAGGTATATTGCCGCTGGAAATTTTCGAATAGAATTTATATTAATCCTTTTCTCAATTGATTTTAGGGACGCCACGTACGCAGGTCTTGACTACACAAGTAATCATGACATCATAGCCATGCGCTCGCATGCGTCATCAGTGTCAATTTTGCAAGTCAATGACGAGGCTTGCCCTGGGTTGAGGTTTTGCCATCCCTCCCTCATGAAGGTGTTTGGTTGTTTTTCTTCCATGTTGTCGGCTAAGAAAACCAACTTTTAATGTCCGTTATAAATATGTTTTTGTTGTTTTACGTCCATAATGTCGCTTTGGTAGCGATAGCGATGACGTCAGAGGTGAGAACGATGACATCAGAGGGTAAGATCGATTTATCTCACCTCAGAAAAGTTTGAGAGTTCTCAGTCTCAATTGGGAAAAATTGCATTTTACCGAAATGGAGTAAAATTCGAAGATTAGTAAAAGGTTCAAATGGGTACATTTGAATTATTTTTTGCTTATGTTTGATACGGAAGCATGTACTTTTTAAAAATTTCCTACTAATCAAGAGTCATATCTTTTTACTGAAGTACATGTTTCCCATAGGCATTCCTATTTGTTGTTGATTTCTTAATTGTTTCTTTGTTATGATGATTTACATCAAACATACATTCTAAATCATGGACAACATGTACTTTTCGACAAGTCAAGCCCCTCCTGGCATGCTCGAAGCAAAAATGGAGAAAATTAGAATCTTGAATATTGGGGATCTTTTTTCTTTATAGATTTGCAAACAACAGAAGTCCTTACATGTAATAGAATTCTAGAATTAATTTCCGCCCCTCCTTCTGGTAGTAAGTTTTACCACCTGATACCACTACTGCTAATTGACATAGCATAACATCTTCATAAAAATACTAAGCTATTGTGAGTGCTGTTGATGTTATCGTCAGATTTATTCAGATTTATCGTCAAATTTAACTCATTTTTGTCACACTTATGCCCTTTGCCGTGTGGAGCTCGTAAAAAAGTTCCCCGCGAGGGGTTTGACAGTAAGTGTTTTGAATATACTTCCCTGACATTGTCGCCATAGCACTTTCTATATAGACATAACGTCAGACAGTGCATGAATTTTATATAATTTCATTTCCATGCTTCATAAACATCGACGGCGGGTGCGGCTAGCCAACAGGGGATGCTTACTCCTTCCGGGCACCTGGTCCCAAATTTAGCTTGCAAAGGGATCGTCGATGTTTAATTGTGTGTTCTATTGTGAGTGCTGTTGAGATTATCGTCAGGATCTTCTTTAACTCATTTGCAGGGACTAACGCTAAGGGGTGAGAAAGTGTACCATCTTTTGCACTTTTAAAGAACTTCTGAACAGAACGATTATTTCACTACCGCAGTAGACCTGCATTTTAGACAGTCCAAGGCCCGACATTACAACATTTGACGAACTTTTAACTGTGCCATCGTTACAGATTTATGACGTCATAAAAACAAATAACGTCACATGTTGTAATGTTAGATCTTGGCGTGCTTAAAATGGAAATTAGCGGTAATTTGAAAATGGTATAATTGCTGCAAACTTTCAATAAAAGTTCCGATCGATAACTACATTTATCTGTTTTCCAAAGGCGACAAATTTCCGTTTCTTTGGTCATCCAAATGAAAGGATGAGTTTGACGAAAGGCGATGTTAAGTAGCAACAGTCCAATAGGCGATTTCTATATTAACTCAGTAGACTTGAATTTTATACAGTCCAAGACCCGGCATGACAACATTTGACGTAACAGCGAAACAGATCCATGACGTCATAATGAAAAAATTACGTCAAACATTGTGATTTCGGAGTGTCTAAAATGCATGTCTGACGGTAATATGAAAATGCATACCTCTCGTGACTGATAAAAAATAATAATCAAAAATACTTCTCTTTTTTGAAACTTTGCCATTTGACATGCCAAGTATGAAAACACATTTATGCGTCATATGTGTATTTTCAAAAACACGATTTTTAAGAGAGAATAAGTGTCTTAATTTGTGTGTTGCATAACCCGTAAAAAAACACAAATTATGACATTTAGTCTGTATATATGCACAGCAATTGTCAGTTTTATTCTTGTTTTCTGAAATCGCGTTTTCCATGTACACAGATGTCTTAGTAGTGGCCACGAGATTACCTTCCTATGTCGGCACTGGTTGCGCATTGGCATCGTTAATTTATCATAGTCCTTTATGTTTGTGTTAAGTGTTTGGATGGTGTTTTTGCCGTTAAGTGTTTCTGATGTCTCCATTTCTTCTTTGTGTTTTTGCATTTGAGTGTTAGAGATTCCATCCTTTCCTTCGGGAAAGGAAATTATTTATTTATGGGACGAAAGTTGAGTTAAGCTAGCAAAGTTATCGAAGATTAATATAATCATATACAAGCGATAGGGAGGGATGGCGAAATCTTAACCCGAATGTACAAAATTTGGCAAGTCCATGACGAGGCTTGCCGAGGGTTGTGATTTCGCCATCCCTCCATCATGATGGTGTTTCATTGTTTTTCTTTCATGCTGTCGACTAAGAAAATCAGGTTGTAAATAGATTTTAGTTGTTTTACTCCATAATGGCCCTTTGATAGCGATAGCGATAACGTCAGATGTGAGAACGATAACGTCAGAGGGTGAGATCGATTTATATCACATCAGGAATATTTGAGAATTCTCAGATTTAAGTAGGATGGATTGTATTTCAGCGAAGAGGAGAAAAACTCGAAGAAGAGTACAATGGTCAAATGGGTACATTTTTGCATATATATGTACTCTTTTCAACTTTTCAAATTACAAAGAGGCATATCTTTTAACTCAAGTACATGTTGCTCATAGGCATTCCTATTTGTAGTAGCTTTCTTAATTGTTTCTTTGCCATGATGATTTACATCAAACATACATTCTAAATCATGGACAACATGTACATTTCGACAAGTCAAGCCCCTTATGGCATGGCTCGAAGCAAAAATGGAGAAAATAAGAATCTTGACTATTGGAGGATCTTTTTCTCATTAAATTTGTAAACAACAGAAGTCCTTACATGTAATAGAATTCTAGAATTAGTTTCCGCACCTCCCTCTGATAGAAAGTTTTACCACCTGATAGCACTGCTGCTTATTGACATAGCATTACATCTTCATAAAAAGCTAAGTTGCAGGGACTAAGGCTGAGGCATGAGAAAGTGTACCATCTTTTGCACTTTTAAAGAATGTCTAAATAGACTATTTTTACATAAAAGCAATAGACTTACATTTAATACAGTCCAAAGCCAGACATCACAACATTTGACGAACTTAACAATGCCGCCATTACAGATTTATGACGTCATAAAAACAAATAACGTCAAAAGTTTTGATATCGGGTCTTGGTGTGTTTAATATGTACGGAAGCCGACTAGTGCCAACCTGAGTGAATTTTTTAAGTCGTAATTATGACTTAATATGTCGTAATTACGACTTATTTATCTCGTAATTACGACTTATCTATCTCGAAATTACGACTTAATAGCAGTTCTCTGTAAGGACCAAAATAATTTCAATAGCACGTGGAAACAGCATGTCTCCAATTTTGGAGATTTTTGGTGTGGAAGGTGTATATGATGTCCTGAGACAAAAATAAACTTTCTTTTTACAAATTAAGTTTTCGTTGCCATGGAAACCATGTTTGATATTTTACGCATCAGTAGAATACTTGTAACATGGCATTTTCACAAGGCTCGTTTCCATGGTAACAGCTACTGTAGTCAACTGAAATTTCCTTAATTTTTCTCTTTATATCTTTAATAGTATAAATATTACACAAGAAGTATGTTTTTGCCCGCTATTCTCTTTGTCAATATGCTCAAAATGTAGGCAAAAACCTGTTTTGAAGAGGCCCTTTTTAAGACCGAAAAAGCTCCTAATTTAACATGATTTTGCTCAAATTTAAGGGCAAATAATTAGAAATGTCAGGCTAACTTGATTTCTACTGCCAATTATCTTTAAAGTTTAATCCTCGATCTTTAAGAAAATGTTAAAATTTGAGTGGGACCTCTTCACAATTTTATTCAAAAGGGTATAAAAAATGGTTACCATGGTGACATTCTGTTCAGTGCTATTACACATAGAGTAATTTACTGGTAAATTTTCAGCTGTCCGTTATATATTTTGAAGCATTTTTTTATCAGTGCATATAAAAGAGCATTAGTGATTAAAAAAATCACCTTAAAACTTTTCAAGGTCACAGGACCCAATGTCAAGGTCATCTTGAATGCAATTCACAAAATTTGGCAAAATTCTGCGATTTTTCAAAAATATGAGAGGCAGTTACTCATATATCATGCGGTATTGAGTAAAACAAACACATACATAGTAATTTTGGATATATCCCCTATTTATTGACCAAAGTTGCAAAAAATCTCAAAATCAATGACATCCTTGATTTTTAGCTAGTATTTCATGCATACATATAAAAGAATGTGAAATTACCATGATTTTTGTCTGGGGCTTATTTTTTAGGAGAAATGTTCTGAACTAAAAATTGTAATGTTTTTCCATCTATCGGTCCTAATTTTAGAAAGAAGTATTTTTTATACAAAAATATGGCAGTCAAGCCTAAATTTAGTAACAATAAATAACAACAAAAATGCAAATTTCATTGAAATTGGAACCAATATTTTGAATTGACCTTGAACTTAAAGCCAATGACCTTGAAAATTTTTGGAAGTGCTCAAATAAAGAACAATTTCTTCTGTTGTCCCTACATAAAGCTTAAGCAATATAAGTTATTTAAACCATGCTAAAAATCAATTTGAAAAGATATAGTCATAATGTGTCAAATGAAAAGTTGCCATGGCAACCATTTTTGACCTCAAAATGAAGGAAAACAAAACAAGGTCCCACTTATTTTTTCCAGTGATTATTTTTGTCACATGAAATCTATTTTGTTCTGACAACAGTGATGGTGTTATCAGCCTGACATTTTGTGTTATTTTTGCTTAAAAATGGTAAAAATTGGACAAAAATAGGCCTTGATTTTGACCTTATTTTATGGCAATTTTTGATTGATTTTGATTTGTTAGGATCCGGCTAATTGAAAGACATGTCAAAAATTTATTATTTTTTCTAAAAATAGAGGTTTTAAATATTATAAGTTGTTAATACCAATTAATTCTGACAATGGTTTCCATGGCAACATAATAACCAAAGATGACTTATTTGACCATTTTTTAGTGCTATAAATAGACAGACCTCGTTTCCATGGCAACCGGAATATTTATTTTCAAAAAATTGTTATTTTTGTATTCAGGGTATTATACATACCATTTACAGAGAAAATCATGAAAATCCATGACATGCTGTTTCCAAAATATTTTGGTCCTTACAGAGAATCGATATTAATATGTCGTTATTACGACTTAATAAGTCTAGTTGTAATTAATATGAAAATATTTTGCCCCGAAGCTCGGAATATTTATCTGTTTTCCAAACACACTTTTGTTTCTTGAGGTAAGGCAGGAGACATCCATATCTTCGGTATTTATATTTCAAAGCTCATCCGTTACACTAGAGCATGTACTAATAATATGGATTTTCATAGTAGAAATTTATAAATTAGGTCAAGGTTTTTGCTTAAGTAAAGTAGATAAGACTAGTTCTGGAAATTTTACAAATATACTTTCAGTCTCTTTTAAAATAATGTCCAAACCCATATGAGGAACAGAGTATATAACTATGAGAATTTCACAACCTGCCTTTTTGGTGACGTAATAAACAAAATAAGACGGACTGGTGGCATAATAATCAAAGCAATAAGGGTCAAATGTGGACTGGATAGCCATCGAAAATGCGTCAGAATCATCAAACGTCTTTTTTAGCGAAAATATGTTCCTGGTGTCACCAGACGGACCGTTGGCATGGTACCTAACCAATCTACAGCTAATTTTGTAAAGAAAGACCTAAAGAATGAGTGTGCCAAGTTTCATGCTTTCCTTAACTTTGGCACAATTCATGCCAGTATTTGCACGATTCATCTGGACTACATGTAGTTGGACTCCTCGGGTGAAAACATGCATGAACTCGCTGCACAGACTGTATTCTGTACGCCCTGTTTTATATCCATTTACATATCCATCTTGGGGCTAGGGCACATACGTTTTGCTATCTTGTTTGTATGGTCATCTTACAGTGAGGAGGTTACTTTACACTACAATTGTGCCTTCTTCGAGACCTCTGGATACCCGGAAAAATGAAAGGGTTGTGCGCACATAATGCGGATATCTACACCATTAATTTTGTCACTTATGTTGCAGATGACCGCCTAAAATCGGCACTGACTGCCCATTGATCTCGTTGGTTTGTGTGTAGTCTTTTGTGTTCAGTATTTATGTGTTGTATTTGGCGTACCTTGTCCCTATTGCGTCTCTGCATTTCTACTCTGTGTGTTTGTCTGTGCTTGCATGTTTGTCTGCTTTGTGTTTTTGCAGTGGGTGTTTTGGTGTTTTGCTATGGGTGCTTCAACCGAGTGATGTTAAAAATCCCCTCCTTTATCTATGCAATGAAACAGTATAACAAATCGAATCATCACAGAAATACTGAAATGTATGCATAGAACAAATCCTCTAAATATACGAAAATGAAAAGTAAACCACATTTTTCAGAAATTTATTTTATTTTTCTTTAACATTGATTTCAAAGAAAGGAGCAGATCTCCAACAGAACTCAGTTGCAGCACCAACAGCAACACACCATTACCACTACGAGATTTACATCTACTACAACTTTTCCCGAACTGATACGACCCAGTCGGCTTTGTTTGAGTCGTTCAACAATCAGTTTCAAGGGTTGGTAAACATAAATAGAACTGAATAATTCCTGAAAGGTTACTTTGTCTAAATCCGCTAGGGGTTTTACTGTAGGGGGACGATTTGCCTTGTTTCGTCGAAGAAACATTCACACCAAACGTTGCTGTCAACTTGGACGAAATAACTCAACCTACTCGAGGCGCTTGATACTCTTTTCTGTCATTTCCATGTTGTGTCAAACGCTTCAGTGATATGAATTTCCTTTTTTCTGAATCTGTAATATGGACCGCGCACAAAATAAAAAAAAAATAAAATTCCGGAATCGAATTTTTATGGCCGGGATTTCCGACCAACTACAAATCTAATCGGTGTGGCCTAAGAAATAAGAGAAAGCTTTGTAATTTAGGAAGATATTTATGTAAATCATTCCAAAGAAAAAAATGTAAAGAAAGCTATGTTTTCATCAACTTTCTGTCATACCGGTAGTTATCCATATATAAAAAAGCAAAGGTTCCAAAATTTCTTGAAGCCCATTTATAAAAGACTGCTCCGGATACCTTACCTTTACCTTTCTTCTTTATAGAGCATATTATTTAGAAAAATGCTCTAATACATTTGATTGTGACTAGCAACGGACTTCTAACAACGGATAAAATTTCCTTTAACCTCTAACAACGGACAGCTTTATTGGCATGTTTAATTTTTCTATTAATTCATATACTTCTTTTACAATAAAGTGTATTGAATGATTGTTTATTAACGTAATGTCACAATTATAGGAGCAACAAGATGTACATATGACAAAAGTACATATTTTACAAAAAAAAGTCACAAGTTGACACGGTATAAAGTGGTGTGTCGTTCGTGGAGACACGTGCTACGACATCCCACGAATCAAGATTCCTGTCGAAGAATCGATCATGTTAGATATGTTTCCCTTTGAAATCTGAATGTATATAATGCTATATATCTATACTACTTACGGAACGAATTAGCCGATTCTCCGTCGAAACGAAGAGGACAGAGATAAATGGTGAGATATGAAGATATAACATATGCTGTGGCAATTGGAATTTGATAATTGTTTAGAAGGAATTATTTCTAAATAAAGTGTAATCATTAATTATGTCTTACCGTTTTCCTAAAATAAATCTTAGAAAATCTAATGTTCAAAACTGGCGTCGGACACTAACCATTAACTTCCTCTTTTCTTCAGAATTAAACTCCCGTTCTAATACCCGAAATTGTAAATATCGTAAACCTCGACAGACTACAAATCATACAAATCATGGACATGTAGTGACCTGCGTAATGCCTTGTCCTTCCTCTTGGACAATATTTATGTTAGATTTGGGGAGGATCTATACAAGCAGGTTGTAGGAATTCCTATGGGTACTAACTGTGCGCCTCTTGTTGCAGATTTATTTTTATACACTTATGAAAAAGAATGTATCCAAAATCTTCAAAAGCAAAGAAAATTTGATCAGCAGAAATGTTTCAATAATACTTCTAGGTATCTGGATGATATTCTAACCATTGACAATCCTGCTTTTGAATTATATAAGAATGAAATTTCTCCAAAAGAATTAACCCTTTAAATACAGAAACACCCTTTTTACACCTAAATATCAAAATTGTAAACGGAAAGATTCATACAAGTGTATATGACAAAAGGGATGATTTTGGATTCAACATAGTAAATTTCCCTTGGCTTGACGGTGATGTTCCAAGATTACCGTCATACGGCATTTACATATCACAGTTCATCCGGTACGCTAGAGCATGTACTGATATTTTGGATTTTCACAGTAGAAATTTACAAATTACCAAAACACTTTTAGGTCAAGGTTTCCGCTTTCATAAACTAGTAAAGACTCTCTGGAAATTTTACAAAAATTACAGTCAACTTCTTTAAAATTCGGATCTATACGTGCAACAGAGTACATTACTATGGGTATTACACAACCTGTCTTTTATGGTGATATGAAAAACAAGGTAGGTAGCATAACCATCGAAAATGCGTCAGAATCATCAAACGCCTTTTATTCCGTGGATATGATCCTAATGTCACCAGACGGACAGTAGGCTTGGTACTTGACCAATCTACAGTCTTGTACAAGCGCATCCTTGAGACTTGCACTCTGACTGACTGTGACGACGGGACTCCATGACGGGCCCTGTCCAAACCTCTTTAGAGAAGACAGGGCCCCGACCACCTGTCTTCTCTGAATGTCAGTCGGACTCCTCGGGTGATTACATACATGAGCTCGCTACAGCCGGCAGAGCACGGACTGTATTACGCATGCCCTCTTTTTATATCCATTTACATATTCATCCGTGTCTCTGGGGCCTCTGCGTTTTGCGGTCTTGTTTGTGTGATGTCATCTTACTTTGAGGAGGTTGTTTTACACCACAATTGTACGTTCTTCGAGACCTCTGGGTAATTGGAGAAGTGAGAGGGTTGTGCGCACGTAATCAAGGATAACCACACCATTTGCTACTTGCGTGACAGATGGCCGTCCAAAGTCGGCACCGGTTACCCATTGTTCTCGTCGGTTTATGTGTAGTCTTTTGTGTTTGATGTTTACATGTCGTGTGTCTCGATATGGGGAACTCGTCATACACTATGATGTCCCACTCTCCAGAATGGTGGGTGATATTCTGTCATAGACCATTTGAACCATCCAAGCCAAGATTGTACTCTATGTCTTCCGAAATGGAAGTTACCGGATGTGACAGTTCTACCGAATTGAAGCGGCGGGTGTTGCATGCAAGCAGGAGATGCTTACTCTTCCTGGGCACCTGATCTCACTCCCATATCGGGAGTTCGCTTCTTTTCATGTGGTGGAGGTTTTTGTTTGTTTGCTTTGGTTCCTGTTTTGTCCTGATTTTGTATGCCTTCGGTTTCTGATTTTCTGAATTATCGATTTTGTGCTGTATACAGTGATATGGTCATTATCCATATTTGTCATCTTTTCCGTCTCGTGCTGTACTCGTCTTTTGTGTTTTTGCATCGGGTGTTTTGGTGTTTTACTGTTGATGCTGCAACGGGGTCTTGTTGGAGATCTACTCCCTTCTTTTTAGTAAAACGATTTTTGTGAGACGTTTCTCGTGTTAGAAGAGGGCTTATTTCGCCTCGACACAAATTTAAGATTCCGTTTTCGTTTTCTGAAATTTACGACGTCCAATCTTATAATCACATTCTAAAGGTATATGCCTTTTCCATCAAATTCTATGGAACCCCCATCTCTGTTTTGCGTCCCACGTCTTTCACAAAATTCATCTGATAGTTTCACTAAAAGTTATATACACAAAGGTTTATTGTATAAGTACGGTGGCCATAAAGGGTCGTGTAGAAAATAAAATTATTTTAGGAAACGAAAAAATATTTCGAGGGAACGAAAAAATATTTCGAGGGAACAAAATAATATTTCGTTGGAACGGAATGTTCCGTGGGAACGAAATAATATTTCGTTGGAACTAAATAGTTCTACCTTTTGCGCATCTGAAGACTTATGTATATATGTGTCATACGTGTATATGGATATGTTCAATTACAATTATAGATCAAACATATGACGATACAAGATCCAAGTCAAAGCCCAAAATGAAGTTCACTACTAGTAGATCAGAATTAAGGTTGAAAAATGTAGTACTCATTTCTGTGGAATGTGTGAATAAATACGAAAAGTGTAAAAAAAATTGTTTTCTAAATTTCTATTATCATCTAAATACTATTTACAAAGTCAAGGTCGAAAAGTCACTGTCAACAATCATGTTAACAAAAATGAAGTGCTCCTAATGTATGACTGGATTGTCTTTCATAAAGTGAAAAAGTCTCTTTTTTAACCTCTAAACCAGACATGGTATTTCTGTTATGTCCCATAAACTTCGATTTCGGATCTTTGAACAACAACACCAATTTCAGGTAATTTCTTTAAAGCATACTTTCTAATTTTGACATCTTCCATTTTTATATCTTCAAAATTGAGAGGTGTACTTATGCGTAGAGGCATATATTATTTCGTCCCCAAGAAATAATTATTTCATTCCCACAACATAATTATTTCATTCCCTCGAAATAATTGCTTCCTTTCCACGAAGTAATATTTCGTTTCCTGTAATTATAATTTGGTTCCTAATAAATAATATTTCATTCCGACGAAATAATATTTCATTCCCACGAAATAATATTTCGTTCTCTCGAAATATTATTTCGTTCGAAAAAATAATATTTAATGACCTTCCAATGAAATATTATTTCGTTCAATCGAAATATCATTCCGTTCAATCGAAATATTATTCCGTTCCAACGAAATATTATTTCGTCCCCAAGAAATAATTATTTCATTCCCACAAAATAATTATTTCATTCCCTCGAAATAATTGCTTCGTTTCCACGAAATAATATTTCGTTTCCTGTTATTATAATTCGGTTCCAAATAAATAATATCTCATTCCGACGAAATATTTCATTCCCGCGAAATAATATTTCGTTCACTCGAAATATTATTTCGTTCGAAAAAATAATATTTAATGACCTTCCAACGAAATATTATTTCGTTCAATCGAAATTTATTCCGTTCAATCGAAATATTATTCCGTTCCCACGAAATAATATTTCGTTCCCGGGAAAAAAAACTTTGAGTTAACGAAATAGTATTTTGTTCCAACGAAATAATATTCGTTCCAACGAAATAAGTATTCGTTCCAACGAAATAATATTTCGTTCCCTCGAAATATTATATTGTTCCCCCGAAATTTTATTTCGTTCCCACGAAATAATTTTACTTTTAACACAGCCCTTTACTGCAACCGTATATATGTACCAAAAATAAAAAATACGTAATTTACAACGAAGTATGAGGAAAAAATCTTGCCACTCGAAAATTTAAGTTTAATTATCTAAAATGTGATGTTTAAGCTCACAGTTCCCCTTATAAATGCCTTGCCTTATCGACTTTGAGACTGAATAAGTGATAGGTACTTCTTTGATGATTATTTGAAATATTTCTCACTACATAGAAACCGATAATTAAACAAATATAACGTAGTGTAGTGTGAAAATATGTTTTATAATGAATATAGTGCCTGAGCAATTAAAGTTTAAAGGGGGGATGTTATAGTCAATGTCCATATCGAAATCGGTAATTTCATTAGTATTCAAAAAGATATCATTCATTTAGAATTTCTCCTAGGAATAAGAACAAAGATACAAGTGAAATGAATAACTTACAAATATGTTTGTTCAGGACATGGATTTAAAAACATAATTATATTAAATCGAAAACACTAGAAAGAGCATTTCATAAACTTTCATTTGATACAGATTTTGATTTTCTACGATTTGTCACAACAAAGATAGAAGACATCTTTGTGCTGGGAAAAGCAACGTTACGTCATGTGACGTAATTAATCTAATTTAACGTACTGTCACAATTTTAGGAGCAACAAGATGAAACATATGACAAAAGTACATATTTTACAAAAAAAAGTCACAAGTTGACACGGTATAAAGTGGTGTGTCTTTCACGGAGACACGTGCTACGACATCCCACGAATCAAGATTCCTGCAAAAAAAATCAATCATGTTATAGAAAAATATCTTTATTGAAATAAAATCAGGACGAAATTTCTTTGTGAAAACCAAAAGAACAGCTAAATTCAAATGAACGCCAAATTTCTAACTACATGTAATTTCCTTCATTTGATTAAAGATTTGTTGAATATTGCTGAATGCGTGTGTTTTCTCTATATTACTAATCGAATCTCTTTTCTACTTAAAAATCCATTAAAACTTCTTTTGTATGATTTACTTTCATGCCGAGGATTTTTCATAGTATCTTCTGGACATCATTTTCTATTGACTCTCCTTTCCATTTAGAAAATATCCTTAAGTTACAATAAGGGCTGTCACGGTTCAGCCTTAAATTGGTTCGGTACAGGAAAATGAACCGCGGTTCTCCGTTTTTTGGGGGGTTTTTTTCGTTTTTTTTTTTTTTTTTTTTTTTTTTTTTTTTTTTTTTTTTGGTTCGGTTTAAGTTTGTATTGTTAAATTGCATAAAAGAGCGAAATAATGGTAAAAATAACAAATAATTCTTTTTTCATTTTTCTACATAAATAATTTTAAGTAGAGAATTATAATCACATTATAAATATTTGTCTAACACATCACTATAAGCATGATAATCATGTATCTTCAAAAAATGGTTGCCAGTTTGACCAAATTTGATAAAAAAATATAATCTAAAGTGTCTAAGAGCAATTGTTTTTTTTTTTTCAACTTTATATTTCAATTTTATGACATTTTAGACTGAGGATCACTGACGAGGGTTAAGTTGAATTTAAAGACGTTTAACATTTATAAAATGATTAAGGTTAACAACGTTGTTTTGTGTATCTTGTTGAGGCGTTTTCATACATTTTTGTGGTATCCTCTTGGAATTATTCTTTCTATCTAAATAGTGTTAAACGTCTTTAAATTCAATAGCATCATTTCAAACCTGATACATTTACAGCATGGACCAGACATGCACGTTTCGGGTACTGAACCCTCGTCAGTGATCCTCAGTCTAAACAATGTAATATGGCCAAAAAGTATGAAAATTATGTCCAAAAATGTACCAAAAGACGTAGAAGAATGGGTGGGATATGAATCTACAGGACTCACGTTTTGGAAATTTCAAGAAATTTTGTAACAGAACATTTTATTCTAGTAAATCCTCCTACTCATTTTCAAAAAAAATCATTTAGGTAAGTTCTTTGTAACCACATACAGTAAAGTAATATACTTCGTTAATAGGTATGGAAAATACCGCCAACAGAATTACTTAGCACTGCCGCACAGTGGTACACATCCGCGGGGAAATCATGACAATGTACAGTCAACGCGGAAATTTTCGCGTGGGTTAATTTTCGCGTATATCGCGAATCAAGAGAATTTGAGAAAATTTTCCCCGCGCGAAAATAACATTTTTGCATTCTAAAATGGCAGCAACGCTAATATTGGGATTATTTCCCCCATTCTTAACGTTTTGATGTTTTAATGGCGATTTTTTTTTTTTCGGAAATATCTCTGCTGCACTCTTACAAAGGTAGAATAATTCATATCGCGAATATTTTTCCCAGGCATAATGTCCTGATCTTATAATGGCGAGATCCTCTAGCTGATATCACCATGTTTACTGTATATAACACATGTATTGAAAGGAAAAATAAAGACATCGAATTTCTTTTAACAAGTCAAGCACTCCCTGACATGATCGGGGTCCAACTGGCGATAACTCGAAGCATTATTATTAGAATTTCTTTGTCTCATGTAATTGAAAACAGAGGAGGTCCTTTTATATAATAATATCCTCGGATTAGTCTTCGCACTTCCCTTTGATAGTCTTTGCATGTCAACTGATACTACTGTGACTTTGTAATAGCAACACTTTTTCATTACAAGCACTGTGACAACTAGGGTAAATGGGTGTATAATATCTTGCACTTTAGTTTTTCTGTCCTACTTATGTCGCCTACAATACAAGAGCAACATATCGTTATAATTTTGTCCGGCGTCCGTGTGTCTGTCCGTCTCTCCGTATGTCTGGTAGTCACACTTTAACATATTTGGCTATAGCGTTCTTAATATACATCAGACATCTTCTTAAATGATGCTATTGAATTTGAAGACGTTTACATCTATCAAACTTGCAGGGATAGTAAATCATGATGAGACGCAGCACCCAATATTCCTCTAGGTCAAAGGAGCTGTTAAGATAAGGCGTAAAATCAGCCCTGAAAAGTGGAATTTTGAAAATTGAAATTTCAAGAACCTTTTCTGGTAAAATGTATACCTAAACGGCATCCCATCAGAATATGAAGTTATTTTATATCTGTTTTGCATAATATTGCTAATTTTTCGGCCAAAACTTATCTTTTTCTCATAGAAATCAATAGAAAACGGAAAAGTTTTATTGAACATTGTTCCCCCCGGATATACAGAAAGCCACTTTTACTGGAGATGTGTATCCGTGATACAAATTTTTTGGCAAAGTGGGGTTCTGTATCTCCGGGGGGAACACTACTCCAGAGACGAAAAACTAAAAATGGAAAGGGGGTGCATTTTATAAGAATCGATCTTTTTTACCATTAAATATAGCATATTTGACTATTTTTCCTCTTTAATCCATCAAACATTGTGTACTCAATATGATTGAATGAAAGATACAAGAATTAGAAACTAAATAAGCAAGAGTGATGTTCATTTCCCCCCTCAATGTGTATTTCGCGCTAAAAGGCTTACATTGTAGCCATTGAATGAAGAATAAGACCGTATTTTAAGTTCCGGATTTCATTATTTACCGATTAAAGGAGGTAGAACGTTCGAAATCTATTTCTGATACACAATGCAGACATATTTGATGTCTTTTAGAATATATTTATCCATTTTAGATAAAATATTCAAAAATGTATACGTTTTTTTGTCGATATTATCGGATTTTCTATCCGAGCACCCCTACCTCTTTCGACCTTAATTTTACAACCTTAAGAGTTCCTCAACATAATGTAAATCATGTAAAAGGTCTGCAAATACATTATATTTCAATAATGATTCATGTTTTTCTGTGTACGATTCGCCATGCGGAAGAAATAAGTCATGAGATTCAGGGCTAAATACGGCCCTTATCTTAACAGCTCCTTTAAGGTTACGTACTTAGGATCAAACATACGACAGGCGACATACCTGTTCTTGAACGGTTTTATTTTTCCCCGTTTCATGAGAGTAAGTCCCTCTGTCTCCACAAATAGGATCTGCTTCTTCTCTTTTTATTGTATGTTCAAGGTTTTGCAAACATGTTAACAATGCTTTTTTCATGGATTCTTAATGGACGTTTTGTGACTGACTTTCATTCATGAAAAAACAAACATTGGTCAAACAGACGGAGACAATGACAAAGCCAACAGAGGAAGTACGGCCATCAATTCGTATGTACATAAATCAAAATGAATGTGTTTTAGCGCACGAATCAGGTTGCAATAGGCATTAGTAATGACGAGCACAATCAATTCTATGATCTCTTGAAAGCGGAATTTAGAGTCAACAAAGGGAAAAGAAAGTTCATTAAGTTTATGTGGGTTTTTTCTTTTTGTTTTTTTTTTTCTGAAAATAACTGTTGTTTTTTGTTGTTTTTTTTTTCTTTATTTCAATTATCAAAGTAACATACTATTACTAAGGGTGAGCTGCTGTGTACTGTTTGATCCCAAGGATAATGGACTTTCAAAAGAACTCGACGAATGGTGAATATACAATAACCAGGTGCATCAAAAATAAATTGTAAATATTACTACTGCTTATTATTGCAGCACTTCTTTATCTTGCAATTTAAGGATATGCACATAATAACACCATTTTCTGTTTTGTAAAGAATCTGTAAGAAAAGCTTATTGGGAAAAGATATCTTTCTAGATCTTTCTCTTATTCATAAAGGCCCTCAGTCAATGTCACGACTTAGGCACTCTTGCAGTTCAAATTGGTTATAATAAGTTTTTACTTAAGAAGGTGACGAGTAGTAACACTTCTATCTTATCATCGACACTTATCTTCTTTTGCAGTATAGATGTTTAAGCACGCTACCCATGATTTAATGTTTAAAACGTATTTCCCTCCAGCCCTGTCGCCTGAATGAAGCTTTGTTTTAGCCCTTTATCAGTTTGACATCATAGTTCAGAAACTTGTCATTTCATACTAAAATATCTTCGAAATTAAAGGAGTTCAGCATCCTAGCACCATCATTCCAAAGCTATTTTGGTCATATATTTGATTTTACTATACTACTAAATCGACCTTACAGGAAATTTGAAGTTGCGCACTCTTTGCAAAATAGATACACAAAATTCAAAAATATCAAATTACTAAAATTTTGATTGTGTCTGAAAATCTCCTTGGCTTGAAATACCACTAATGAGGAATGACTATCCGAAACACGTGTCTTGTGCATTAGAATTGTTTTGAAATTCTGTTAGAGGAGGTAACGAGATCGGGCACTTTGAACTTCTCATTAAAGAAGCTAATATACCTATTGCAATGGATATTAGTGTTATCCCACGCCTGGCAAATTACTTGAAATCTCATTGGTCGAGAAGAACTGAATATTATGTTGAATTATATTACTGACAGGGTATCCTTTTAATATCCCGCTTCTACTAAGATGCTTTACGTGGTTGACGTCACCAAAATGCTTTAAAGAGGAGGCGAAACGTCAATGCCAATTTTTGTAAATCAATGAGGTGTTGAAAAACTGATTTCAATGAAAAAAACGCGATTACAATCGGATACTGCGTTTGGTCACAAATCCATTATAAACTTTTTAGAATTCACCTGTAATTAGAATGAAATAAACACTTCCGGTTTTTCGTGAGTTTGAGGCTATGACGTCACTGCATTGGAAGCCCCAGAACAGAAGCCATCATGGAGTGCTATGAAAGCGATTCTTCTTTTTCAGATCAAAGCAACGACACTGACATTGATATTGAAGAAGGAAGTCGTCCACGTGAAGAAAGTGAAAATGGATTAGAGGACATCAAATCAAGTTTCAGTGAATTTGGTTTAAAACCATATCGATTCGAGCCATTAGAAGCCCACGAAAGTTCCAAGACAAGCTCTAGTACTAGTGACAGCTTAGATTCATGTTCATCTGATCGAGAAAGTCAAGATGATATTGAAAGATTAACAACTCTTAATTGGTTAGTCGATCATCATACATCTACTTTGAATTTGAATATGTTTAACACTTCTAAACTCTCTCATGTTTATTAATTTCTATGAAATAACGATTTTATAAAATGCATGTCATGTTTTCATAAAACAACCATGCATTGCATGGATCCTCTCGTCAATAGTATACATGTTGGGCCTAAGAGATGATACAGGGTATTATGGATTGTTGACAGTTTAGAGATGATATCAAATAATTTGATTGGCTATACTATTAGCTAAAAATCAGAATTCTTTCTACAGCAAGCCAACTTCATTCAATTAGTTACATTACTTTGTCAAGTTTGAATGTGCAACTTAGTAATTTGCACATTCAAACTTGACGAATGTAAATAATTGTATAATAATGTTAGCTTGTTGTAGAAATGATTCAGATTTTGAAAATGTAATGCATATAATGGATGAACAATCTTAGTGACTTTGATCATTTTTTCATTAACACTTTCATATTGATATGCATTACATTTTTTCATATAGCCTGCGAAGCATAGTGACACTTATGGATCACTTTTTTTAGGTGCAAATGTTCCTGTTGTGAAAATATGCCATCAACTAAAGAAAACCTATGTTGCAGAGAAATTCAAAAAGTGGTAGATGAGATTGAGGAGGAAAAAAGAATAACAAGTTCCTCTGACATACAGTGCATTACCTTACATCCTGGTTTCAGTTCCGTATGTTTGGACCGCCATGTTCTGAAGGCAGCATACCATGCATATAGACAGGATTATGGGTCAAATATGCCAGACAGTAATGAGTAAGCATAATTTTATGCTAGACAAAAAGACAATAGAGTTATTGAAGTGGGGAAGGGGATTGATTTCTTAAATACAAATTTAAAGTTTTAAAAGTAAAATGATATAATGACTGCGGTATTAATTTTTGGTGTGTAATAAAGCCTCCATTGTATCAATATTGCAGAAGGAAAAGATACACAGCCTACAGAAACTTTGTAAGATGGATATGGGCTTTCCTTGGCAGAGAAATAAGAGTCATACTACCAAGTTGTGTTGTAGCTGCCATCAGGAGAACATTCCCAAATGAAGATGGATTGTATTGTGGCTTTCAGTTTCCTAATTAATTTCATTTTATTATATAATTATATATGAATCTAAGCTGTCACTAGTACTAGAGCTTGCCTTGGAACTTTCGTGGGCTACTAATGGCTCGAATCGATATGGATTGAGATCTTTCCTCTTTATTTCGTCGTGCTTTCCAAGTGCTTCCAAAATGGAATACTTTTTGGGATAACATTCTTTTGTGAAGTGTCGTTCGCATATGAACTGGTATTTTGTAGGCGATACAAAATTAATTTGTTCGTCTCTGATAAATTTAATCCATTTTCGTCTTATATCCGGTCTTTTCTCAGATGGGAAGGAATGTAATGACACCCCATCTGCATTGGTATTGGTGCATCCCCCCGCACAACAAAATCTTCCTTTCCCTTTGGCTAGCGTTCGCGACTTCTCCTCTATGGAGTCCGCCATCTTTGATTCCGAAGCCAATGCAGTGACGTCACGGGCTTTCGGATGATATTTTTGGCAGGTGAGATAAAAATAGAAATGGGTATACCTCAACAACGAAATGGTCGATTTGACATAGGCAAACTTTGGTTAACTTATAATATTCTTATCTTTAAAATACCAACAATAGAATTGACGTTTCAGCTCCTCTTTAAAATATGTTGACGTAGTATACACAAACCAAAATCCATCAGCGGGATAGCTTCTTTATAGAGCAAGTGACCATATTTCGCCGTATTTTTCGTACATTTCTTTGAAAATCTCTAAACTTAGAGTCCTATTCAATAATTAATTTTGCTAGAATTTAATTTAACTCCATTCGCGATTGAAAAACTACAAAAAGAATTTATTTTACGCAGTGCATTGATTCCTTGTAAAACGTCAAAATATTTCGTTTCCATGTTTTCGGGGGTGACCATATTTCGCCGTTTTTGTTGAGATGAATCCTATTTACACACAAATGGACGAAAATTGCGATTTTATTTTCAGGAAATGTTTTGTTACCACTACCTCTATGAAATCATGCCAAATAAATGTTATCTTTTTTTGGTTTTTATAAATTTCGGATGTTTACGTCTAATATTTGGTGTTTTCGTTAAATTTCCCCCGTTTTGTGGTATTTTTTGTCAAAATTGAGTGCAGGATATATTACAATCTATCAAAACATGATTACTACGGTCATATTTGAAAGGATATAGAAAAACAAACTTGACGAACATTTCCGATAACCAGTGAGAAGCAATAAACTATGAAACGGCGAAATATGGTCACCGGCGAAATATGGTTCCTCGCTCTACATTCTGTTTTACAGGGGGGGGGGATTCAAAATGTATTGGGTCCATTAAAGAATGTTGTAAATATGCTGTATATATACGACTTTTATCATTCATCTACCCATTACATTTCTGTATCCTCCCTATAAATCCCTGTTTAACGAATAATTTTGGGGCAGGCAGATTGCATACTTGGATGGACTTCAGGTTTTAACCAAAGTCGCTGCGTTTACTCTGATATTTGGATATTGTTGACACTTCACTTACTCTTGACTCAGAATATTGTAGAGCACCTACGTTATTACTTGAAACGCCAGGGGATGTGGCGCACAATATGTAAGTGAAACAGGCCAATATTTAAAATATCGATTTAATAAACATTCTTCTAAGATCAGAGCATCACGCCATCAAAAGCACAGAAACTTTCTTTCTAATCACTTTGATAAATATAACCATTCTATTTCGAATATCACTATAACCCCAGTTCAGTCTTTTCCTGAACGTAAAAATGAAAGAAAGACCGAAATTTAAAAAAAAACGACTACAAGGTGAACTTGCCTGAATCACTAAACTTCAGACTGCGTGCCCTCTTGGTTTAAACAATCAAAAATATGAAAAGGAAGCATCTACTTAACCTCCACTAATATCAATATCTATTCAGCTAAAAGAAAATACAGGTCCCATGGGAAAAGACGAAACAGTCAATAAAGAAAACGATCTAGAGTCTACCGCTCTCTGAAAGATTTACTTACACTAGCACGCAGTGGCGACAGACATGAGTTGTTTCATGCCCTGTCGTCAATACCAGTACTGCAACTGAAATCTATCTTGGAAGAAGCAGAGGTTGCATTCTTAAGAAACACTGACTGATTCAGACTTAGTATCATTGTCTCATTCGCACTGTATAAACTTTATCCTATTGTAAACAATAACACCTCCACTAAAAGACGTTTCATAAAAATCCCGTTTATTAACAATGGTTTCGATCTTCTTAACATCTCTAATATTTTTCGGGATCATCACGTACAAAGTACAAAGTACCATTCCTCAATATTTCAAAATTTTAGAACCACCTCTGATTTGGTAAAAGTACAAGAAACATATTCGAAACTTTGTTTTTTCTACAATAAAATTACATCGGGTGACTTTTCAATTATCCAAGGCAGGCAGCTCCGTGGTCTTCATAAAAAGAACGTAAGTATAGAATCTCATAGATAGATTTTACTTTACATCCAGTACGCTAGAACATGAACTGATGTTTTGGATTTTCACAGTAGAGATTTACAAATTACAAACTTGAGGAAAGTTTTAGGTCAAGGTTTCCGCTTTCACAAAAATGTAAAGACTTTCTGGAAATTTAACTAAAAATTACAGTCAACTTCTTTTAAAATTCGGATATATATATATAAGTAACAGAGTACATTACTTTGGGTATCACACAACCTGCCTTTTATGGTGATATGATAAACAAAATAAGAAGGATCAAAGGTAGACAGCATAACCATAAAAAGTGTCAGAATCATCAAACGCCTTTTATACCGTGGATATGATCCTAATATCACCAGACAGCACTAGGCTTGGTACTTTACCAATATACAGTCTTGTAGCAGCGCATTCTTAGGATTTGCACTCTGAATTGACTGTGACGACGGGACTAAATGATGGGCACTGTCCAAACCTCTTTAGAGAAGACAGGCACCCGACCACCTGTCCTCTCTGAATGTCTGTGGGACTCCTCGGGTGATAACATACATGAGCTCGCTATAGCCGGCAGAGCACGTCCTTTGTATCCATTTACATATTTATCTGTGTTGCCTGGGCCCTTGCGTTTTGCGGTTTTGTTGGTATGTTGTCATCTAACAGTGAGGAGGTTGTTTTACACTACAGTTGTACGTTCTTCGAGACCTCTGGGTAATTGGAAAAGTGGTGGGTTGTGCGCACGTAATCCAGGATGACCACACGATTTGCTACTTATGTGGCAAATGGCCGTCCAAATTCGGCACCACCTACCCATTGGTCTCGTTGACTTATGTGTAGTCCCCTCCCTTCTACCATATGCCAATAATTTATCCATTATGTTCGAAGCCTTCGGAAATCCTACGTTTGATTTCCAAGAATCTTTTTCTTTATCAAAGGAAATTCTGACGAATAGGTCGAATCATTTTCTGTCCTTATGAAACCATTAGCTCTGTTTTTTTCACTTTGTAAACACAATCTAGACCATGAATTAAATCAACTTAAATATATTCTCTATTTTCGAAGGAAACAACATCGTCGTGTAGGAAGTTTTGTAGCTCCTTACATTGGATTTACAACAAAAGTTATGAATTACAATTACAATCTCAGAATGATGTTTCTCTTTGTATCAAATGAGCCCGAATTCTGAGAGGGCCTTTAATTTTCATATCAAAGCCAAAGTATAGCCATACTCACAAGACTCTCGGATTTCTGTCTAATTTCCTTCCTTTATTCAACTGATAAATCGTATTTTCACCACAAAGATTGTTGACTTAATGTGTTTTCATGTTATTCCTTATTGAATTTTTTTCTTACTAATTAATCCATTTGTGTCTCTTTGAACCCTGCCGAGTGAGAGTTCCTTTATCGTATCCTCTAGACATCTTTTCCGTTATATATCAACTTTCAATAGAAATAATTATACTTTCATCTAATAGTGTCTCAAATAGCGACGTATGTTTTGCTAAAGTAACACAATTGACGGGGGTATTAACAAAACCAATTAAAGCGTACAGTTATAGTCAAATATAAGGAAGATTTTCCCTTCTTTCGCTTATTAATTAAAGAATCGGCCTAATTTTTTTATATAAAAATAATGTTGAATGCGGGTGATTTCCTGGTATTCTTAATAGATTCCTCCTCTTACTAAGGTAATGAGAAGTACTTGGGATACCCATTTATAGAAACCTGAGACCTTAAATCACAGCATGGTTATACTGTAATAATTAATTGAATTCTTTTTACCAATTCAGATGTTGAAAAAATAGGTTACTTAAAGAGTTATCGGACCTTATAATTTACATTAAACTCTATGGGATATTTTTTTTTAATTTTCACCAGAATGATGGGACATCAAATATTCAAAATTCTAAAAAAAATCAAATTCATCAAATTTCTCTGAAAAATCAATAGTTCACCAATTAGTTTTCCTGCAATTATTTTTCATCTATATTTTTCAGCAAGGGGAAGTAACTCCTAAAGATTACCCAAGATACTAGTATTTCTTATTTCGATATCCACTAGGCTAGTACGATTGCAATGTTTTAGGCATTATTTCCTTTAACACCCATTGAATACCGTAATATTTTCTTCTTTTTGTATGTTTTCGTATTTTATAGAGGTCTTCTCATACTTACTTCTGCACATCATTTCCTTTTAAATCTTCTTTTCATCTGAACAGTATGCTTTCTTATTTCAGTGAATTGATTTGTAACGATAAATGGTAAAGAATATTTAATCAAGAAAGTAGTATTCTTCATTGAATGGACATGGAAAATGTTGCCAGAAGAATCACTATGAAGTGGTAACAGCATTACACGCCCGTATATCAAACATTTATTTAAACAGAATAACGGGCTACATTTTAAAATAATTTTCTGAGTAGCGACATTTCTTCATCGCCTGCTTATGGCGTGTTCATATCTCAGTTGATACGTTATGCCAGAGCAAGTACCAAATATACGGATTTTGTTCTAATAGCCAGGCGTCTTTCATATAAGCTTCTCAGTCATGGATATGTTTGTGACCGACTAACATCGTCACTGAGGAAGTTCTACGGTCGATAAGGGGAATTCGTCATACAGTATGATGTCCCACTCTCCAGAATTGTGGATGATAATCTGTCATAGACCATTTGAATCATCCAACCAAAGATTGTACTCTATGTCTTACAATGTGAAAGTAACCGGATGTGACCGCTCTACAGAATTGAAGCGACTGGTGTTGCATGTAAGCAGGAGATGCTTACTCTTCCTGGACACCTGGTCTCACTCTCATATCGGGAGTTAGCTTCTTTTCATGTGGTGGAGGTTTTTGTTTGTTGGCTCTTGTTTTATCCTGATTATGTATGCCTACGGTTTCTGATTTTCTGTTTGTTGGCTCTTGTTTCATCCTGATTATGTATGCCTACGGTTTCTGATTTTCTGAATTATCGATTTTGTGCTGTATACAGGGATATGGTCATTATCCATATTTGTCAAGGACTACATGTTTATAAAGTATAAGGACTATATGTTTATAAAGAATGAGGACTACATGTTTATAAGAAATAAGGACTACATGTTTATAAAGAATAAGGACTTTATGTTTATAAAGAATAAGGACTTCATGTTTATAAAGCATAGGGACTATATGTTTATAAAGAATAAGGACTTCATGTTTGAAAAGAATGATGACTACATGTTTATAAAGAATAAGGACTATATGTTTATAAAGAATGATGACTACATGTTTATAAAGAATAAGGACTATATGTTTAAAAAGAATAAGGACTTAATGTTTATAAAGTATAAGGACTATATGTTTATAAAGAATAAGGACTTCATGTTTGAAAAGAATGATGACTACATGTTTATAAAATATAAGGGCTATATGTTCATAAAGAATAAGGACTTCATGTTTGAAAATAATGATGACTACATGTTTATAAAGAATAAGGACTACATGTTTATAAGGAATAAGGACTATATGTTTATAAAGTATAAGGACTATATGTTTATAAAGAATAAGGACTTCATGTTTAAAAATAATGAGGACTACATGTTTATAAAGAATAAGGACTACATGTGTATAAAGAATAAGGACTACATGTTTACAAAGAATAAGGACTACATGTGTATAAAGAATAAGGACTTCAAGTTTGAAAAGAATGATGACTACATGTTTATAAAGAATAAGGACTACATGTTCAAAAAGAATAAGGACATGTTTCCTTTTAACAAGTCAAGCCCTTTCTGACATTCTCAAAGCCAAAATGGATATAATTGGAATATTTTCTTTATCTATAATTGACACAAGGGACCTTTCATAAGAAAACAATTCCCAAATTAGTTTCCGCACCTCCCATTGATTGTCCTTTTCCTACCACTTGATACCACTGTGGCTTGTTATGATGATAGCATTACTTTTTCATTACAAACAGCTAGAGTCAATGGGTGTTTCATATTCTGCTCTTCAGTTCAGTCTGTTTTTTTTTTATTTCCCTCATGCCATAAGAGTATATTCCTCTGTGTTTTCCCTCTTTCCCTCGTGCCATAAGAAAATATTCCTCTGTGTTTTTCTATTTCCCTCATGCCATAAGAGTATATTCCTCTGTGTTTTTCCTCTTTCCCTCATCCCATAAGGGTATATTCCTCTGTGTTTTCCCTCTTTCCCTCGTGCCATAAGAAAATATTCCTCTGTGTTGTTCAGCTTTCCCTCATGCAATAAGAGTATATTCCTCTGTGTTTTTCCTCTTTCCCTCATTCCATAAGAGTATATTCCTCTGTGTTTTCCCTCTTTCCCTCGTGCCATAAGAAAATATTCCTCTGTGTTTTCCTATTTCCCTCATGCCATAAGAGTATATTCCTCTGTGTTTTTTTTTCTTTCCCTCATCCCATAAGGGTATATTCCTCTGTGTTTTCTCTCTTTCCCTCGTGCCATAAGAAAATATTCCTCTGTGTTTTCCTCTTTCCCTCATCCCATAAGAGTATATTTCTCTGTGTTTTTCCTCTTTCCCTCATCCCATAAGAGTATATTCCATTGTGTTTTCCTTCTTTACATTATCCCATAAGAGAATATTCCTCTGTGTGTTCCCTCTTTCCCTCGTGCCATAAGAAAATATTCCTCTGTGTTTTCCTATATCCCCCATGCCATAAGAGTATATTCCTCTGTGTTTTTCCTCTTTCCCTCATCCCATAAGGGTATATTCCTCTGTGTTTTCCCTCTTTCCCTCGTGCCATAAGAAAATATTCCTCTGTGTTTTCCTATTTCCCTCATGCCATAAGAGTATATTCCTCTTTGTTTTTCCTCTTTCCCTCATCCCATAAGGGTATATTCCTCTGTGTTTTCCCTCTTTCCCTCGTGCCATAAGAAAATATTCCTCTGTGTTTTCCTCTTTCCCATATCCCATAAGAGTATATTTCTCTGTGTTTTCCCTCTTTCACTCTTCCCATAAGAGTATATTCCTCTGTGTTTTTGCTCTTTCCCTCATCCCATGAGAATATATTCCTCTGTGTTTTTCCTCTTTCCCTCATACCATAAGAGTATATTCCTCTGTTGTTCCTCTTTCCCTCATACCATAAGAGTATATTCCTCTGTGTTTTTACTCTTTCCCTTGTGCCATAAGAAAATATTCCTCTGTGTTTTCCTATTTCCCTCATGCCATAAGAGTATATTCCTCTGTGTTTTTCCTCTTACCCTCATCCCATAAGGGTATATTCCTCTGTGTTTTCCCTCTTTCCCTCGTGCCATAAGAAACTATTCCTGTGTGTTGTTCAGCTTTCCCTCATGCAATAAGAGTATATTCCTCTGTGTTTTTCCTCTTTTCCTCATCCCATAAGAGTATATTCCTCTGTGTTTTCCCTCTTTCCCTCGTGCCATAAGAAAATATTCCTCTGTGTTTTCCTATTTCCCTCATGCCATAAGAGTATATTCCTCTGTGTTTTTCCTCTTTCCCTCATCCCATAAGGGTATATTCCTCTGTGTTTTCCCTCTTTCCCTCGTGCCATAAGAAAATGTTCCCTTGTGTTTTCCTATTTCCCTCATGCCATAAGAGTATATTCCTCTGTGTTTTTCCTCTTTCCCTCATCCCATAAGGGTATATTCATCTGTGTTTTCCCTCTTTCCCTCATCCCATGAGAGTATATTCCTCTGTGTTTTTCCTCTTACCCTCATCCCATAAGAGTATATACCTCTGTGTTTTTCCTCTTTCCCTCATCCCATAAGATTATATTCCTCTTTGTTTTTCCCTTTTTCCTCATCCCATGAGAGTATATTCCTCTGTGTTTTTCCCTTTTTCACTTATTCCAAAAGAGTTATGCCTCTGTGTTTTTCCTCTTTCCCTCATCCCATAAGAGTATATTCCTCTGTGTTTTTCCCTCTTTCCCTCATCCCATGAGAGTATATTCCTCTGTGTTTTTCCCTCTTTCCCTCATTCCATGAGAGTATATTCCTTTGTGTTTTTCCTCTTTCCCTCATCCCATGAGCTCGAGAGTGTATTCCTCTGTGTTTTTCCCTCTTTCCCTCATGCCATAAGAGTATATTCCTCTGTGTTTTTCCTCTTTCCCTCATCCCATTAGAGTATATTCCTCTGTGTTTTTCCCTCTTTCCCTCATCCCCTGAGAGTATATTCCTCTGTGCTTTTCCTCTTTCCCTCATTCCATGAGCTAATTCAATGCTAATTTTCAGTATTTTTTTTCATTCTGAATTGGGGTTCTGTATCTGTCTTATCATTCACGGTTTTTATCTTATAGGGTTTTCCCTGAATGTTAAGACAAAGAAATTTCTATATCGACTGATTCTCTTCCTTTGAAAGTACATTGAATGTAAGTGTTTTACTAAGTTCTTAAAATGAATGAAAATACTTAAGTCAGAATTACGTAGAATACAATATGCCCTTTTTCAATTTAAAAAGGACGCAAAACAGAATAAGAACGAGAAGTGGCCTTTCTAATGAATCCATTTGTGATTCTTTTGTTTCCTGTCGAGTTCTTTTCATCGTATCTTCTGGACGTATTTTCCGTTTATATCACCTCTCAATCAAAATAATCATACCTTTTTTTCAAAAGGGACAAGATTCGATATGAATAGTAAGGTATCATTTCAAAAGTGGCTCCATTTTGTACATGGTCACCATAGCACTTTCTATATAGATATGACGTCGGACAGTGCATGTTTTGAAGATATTGTTTTTATTTTCTTGCATGAAAAGCGACGGCGGGTGTGGCTAGCCAAACAGGGGATGCTTACTCCTCCCGAGCTCTGGTCCCAACTCTAGCTTGCTAGGGGTCCGTCTATGCTCAAATTGGTGCTCTGTTGTGAGTGCTATTGAGATTGTTCTTAGGATCGTCTTTATCTCAATGTACAGTGAAGTATTCTCCTATAATAGTACCACAATGGTGCAGTTATTAATAAAAATAACAACTGTATTTATTACATCAACTCGGAACGTTTAAGCCGCAGGCCTTTATTAAAAAATATATAAACTTAAATTATTGTCATATTCTTTTCATAATTATTTTTCTTGATAAAGGCCTGCGGTCGAAACGATGAGAGTTGAGCTAATAAATACAGTTGTTATTTTTGTTAATGATCTCTTGTTTACTCAAACTCGGTTAACTCGAAATTCCGCTTTACTCAAACTGTTTTTAAAAGTACCGATTCTCTTCCATTGGTTTCTATGCATTTTTACTCCTATTGACTCAAATTACTAAAACTCGAACTTTTCGTTGAGTCGAACTTATTTTTTTTTTTTTTGGTCCCATAACTCGTTTTACATTCATTTGAACATTATCCTCGATCAGTTGTGCCTTAAATATATTTCAATTTTTAAACAAAAATAAATTAGTTATAAGGAGATCGTTGGACGGATAATCGATAATTTCATGCTATGGAGTTGCAAATAGAAAAATTAAAGGAAGCTTGGTCGTTAAAAGTAGACAACACAAACGTTTGTGAATGGTGATAAAGATAGTCTTTTGAAAAATTGATTGCTGGTCATGTACTCAGAAAGTCGAACTCCTGATAAGTCGAACTATTTCTGATGGTCCCTTGAAGTTCGAAACTAGACTGTATATTGCTTTGTAGTATGCACATCGAAACACTACAAAGAAGGATTACTTAAATTCGTTTTGACTGCATGAAATTAATTAAGGCTTAATTCTGTCTATCAGGCACAACTGTGTGTAGCTTTCTATGAGAATTACAATGAATGTTTGGAAGTACTGGAACTCCTTACCCTTTAGAAGAAATTTTCAAACCAGTTTAAATGCACCAGACACGTGTTTCGGCTAGTTAATCCTCATCAGTGGTACTTAAGTAAATGCCGAAATTATTTTTAGACACAGCCATATGCATTTTAGTATCGCCCTCTACTTAATAATTTCTTTTGGTTATTCTTATGAGTCAATCGTAAAGAACGAGTAATTACCTCTTCACTACTATACCATATGATTACATTTTCTCAAGTGGGGACTTTACGGCGTTTTCTCCATATGGTCAAATATCAACTCTGAAATGGATGTAAAACTACTCATTCGGCTAATTACGAAGACCTTATCACATGCTCCAATCAGAAGCCATGACGGTCAATGGTGATTTCTAGGAAGATTAAGATTAATGGTTCGATAAGAAGAAATACATAAGCATAAAGACGTTGCATTGATATTAAACAAGAGAAAGGAGGAGATCTCCAGCAAGACTCAGTGGCAGCACCCACAGCAAAACACCAAAACACCCCATGCAAAAACACAAAGTCAACAAAAAGTCGACATGTACAGCAAGAGACGCAAAAAGGACAAGGAAACAAACAAGATTTGGCTACAAGTAATATTACCAATGGATTTTTTAATGATGAGCTGTTATTGTTCATGTCGACGTCATCTGTATTTTCTTTTGCTCACGCCTTGTGTGTGTTCCGCTGTGATCACTGTAATATCGAGACTGTTACATGTCCCCCTGAACATCGTATCAACACATTGTAATCAAGTTCTATAGAATAAGTGTATTTGTGTTTGTTACGGGTATGCGACACTCAGGAAGTGTATTCATCGTACATGTAAATATGCGATAAAAGTACTTGCTGTGCATATATTGTTGACTGATCAACAAAATCAGAAAACAAATAAAAACAAATGTATACGAATACTTTGATCTTATTTCGTTATTAAGTTCTTCCAGTGGTTAAACTCAGTGTCAAACGCAACTGTTGCCGGAAATCGGGAGCGAATATCGCTTTTTTTGACAGACACTTGTCTTGTCAAACGCAACTTTAGCCGGAAGTCGGGAGCGAATTTTCACTGTTTTTGTCAGACAATTGTCAAAGAAATTGGTTTTGGGGTGAACGAGTCATGTCACTACACTGATAGTGCTCTCTCCGATCTCATAGAAAAACGACTGGCTAATAGTGTCTTTATCTGATAATACGTTGATGGTAAATACAGACATATTTGTTCTGACACTTTCCCCACGCAAACACTTCACAAATCTAATGTTACACATAGAATTGTTTTCCTATTGATACAGTAATTGCGGGAAATGAATGTTATTGGCAAGTTTTGAATAAGGTTTGCTTGCACAGGTGTTATTTTTGTATACAGAAGAAAGTTCCTTTTACTTTTAACACATGATTAAATGTGTTTATCAAAATTCTTCATCGATTTCGATTTTTGATTTGTTTCAGATTTGTGTTTATCTGTTTTATTTCTTTTGTCTAACTTCCTTCAAAACTTTAGATTATTTCATGTTTTGTCATTTATCTTAAACATTTATTCTTGAAAGCGGGCTTATAAATCACTAATCAAAATTTGGTTAAACTTTCAAATGTTAGGCAGATCTTGGACCGACGTTCATTGATAATATGGAATATTCGGTTTTATGCCTCCTTAATTTTCCTCACATTAATACATGTTTGTTCTAAAGTTTGTCTATTATCTTACTTTGTTACAAATTCTAGCTTTTCTCTTGATCATTGTACCATTCATATCTGAACATAAAAATTGCATTTTTTAGACCATCATTTAGACAATAAACAATATTTTGCTCTTTTCCCCTGTAAATTTGCGTTGCTCAGCGCCTGGACCACATTTTTTCGACTGTTATGTCAGATTTCATTCAGAACAAAAAAAAATAATTTAAAAAACTAACTTAAGCGCATTTGTCTTCCTCTCGTCATTTCATATATCACGGTAGCATATCAAATAAATACGGGAATCACCTTCGATTAAACAAGATAAATTATACTGTCTTTAGAAATCTACGAAATGAAACTATTTTGGGCCTATCATATGAGCATCATTTTCAATTATACAAAAAAATTTCTATTTTTAAATGTTATGATATGGTGCACGCAGATAATTAAAATTTTCTGTTTAAGTGTTCTCTAGATATACCTCTATTGTTGACCAGAATTGATTACCATCGTATAAATGATAATGATGCTCGTATGATACATAGGTTCATACACCTAGAGACTTCTACAAATATTCGTTTTTCCCCCGAACAGTCATATTCTGGAATAGCCTCCCTGCTGAAATTGTAAACATCCGAGACCTGGACACTTTTAGGTCCACTGTTGCCCAGGTCCCACACTTCAACCCTTAACTTAACACTTTGTTTTTAACCACTTTTAATTGTTATATATTTTTCTCTCTTAATAAGCACTGTACAAACTAATATGCACAGACGCGCACGCTGCTAAGTTCACTCCATGCGAGGGTTAAGCAGTATTTAAAGAAAGAAAGAAAGAAATATGTCTAAAATAAATTCAAATAGGGTAGATTAAGACAGTATTTATTTAAGGGGATTATTTGTGTATCACGTGGTATGCTACCATTTTTAATGCTTCATGCTTTACTTGTAAGTCATCTGATTTAATATAAGGGCGCTTTTTGATACTTTCTCTTCCGATCAATGTTAAACGTCTTCAAATTCAATAGCATCATTTAAGAATATAATACTTTACAGCATGGACCAGACATGCACGTTTCGGTTACTTAACCTTCGTCAGTGATCCTCAATCTAAACAATGCAATATGGCCAAAGAGTGTGAAAATTACTGTGTCCAAAATTTTACCGAAATACATAGCAAGATGGGTGGGATATGATGATACAGGACCCACGTTTTAGATTTAGAAATTTAAAGATTTTTTGATTAACAGAATTTTTCGAATGCGTTGAAGAGACAGACGATCAACCGAAGTCACATGTGCCGATGTTCCGATCAATGCGATAGTTTTGCTTTGTGTCTTTGTGTCTGTGATTTGCAGCAACCTAAAGTTTGCATTTGTGTCTTCCTGATTCTTGTTGTTTAATATTGTAATATCCTCTGCTCACCTATACAGAAAGTATCAAATGTTAAACATCTTCAAAATTAATAGCATCATTTAAGAACTGATAAATTTGCAGCATATAACAATTCTTATTTGGTAATCCATGATTATCTGTTTACAGTTTAACCTCTATGCGGACCTGACTTTGCTGATTATCTATGCGCATATTATAACAATTATTAAACAGGTATATTGTTCGCCTAGTTATACTAAGCTTCGTTTCGGAACTGACTTGAAAAATATTTGTTAAGTTTATGATACTAAATTTGATGAATTATTCTGAAAGTAAGTAGTACTTTCCCCATGGGAAATTTGTTTGTTTTGTTTTCTGGGGGTGGATTTTCTTTTCCTTCTTTTCTCTCATTCTACCTTATATCCATCTGTATCACACGATAACGCACAGGAAAATAGGAAAAAGACTTCCTACGACCAAGGACATCGATCAGGCAAAACATTTTGTTCATCTGAATGGAATGGCACATTAAGTATGTATCAACAAAACCCATCTCGCTAGAATTATCAATATTGAAATATATGTTCTGTTGTGATAATTTCAATGCACCATATGCGCTTTTTAGCAAATAATATTTCATCAGTGATGTAATCATATAAAGATATCGTATAAGATATACATCAAAGAAGTACCTATCAGTTATTCAGTCCCAAAGTCGAGAAGGCAAGGCAAAATCATTATCATTTCCATTGGAACGTTTGCGAACCTTGGCATGAATATCATTCCGAAGTGAGACCAGGTACACGGGAACAGTCAGCGTCTCCTGATTAAGACGTTAATTCACATTTAGGTTGGTATGTGAGGAAAATGATGATAGACGATGTTCTCAGATTGAGATATTTCTTCTTCTAGAGCATCGTTGGATACCCCCGGTCATTTGCTCTTCTTTTTAAAGAAGAACAAAAGACCGGGGATATCCGACGATGCTTCTAGAGGGAAGGGATGATATAAATTACTACACTAATAATCAAATACACAAATTTTCGGCCCCGGGCTTTATCCAGTGTAACAAAACGACAATGTATATGATATCTTTGTAAAATCCATCGTCACAACAAAGATCAAAACATCGTTTGCTTTTTTGGCGTTTATTGCAAAATTGAAAAAGATTTTGCAATGAACAGTCTACAGAAGAAACGATCGATTTAATTAGCTGTCATACTGTATACATTGTCATTTATTACATTTGATAAAGGCCAAGGGGCCAAAAATGTATTTGAGTGTTTGTGTTTTTATTGACAAGTGTTCTGTTGTATTTCAACAAATACAGATGAGTTGTGCTGCGAGTAAATCCCGACAGACGAATCGTAACGTACAACTGGCTTTGAAAAGGGTATATATTTTCCGATTAAACGTCAATGACATTCATTGAACTGTTCCTGACACACCTGCCCCTGTATTGACTCTGATATAGTCGTTCAAATTATTTGTATATTGATACGGATATTGCATGAAATAAGTTATATTTGTCGGTTTCATTAGCATAATGATTGGTATTAGCTTAATTGTGAATTCTTTCCCTTTCATGGTGTGACAAATTAACATATAGTGCGTGTTAATTTACCATTATTTATCTAAAGCTAGTCATTAATTTATCAATGAACATGTATAAGTAATTGTTGATTCATCGATCTATCAACGCGCAATATGCTTATGTTTC
The DNA here is from genome assembly GCA_028142955.1 of Pinctada fucata. Classification (NCBI taxonomy): domain Eukaryota; kingdom Metazoa; phylum Mollusca; class Bivalvia; order Pterioida; family Pteriidae; genus Pinctada; species Pinctada fucata. Next base: position 20,752,395 of record AP027115.1, on the reverse strand, counting down.
TCACTTTTATCTGCAATTGACTATGGCTAAACTGTTCATTTGTGAATGTTTCATGTTTTTCCCGATGCATTCAGTGTAAAGAAAAAACATCCAAGAGATAACAGTTTTCGAGAAGGCAAGGCAAATTCATTAGAATTTATATTAGAACAGTAGCAAAAAACAATATTCCAAAGTGAGACCAGTTACCCGAGGAGAGTCAGCTTCTCCTGTTTGCATGCGCCCGTTGCAACAGTTCCATGAAAAGTTGTCAAATACAATACTTCAAAAGTCGGCTCGCAATAGTTTACTTTTTGAAAGGTGTTTCCATTCAAGTTTCAAAAGTATGTGTGCTCTGTTTGTTTTGAATGTCCCAACCCCCTAGATATGTAGGCCTCGGCCTTCGGACTTACCCCCACATATTTATACACCTTCTATGTATGACAGAAACAAACCTTATAGCGAATTTATCATGCCGAGAACCATTTTGTAACGTTTGCTCTGTAACTTCTGACACTTGAAAATTTGGTAACCTATTTCAGCGTAAAGGGAGGACATCATTTGACCGTCATACTGTTGGCGGAAATTAGTACAAGGCGTAATAAGACTCATTTTCTCTTACTTTTGATGCGTGATTATGTTTTTGAATTGATTTTAGTTGGAATTTATCACTGAATGAAAAAGGCATTTGTGGACATTTTTTATTATATAGGGCATACATATATTCAGAGTTAAGTATTTCGTCAACAACAAAAAATATGCAAATTTAAATGGGAGTTAAAGAAGATCCTGACGATAATCTCAACAACACTCACAATAGAGCACCAAATTGAGCATCGACGGACCCCTAGCAAGCTAGAGGTGGGACCAGGTGCCCGGGAGGAGCAAGCATCCCCTGTTGGCTAGTCGCACCCTCCGTCGATGTTCATGCACGAAAATAAAAACTATATATGAAATACATGCATTGCACTGTCTGAGGTTTTATCTATATAGAAAGTGCTATGGCGACCATGTCAGGGAAAATATTCAAAACACTTACTGTCAAAATACACATATTCCGAATCTTTAAGTAAAGTAAAACAAATGCAAATTAGAATTGCATACACATACATGTATTCAGAATTAAGTATTTCGTCAAAAACTTTAAATATACAATACGTCAAAATCGTAAATTACTAATATGCAACAATAGGTTCGTCCTATTTACAGTGCTATGCTAGAATTCGCCTCGGTGGAGTGAAGGTTCGCCTCCCATGTAGCACCTGTCGATTTCCACCACCACCTGGTATCCTTTCGTCCATGAGAAATCTACCGCCAAATTATTTATAATTTGCTCTAGTTTAGTTTAGAACGGGGTTCGCAACCGTTTCGATGGAAATTCTAACGATTTTGCCTTGCCTTCTCGACTTTGAGACTGAATAACGGTTAGGTACTTCTTTGATGTTTATTATTATCCATCACCGACGGGGGCATCGGTGAGCCATCACCAAAAGTAATTGAAGTTTCGAGTGAGTTCCGACTGTCTTTCCAGTCCCTGTACAATGCAATTATTGAGTTGAACCATATCTTATTACCGGTTCGCGTGTCCTCGCGTATGGCTGGAAGTATTTCAGTTTTGTGCGCATGCACCCATCAGGCAGCCATTCCACTGAAGCTACTAACTCCCTCGCTGACTTCTCGGTGGCTGTTCTATCGGTTGTACCGTACGTAGATTGCCAACCGCGTCCGATCGGAGATGTGGGGTCGTCACCATCAGAAAGAACTCTGGAGTACAAAATATTCATTAATAAAAATTACAAGAAAGGTGTCTTTAGGAACTCATATACTAAGTTTAAAGTACATGAACACATAATGCCAAAACCAAAGTTATGTATTCTGGCGGGCTATCTGCCTTGGTAATTGTATTTCATTGCAGTGTCCAGTCCTGTCTCTGAACGACACTGAGATATTTAAGTTGAAAATTTTAGATACATTTTACTGATATGAAGGAGGATCTAGTTTATAATTACAATGTAGCTTTTCATTGCATATGCATATTTTTGATCGTCCAGTAAATTGTCATTTTTATACACAATAGGCTTGCGCCACATTGACCTTTAGGAAAGCATCGATGTCTCTAAACATGGAAACAATCTTCATAAATCAATTAATCTTCGTAAATAGATATATAAATTATGTGGAATTTTGACCCTTTATTTTATGCTGCATTTTGTTCAGGGATTCCGTATTGAATTATCTTACCTGGAATAGACCACGCCTTTCTGTTCTAAGTCATTCACAAAGTCGGGACATTCTTGTACCATCCGTCTGTACACCATATTAGACAGTATATGCGGCGTCTATCCGTCTTTCCCAGGCTCAGTGTCATAATAGAAGAATAGAACGGATGGATAGGTCGGCACCTGTGCCATCTCGTGATGAAACGGGATCAACGCATCGGGAGGCGACTCATTGGATGTGAAAACATTTCCGGTCACCAAAGTACGCGGCGCCGCGCCGCCAACATACAGAAGTGGTTCAAAGTTGAAAGCTTTCACGAATTTATCGAAATCTTCGGCATCCTTTACAGGGAATCCTCGGAATAGAATTGCGCGATGTTTGAGGACATTTTCTTTAATGACGGACATCTGGTTCCACAGCCAATGATATTATATGGTGTACCATCTTATAAATGATAATGATGCTCTGATATGTCTCAAATAAATTCAAATAGCGTAGATTTAGACAGTATTAACCTTTTTTCATCGAAGAGGATTCCCGTGCGCTAGATTATTTGCGTATCATGTGGTATGCTACCGTGGGGTTTTTTGTTTGTTTGTTTGTTTGTTTGTTTGTTTGTTTGTTTTTTTTTTTTTTTTTTTTTTTGTTTTTTTTTTTGTTTTTTTTTTTGCTTCATGCTTTACTTGTTAGTCATCTGTTTTAATATAAGGGTGCTTTTACATACGTTCTTTTCCGATCATTGCGATAGTTTTGCTTTGTGTCTGTGATTTGCAGAAACCTTGTCTCACTGATTCTTTCTGTGTAACATTGTAATACTCTCTGCTCTCCTATACAGAAATTCTCAAATACCTAATTTCATGACAATTCTAATCTGATAATCCATGATTATCTGTGTACATTTTAACCTCTATGCGGACATGACTTTGCTGATTATCAAATATTACAACAATGAAAGTAGTTGTCACCACTTACATCCGCGTCATTTAAGTACCGATGAAACAAAAACAGGTATATTGTTCGCCTAGTTATACTATGCTTTGCATCTGAACTGACTTGAAATATATTTGTTAAATTTATGAGACTTAATTTGATGAATTATTCGGAAAATAAGTAGTAGTTTTCTGTTGTGTTAATTTCAATGCACCACATGCGCTTTAACAGAAAATATTTCATCAGTGATGTAATCATAAGAGAAAAGTGGGGATCTCCAACAACACTCGGTAACAGCACCAACAGCAAAACCCCAAAACACCGAATGCAAAAACACAAAGCAGACACGCACAGAATAAGAGGGGAATTATACAATGTACGCCAAATCACAGAGAAACATCAAACATAAATGACTACACATAAGCCAACGAAACCAATGGGCAATCGGTGCAAACTAAGGACGGTCATCTGCCACGTCAGTAATAGACGATGTGGTTATCCTGGATTACGTGCGCACAACCCTTCCACTGTTCCGATTACCCAGAGGTCCCGAAGGACGTATAATTGTGGTGTAAAACAACCTCCTCACTGTTAGATGTCCACAAACAAGCAAGACCGCAAAACACAGGGGCCCAAGCTACACATATGAATATATAAATGGAGATTAAAAGAGATTATACGTAATACAGTCCTAGCTCTGCCGGCTGTAACGAGCTCATGTATGTTATCATCCCAGGAGTCAAACTGACATTCAGAGAGGACAGGTGGTCAGGGCCCTGTCTTCTCTAAAGAGGTCTGGACAGTGCCCGTAATGGAGTCCCGTCGTCATAGTCAGTCAGAGTGCAAGTCTTAAGAATGCGCTAGAGTGCAGAAAGAGTGCAAGTTATAAAATACCTGATAAGACATAGATTCACTTTCAGATTTCGTCTGTTAGAAACATTATGACATACGATTGTTCTCATGTAAAAATATTTTATTGATATAAATAAAAACTCACAAACACTCAAATACACACGTTTTCGGCCCCTTGGCCTTTACATGTGTGCCGCGAGAAAATCCTGACAGACGAATTTTAATGTACTAAGTATACACCTCACTTTAAAAAGAGTATATATATTCCGATTGAACGTCAATGACATTCATTGAACTGTTTCTGACATCCCTACCCCCGTTTTGAGTCTGATATAGAAATACAAATTGTTCGTATATTGATACTGAAATTGTATGAAATAAGTTATATTAGTCGGTTTCATTAGCATAATGATTGATATTAGCTTAATTGTCAATTCTTTCCTTTCATGCTGTGACAAATTAACATATGGTGCGTGTTAATTTACCATTATATATCTATATATATACTCGTCATTAATTTACAATGAACATGTATAAGTCATTGTAGATTCATCAATCTATCAACACGCAAGTTTGCTTATATTCATCACTTTTATTTGTTTATAACATCATTGGCAATTGACTATAATGGCTAACTGTCTCTTTGTGAATGTTTCATGGGTTTTTCCGATATCTTCAGTGTTAAGAATAAATATCAAAGAAGTACCCATCAGTTATTTAGTCTCAAAGTCGAGAAGGCAAGGCAAAATCATTGGAATTTCCATTGGGACAGTCGCAGGAATAAGCAATATTCCAAATTGAGACCAGGTGCCCGGGAAGAGTCAGCGTCTCCTGTTTGCATGCAGCATCCGTCGCAACAGTTCCATGAAAAGTTGTCAAATACAATACTTCATGGTCGGCTCGAAATGCTCTCCCTTTTACATGTGTACAAGGTATTTCCATTCAAGTTTCAAAAGTATGTCTACTCTGTTTACTTTGAATGCTCCCCTAGATATGAAGGCATCAGCCTTCGGACTCACCCCCACATATTTACACACCTTCTATGTATGACAGAAACAAACCTTATAGCGAATTTATCATGCCGAGAACCATTTTGTAACGTTTGCTCTGTAACTTTTGACACTTGAAATAGTATCCTACTTCAGCGTCAAGGTAGGACAAGACATGACCGTCATTTTGTGACGTCATTGACGGAAAATAGTACATGTACGAGGAAAAATAAATCCCATTATCTCTTATTTTTGCGCGTTTATGTTTATGTAGGCATTTGTTGTCATCTTTTATCACTGAAGAGGATTAAATACACGAAACGTGCATGTCTGGTCCATGCTGTAAATTTATCTGCTCTAAAATTATGCTAATGAATTTGAAGACGTTAAACTTTATAAGCATCATATTGAAAGCATATTAAGACCATTTGAGGTCATGAAACAACATTATAAGCAGTATATTTAGTCAAACATCATTGTCATAAAAGAAAATTGAAAAATGAAATGTCGTTTTTTAATAAAGCTAACAGCATGTTTTATCTGAAAAAGGATACCATTTCAGTTTTAGAATAAAGCTCTAGTTATTGTCTTACTTCTTCGCTATTCTTTTACATAAATGTATATCCATATGCAAAGTAAATTAGCATACGCATATTTCGAATTAAACATTTTGTCAAAAACGTAGCACATTCAAAGTAAAACTGCATATTAAATATATTTCGAATTAAGTAATTTGTCAAAAATGTAAAATATGCAGTTGAAGAAAAATGGAATACATGCATATGTTTCGTCAAACAAGTGAAAAATACAAATAAAAATGGCAAACTTGTATTCGGAATCGTCAAAAACGTAAAATACGCAACATGCAATAAGTTCGTCTTATTTACAGAGCGATGCCAGGATTCGCCTTGGTGGAGTGAAGGTTCGCCTCCCATGTAGCACCTGTCGATTGTCCACCACCACCACGTCTCCTTTGGTCCATGAGAAATCTACCGCCAAATCATTTAGTATTTGTTCTAGTTTATCCATCACCGCCGGGGGCATCGGTGAGCCATCACCAAAAGTGATTGAAGTTTCGGGTGAGTTCCGACTGTCTTTCCAACCCCTGTACACGGCAATTATTGAGTTGAACCATGTCTTTTTACCGGTTCGCGTGTCCTCGCGTATGGCCGGAAGTATTTCAGTTTTTGTGCGCATGCACCCATCAGGCAGCCATTCCACTGAAGCTACTAACTCCCTCGCTGACTTCTCGGCGGATGTTCTATCGGTTGTACCGTACGTAGATTGCCAGCCACGTCCGATTGGAGATGTGGGGTCGTCACCGTCAGACAAAACTCTGGAAGAGTATGAAATATAATGAACATTAAAACTAATTTTGACATTATAGTTCTGGATGAGGAGGAAGTTCATCGACTTTTGAATCGTAGATCAACTTTGATTTTTAGAATAGATCTCTTATATTTTGAAAACGACAGACACTTAAATTTGAGTACGCGTAAATTTGTATGTGTATCATACTGTTTCAGTTTTCTAGAAAGGATTGGAATTCATTGAATTGTGAGATAACGTCATTTAGTTTACAAAAAAGATTTCATTTACCTCCAGGAAGCCCTCCCTAATTCGACTGCCATTTTACTTATTGTCAATTCTATACCCATGGTTTTGATCAGAAGCTTTTCTTTTTCGTTCATGTTTCTTTCTTAATATTTTCTTTCCTGGCTCCTTCAAATCTTATATCTTATATTGAAAATGCTATTTCATATACATGTGACGCCTGCATCTTGAAAAAAATCTCCCATTTTAATTACAATTTACCTGGAATATACCACGCCCTTTTGTTCCAATTCATTCACAAAATCAGGACATTCCTCGACCATGCGTCTGTAGACCATATTAGACGGTACAAGCGGCGTCTGTCCGTCTTTCCCAGGCTCCGTGTCACAATAGAAGAATAGAACGGATGGATAGGTCGGCACCTGTGCCATTTCGTGGTGAAACGGGATCAACGAATCGGGCGGCGATTCGTTGGATGTGAAAACATTTCCGGTCACCAAAGTACGCGGCGCCGCACCGCCAACATACGGAAGTGACTCATAGTTAAACGCTTTGACGAATTTATCGAAATCTTCGGCTTCCTTAACAGAAAATCCTCGGAATAGAATTGCGCCATGTTTGAGAAGATTTTCCTTAATGGCGGACATTTGGTTCCGCAGCCATTCTAAGGTTTCTCCATGTGTTTTGAAGTCATCGTCGCTAGAGGGCGTAAGTATCAATGGAAAGACGATGTCGTCATAAGTTTTCTGCTGAGGGATTGGCAGGCTGACTTCCTTAACTCGAGTTCCAACATCAACAGACATACCTTATTAAAGAAAAAAAATCGATTCATAATTATATTAAGTTTTAATTACACAAATTATCATCACTAATTTTCACTAATTTTGTTGCCATTTTCAATTCGTTCATTTTCCATCGTCTTAATTTGTTTTTGTGTGGTAGTAATTGTTTCGTCTTCATTGCGTCATTACAAACGTGTTATCGTCATTCTAGCGTCATCATTTTCATGAGTCATCATCATTATACATATCACCTTTATACAAGCCCAATGAGTTCATTGTATCGTCTTTTAAGAATATATCAGTTTATCGCCGTCAGTGATCCATCATCAATATTTTTTTTCACTGCATCATTATTGGATAAGGACTACGTCTTTTTCCCTTGTTTTTAAAACTTTCATTAATAATGTATCGTCTTCAATCTGAGGATGCCATTATAACGGCATTTTGTCCGTTGTATTCATCTTTTACATCTTGATCGCGTCACTGTAAGTGGTTATTCTTGTGATCGACTCAACATTTCATTGTCGTCGTCATAATCCCTTATCCTTAACTATAACTTCGTAAACAATGTGAATGAATCTTAATTGTCAATTTATCATCTTATTTACTACCTTGTGTCATCGTCGTATTGCTTTCCATTGATATCATGACACCTTCGTCTTCATCTATTTATCATTTTAGTGCCATATTTATATTATTCGAGCATTCGCAAGGGGGGTTTATTTCTTATTAAAGATTTCGCCTTTGTAAAAGGTCAATCTTCATTGAATAATAGTATGTGTATCTTAACTTATCCATTTATTGTTTTTTAATCATATTAATCGACTTATCGACATTATATCGTGATAATTCGAACTAATACCCATCGTGATGTCTTCATTTCTATCGAATTATGGTGATTGTATAAACGTCATCGACTCTTTGCTATGGTATTTTCATCGTCGTTATCGAGTAAACAACTTGTATCATCTTCATATTCAACTAAACAAGCCAATTTCGTCGTTGTGATAATAAGATGATCTCTAATGAATGGTTGTCATTATGTTTAACTATCGCCATAGTCATGATAGTATTATGGTCATTATAAACTATCATCATTATTTGCGTTACTTCATTCTGTCATTTAATTATCCCTTGTGTAATGTTGTAACCATCATCTCATTATCGCGATATATTGTCGTCATCATTGTCTCATTATCGCCAAAGTATCATCGTCTTCATTTTGTTATTGTAAACAACGTATTGTCGTGACCATAATCTAATTATCGCCATTGTATCGTCTTATATATTTTTTTCTCAAAGTCATCAGTGTCTTGCTATCGCCAATGTATCGTCGTCAACATTGTCTTGCTATCGCCTATGTATCTTCATCAAACTGTTTTGCTATCGCCTATGTATCGTCGTCACTACTGTCTTGCTATTGCCAATGTATCGTTGTCATTATTGTCTTGCTATCGCCAATGTATCTTCGTCATCATTGTTCTGCTATTGCCAATGTATCGTCGTCATCATTGTTTTGCTATTGCTAATGTATCATCGTCATCATTGTCTTTCTATCGCCAATGTATCGTCGTCAGCATTCTCTTTCTTTCGCCTATGTAACGTCGTCAACATTGTCTAGCTATCGCCTATGTATCGTCGTCAACATTGTCTTGCTATCGCCTATGTATCGTCGTCAACACTGTCTTGTTATCGCCAATGTATCGTCGTCAACATTCTCTTGCTATCGCCAATGTATCGTCGTCAACATTGTCTTGCTATCGCCTATGTATCTTCGTCAACACTGTCTTACTATCGCCTATGTATCGTTGTCAACATTGTCTTGCTATCGCCAATGTATCGTCGTCAGCATTGTCTTGCTATCGCCTATGTATCGTCGTCAATATTGTCTTGCTATCGCCTATGTATCGTCGTCAACATTGTCTTGCTATCGCCAATGTATCGTCGTCAGCATTCTCTTTCTTTCGCCTATGTAACGTCGTCATCATTGTCTAGCTATCGCCTATGTATCGTCGTCAACATTGTCTTGCTATCGCCTATGTATCGTCGTCAACACTGTCTTGCTATCGCCAATGTATCGTCGTCAACATTCTCTTGCTATCGCCAATGTATCGTCGTCAACATTGTCTTGCTATCGCCTATGTATCTTCGTCAAAACTGTCTTGCTATCGCCTATGTATCGTTGTCAACATTGTCTTGCTATCGCCAATGTATCGTCGTCAGCATTGCCTTGCTATCGCCTATGTATCGTCGTCAATACTGTCTTGCTATCGCCAATGTATCGTTGTCATCATTGTTTTACTATCGCAAATGTATCGTCGTCATCATTGTCTTGCTATCGCCAATTTATCGTCGTCATAATTGTCTTGCTATCGCAAATGTATCGTTGTCATCATTGTTTTGCTATTGCTAATGTATCATCGTCATCATTGTCTTGCTATTGCCCTTGTAGTGTCGTTAACATTGTTTTTCTATCGTCTATGTATCGTCGTCAACATTGTCTTGCTATCGCCAATATATCTTCGTCAACATTGTCTTGCTATCGCCAATGTATCGTCGTGATCGTTATCTTGCAATCGCCAATGTATTGTCGTTATCATTGTCTTGCCATCGCCAATGTATCGTCGTCATCATTATCTTGCTATCGCCAATGTATCGTCGTCCTATTTGTCTAATTATCACCAATGTATCGTCGTAAACATTGCCCTGCTATCCCCAATGTATATTCGTTAACATGGTCTAGCTATTGCCAATGTATCGTCGTCAACACTGTCTTACTGTCAACTATGTATCGTCTTCATCATTGTTTTGCTATCGTCGTCAACATTCTCTTGCTTTCGCCTATGTAACGTCGTCAACATTGTCTTGCTATCGCCTATGTATCGTCGTCAACATTTTCTTGCTATCGCGTATGTATCGTCGTCAACACTGTCTTGCTATCGCCAATGTGTCGTCGTCAACATTCTCTTGCTATCGCCAATGTATCGTCGTCAACACTGTCTTACTATCGCCTATGTATCGTCGTCAACACTGTCTTGCTATCGCCAATATATCGTTGTCAACATTGTCTTGCTTTCGCCTATGTATCGTCGTCAATATTGTCTTGCTATCGCCAATGTATCGTCGTCAACATTGTATTGCTATTGCCTATGTATCGTCGTCAACATTGTCTTGCTATCGCCTATTTATCGTCGTCAATCATGTATAGCTATCGCCTATGTATCGTCGTCAATACTGTCTTGCTATCGCCAATGTATCGTTGTCATCATTGTCTTACTATCGCACATGTATCGTCGTCATCATTGTCTTGCTATCGCCAATGTATCGTCGTCATTATTGTCTTGCTATCGCCAATGTATCGTTATCAATATTGTTTTGCTATTGCTAATGTATCATCGTCATCATTGTTTTGTTATCCCCAATGTATCGTCGTCAACACTGTCTTGCTATCGCCTATGTATTGTCGTCAACATTGTTTTTCTATCGCCTATGTATCGTCGTCAACATTGTCCTGCTATCGCCAATATATCGTCGTCAACATTGTCTTGATATCGCCAATGTATCGTCGTCATCATTATCTTGCTATCGCCAATGTATCGTCGTCCTATTTGTCTTATTATCGCCAATGTATCGTCGTAATCATTGCCCTGCTATCGACAATGTATATTCGTTAACATGGTCTTGCTATCGCCAATGTATCGTCGTCATCATTGTCTTGCTATCGCCAATGTATCGTCGTCCTTTTTTTCCGATTATCGCCTATGTATCGTCGTCATCATTGTTTTATTATCATCAATTTATCGTCGTCAACATTGTCCTGCTATGGCCAATGTATCGTCGTCAACATAGTCTTGATATCGCCAATGCATCGTCGTCATCATTGCCCTGCTTTCGCCAATGTACCGTCGTCATCATTGTCCTGCTTTCGCCAATGTATCATCGTCATCATAGTCTAATTATTGCCAATGCATCGTCTTCATCATTGTCTAATTATCGCCAATGCAACGTCGTCATCATTGTCTAATTATCGTCAAAACATCGTCGTTATTATTGTCTTGTTACCGCAAATGAATCGTCCTCTTCATTGTCTAATCATTGCGAATGTATCGTCGTCATCAATGTCCTGCTATGGCCAATGTATCGCTGTCATCATTGTCTTCCTATCTCCAATGCATCGTCGTTATCATTGTCTAATTATCGCCAGTGTATCGTCGTCATCATTGTCTTGTCATCGCTAATGTATCGCCGTCATCATTGTATCGTCATCATCATTGTATTGTCGTCATCATGGTCTTGCTATCGCCAATGTATCATCGTCATCATTGTCTACACTTATCGCCTTTGTATCGTCGTCATCATTGTCTTATTATCGCCAATATATCGTCATAAGCATCGTCTTGCTATCGCCAATGTATCGTCGTCATGATTGTTCTCTAACTATCGCAAATGCATCGACATCATCGCCAATGTTTTGTCTTTATAATTGTCTTATTATCGCTAATGTTTTTTTCATAATATTGTTTAATCATTAGCAATCGTTTTGTTGTTCAATAAAAAAAAATAAAATAACGGATAGATTAAGTCTATATATGAATATGGTACGATAAAAACAAAAACATCATATCACCCTCACATGACTTTAGTATCACCAAAATTATCAGTCTGTATGTCCAGACACATGCACTGAAATGAAAGGTACATAATAGATAATATGGGTTTGGCGACAAATGAAAGTAGAGATAACTGGCTCTGTGTTTATCTTTACATCATACGCATCGTCTGATTCATTTTCGTCTCAAGGAGAGTGTCCTTGTCGCGTGCGAGAACTAGGGCCTAGTTTCTAATCAGCGGCGTAGCTAGGGCAGAATTTTTTCTGATTACGCTGGTGTTTTGGACTCTAAATGGGGGAACTGTTCTCAGTGGCGGATCCAGGTGTTTAGTTAGGGGGGAGCATAAAGAATTGGCGAGGGGTCTGGGGACCGCCTAGTTTTCTAGCGGATCCAGGGCAGAGTACCAGAGGGCGAAGCCCCCCGGAAGCTCTTGATGTTCTGCATTTTAGGACCAATTTTCGTGACTGTTATTAATTAAAGAATGAAAACTGGTGCATTTAAAAATTATATTTACTTAAAGGTAGTTAATATTCACTAATATTTACTATTTTTTATTGAAAATGATCGTTTTACCCATGATGGGAAAATTTTAGGCGGGGAGGCATACGCCCCCCTTGAATCCGCCACTGGTTCTGATTTAAAAGAAAATATTTTGTTTGCTTTATTGTGATGCAAAAATTTCCATTAAAAATGGGCTGATTTACATGAAGCATGAGAGAATACACAGCGGCTTCGTCACTGTTAGTATAATCAAATGAATCGTCTGATATCGGCCGAATTTGCGCGTGCGCGAGTCTTGATATTTTCTCGGGGGAGGGGACTCAGAGTGTTGATAACCGCATGTTCGTGTGGTTATATATCTATAGATGTATCGTTTTACGTTGTTTTTTTTAGGGGGGGTTCCGGGGGGTTAACTTTTTTTTCTTGAATTTTTTATTTTGGTTTTGTATTTAACTTTTACTCTCTCACTCCATTCCTTTGGTAAAAACATTTTTGTTTTGGTGGATCGTTTCCCTGTTTTTGATCTCGTTTTCTTTTGGGGGGATTTTATTTTCCTTTTTATAGGGGGGAGTCTTTATTTAGTATTTATTCTGATAGCTAAACGCTAATCTATACGACCACCGCTGAAATTTGCAAAAACATCCCCCCCCCTTTTTTTTTACTAAATATCAAAAGCTGGACTTCTCCCTTCGACGGACTATATTCCAAACCTTTGGAAAAATTATGGATCTAGCACTGATAATGTCGCGATTAGGAAAAAATGGGTATCATCATCATTATAATTTAGCAGTGTCAGATCCATCTCTTTTTCTTGGTGAAAGAAGACCCAGGGGAATGCATGTCACGAACTGAAAGTGTTATTTTGCGAAAACGTTTTAAATTAAATTTTCATTGCCATTATGCAAAGTTTAAAATGTGACAGAAAAAGAATTCTGATGAAAAATAATGATATTTTTTATCTGTCGCATTTTATACTTTGCATAATGACAATATAAATTGAATCAAAAATGTTTTCGCAAAATATCACTTTCAGGGCATGACATGCATTCCCCTGAGTCTTCTTTCATCGAGAAATACTTTTTGATTAATAAAATGTAAATTTCAAAAGCTTGAAAAGTGGGAGATAAAAGCTCTCTTTTGATTGGATATCGATTTGATCTTATGAACAAGAAAAGTGTGTCTGCAGCCCAAACAATTTGAAACAGAAGCTTTTCATAATTTCAAACCCTTTTGAGTTTCTTTAGAGTTGATCATTCTTGTCTCGACCCATTCCAGCGATAAATAACATCATGTAAGGTGTTTTAGTTCCATTTAACGATGTATGAATAAGTAAATTTCAGGCAATTTCCTTAACAGACTGATTGAGATAAGTTCTAAGTTTAACGTCGGTTTGAATTTTCACGCGAAGAGGATAAATTTTGAACTTTAATATAATTCTTACAGATTACTTTCCAATCTTGGCAAAACAAATCAAAATAGATCTACATGAACGATAATATATCTTTAATTGAGGTACTGAACAGTATTTTACTGTATATAAAATGTCCAATCATCGTAACTTCGGTTCATCGCATCGTAACTTCGCTTTTTCGCCTTTTTGCAACTTCGCTTCTTCGCATCGTAACTTAGCTTTTTCACTCTTTCGCGTCACAATTTGTTTACGCGAGGATGCGAAGAAGCGATGTCCCAAACAGAACACCGTGAAACAGTGTATCGGTAATAATTATTGTGGAATTTCACGTTGCTCTGGGAGTCTCAAATGTTTTGCTTTAATTTATTGGAAGTTTAAAAAATGGCAGCATACGTGACCATTTGCTTACTTTTTATTTTCGAGACCTTTTGCTTGTTTTCAAAGCAATGTACCAGAACAAGAGCTGAGCTTTGGGGTTACGGTTAAGGGGTGTCAGACAACCCCCACCCCTCGGAATTTGCTAAAAAAAAACAACTTTTATTTCCCTTTTTACGTTGAACTTTTTTTCAAAATTATATATACTGGATCCTCCCTCCAACTAACAAATTACGCAGTAATTCACTGAAAGAATTGACTTTACACCTTCGAATACAAATTTTCTTGAAGGGAGTCTCGGTCAAATTTATGGCATCAAATTGGTTTTAAATTTATCTCAGACTATTTCAAGGTGAATCATTGAACTTTTTAAGGCACGGCACTCATCACGATTTTAGCTTATTCTTACGCATCTACTGTTTTCTTATATGATAGGGCATCTTACTTTTGTGCTGTCTGTCTGTGTTTGAAAGTTTTGTCTCTCAGCAGTACGCGGCACATCAAATAAGCTGGAGGGGGAGGGGGGGGGGGGGGGGGCTGGAGACGTAATTATTCAGTTTATCTGTTTGTTTGTCTATCTGAAGCTGCAATCTTGTGTATTACTTTTAAAATTTTGAATAAGGAATGACAGGACTTTCATATTTGTATATTACTTGTAATAGAAATAAAGCCACTTTCCTCACTTTTCTTTTCGAAATACGAAATTTGAGAAAATCTTCATGTACACTGAAGACAAATCTTAATAACGATTTGATTCCAAAATTTACTGTTGACCAGGTGATAATATTTTGCGCAATATGGCTTATATTTTGGTCAACAGACTCACAACATGCTTTTTTTTCCATTCTTTTTGGAAAAAAAAATTACAGTAACTGCTCCTTTTTAAATTGTTTTTAATTTTTTTTATTGTAGAATAATGTATACCTACCTGCAAGAAATAAATCTATCCTCAATTTCACCTAATATGGCTAATATTTTGGGTCAAAACACTCATTTCCCCATTTTTATGGAAAAATTCTTTATTTTTTTTTAATTGTATTAATATCAATATACCTACCTGGATATAAAATTCTATCAAAATATGAAATCAGCGGAAGAAATCTTTGCCGCTTATATAGGAAAACACACTCTTGAAGATATGTACAGTAAATTTATTTTAAAAAAGGAAAATTGTGTAAAATTTCTGCCCTGTCCTGACGCTGCTTTGGCAAGGTAACTCGTGACTATCCCTTATATAAGGGGAGATAATGTACTATCATTCTAGACTTTACCATTACGGCGTAATACCTCCTCCATATTATCGTATCATGCCAACTGGCGGTGACCAGATTTTGAAGTAGATGGATGTGACTATACTGTATAAACATGGGAAGGTACCTATCGTCAATATAAACTGGTTAAACTGGTTGATTATCAGTACTTGTCGCTTCAAGAGACGAAAAAAAAAACACAAATTGTCTGCCACGGCATCAAACGCAAGGTTTGCTGCGCACAGTGGCATCAATGATCATTCCGCAACAACATCTCCCCCCCCCCCTTTTTTTTTTCTTCTCTCACGAAATTCAGATTTTTTTTTATTTCATGGGACGGACTTTTCTCATTCGCTCTTGCACTTAAAACAATCGAAATTAGTCCCTGTGAGACATTTTAGACATGACATCACTTTTTGATGGAGCAGTCACCATGGTAACGGTTATTTTCGAGAAATTATGAGGAGAAGTAGGTATAAGTAACAAGGTATAAGAAGATGTACATGTTTGGAAATTAATAATTATTGACTAAGAATCTAATCGACTTTTATGTACATAAACAAGAACATTTAAATTCAGACTGATCGAACGATTAACCGCATTGATCATGCCCATGAGTGGTTTCAACCAATGAATAGTAAAAGAGAGATAACTCTATTTTACTTCACTTTTTTTTCTAAACGCGCGTTTCCAGGGGGGGGGGGATGCATTGGAGGGGCTGTTTTTATGCGACTTTTATACGGCCTATCTTCGGCGGGTTGGACTCCCTATCCCCTCCCTGAAACAAGATTCTAGATCTGCCTGTTCATCTCTAAAAATGCTGTCAAGATTATCAGTGACTCTTAACCTGCTTCAAAGGGAACATACAGAAGAAATCCGAATAATCAATGTAGCATAAGATTTATAAACTAAGAGTGTAAAAATAAGAGCAAGAAATTCTATAACTTACATTCTTATAACTAACATTTCCCTGTCACGGGCAGATGTGGAAGGAGCTGTTAAGATAAGGCGTAAAATCAGCCCTGAAAAGTGGAATTTAGAAAATTGAAATTTCAAGAACCTTTTTTGGTAAAATGTATACCTATACGGCATCCCATCAGAATATGAAGTTATTCTTTATCTGTTTTGCATAATATTGCTTATTTTTGGGTCAAAACTTATCTTTTTCTCATAGAAATCAATAGAAAACGGAAACGTTTTATTGAACATTGTTCCCCCCGGATATACAGAAAGCCACTTTTACTGGAGATGTGTATCCATGATACAATCTTTTTGGCAAAGTGGGGTTCTGTATCTCCGGGGGGAACACTACCCCAGAGACGAAAAACTAAAAATGGAAAGGGGGGTGCATTGTTTAAGAATCGATCTTTTTGACCAATAAATATAGCACATTTGACTATTTTCCTCTTTAATCCATCAAACATTGTGTACTCAATATGAATGAATGAAAGATACAAGAATTAGGAACGAAATAAGCAAGAGTGATGTTCATTTCTCCGTCAATGTGTATTTCGCGCTAAAAGTCTTACATTGTAGCCATTGAATGAAGAATAAGACCGTATTTTAAGTTCCGGATTTCATTATTTACCGATTAAAGGAGGTAGAACGTTCGAAATCTATATCTGATACACAATGTAGACATATTTGATGTCTTTTAGCTTATATTTATCCATTTTAGATGAAATATTCAAAAAATTATACGTTTTTTGTCGATATTGTCGGATTTCCTATCCGAGCACCCCTACCTCTTTCGACCTTAATTTTACAACCTTAAGAGTTCCTTAACATAATGTAAAACATGTAAAAGGTCTGCAAATACATTATATTTCAATAATGATTCATGTTTTTCTGTATACGATTTGCCATGCGGAAGAAATATGTCACGAGATTCAGGGCTAAATACGGCCCTTATCTTAACAGCTCCTTTAAACACCACACAGTGACCGCGACCGTAAACCATTCTGTTTTTTATACTAAATATACCCGACAAAAAAAGAAACGCACATCATATTATCATATAGAGATATTTTTAAATTAGTTAGATATTAGATTATAGTTTACTTTTTCCAGCACTCGAATAACCGAGGATAAAACACATTTTTCGCAACATATCACAATGATAGTGCTTAATAATAAAAAGCGTGCTGTTTCTAGCTCATGTTGCATGCGGCCGCATATTTGGTATCCTTCTGAAATTTTATTGCTTGACCACTTTCAGCAAATTTTCAGTAAAAATGTAGTTGGATACTGTTTCGTCTATTTAAAAGATCTAGTCAAAATATGCCAATTAATCTGCGTTTATTCCATATATTGGGGTATGTTTTACAATAAAAGATGTCATAATTTTTTTTCATTTCTGATCCCAAAGGAACACTTAATCATGTCTTCAATTATGTTCAACACCTCATTGAAATAATCAAATTATAAGAACAAGAATAGCTAAAAACTCACGTCCAAAATCCCTGAAAATGCACGTAAAAGACGACCTGTCAAGCTTGAGGTTTTGTTTCTGAAAACTGTGCTTGCGAAAAAAGGTAAATATTAGATTTGTGCTGTATGATACATTTAAGGTCGCTCGGTACAGGCGTCACATTGAAGTTACGTTTTCCGTAAAACGAGTACATTTTGATATGATTTATACATATTCTAAAAGCTAACTTTAAATACATTATATTCTGCTAATTATACGTTCAATAGCGCCCTCTTGTTTGATATGTGAATTTTGTGTACTTTGCATTTGAAGACGTTTAACATTACTATATTATAACAGATCTATATATCGATGACGTACTCTAAAAAATCAATATTTTGCTGATTACGTTAGCACAATTTTTCTATGTGAACTAGAAATGAAAGAAACCACTGAAAACGTTAACTCTGCCTCTTATTTAGATCAAATGTTATCTTTTGACATCCATGGTCACCTGAATACTAAAATATATAACATACGTGACGACTTCAACTTCAAAATTACTATTTTCCCTTTCCTATAAGTAGTTACTAGTATACTGACGAAGGTTAAGTACCCGAAACGTGCATGTCTGGTCCATGCTGAAAATTTATCTGTTCCTAAATGATGCTATTAAATTTGAAGATGTTTAACATTTGCACTACAAGGTTAGTGTTACTGCTGGTGGACCAGGAGTCCCCGAGGGCACATGTAGCCAAGTTCGAACAACTTCGGTTGATCATTTCTTCAACGCATTCGAAAATTTCTGTTGTCTTGAAATTTCTAAAACGTGGGTCCTGTAGCATCATATCCCACCCATCTTGCTACGTCTTTCGATGCATTTTTGTACATAATAACTATCACATTCTTTGGCCACATAATACATCGTTTAGATTGAGGATCACTGACAAGGGTTAAGTACAAGAAACGTGAATGTCTGGTCCACGCTGCAAATCTATCTGTTCTTAAATGATGCTATTGAATTTGAAGATGTTTAAAATACATTTCACAGTCTATTCATATCGCAAATGATACGCTATTTCAGAGCATGATCAAACTACAACGACTTCGTTCTGAGAGCAAGAGAACTTACCCAAATACTACAGAACCAAGGGTAAATTTGTGAGCGGACTGACTTTGGCGCAGCAAACATTTTTGGGCGATACAATGAAAGCATTAAACATTATAACTATGTTGGAAGACATTTTAAGTTAGAACCATCTAATACATCAAATCTAACAAATTACCGGGTATGATTTTCTTTTCTGCACAGCAGAAGTGACGGGTGTTGCTAGCAAACAGGAGATGCTAAGTAGTCCCTCCCGGGCATATGATCTCATCCTCATTAGGGATTCATGTTAGTGCTGGTAGCGTAATTATTAGAGCGGTGGACTACGAACCCATAGGTCGTGGGTTCGAATCTCACCGTCGCCGGACATTGCAAAACCATTGTAACCTTGGGCAAGTTACTTTTACACTTCGTTGCGCTCTCTCTACCCAGGAGTAAACAGAGTGCCTGGCACATGAGAGTAGTTGGCAATGTGAATGAAAAGCATTAGCGCCTAAACGGCAGCTCTGCTTGTATACTCCCAAGGGAATTGCATGAGAATGTACTGGATTGTACAGGTCTCGCTAGGGAGGTAATTGTAGAAGTCACGTGAGGCTAAAGCGAACGAGACTATAAACCCTTACCATTACAAAATGTTACGTTGTTTGAATTAGGTGTTGAGGAAATAGCTAGTTTCTTACTATTTGTCGGTGTGACGGCCTTTAGTGTTCGCTGTGTTTCTTCGGGTATTTTTTAATTACAGATTCCACGGTAATCATTATGTTTGGCTGGCTTTGGGATCAATGGAATTGCATTTTTGAATTATAGCGTACAACTAATATCTCCATTGAATGTATTCAAGGCGGTGCCACTTGCAGTGATATTTGGTGATTTTCCTTGTTCTGAGTTCTGAAACAGGGGTGAAATTCTCTCTTGTTTTTAGAACTGATACAGTGAGATAAATTCAAATCCTTTCAGTCCTACTTAAAAAGATACTATATATGCATTATATATGTAACATAATACGTGTGATATGTTAATATGTATAAAATTTGCAAATTAGCACTTCGCGTTTTGACAACACTACTTATATAAACAGTGCATTCCATACTCTGGAGATTGTTATTTTGATAAAGTTGTCCTTCGTGTGTTCTCGTCTCCGTCTGTATGTCCGATTTTTCTTTTCTCGCAAAGAATTTTTTTTTATATTTTTCAAGAATTTTGAGAAAAAAAATCCGTTTAAAGCCTTTTGATTGTGATTTGTAGAATCTGATTTCGGATTTTGCGCATTCGCCTTTCATTCACTGATTTGCTATCTGAAGCGCGTTTCTTATTGGTTTGAAATGTTTTTAAAAAGGTTACAAGTTGGAACACTTTAATTTGAATAAATTTAGAATTTAACGTAAAGGTGACATGTTCATGCACCCAGGGGATCTCCAATGGGACTAGGGTGTATTACAAACAGCAAAACCCCGAAACACCAAATTGCGAAAACACAGTGTGGACAAACACAACAATTTTAAAGACGATATATCAGCAATAAAATGTGTTTGTTCAAATGTGTATATTGTAAATTATATCAGGTACTTGTTATTTCTTCAAACATTAACTGAATAAAATTATCCTGATTTTCATGAAATTTTGAAATACCCTGCAGGGAATTTTTATTCAGGGTCTTCCCGAGTATGTGGCCTCGCTGATAACAAAGGCAACATAAACGTAGCATCCCCTTGCAAATGCATGTTCTTTGCATTCAGCAAAATGATTTTTAAGTCAAAGTCAACTGTGACCTTTATCTTTGACCCTGAAAATCAAGAGGAACATTTGTGGAAGATTTGATGTTTCTATTAGGATTGCTTTGGCTTCTATGCTGTTCACAAGGATTTTAAACCTAAATCCACTGTGACCATTACCTTAAAAATCAATACGGTTCATCCTCTCTTCATGGTGAACATTTGTCGAAGGCTTGATGTTTCTGTAATTGCTTTGACAGCGATCTTGCCACGTCTTTTGGTATATTTAGGAAATAATTTTCACACATTTTGGCCATATTTTATTGATTAGATTGAGGATCACTGACGAGGGTTAAATACGTGTACCCGAAACGTGCATGTCTGGTCCATGCTGTAAATTTATCTGCTCTTAAATGATGCTAATGAATTCGAAGACGTTAAACATCTGCACCACTTGGTGAGTGTCACTGCTGGTGGCCCAGGAGTCCCCGAGTGCACATGTAGCCAAGTTCGATCAATTTAGCTTGATCGTTTCTTTAAACGCATTTGAAAATTTTACAAAATTTTCTCAAATATCAGAAACCTGGGTCCTGTAGCATCATATCCCAGCCATCTTGCTACGTCTTTCGTTATATTTAGGTAATAATTTTCACACATTTTGGACATATTTCATTGTTTAGATTGAGGATCACTGACGAGGGTTAAATAACCGAAACGTGCATGTCTGGTCCATGCTGTAAATTTATCTGCTCTAAAATGATGCTAATGAATTTTAAGACGCTAAACATTCTATGCTGTTCACAAGGATTTTTAACCTAAGTCCACTGTGACCTTGACCTTGAAAATCAATAAGGTAATCCTCTCCCCATGAGGAATATTTGTGGATGGTTTGATGTTTCTATGATAACTGCTTTGGCTGTTCACAAGGATTTTAAGGCCAAGTCAACTGTGACCTTGACCTTAATAATAAATCAATAGGGTTCATCCTCTCTCCATGGTGAACATTTGAGGAAGGTTTGATGTTTCTATGATAACTGCTTTGGCTGTTATGCTGTTCACTAGGATTTTAAACCTTAGTCCACTGTGACATTGAAAATCAATATGGTTCATTCTCTCCCCATTAGGGACATTTGAGGAAGGTTTGATGTTTCTATGATGATTGCTTTTGCTTCTATGGTGTTCACAAGAAAATCCAGACACCCACACCCACACGGATGCACAGCGGTGCTAAATCCCCTCCTCAACAGAGTTGCGAGGGGATAATAATAAATATCATGTTATAGCAAAATATTTTATATTATGGTGAGACCACCACAGCAGTCAGACAGGTTGATTGATCTCTACATGATGCCCTTGCATTGCAGGTAACATAAAAAGTACATTATAAGAACAAATCATTTGCTAACATCTTTATTGCACATTGTTTACAATCAATTCAACTTAATCATCTTATGGCAATACTGTTGCCATGACAATAACATTCTTGATGCAAATGTGTATAAAAATGTATCCATGGAGACGTGACGGCACAATATAAAATATCTATCTATTCTGATTATGTCACGATTATATACAACATTAATTTGACATGATCATATTTGGTGGGTCTGGACATTTTATTCTTTTAACTAGCACCCTCCCAACCTTTTGTCTTTGTTTGCCATGATGCAACAAAACTGTTCTAATTCTCTAAAAAAATTAAGTATTGCAAAAACATAATTCCAATTCAAATCTGCAAGACAAACTTGGGAAATTCTGTTCTGTCCCAAATGCTCTCTAAATTTTAAGTTTCTAAATATTTTTTTTCCAGGTACATGACAATGTTTTAAAATTATGCATTGCAAACCCACAAAAATAAACATCTTGTTGACATGGATTTTATATAGCACACACTTTTGTACTGACCATACTTTGTAAGAGAAAAACAAAATATGAAAAAATATCGTCATGAAAAACATCATTATGTTATATAATAATTTTTGTTTTGCTACTTAATATTTCCGTAAAACGGGACTAAAGCCAAATTTGCACCGCTAATAAAGCTTGAACCTTATCATTACTAATACTTGGGTCATGAAGCAAAAGGTGAAACTATATGCTGTCATTTGAAATCAAAGCCAGTCATTCACAATTTTCAAAAAAAGTGTGAAATTATTGTTTCATAACTTTTTATTTTATTTTTTTTTTTTTGCATAACATGATAATAAACTTACTGCTGTATTTGAATTTGAAAAAGAAAAAAATATGATTGCTCTCTCCATAATAACATCTCAGAAATTTTCCCTCCAAATCGGTCCATTATCCCAACTCCTGGTCTATTTTTAGAATTAAGAAGTTCAGATCTATTTTCGGCTTCAAGAGTATAATCTTTCATTCATGAGCCTACATAATACACATTCATAATAAGGGTAGACTTTAACAGAAACAGAACTAATAATTGGCCTATAAAAAGGGGTAAGACAAAAATAGCTCTAACTTTACTACAGTGCATTCAGGGCTATTTTTTCTTAAATCTGGGACGGACTGCAAAATTAAATACAAATCTAATCAATATATGTAATACATAATTTGTAACTCAAAATACTCAAACAAAATATGAATTTGCGGAAACTATTTTAAGAACAGAACAATCAATACAGTAATAATGCAGCAAAGTAACATGAAATGGCAGAAAAATTACCAAAAAGAACAAAACCTCGATATGTCACGGGTTCCTATAGCTCGGAACGCAACAATCAGATCACAACTAAGGTAAAATATAAGATAGCACCATAAAGATTAGCTACCAAATCTTGCACTACTGCCGTAGACAGATGGTAAAAATAAAAAAGTCTCCGAAAATGGAGGAAACAACATGCAAATCAATGAAAATTCAATTTCAAATTTGAAACAAAGGATTGCGTCATTAGATCAGCTTGGACCTTTTCCCTAGAAAAGACTCAGAGGTTAACAGAGCTAGTATTCATCAATTCAAGTATTCATTTGGTAGTTTCAGTAACTAGAGTTATTTCCCTTCTGGTACAAAGACATAGACTCAATCTTCCTTTAAACTCTGGGAAATGACGATGCAATACGGATGTTACTATTCATTTTTTTTATACCCGCCATAAAGGTTTTATGAGTCTTGATTCTACTGAACAACAAAAAAATTTGAAGGGAGGTCAAAAATGGCAATTTTCAGAGAGGAAAATTTATAAATTTTGGGGAAAATTCAAGGTTTTGTGTAATTTGGTAAGAAGAATTCCCTTTTCAAACAGAAAAAATCATGTCTATTTTAAGCAGGATACCATCTAAAACGGGAATACTCTTACGTGCCAAAAAGACTCTGGGGTCAATGGATAACTTCCAACACTTGATTGCAACCAAAAAAAAAATTTTATAAGTCCTTCAGAGTTTTACACTAAGAATAAATAAACGTTAACATTTTTTTTATGTAAATCACTACATCTTTAGTATCCGAGCCTTAATTATGCTTTCACAGATAAAGGGAGAGGAGATCCAACTTGGATTGCATATCATGTCATGTGTGCAAATACATGTACCAAAATCATTGAAAGTTCCTTTTATTTTTGCACCGAGTTAATTGAATAAATCATTAAAAATATGTTAAAAAACGTTGCAAAACTCTTAAAATGATTAATAAATGCAAGACTTAAATGATTATTAATTGACAACTATGGAAGTTAACTTATCCAAGCGTCATTTTAGCCTTATCTACAGCATTTTAGATGGAATTTTCTTATTTTGTTCCGGAATTAGTGTCATATTTTGACAATTAGCAAGTGTTTGAGACAAATATTGCCTACGTCATGCTTCAGTGAATAAAACCTGTTTTTGAAAATACACAGGTCACAATGAGCATGATGAACAAGAAAAATTAAAAATATAAAGCTGTAAAGATAAAGCTTAAAGGAGATTCAAACAAAGCTCTCTAATGTAGAGATTGATCTATAAGGCATCAACACATATAAAATAAAGGTCAAAGGTCAAGGACATGTGTATCAACACTTATAATTGCTTCATGGGAAAAAATTGTTCGACCGCTCCAGCGTCTGCAAGATCTAAGCATGTACATGTATGTGAATCCAAAAATGGTCATTGGTCAGTCAATCTAAAACATACATCACGCTAAACATTTTGACCATGCATTTGTTCATAT
Organism: Pinctada fucata; assembly: GCA_028142955.1. NCBI lineage: Eukaryota > Metazoa > Mollusca > Bivalvia > Pterioida > Pteriidae > Pinctada > Pinctada fucata. The sequence goes on along the minus strand of AP027115.1, from coordinate 20,727,556 downwards.
ATTTTGTATATCTTAAATAAATAGTACCATCTAAAAATGATCAGTTAAAAAAGTTTTTTTTTCATAACAAATTCTATATACAGATAAGGCCAAAGTCGAAAAAAGATTGTTTTACATCTTAACCATTATGCACAGTCTTCGTGAAAACTCACTAGCCCGACCGCCCTGGCTACCAAATATTTCCTCGGGCTACCAAATTTTGATGCTGAACTAGCCCGACTGGCTAGTGACTTTTAATTAAATGCAGCGTTTTCATTGGCTGGCGATTTCTTGTCTTATAAATACTTAGAGTAAAATCGCCACCTACTTTCTGTAAAAAGTATCAGTCACGTCTCAACTTTTATCGCTGGTTAAGTATGAAATGTTTATTTTATTGAACAATGAACATGTTTAAAATGAAATATTATGATAACGTTTTCCTGTAATATCTGTTCATAAAATATAGTTCTAAGATTCAAGATAAATATTTCCGTAACCACAGTGCATTGTTTTCTGCACGGCGTGAGGGGTTATTGTCGGTACCCACAAATATGCGAGTATAACATGTTCAATTAAATATCTAACAATTTCAAAAATCTCGACTGAACACTGAAATAAAGAAATTCTTACGAAAATTTTATAACTATTGGCCAATAGCCGCAAACAACGACCGGCCTTTTAGCGTACACGTATGATTCAAATTAGTTCTTATGTTTTTCATTCTCGGTTCATTTTCTGCAGGCAAAGAATATCATGCATTCATTGTAAAATTGAGTCTATTGTATTGATACATTAATGACGTAGCTGACATCCGCCAGAGAAATGATCGGGTGGTGGTTTAACTTCGTTCGATTTTTGTGTATACTCTATATATGTGTGAACTTTTGCCTACTCAACAGACCTACCGGTAGCTGAGGAAACGATGGGTCTTTATATTAATAAGCGTTTTGATTTTTCTTCAATGGCTAGTGAAAATTTTGGGTGGCTAGTAGATTTATGCACTCAACTAGCCCGACTGGCTAGTGGTCAAAAAAAGTTTTCATGAAGACTGTATGCATCAAGTTTACATTTATGTTTCTTTAACTTACACATCTGTTTCAAAATTTCATTACATTTTTCATGTTTTTGTTTTGGGTAATAAATGTGATATTTGTAATCCATCTTTTTTTATATAGACACTACATAGACCAGCCAGATTCCATAAAAATATAAATGCAAACGGAAGTTTATGAGATACTTGTACCAATTTTACCAAAATAATTCTGTATTATCATAAATTTAAGCCGTAAATCTGAGCCTTGAACATGTTGAAAGGGAGGGAACTCCAACAGGACTCCATTGCAGCACCCAAAGCAAAACACCGCTATACGAAAACCCGTTTTGAGTCGGCAAGCTCACACATGTTGAGAGTTCAAGATCAATTTTCATTATGTAAAGATATTTCATATAACTTTCTACTTATTTCAAGTATTGTTTCAGATTCTCGCTACTAGAACATGTAGAAGATAAATCTTAAGTAAGATGTAAAACAAATTCTTTCATGCTTTGGCCTATGATACAAAAAATGGGTAAACGAGACAAAAGCCCATCCCATCCCAAGGAGAAACCTTCACATGCATGAATATTTATGGATATATTTTATCCATTTGACTAGTAAATATATCAATAGATTGAAAATAACAAGAAAATGTGTAGCTTTCTTTCAAATATAGTAAGAAATTGTGCATCTTGATCATTACTTAAGTTTCTTCCAAAATAATACTAAGTTGCGTATAATTCTAAAAATGCCCTTAAAAATGAATGCTGGAATTGAAAATGCTTGTATCATTTTTCGACATGTTCAAATACGTAACGTTACTACACAAGTGTACTGCACTCAAGAGAAAGGAGCCTGCCCATTTGTAGAACTAGCAAAAGTAATAGAAATTTGAATTTGAATGCAGCGACCTGATTGGACAGTGCATGTTATCATGTGACATGAAATGAGATTGCTACAATCCGATTGGTTTTCACAGCCAAAAGACACATTAACATGAATAATGAGATTGCTTTCCAATATCACGTCAAAGACTGTAAAATAGCATGGACAATATTTGCTTGAAAAAAAGGTTCGACAAAGATGAAAAATATCAACATGTATTAATATACAATGATAAAAATGTCTGTAAATAGCTCGACACCTAATAGATATATTTCTGACATAGGACATGACAATGACGTTTCGTGACAATGTACACACATATACAAATATACATCTAGAAATTCTCAAACAATGAAGAAGCATGCCATTTATAAATTGGAGTTGTGTCCCTTTATTATTCACTCTTTACATAATTTTCAACACAGAAAAATGATTCATAGATAGTTACATATGCAAGTAATTAGCTGTATCAAAATAAATACCTGTTAAGTCCTTTTTTCATCAAAAAGTCTATAATTTACTTTGTTTCTTCAATTCTTAATTTCAAATTTGAACCCCCCCCCCCCCTTTGCACATACCAAAACAAATGAAATCTCTTGTACAACTTTTTCCCCCCTCCTAAAACCCCCTTCCAACAAATTAGATCTGAATTACCAGTAGATAGAAAATTATATTATTATTAAAAGAGTAAAATTTCAAAACAATGGTGGCATGCTATGACATTGTATATGAAACAATTTACGACATTTTTTACATTACAACCCAGTAAGTCTCAACATACAATTATTTGACATAAATATCGGACGAGTCTACTTGAAAAACGCCGCTACAAATGCACGACACAGCATCTTGGTAACAAAATATCAAACAATTCTGATTTCTTTCACTGTCTCATCTTAGATATGACTTGTTTTCATATATTTAAATAAAAATATACTCTCTCAATAGTGAGCTAATACTTAAGGTATTTTAAGTATGCACTAAAACCAACTTTTCGACAGTATCATTTGGTCAAAAGAATCATTATAAAAAAAATATTAAAACAATTTTTAGCTACCATTAAAATATTGGTACATCAACATGATATAGGTCAATTCAATAAAGCTGATGAATTTATGCCGAGACCGTTTCAAAAATAGACTCTTTGATGATTTCGCCAAAATTCTGGCCCGAAGCTGGACACGAAATTTCCTTTGAATGTGAAATGTCTAAATCTTGTGATTTTGAAATGCAATTCGCAAACGATGATGTGCAGTTGTCCGTATTTTGCGCATTGTTGGGTATGATATTGTTTGTTAGATTGTTGATATGATTTTTGTGTAGAGTGTTCGAAGGGTGGTCTTGTTCGTTACGTAATGTGCTAACTAAATTTTCGCCAATGTTCAAATACGTTTTTTCTTCCACCATACTTGTGCCGCAATGAAAACTGTCCATTCCGGTGTAATTGTTCATTTTCAGATCTTCGCAACCGTCCTGTGAATTATTATTGATGTGTGACGAAATACTGGGACATGCTTCAGCGATTTTATCGCACGTTGTATTGGTCATGGTCGTGTAGCAGGTTGAGGGTGCGGACGATTGGGGACTCGTTACCTTACTTTCGTACGCAGCTGTTTCCTTTGAATTCCAATTCGTGTGATTGTACGCATTATAAGAATTATCGTTTTGAACAGAGTCCATTACCTCCGGATGTGAATTTACCTTGTACATTTGATGGGATGCATTCATCGTCATGAATTTTTGTTCGTTCTGAGCATAAACGCCTTGTTGGGACTGCATATGGTATCCCTGATTGGCATTATTAGCGTTAACTTCGTAGGAAGTCAGTGTTTGGTACGTTTTAGGATAGTCTGCTCCCTCATACACTGTACTTCCTTCACTCGAACACTCGCTATTTTCAGAGTACGAATTTTCTTCCGATTTGAAATTGAAGAACGTTGTTGTATTTTCTGCATTATACACGTCCTCTTCATTGTCATTAAACAAGAGCACACGCGGTAACGATGTAGTATTTGGGCTATTATTAGTATCTTCTACAACGTTTTTGTACTGTTGTGTAGCACTATATAGGTTATGCAGTGCTGCCCTCTGTTGTTCCGCTTCCATCGCGGCATATTGCACCTCCTGCATCATAATGTTACAAACTTCGGGATTTTGGCAGTCTCGACAACTTCCTAATTCGTTGCTATTAAACTCACTAAGATCTATTTCTCTTTGCTCATTAGCAGCTACAGTCCCTGTAATTACTTCAGACGGAGAGCCGTTCGGCACTTTATGACTTTCAGACCCATTTTCCCTCGAAGAAAACCTTGCCTGACAGTGCACTGGCGACACTTCATCGTCTTGCTTTTCTAACTTCAGTCTCATGACCGTGTGAACATAATGAGTCCTGACGCGGAAAGGATTGAATTCAATTCTGCCCTTTAAATTTCCGCATCCGTCCTTCGAACAACCGCACGGAAAAGATAGTCTATCTACTTGGCACTGAATTCCTGCCACGCTGCAGGCACAGCTTTCTGGGTCACAAAATATTTTGCAGTCGCAACCGCACTGTTCCCTCGACTGTCTGATGTCAGCGCAGTGCTCCTTTTCTTTTCCGTCGATTTTCTTAACACCTGATTGTCGCAGTGTCGTACGCCGCTGTTTTACGGATAATGGCTGCAGGAAGTAATACTCGTCTATTTCATCCAAATCGGAGTCGTCTTCGTCTAAATCCTCCTCGTCAGATTTACTATCCAGGAATTCTGGGATAGTTTTACCCTGTTTGCGTTGCTCCTCTATATAGAGCTGATGTAATCTCTTCTGCTCCTTGGCATGCTCCTGTAGTGAAAAAGACTGCTGATGGATATGCTTACTGGACATACCTGGAAATGAAAGAAAATCCATTTTTACCAAGAATTATGGGTAATCAAGCAAATTTACAATGAATTATGGGATTCAGTATGACATTTGAACATAACAGACCTTAGATGGAGACTCGTAAAAACTTTTTTTTACTAAATCATTTGTTTACAATATCTTAATGTTGCATATATTTGAAAAGCATGCAAAGCAAACATGAATCAAATTATATTCTTTCATCCCATCTCTAAAGGTACATGTACTTCTACATTTTTCTGACGGAACTGATCCTTCCGAACGTGGGAAAAATTTGAGAAATTCCATGATGTCCCAATGCAATTTCCATGTTTGACCGAGGTTCGAATCTTGTTTGTCTGAGGTAAAAGCATTGTGATGTCACAAAATTTAGCATTTTTTCCCGCAATCGGAAAATTCAATAAGCTCAAAATGCATCGAAGATGCAAAATGCCGAGTTGCAAAACTGGAATGTAAGTATGAATATGCAGACTAACATGAAATGTGTATGGTTTGTAACAACATTTTGTGGTCCTAAATGAAAATTTCTGGATCAAGAAATGGTCTTCTCTTTATTCTATATCAGCGTGTAATATATTTTCAAGGATACAGATTTTCCTGTGACCTTGATCTTTGACCTTTTGACCCAAAAATTAATGGCAAGTTTCATGATTATAGGTGCAATACAGGCTCAAAAATGGTCTGGAAACCATTTTCAATTACCTAAGTCCTGTGACCTTGATCTTTGACCCTTTGACCCCTAAATCAAAAGTGGTCATTTTCTATTCACTGGAAACATTTCTGGCAAGTTACATGATTATAGGTGCAATACAGGCTCAAATTCAGTCGGGAAACCAGTTTTAATCATCTTAGTCCTGTGACCTTGACCTTTGACCTTTTAACCCCAAAATTGATAGTGGTCATCCTTGATCCATGGGAAACATTTCTGGCAAGCTTCATGATTATAATTGCAATACAGGCTGAAATATGGTCCGGAAACCACTTTCAATCATCGGATCCTGTGACCTTGACCTTTGACCTTTTGACCCCAAAATCAATAGGGGTCATTCTTGATTCATGGGAATCATTTATATTGGCAAGTTTCATGACTTTAGGTGCAATACAGGCTAAAATATGGCCAGGAAACCATTTTCAATCATCAGAGTCCTGTGACCTTGACCTTTGACCTTTTGACCCCAAAATCAAAAGTGGTCATTTTCTATTCAGAGGAAACATTTCTGGCAAGTTACATGATTATAGGTGCAATACAGGCTAAAATATGGTCCGAAAACCAATTTCAATCAACAGAGTCCTGTGACCTTGACCTTTTGACCCCAAAATCAATAGGCCTCATCCTTGATTCAAGGGAAACATTTCTGGCAAGTTTCATGATTATAGGTGCAATACAGGCTGAAATATGGTCCGGAAACCATTTTCAATCATCTGAGTCCTGTGACCTTGACCTTTTACCTTTTGACCCCAAAATCAATAGGCCTCATCCTTGATTCAAGGGAAACATTTCTGGCAAGTTTCATGATTATAGGTGCAATACAGGCTGAAATATGGTCCGGAAACCATTTTCAATCATCTGAGTCCTGTGACCTTGACCTTTGACCTTTTGACCCCAAAATCAATAGGGCTCATCCTTGACTAATGGTGAGTAAGTGTATGAAGTTTCATTGTTATAGCCTCTTTCGTAGTTGACTTATAGTCCGGAAACCAATTGTTGACGCCCTCCCGCCCGCCCAGACGCCCGCCCGCCCGTCTCACATCAAATTAAGAGCCGAGTTTTGCAACTCGGCTAATTATCTGAGCCGTTGTTTTTTTCTCACATACCCAATGTTGCTCCCCCTTCACTGGGCACGCAGGTGAATCCCTGTATCCTGGAGAAATAGTAAACTGTGACGCCATTGAACTGCACTGATTTCTTCTTCTTCACTCGTTTACCCGAAATATCTAAACACAGGAGATGAAGAAATTAAATACTTAATACTGAATTTTTCTATAACAAGAAATTGAAGCACTTATATTTAACTTCTTTTAGTTATAGAAATTGTTGATTTCCGAGTATTTCATTGATTTTATTGCTAAACTAGAACATCACATACTTTGGCAACGTTTTCCATTGTGACGTGGCTTAAAAGCACTGGAAACAAAACGTTAAACCTTCGATTTATTATGATGTGTAAAATTAAGGTTTTAAACGGTTGATTACAAGAAATTGAAAATGGATTTCATCGCCAAATGTCTGATATAGCACCCCCTGGTGGACTTTTACATTTTGACGTTTCAATGAACAATGCATTGATAGGCAATTGACCCTTCCAAACGCAGGAAAAATTTGAGAAATTCCATGACGTCACAATGCAATTTCTATGTTTGACCGAGGTTCGAAGCTTGTTTGTCCGAGGTAAAAGCATTGTGATGTCAAGAAATTCTGCATTTTTTTCCCGCAATCGGAAGGGTCAATTGATTGTTGTGTTATAATGTATATGTTCAGCAAAAGGTGCAATGTTTGGACATTAGGCGATCCAACAATTTCTACTGCCCTAACAAAATTTCTAGATACAAACATGGAGTGTTGGGCTGGTGAGTTTTTGAAAAGATTGTTATGTCATAATTTCTAAACACTGCAAGTGCAAAGTTAGACATACGTGGCCAGTTTCACAAAAAATTCTTACGAAAAATTTCAGGAGTTTTCCTAACTTTCCTCATTAAATAAAAAGGTTGAAAAGGTTGTCCACTAAGATTGTATAATGTTCTCTAATAATCATTTCTACTTGTATACAAGATATCCATTCAGATACAAAATATCTCAATTTTTAGTTTTCAAGAAGAACTAAGCTATCAAAAGTTAAGAAAATTCCTACAATACTTCGTAAGAATTTTTGGGCAACAGACTGTTCGAAATCTGGCAAATAGGTTTAGGTGGACATGTAACAAATACTTTTAGCTTCCATGCAAAATCTTACTAAGCAATGGGATGTAACTCTTACAAAATTCATAATTACGAAAACAGCACTGTTCAAGAACAGGTACGTCGCCACTGGCTTTTTTTTAACCAAAGTACATGTCCTTGACCTTGATAGAGATCTTGACCTACATTGGCAGCTGAGCCCCTTATTGCTCTACCATCCCTGCAAGTTTGAAAGATGTTTGATGTATATCAAGTACGTTTTAGCCAAGTATGTGAAAATGTGACTACCAGACAGACGCACAGACAGACAGACGTCGAACAAGTGATCCCTTTATTTCACTCTTGTATAATAAATTACCTTGATGTGGAACGTCTGCGCTACTGTTGGTGTTTGTGGAACATGAGCTGCTATCATCTTCATCTATACTATCGTCTAAATCATCTAATTTCCGTTTTAACATGTTGTTGTTTACATCCGTGCTATAAATAAGTGTAATTGTTGTACTTTTTTTTTACATTCTGAAATAGAGAATGGGAAATATGAACATTCCTGTTACTAATCATCTATTTTTAACATCAGTTAGCAAGATCCTTTGAGATATTGATTTTTCTCATAACTTTCTTGATAACGATTTCCATTTGATAAACATATCAATTATTAATGTACATGTATAAATAGCATATTTCAATACAAAACTTGAGACAGCTGAGATTGCATAACATGGAAAATAACTGCTAGTTATAGATCTGCAGAGGAAGGTTTTTTTGCGGGATTGCGAAGCAAAGTCCGGTCGATGAAATGGCGAAGTCTATCTGTCCGTCAACATTTTGGTTTGCGTTCAAGTCCGTTTAGGGAAAACTGCTTGGAGCAGCAACTTGAAACTTGACATGGTGATAGACCATGATGAGACGAATCAAACTTAGCAACAAAATTTGACCTTATGACCTTGACCTTGAGTTTGACCTTCTTTTGAAAAACTTTAACCTTGGCCATAACTTTTGAATGGCAAGTGATAGGGCTTTCATATTTCACATGTGTATTTCTTGTGACAAGACCTTTGCATGGATATCAAAATTGTTGACCTTTTGACCTTGGAGACTGACCTACTTTTGAAAAACTTAATCTTTTGGTCATAGCTTGCAGTGTGTGAGACTGACAATTTAAGTCTTATAGACATTCCATCTACAGTGATTCTAGATCCTATAGACCACAGCAATTTACAGTAGACCAAAATAAAAATAATCCCAAAAATCTAATATTTTATGCCTTTCATTGAATAAAACAATTTTTTTTTTCAAAAATAGAATCATTGACTTTGATGCTGGAAATTCCTATAGACAAATTGGTCTATGACTTTTTAAATTGCTATAGACCGATCCAATTTACTGTAGAAATTGGCCATCGGGCCACCTTCAATTTCGCACACTGAGCTTTTGAATGGAAAGTGATTGGACATTCACATTCCACATATATATGTATTCCTTATGGCAGACCTTTCAATGGATACCAAAATTCTGACCTTGTGACCTTGACCTTGGAGTCTGACCTACTTTAAACAAAATTAAACCTGGGCTATATCTCATGAACTATAGAGGATATGGCTTTGACATTTCACATGCAGATTATTTGAAAACTTGATAGTGCCAATTTTTTTAGGGGCTAGCATGATCAATTTAACTCTCAAAATTTATGTTGTGTCTAACAATTCCAATAGATTTCACCTCAATTATATCTGACTTTGTTGAGTCAAATCTTAAACATTGATTATGTACATCTTATGTGACAAAGCAAAATTTTGTAAAATGTCCAAAGTACACTAGAATGCATACACATCAAATCCATGTCTACAAGTGACATATTACTCTGGATCTTCCCAGTTGACAGAGATGTTGAAATTAACCGGTCCGACCGGCAAAACCGGTTAAAATTTGAAATGACCGGATGGTAACGCCAGCTCACCGGTCCAAATGACCGGTAACAATTCTCAGGAAACGTTTTCATTTTTTTTTCATATCTATCCACTGCATAATATTTTAGGAAGTATTGTCCATAACACAGCTTACGACTTTAGTCCATTTAAATAACTCAGTTTTATGACTTTATCACTATATGCTATAGGATAAATAATGATTACCGAACATGAAATTGTCATGGAGGTCATTGACTCATACATGTGACATTGTCCGATTTAATGAAAGAATCTCTTTTCTTCGCTGTATTTCAAAAGAAATCAGCTAAATGTCAAATATTGTCCGATATATTGTCGACAACGGATCCTTCGAAAGTCGTCTTGAATTTGAAGACGTTTAACATTGTAACATCAAAATACACAGAATTTTACGCATATTTGCTGTAATGAGAGCAGCCAATTGTAGTAATGTGCAAACGTTTCTGAATTATTAAAGTTTGAAAACGGAAAGACCGACTCGTTAAAACATGCAATTACTAAACTGACCGTGCACATGCTCATTTTTTTCAAAGGGATGCGATGGGATGATCCTGTCTTCAAAGGGATGCGATGGGATGATCCTGTCTGTTATTTGAGGAAAATTCGCAAATATAAATCTAATCAGCAATTAAACTCTTCTGACAAACTACGTAAGAATAGTTGCCGTAACTCGCGACACATGAGACAAAATTCGCGGATCGTCGATAAAATTTTAGTTTTGTCTCAAACCGTGGTTCCCTCTATCATGGAAAATGGATTGATTTCCCTATCAATGCTACTGTCTTTCTAGATATTTTTATTTCTTATAAAAATCTCCATTATTACGATAAAACTATTTGCATATTGTTATAATAAATAAAAACATCCAGAGAGACACTACGTATTTTACGCAAAGGTTGATCGCACAGCGCAACGTATAGTTCTGCATTTAATTTCCGTGACATGCGTACATTTATCGATTTATTGAAAGGTGTTTGGTGCCGAAATAAAAACCAATTCATACATTCTAGTTCATCACGAGAACTTTAACTTCGCAAAAAGTCTCTCTCTCTCATTTTGGTGTTAATTCAATACGCATGTAGATATACACGATGAACTCAAAAATTGACATTAGATATAAAACATGCAAGTTTAATGAAAGAAATTAAAGATTGAATAAAAGAATTAAGACCTTCTTCTTTTTTTTATAAAAAAAGGTCATGAATGGTAACAAACGGACAGTACAGACAGACGGCACAATATTTAAACATGACTATCTAAAGACACTGACAGGATATTTCATTGATAATTCAATCGTATTTAAATTAATCAAACTAAATCCATCATTTACATAGTGTAATGTATTTCATAATTTGTATTGCAGAAATTAACTTTTTGTTTAAAAAAAAATGTCGGACCAGTTAAAATCCTTTCGGACCGGTTGATTTAGGACTAGTACCTGTCCGAATGACCGGTTCATTAGAAAATATTTCAACAACTCTGAGTTGATTGCTATTGGCCAATAGACCACTTGCCGAAATTCATAATGGCTGACAAAATGACAAAAATGTCCGAGGTAGGCATTTTAAGCACACTTTTTCATTGTTACGTCACTATGGAAATGCGTCTTTTAACAGTGACGTCATAATGACTCAGATATTTTGTGCTTTCTAACAAGATCGGAAAGTGGTCTATTGTGACAAACCTTCACCTTGCAAAACAGCCCAGTTACAAAAGTATGTAAACTGGGTCAGAAGCCATATCCCATTCCCTTCAAACTAGGTCATGAATATTAGATACTGTAATCTGACCTGGTCCAATGTGATTGGATTCTGACCAATGAAAATTAACATGTGCCGTTCCCCTAAATCAATACTGACTCATGCTCACTGTATGTATGTCTTTACCAAGGGAAGAATTCATAGAAAAAATTTACCGAAAGACAAAGACCTGAAATCTTACCTCTAAAAATCACCGAACTGTTACGATTACATCATAAATTACAAATTAGCGCCTCCGGAGCTCATAACCTGAATCAACGGCCGTAGGTAGGAAGTGACGGCTTCTGGTCTACCAGTCTACCTTACTCTACATCGCGGGGAATCGCCTGCAAGTCAAAAATCAATATCATCACTGAGAATGTTGTATCGTTATTTCAATTGTCCTAAAGAATGAAGCATTTGTCAATTATCTGAGCTGAAGATATTATAGTGGAAACTGGATCTGGATTATCTAAAATGACCAAAAAAAAAAAAAAAAAAAAATTCATGATTTTGGACAGCTTGTCTTTACATGTTAAATTGATCCATATGGTCCTTTGTCCATGTTGTCTGTAAGGGTGAAACGTTTACCAAATTTCCTAAACTTGTACACGGCAGGCTGTAAACGAAACGTAAACGTTTAAACGCTTCTTTGTAGTTCTAATGTGAAAAGTGATATCCACTAGTATTCATTTGCAGACATGGTCATAAATTGACATAAATACGACTTAGTTATGCTTGACTAGATCAAATACGCAACTTTAATACGACATGCTGATGTTTCGTACAGCAATAAAACTTTCAAAGATTCAAAAATCAAACTGTTATTTTTCAAATGTGTTTGAACAATTCCCACAATTCAAAAGTGCGAGTAAGTTATAAAAACAGTAACTCATGGAAGGTTGGACACCGGACCATCAAGAGTAAGCATCTATACAGGCGGAGAAATAGACAAAGAAATAGACGGCAATGACGGAGAAAGAGACGGATGGGGCGGTGTCAATTTTGAGATATCGGCTCTTTCTATAACAGGATTAGATTGATTCTCAGACAGATTTTCTTCCCGATTTAAGCGTTTGTTTAAAGTTTGTCCAGTGTGTTTGAATCAAGGATACATACATGTACATAACTCCGACAGCACATACATGTACATTTCATACGTACGTTAAATGAAGAATCAATTGACTGACTTCACGACTTCAGGATATCAATACAAGTATTGAATTTTTAGAGTAATATTAACGATATTAAAGAATATCTTTTTATTGTATGTACAGTAGTCCGTGTACACGTTTACAAATTATGTAAACGCTTACAGTCAAAAAACGAAACGGCTCCGTGTACACGTGTAAACGTTTCACCCTTAGTTGTCTGTCACCTTTTTATAAGACCTGAAAAAAATGTAGTGTAAAAAATGACCATTTTCAGATCAAAATTTGATATAGATCTCTTTTTTTTTTCTAAGTATACTATGAATGTTAAATAAAGTATCACCAAAAATTACTTAAGAAATGAATCTTATATTTTTTCTGTTGATGCAAGTATCACCCGAAAAGACGGAAAACTGCATCAACCCACGTTGATGCAAAAGTTTTCTGTCCAATTTTTCAGGTGATACCTTCATCAACAGAAAAAATACAAGATTCATTTCTAATCATTTTATATCCTCTGCTTATGGAAAATGGACAGTTTTCTTGAATTTTATAATTATAGTACCCATCCCCGCACTATGTTCGTAAGTTCAAAGGGTTGTGCAAAGATACAACTGCCTCCCAGGACAAAAACAAAGTTATGGCAGCAGCCATGATTCAAATTTGGAATAAGAACCAGTTTGAGGAAATCCTACATGCACAGGAATTTTTCAAGTAAGTAGAAAGGAAATGGTACTTCGAACTTTTACGCAAACATCAAATTTTCAGCTACGAGCTGATACGTTTCTTTAAGAATTCCTGGTTCCAAAAATAGTGCTATAAATAGACGTCTGTGAAAAATTTAGATGATCAATGCATCAACAAATTTCTCAACCAATCAGAATCTTCGTTTCTAAATAATAACAATGGAAATTAAATGATTTTCTGCTATCTCTGTCTATAACAATTGTCTAGTAGTGTAACATAAACTTTACAAATCCCCCACACCCCCAGTCAACATGGTCAAATGAAAGTCACCAAACAAATCTGGTAAAATCTGCTGCAAATCTGGCAAAAATTATCAATGTTTTCTCCATTGAAAAAAAAAGGAATTTCTACTGAAGTACAAAAATGTCCAGTCAGTTGTTCAAACTCTCACAAAGTATCTTTATAAATGTATAAGTTACCTGTATGCAAAAGAAGTTGTGCAAAGTATTCATTTCATTTTATAATACATGCACAAATTACAGATAAGGACATTTCTGGTTTTTATTCTGAAAGCTACCTGCCAGTCAGGAAGAAAAATAAACAAGCGTTTCAAATATGATGTAATTAAATGAAACATGACAGAAACTTGATTCATTTGATTATTAACAGATTTGAGTTAACAAAAGAATGATAGATAATTTATTGTCTTATATTAGTGCATTACTTTTACATTTTTTACATGAAATATAAAATAATCAAACAATTTCTCTTTAATTATTGTACAAAACACATTGAATCTTATTATTTTGATTTTGTTTTGTTTTATGACTTTGGGCTCAAAACCTACTACCGGTAGCAGGAGGACGAAAAACAGAAAATAACAAAGATATGGCCTATGGAAATATATTCTATTGATCAAATGAAAAGTGATGGACACTGGTAATCCTGCATGACACTGAACATATCACAAAGTTCAAGTAACATAAAGATCATGATGCAGTGTAAACATAGGGTAATCAAAGATTACATAGCTCGCCTATACAGGTTTTTGTCAGAAACCAGGTTAAAGTTTTTGAAAAGTAGGTCAAAGTCCAAGGTCAAGGTCACTAGGTCAAAGGTCATGGTCTCAAATGAAAGGTCTCGTCACAAGGTATCTACATGTGAAATATCAAAGCCCTTCCCCTTATAGTTCAAGAGATACAGCCCGGGTTAAAGTTTTGTCTACGGACAACGACGACGATGCCGAGGGTATGGCATTAGCTCTCCGGACTTTTTCGTCCCAGTGAGCTAAAAACGATATGACCATCTGACCACTGAACAGCTTAATTTTTTCTCATTAGCTTTACACCAACTTATCATGTGTATGTAAACAGGTAAATAATAATTAAGATTATCAAAACAATTCAGCATCATGCAGAACAAAGATGGAAGAAAATAATGATAATCAACAGATAATCAATTATTCCATCACATTAGATTCATTATCTAATTATATTACTTTGCATACAAGAGTATTGTTAATTTGAAAACTTGTAATAACGAAAAATAAAATTCTCATCCCGTGATTTAATCGATTGATTACATAATGAGCTGTACAAACACAATGCAAATTATTCCTCTAATGAAATGAAATAATTATTGACAAGAGCCGGCAGTTTTTTTCCCGATTTTTGCGGAATTTCACAGTGGATTATTGATTAAATCGTAGGATGGTACCAAAGTATTGTGGGGTCAACACCAAGTTAAGAGAGATGCTACACTATTGATTTTTCCGGCATAAACTATGTTCTGACATCTAGTGACAAAGCTGAGCGCGGCATCACAAAATATATCTTATAAACCAACGCTAGGTACGGCAGTAAAGTATTGATTTCACCAGTCCAATCCTTATATTTTATAATTGAAATTCCGTAGCTTTGTGGATCCATTCCAGACTAGTAGAACTTACATAACCTTACATAAAACAAGGATAGATACGTAAAAACGCGTTAGGATGTCTTGGGAAATCTGATACTAGTATAAGTAGTACAAAATGTATCTCGCTAGGCGTCAAATTATATCAAAGAATTTTAGAAGTCTTCACGAAAACTTTTTTCAACCACTAGCCCGAAGGCATTTTCTACTGGATATTGGTATAATTTATCAGTGAAATACTACTAGCCAATCAAAGTTTCTATTAGCCTGTCAAAATTTCTACTAGCCTGTCAAAATTTCTACTAGTCCGTCAAAATTTCTACTAGCCTATCAAAATTTCTACTAGCCTATCAAAATTTCTACTTAAGCCCGTCAAAATTTCTACTAGCCTGTCAAAATTTCTACTAGCCTGTCAAAATTTCTACTAGCCCGCCAAGATTTCTATTTCTACTAGCCTCAGGGGTCAGGCTAGTGAGTTTTCATGAAGATTGTAAGAACAGGAAATCATTTTTCAGATAAATAAATACTAGTCAAAAAATATCTAAAAAGTTTTTCCCAAATAATGTATTTTCATGGGTTATGGAGGTTAAAAAATAATTGTTGAATGAAGAAGGGGTCCAGTAAAATTTGATCCAAGAACATGCCGGATGAGATAAACACAAGTAGAAACACAAACACTCAATTACACTTGTGTTTGTGTTTTTTTATTTGAATCATCCCTTCCCTTCCAGAGTTACTTCCCATCAGCCTAGGGACGGTATCTGACTCTGAGATAGACTAACTTGTGACATCATCAAATTCTTTAGAAACAGTATCTAAACTCTGGTAAATGACTGTACAAAATGGACGTTACGATATCATTTTCATGACATCATAGATACTGTCTCATATGGGAAATAACTCTATATTGCACAAAGACTCAATACATGTACCTGTGTAAAGATCACAATTACATGATATTTCAGCTAAATGATTAGTCAGTTAACAAATTGCTGTGATTGGGAAGGGATTTTTGTGTATGGGTAATTTTCAAATATTATCTACAATTCTGATAGACAAATTCTTAAATTGAGTACACATATTTCAAAGGGCCATTCTTCATTAGACTTATCCTTAAACAAGCAGTAAATTAATGATTTTTTTAAGGTAAAGTAATTAAATGACCTTGACCTTAGCTTGGTGATGTGACCTGTCCAATTTATGCATGGAGAATGAGAAAATACAGTCTAGGTAACCATGGTAACATTGTTTAGTCTCAAGTGGAAGCCGATATTAATCAAGCTCAGCCATTGATAAATAACAATTCTTTTGTTTACCTTGGCGACAATATTATATAACTTGAGTCAATGGGGACATATATAGCATTTTAGCATGATTAGTCATTTATCATGCGTTCAGGTAAAGTGAGGTACCATCTATGGTAAAATTATGTAATATTACACTTACTTCCTCTTTGATGGGCTTCAGTCAAATTAGTGCAACATTCTTTCGGTTAATACATGAAAATAAAATGCAAGATTCTTTAACACGTTTAAATACCTGTAATAGTCAAGGACACAGGTCTGTGAATGAGATGGGATTTATGAACTAGTGACACATCTTACAAACCCCTATCCTGACTACTTATTAGCAATTATATACATATATCAATCATGTATATATGTTATGGCCCGACCCCATTCCCAAATTACTGAAAAACATAGGTAATCACAGATTACAAAGCTCACCTTGTGGCAGCCAAATTCAATTCAATCATATTTCTTAGTACATGTATATTGGCTTTTAAAGGCAAAATCACTCAAGTGGAAAAAGTCATTTTATGAAAGTATGATCAAAGATACATCCAATATGCAAGTTTGGTACATATGGCACTTATACTTTGCTCAATATTGGCTTTTAAAGACAAAATCACTCAAGCGGAAAAAGTAGGTCAAGGTCATTTTATGAAAGTTTGATCAAAGATACATCCAATAAGCAAGTTTGGTACATGTAGCACTTATACATTTGTACTTTGCTCAATATTAGCTTTTAAAAGCAAAATCACTCAAGCGGAAAAAGTAGGTCAGATGCTACATCCGATGCATGGGTCCATCTTGGCATCCAATGATGAATCACTTGTGCAAGTTTGGTTACTGTAGCATTAGTACTTTGTCAGATACTGAGCTACCCCAAACTTCTTAACCAAGTCACTCAAGCGGAAAATGTAGGTCCAGTGATTTTTTTCAGTAATTTGGGAATGGGGTCGGGGCCCGTGCAATTGGGAAAATTAACGACATTTGGGAATATTTTGGAAGTACTGAATATAAAGTAAAATGACAGTTAATACAATCAAAAGTTCAGAATTGAATGTTTAATCATATAATTTTCTTTTCAATATGATTTAATTTCTTATGCTGACAACAATATGGCAAATTATTAGTAAATTTGCTACTTTTGAACCAGTTAATTTCACTATTTTTGCTGATAATTCCATCTGAATGAAATTGGGAAATTTTAGAGTCACAATTGGGAAAAAAAGATACTATTTTTCATTGGGAATGGGGCCGAATAACGGCCCCAAAAAGGGGCAAAAAAAATCCCTGAGGTCAGATGCTGCATCCGATGCATGGGTCCATCTCGGCATCCAAAGATGAATCACTTGTGCAATTTTGGTTACTGTAGCATCAGTACTTTGTCAGATACTGAGCAACCCAAAACTTCTTAACCAAGCCACTCTGAGCTACCCCAAACTTCTTAACCAAGTAACTCAAGCGGAAAATGTATGTCAGATGCAGCATCCAATGCATGGGTTCACCTCAGCATCCAAAGATTAATCACTTGTGCAAGTTTGGTTACTGTAGCATCAGTACTTTGCCAAATACTGAGCTACCCCAAACTTCTTAACCGGACGTGGACACGGACGCGCGGGGGTATAGCATAAGCTCACTCAACTTCGTCAAGGTGAGCTAAAAATCACTGTTGGGACTAGTAACATTAATTTACAATTTTTCTTTTATAACAATGGAAAATTTAAAACATGGAGTATATATCATCACTTTTTTTTATTTCAAACATTAATTAATGAAATAAATTAATGCACCTGCAGTTTATACTATTTACATAATTTATTTTGATATTCTTGTTTTAAACTTTATCCAAATACTAAATGCAATTAGAAATACATTTTTTTTACTGCTTACTGAAATTGTGGAAGATCTATAGATACATGTATTTCCAACTTGTATTAGCCTTTACATTCGTTTGTCTCTTTTTGCATCAACAGTTTTTGTTTTTAATTTAAATTCAAAATTTTGAAAATTCAACTTCCAAAATGCTCTGATTTGCAAAAGACTGCAAACATGATTTAAAAATAACTGCTGTTACGTATGTCTAACTTGGCCTTAGAGGGAGGTCCATCATCTTTCTTTCTGAACCCAAAGTACTCCCAGACATCTGATTTTGTATTCCCTGTGAATGGAAAGATTTTTTCTTTTCCCATTTCTGTCACCTTTGCCGTTTTCGGCCATGTTGTTTCTAGTTTGAACTGTCGTTAAGAAATATGAGATTGTTTCACATGAAAAACATAGGTAATCACAGATTACGAAGCTCACCTCGTGACAGCAAAATTCAATTCAAACATATTTCTAAGTACATGTATATTGGCTTTTAAATTTTAAGGCAAAACCACTCAAGCAGAAAAAGTAGGTCGAGGTCATTTTATGAAAGTTTGATCAAAGATACATCTAATATGCAAGTTTGGAACATCTAGCAGTTATACTTTGCTCAATATTGGCTTTATAGAGCAAAATCACTCAAGCGGAAAAAGTAGGTCAAGGTCATTTTATGAAAGATTGATCAAAGATATATCCAATATGCAAGTTTGGTACATGTATCACTTATACTTTGCTCAATATTGGCTTTTAAAGGCAAAATCACTCAAGCGGAAAAAGTAGGTCGAGGTCATTTTATGAAAGTTTGATCAAAGATACATCTAATATGCAAGTTTGGAACATCTAGCACTTATACTTTGCTCAATATTGGCTTTTAAAGGCAAAATCACTCAAGCAGAAAAAGTAGGTCAAGGTCATTTTATGAAAGTTTGATCAAAGATACATCCAATATGCAAGTTTGGTACATGTAGCACTTATACTTTGCTCAATATTGGCTTTTAAAAGCGAAATAACTCAAGTGGAAAAAGTAGGTCAGATGCTGCATCCGATGCATGGGTCCATCTCGGCATCCAAAGATGAATCACTTGTGCAAGTTTGGTTACTGTAGCATTAGTACTTTGTCAGATACTGAGCTACCCCAAACTTCTTATCCAAATCACTCAAGCGGAAAATGTAGGTCAGATGCTGCATCCGATGCATGGGTTCACCTCAGCATCCAAAGATGAATCACTTGTGCAAGTTTGGTTACTGTAGCATCAGTACTTTGTCAGATATTGAGCTACCCCAAGCTTCTTAACCAAGTCACTCAAGCGGAAAATGAAGGTCAGATGCTGCATCTGATGCATGGGTTCACCTCAGCATCCAAAGATGAATCACTTGTGCAAGTTTGGTTACTGTAGCATCAGTACTTTGTCAGATACTGAGCTACCCCAAACTTCTTAACCAAGTCACTCAAGCGGAAAATGTGGGTTAGATGCTGCATACGATGCATGGGTTCACCTCAGCATCCAAAGATGAATCACTTGTGCCAGTTTGGTTACTGTAGCATTAGTACTTTGTCAGATACTGAGCTACCCCAAACTTCTTAACCAAGTCACTCAAGCGAAAAAAGTTGGTTAGATGCTGCATCCAATGCATGGGTTCACCTCAGCATCCAAAGATGAATCACTTGTGCAAGTTTGGTTACTGTAGCATTAGTACTTTGTCAGATACTGAGCTACCCCAAACTTCTTAACCGGACGCGGACACGGGCGAGGACGCGGACGCATGGGGTTATAGCATAAGCTCACTCAACTTCGTCGAGGTGAGCTAATAAAATCTGTGTAACTCTTTGTGAAACACGAATGCCCCCCCGGTGGCATCGTTGTTAGTATAAACACCATTTTCTATTAAGTACTAGTAGATGAAAGGTCAAGGTCACAAGGTTAAGAAATGTTGGTATCAATGGAAAAATCATGTGAAATGTCCAAGCCTAAGGTATCACTTACCATTCAAAAATTATAACCAATGTTAAAAGTTTTTGAAAAGTAGGTCAAAGTCAAGGTCACAAAGTTTGGTATCAATGGAAAGGTCTTGTCACAAGGAATACATACATTGTATTTGAAATATGAAAGCCCTATATCACTTACCAATTTAAATTATGGCCAAGCTTTGAAGGTTAAAGTTTTTCAAAAGTAGGTCAATCTCCAAGGTCAAGGTCATAAAGTTAAAATTTTGGTATCCATGCAAAGGTCTTGTCACAAGGAATACACTTGTGAAATATGAAAGCTCTATCACTTACCATTTTAAAGTTATGCCCAATGTTAAAGATTTTATAATAGAGTCAAAGGTCAATCTCAAGGTCACTAGGTAAAAAATGTTGGTATCCATGGAAAGGTCTTGTCACAAGTAAGGGTGAAACGTTTACCAAATTTCCTAAACGTGTACATGGAAGGCTGTAAACGAAACATAAACGTTTAAACGCTTCTTTGTATTTCTATTGTGAATAGTGATATCCATTAACAAGTGTTTATTTGCAGATGTGGTCATAAATTGACATCAATACGACTTAGTTATGCTTGACTATATTTAATACGACATGCTGATCTTTCGTATAGCAATAAAACTATCAAAGATTCAAAAATCCAACTGTTATTTTCAAACGTGCTTGAGCAATTCCCTTAATTCAAAAGTACAAGTAAGTTTAAAAAAACAGTTACTCCATAGAAGGTTGGAGACCGAGGAAATGGGCGGAAAAAGAGACGAAGAAATAGACGGCGCAGTGCAGAGAAAGAGACGATTTGGGTGGTGTCGATTTTATCGGAGACATCGGCTCTTTCTTGTGATTACATGTAATTTATTTTCACACAGATTTTCTTCCTGTTCCAAGCGTTTGTTTTAAGTTTGTCCACTGCGTTCGAATCAAGGGATACGTACATAACTCAGACAGCACATACTTGTATGTACATTAAATGTTTAATCAATTGACTGACTTCGTGACTTCAGGAAATCAATACTAGTATTGAGTTTTTAGATTAAAGAAGATCTTTTTATTGTATGTACAGTATAATCCGTGTACATGTTTAGAAATTACATAAACGTTTCACCCTTAGTCACAAGGAATACACGTGAAATATGAAAGTCCTATCACCTCCCTAAAAAGTTATGTCCAATGTTAAAAGATTTTTCGGACAAGCAGACAGACAGACAAACAGGGCAAAATCTATATGCCCCCGAATTAGATGGGATCGAACTCGCAACCTTCTGATGTTAAGTCCAACACGCTAACGAGTGAGCCAAAGAGACGTCCCATTGGCCCAGTCTAGTACAAGTGCCAGTTTACTACAATACCGGTAATAAAAACAGCAATATCCTGTTTTTTTAAATTCTAATTTCTCTAAATGCTTGAAACAGTTTGCTAAAATTGTGAAAAATGAAGTGAATTGGACTAAAACCAGTTACTTACAAAAATTTAAAATACTCATATTTTAAAACATGATAATTAGAAATAGAATTTAATTACTTGCAATATGTTCTCTGGTGTAATATCTGATAAACATGATAAAACAGATCAACAAAATTATTAATACGACACATGATCTGATAATCATATCTGAAGACAATGAAATCTTTGATCATGTCCAGACTTCAGTGTTTATCACAAAATGAAACGTTTATTTCTAAATGTATAAATCTACATTGAAACTATCACTACTAACATTCCTGTAAAAGAAATCAGTACTATATACAGGTAAACAGAAAGTAAAACAGTACACATGGTCAAATGTAATCAAAGACAAAGTACTGACAGACGTTATTTTACTTTGTGTCGATACAGCGAGAAATCAGACAAAATCTAATCGAGGAAGCCGACAAAAGAAGTCGAACGCCTCACTCTTTCAATCAATCTACGAAAGACAGAAGAACGAATAAATCTACCTGTGTACTTACGCAGTACTAACATGCACCGGAGACCGTTCAATTGACTAAGTACACACGATAAATTAATCACACTTTAGCGCAATTGTGTACAATACACCGTCCAAAGCGACCGCCTCACTGTGTGGATATCTAATTTATTACTACGAGATAGAAAGTAGATCAGATGTAATTTACTCTTTATTCAATGACTATGGGATGATTTTGGTGTAATGATTCAAATATCAAAAACACTATCATGTTGAAAATAATTTTGATGTCCATTATGGTATTATCTTTGCGATTAAACAGCTTGTATTTACATCTATATTCATACGCGTATTTTTAATTGACTGTGTGCCAAAATTCACTCTGTGACGTCATAGAACTGTATAGACGAATCCCGCTCCAAAAATGGATGGAAGAGTCGATGTCTGAAGGGAGTGTGGCTAAATAAAATTGATAGTTTGAAGTTTCTAATTAATTTGCAGTATTGAAATGGACTATTTTATTCATTCTATTGTTTTAAGATTTGTAGTATCAAATATATTGATCTCTTATTTGCTTTGGTGAAATTTTAATTAATTTTGTCTTTCTTGATTCATCCTTTCAGAATATTCCATTTGAAGAGTCAAAGGTTATTTGCAGTTTCGATTGTCCACAAACCCACGTGTAGGGTTTTGCACATGCATGGAAGCAACATAAAGGCATGGCAGTAAGAGTAGTATAGCTTTTGAGGAACAGCGTGGTGTACAGATCAGACGAGTTGCCTTTAACTTCTGCAGGATGGGTAAAAAAGGTGCATTTTATGTTTTTTTTCAGTTCTGAAGGGAAGGGGGGGGGGGTATGATTGATCCATTATTCATGTCATGATTATGACTGATATACAGGTAAAACAATAAAGACTGATTGTAAAATTATTTATTGGCGAAACACATTTTAATGTTCCACGTCCAGGGGATGACCATTCGTTTCTGAAAGGGGGGGGGGGGGGGGGGGGGGGGGGGGGGGGGGGGGGGCTGGCACTTTTCTGAAACAAATATTCGATCTGACCCAGAATTTTATAAAAAGATAAAAAGAGAAATAATCTGACTTGGTAACCTGAGTCAGGGGTATAACTTATTTCAGTTTTATCAAGGACTTATAAGCACAGTTTATTTTTTGTCACTGAAATCAGTTATTTTTCTTGCATCTTATTAGTCTAGATACATTTGTATTTTTAAAATCCCGTAAAATTCAAGATACAAAACTTTCTAAGGTCAAATGTGATATATATCATCCATTGCGTACAGAAAAGTTTGACCTTATCAGATGCAATATTGCATGGTGCCTCTTCAAAAATAAATGAAGGTCACAGCTGGGAAAAATCACGCTTGGTGAAAATAAATTTAACTGAAACAAGTTACTTTTAATATGTGAAAAAATAATCATAATAATCTAACTGGCTCTGCATTGAAAATAAATAATCTGACCTGAAAAATTTGCCCCCCCCCCCTCACAGATGAATCAAATGGTCATCCCCTAATTGCCTATTCTTTTGTACATAAAGGCCTAAAGGAGATATCATCTTTCATTAGAATTGTTAGACAGTCAGGGGCATCACTGATTTCAGTCCTCTTTGGAAATGACTGATACATGTACTTATAATTTATTTTTCGATTTCCTTTGTAATTAAACACGATCAAAGATATTCATTTTGCAAAATGATAGAAATCAGTCACATAAAAATGATTGAATCTCGTCATATTATAAAGTTTGTCCATTTGATTGCCTTTACTACACTATTTAGGGAATTCTAATTCCAAGGATTTGTAGTACTTTCTATTCTGCACCCAATGAACTCATAAAATGAAAACGTGCAGGAATGAATTTCGAGGAATAAGAATGCGCGCAAAAAGTATGGAATTCAGTCATTTGGAGGTAAAGCAGCAAGTAATGTCAAAATCAAAATTACTGATGTTAGTAATTTCTGAAAGAGTACTGAAATTAGTGATGCCCCTGACTGTTAGAGTTGAAACTATTACATCTGATAATCTATAAACATTTATTTGGGCATATATGCTATGAACACTGGCGATGATGAATGAGAATCATGTAAATGTACATGATATGCTTTTTTCTATCCCCCCTCCCCCCTTTATTAATTACAGGGAGTAAAATTAGCACTCGCCCAGTCGCCATTGGCGACCATTTTCACGACTGGGCGACTAAAACTTTGACCAGCAGTCGCCCAGATGGCGAGTAGGAGATATCGTAAATCAAATGTCGGTTTTCAATTACATAACACTTCTCTCTATACTCCATTGAGTGAGTACTTTTCACACCTTAACCCTCTGGCTGCGGTAGGGGTCATATGTGTCCTTTTACCGCTTGCTGCGGTAGGGGTCATATGTGTAACAGTTAGACAAATAACTCCGGACTGGACATTTGTCCGGAGTTCAGCCCCCTGAAGCACTGTAGGAAGGTAGGTTTTTATTATCAGGTGTGGTAGTACTTACCAAGAGAAACTTATTCCACAAAAAAAATTTCACCTGTGCCACCAGGTAAGGCCACCAGAGGTAATTAAAAAAAAATTTCCCACGGGAATTCCCGTGGGAAAAATTTTCCTGTCATTTTCCTGTCAAAATCCCGTGGGAAAAATTGGATTCCCGTGGGAAAAATTTTCCTGACTTTCATTTCAAGTAAAATACGGGAAAAATTTTCCCGTCATAGAAATTGACAGGAAAAAAATTCCCGTCATAGAAATTGACAGGAAAAAAATTCCCGTCAATATATTATGACAGGAAAAAAAATCCTGTGGGAAAATTTTTCCTGTCATTTTAAAAGACAGGAAAATTTTTCCCGTCTCTTTTAAATGACAGGAAAAATTTTCCCGTCATTTTTCCTGTCAATTATTAAACATGTGAAAAAGAATACTGTAAATTAAGATTCTGGTGATATTAAATCTGTAAATCATCATACATGTATATCAGTATATTATCAAAAGCTATGAATTATAGTATTTTAAAAGAATGGAAAAAACATAACAATCCACTATGCTTCATAGGCGAAAACAAAAA
Source organism: Pinctada fucata (assembly GCA_028142955.1). Classification (NCBI taxonomy): domain Eukaryota; kingdom Metazoa; phylum Mollusca; class Bivalvia; order Pterioida; family Pteriidae; genus Pinctada; species Pinctada fucata. The sequence goes on along the minus strand of AP027115.1, from coordinate 20,702,338 downwards.
CTAAGGATTATTAGCTATAATTGCCTTCTCCTTAAAATTTCAGCAAAAAGTAGAATTTGAGACATTGTTATGGTTCATGTACAGGTAATTAAATTCTAAAATTAAATGAAAATGAAAATAAGTATTCCTTAATATTGATGACCATACTAAACATGTGGAAACATTCATATTAAGGAATTGAGCAGTTATCAACAACCACACAGTAATATTTTTTTCATATGAATTTCGAAGTCCTCATTTTAAAAATTGCATTCGGAGTGTGAATTCTACTCTGCTAAAATATGCTACTATCATGTGTAAAAAAAATAATTCATATGGTGAATTTTTTTTTCAAATATGCAAACTTTGTTTTAAAATGCTAGCTTACCTGCACTTGAAGTTTATGGAGTATGCCTTTGTTGATACAACTTTGAAATGATGCCACTTGCAATTTATTAAATCTAATTAGATTAAGCAAGTGAAATCATCACAAGTCTACTATCTCTTTGTTCTTGGTGTTCCTTGTTCATTTTAGAAATTTGAATACACGTACTTTGCAAATGCAGGATTTGTATAGTCTTATAACATTCAGACAATCAAAATGAGAAATCGAACTACTTTAGGTAAGTATAGTTAATATTAGCTCTCAGTGCCATTTTTTCCATATAAATTTGGCAGTTACCAAGAAAAGGTTGTATCTGTGGATTAATAAAAGTCAACATCAGGACTGAGGAGTCTAAAGTGCAAGCCAATCAGAACCCTTGGCAACAATCATGATAAACAGTTCTTGTTGAGAAACAAAATCAAGTCACTTCTTTCTGAGAAGTTTGGTGAAATTATTTACTGAAGAGATTTCAAGGAATTCTTGTCAGCAGCAGGGATATTTATTACTAACAAACAGGAATATTGAAATGTTTCTAAGTGTCAATCATTCTGTCTAAATAAACCAAGAATTAAGCTAACAGTACATAATAATCATGATAAGACCTCACTTGTAAAAGCAATATACTTTCAAAGTTCAGTGTTTTATATTACAAAACATCTAATTTCAATAAACCCTAAACTGCTCTATATTGCAAAGTGTAAGTTTAAGTGTAGTTTACCTTATTCACGAAAATATTGTCAAAAGGAATCTACATGTGAAATATGCCCTACCCTCTACAATACTCTACATGGTTTTGTGTATTTCATATCTCCATATACCTTGGTTTCCATGGTCATGATCTTTGGATCCTATACAAATCTTAATTCTTATGTTAAATGTTATGGTATTGAAATCCATGTGCAGAAGAACAAGTAGTCGTCAGGACAAGACTTTGCTTTTTTTTATTTTTTGGGAGGGGGGGGGGGCTAATTAAACTCACTATAATTTTAGCATTTGACCTTGCTTCAGTGTAATGTCTCACCCTTTGCTCTTCGAAGTATTATTATAATCCATGCAAAAGGAAAACAGTTATTGGGTTTAACAATGTTTTTTTTTCATCAAGTACAGTGACCTTGACATTGAACATGTTGAAGGCATAATTTTGATTTAAGAAGATATGCCAGCATACCATAAGGAATTTAAGTGTCCTATGGACCTCTTCGGGGTTTCCATTACATTACATGCACAATGAAACCTGTGTTTGTGAAACATGAATGCCCCATCATCATCTTTGTTAGTATCAACATAATTTTCTGTTCAGCGGGTGAAAGTTTAAGGTCAACGGGTAAAAAATATTGGTATCAATGGAAAGGTCTTGTCATAAGGAATACACATGAGAAACGTCAACATGATCAAAGCCCTATCAATTACCAATCAAAACTTATACCCAATGTTAAAGTTTTCGAAAAGTATGTCAAAAGTCAAGGTCAAGTTCACAAGGTCATTTTTTTTTATATCAATGGAAAGGACTTGTCACAAGGAATACACATATGAAATATCAAAGCCCTATCACTTTCCATTCAAAAGTTATGCCCTATGTTAAAGTTTTTCAAAAGTAGGTCAAACTCCAATGTCAAGGTAAAAAATTTTGATATCCATGGAAAGGTCTTTTCATGAGGAATACACATGTGAAATATCAAAGCCCTATCCCTTACCATTCAAAAGTTATGGCAAGGTTAAAGATTTTCGGACAAACAGACAGACAAACTGACAGGACAAAAACTATATGCCCCCAAATCTTTGATTAAATATCAAAGCCCTACCCCTTATAGTTTAAAAGTAGTTCAAATGTCAAGGTCATTAATTCAAATGTCTTGGGAGTAATACTTTTTATAATGTGTGTATGAAATATTAAAGCCCTATCACTTATGCTTGAAGAGATATTTGCTTAAAGAGCTTCTTAATAAAAATGTACTAATGTAAAAAAATTGTATAAGGTCAATGTTCAAAGTCAAGGTCACTAGGTCAAATGTCTTTTTATCAAACTGTAGTACTTGTTATGGTGAATGTATCTATGAAATTTGAAAGCACTATCACTTAAATGTGAAAATATGTTATGATCAATGAGCGATATAAGTCCCCTACCGGCGGCATATATTTATGTCCTGCAACTCTGCCTATGAATTACTCCTCAATAAAACATGAGTTTTAATTAAACTCACTGTCTGTGCAGCTCAGTTCTGAGGTTTTATCTGCTTTATCGATTCGAAAAAGAGGTCAAGCGTGATGAAAGTTGAACTTGCTCTGTAACTATCCAAGACTAAGCTGAGTATTTAACCAGAATATCTCTATTTGTTGTAGAAAAAAGTCTGGAAAACTGACAAAAACTGAACTGTGCAAGACCTCAAGGGGCATAACTCCTCAAAAATTAGGTCAAGTGTGACAAAAGTCGAACTTGCCCTGTAACTCTCCATGACTAAGCTGAATATCAAATTTCACCTGAATATCTCCATCCGTTGCAGAAAAAAGTCTGGAAAACTGATAATCCGACATACGGACACGACGGACAGACAGATGGACATACAGACCGAGAGAAAACTAAGAGTCCCCTTCCGCATTGCCGGTAGGGGACTAAAAATATATGCTTTGAGAACTTCTTAACCAAAATATAACTAAAATGTAAAAGTTCAAGGTCACTAGGTCGAATGTCTTGGAATCAAAATGTAGTACTTGATATGATGATTATACATGTATGTATGAGATATTTTTATAAAAGCCCAATCACTTATACCTGAAGAGTTATCTGCTTTAAGAACTTCTTAACCATACGGACAGATAGGTTGTTTCCTATACATCCCCATCCCCCAAACTTTGTTTGCATGGGGGTATAATTTATTTTTAAAATATCAGCATCTGTAAAGATGATTGAGATATCCCTAAAATGTATTTTCATTTAAGTAGGTCAAACTTCAAGGCCAAGGACAATGGTCAGACTGTCATGTAGGCAAATCTCATGCGATATATTAAAGCTGTATGATATCTAGTATACTACATGTATTGACAAGGTTTCATTATCTGAAAAACATGTCTAGTACAATAAAATTTGTATTATAGATTGGAACATATATTTTAATATTGAAAATGGTATATCAAACTAGACTGTGTTGCCTACCATCTGTTTGACCCAAAGGATGAGACCTTGACCTTTATTGTGTGTTGAGTCTCCCCTCATAAATTAAGAATTGAAAGAAACTGACTGGCTTGCTACGCTCGCCAGATGCACCATATTTCAAACAATTTTATGCCTCCTTTCTTATCAAAATTGACTAAAAATACATTTCAGTACTGCCTTCATCAAACAAAATGGTAATTCATTGTCAGATAATTTTCTTTTTTTCTGTCCAGGGGTAGCGCTTTCCCCAGATCCCCACCCCTCACTAGGATTTTACTCTTGACCCACTGTGGTGGAGGACTTTTGATATATTCCATGCCCCATCTAAACTCAAATCCTGTATCATGTGTATCCGCCCATATTGGTGCATAGAAGTTCTTTATCAGAGGCATGGCTCAATAACATAAGAGGAAGATCAGCAAATCATTGGTTTAGTCTACCTCTGCGTCCTGCGTCTCTGATGCATAAAAATAGCCCAGAACCCATTGATTCCCGATCCCTGCATCCCGCCATACGCATTATTAGCTTTAGTATAATGCATCCCCTTTACTTCATGGTTTACATAAAAAACAAAAAAAGTCAAGAAACTGGAAGCGTATTAGCTGTATATTGTGTTTATGTCTCTTGTTTTGTCCGCTCTTTTAAACATTACAGAAGGTTGATCATGTCCGCATAAAGCAACTAAATACACAAAAATAGCAATCCAAGGAATGCTTGTGTCGCCTGCGAAGCGGTTTGATTATTATTCTAGAAAGTGGATCAAATTCTTGGTATCAGTAGAAAAGTCTTGTCAAATGAAATTCATTTGAAATATCAGACCTCTTAATTACAAATTAAAAGTTATGGTCATTCTTAAATTTTCAGAACAGAGTGTCAATCATCTAGGTCAAGGTCACTACGGAAAAATTGGTAACAAAAAGGTCTCATCATAAGAAATATTAAAGACCTATCACTTACCAATCAAAAGATATATACAACCTTAGAAAAGAAGGTCAAATAGCTAGGTCAAGGTCAAAAGGTTAAAAATTATAGTATGTGTAGAATGGCATTGTTACAAGGAAAATACATGTGAAATATCAAAGCCCTTTTACCTACCAATCAAAAGATATAGCCAATATTACTTTTCTTGAAAAGCAGATCAAATATCTAGATCAAGGTCAAAAGGTCAAATATTATGGTCTGTGTAGAAAGGTCTTGTCACATGGAATACACATGGGAAATACCAAAGCCCTATCACTTACCAATCAAAAGATATATCCATTCTTAATTTTTTTTTGAAAAATAGGTCAAATATCTAGGTCAATGTCACTAGGTCAAAAATTTTGGCATGTGTAAGAAGGTCTCATCACAAGGAATACACATGGGAAATATCAAAGCCCTATCACTTACCAATCAAAAGATATAACCAATCTTAATTTTTTTGAAAAGTAGGTCAAATATCTAGGTCAAGGTCACTAGGTCAAAAATTATGGTATGTGTAAGAAGGTCTCATTACAAGGAATACACATGTGAAATATCAAAGCCCTATCACTTACCAATGAAAAGTTATGGGGTGTGACACCCAAAGTGTGACAGACAGACAGACGGACGGACGGACTGACTGACTGACTGACTGACTGACTGACTGACTGACTGACTGACTGACTGACTGACTGACTGACTGACGGACAGACGGACAACGGACAAAGTGATCCCTAAGTGTCGCTATGCTTCGCAGGCGACACAAAAATATAGTTATTGCCACTTCCTTGTAAAACAGCTTCAGTGTAAAATCTGAATAGCTAGAATGGTCCTTTAAGAATTGCTATCAAGGTCATGTGATGCATTAAACTTATTAATGCCCGTTTGTGTGGGTACTATTCTCTCAGTGTTGCTTTTGGAAGGTAACACTATTCCTTCCAAAAGCAACACTATTAGTCTATGAGGGAATAGTACTCGTACAAACAGAATTAATAGGTAAATATAGAATATAATAGAATCTTAATGTAAAATTTGAACGAAATTCTGCTTATGGTTCAAGAAATACAGTCATGAGTAAAGTTTTGAAGTGTTTACCAAAGTTAAGGTCAAAGCCACTACATGTAGGTCAAAAGGCAGGGTTTTATGAAAAATTGTTGTAAACTTTAAAGAATCTGTAAGTGATACATGGAAGTTCTATCCATGACATTAACAAATTTAACAAAGGTTTATGTTATAAAAAAAAGGTCAAGGTTACTAGGTCAGAGGTCGAGGTCACAAATGAATGCTCTGATCACAAGGTGTTTGCAAATTAAGTTAAAATCCCTACCTCCCGAGGTTCCAAAGAAATAGTCATGGTTAATTTTTTTGAAAAGTAGGTCAACCTTCAAGGTCACTAGGTCAAGGTCACTTGGTCAAAAGTCAAGGTCTGAAATAAAAGGTCTTATCAAGATTTATCTTGTGTAAAGTAACTTATTAATTCTCTTCATAGTTTAATACCCGATGGCTAAAACATGTTCAGAAATTTCTATATCAAGGTCAAAGGTCAAGATCAAATTTTGTGGGTGCATTTGATTCGTCCCATCATGTATGGTTTCAAGTTGCTGTGCAAAGTGGTTGTCAAGAAATTATAAGAATGTGTATCAATTTTAACCAGAAGAAAGATATTAAATTGTTTATACAAGTATTAAAAAAAAAAAAAAAAGATCAAATTTTGTGGGTGCATTTGATTCATCTCATTATGGTCTATCATCATGTATGGTTTCAAGTTGCTGCTCTGAACAGTTATCTAAAAATACCCCTTAAAACGCAACACTTTAAACAAAATGTTGACGCATTGACGGACGGACAGACTCTGACTTAATAATTTCATTGACTAGATTTTCAAAAATTACTCTGCGTCAAAGTCAAGTGATAACACTGAATGTGCTAATGTCCATACAGCTCACTTCAGAAATTGGAAAATTGAAGTTGTCTCAACTTTGTCGGCATATTTTCAGATTAAAATATATATAGTGGGATAGATCTCAAACTCTCATAACTATCTGTGTATCTGTGCGACCAATATTATGCTCACAGTGAAAGAAAATAATTTTAGATGGCAAGGTTTTTATGTTTAATCTTTGCGTAACGTCGTCGACATTCTCCATAGACTCAGTGCTAAATATCAGCGACGTCACGCTAAAATTAACATAGAAAACTCCCTAGATGCATCTAAAACTAATTATTTCTTTCACCACATGTGAGCATATTATTGGTCGTAGGTACACATATCATTACAGTTTGAGATCTATCCCCTATATAAATTTTAATCACAAATTATGTCGACAAGGTGGAAAAAACGGCAATATTCCGATTTCTGAAGTGAGCTGCGCAGACAGTAAGTCTGTCTCATCATGTCCATCAAAATCATTGGTTTTCAGTACACTCAAAGATACAAGTACTGGTTTCAGACAATTTTAACTTTCCATTTCCTTAAAGAACTTCGAGAAGATGAAAGTTGCAAGCTAAAATGTATTTAAGTGGCCAAAGGGGGGGGGGGGTTGTTAATACAATGTAGATGTTAGATGCAAAACAGAGGAAACTCAGACAATAAGACAGTTAGATAATCATGTTTATCGCTTTATCGTGAAAACTATGTGATCGTTACGATAAATAAATGCTAACTCTTATGATATAGACTAAAGCAATCCTGCATTTGCAAAACGATTTCAAAATATTTCAGCTTCGTTCAGCCGCTCGGTCAGCTCGACATGCCTGTTCGCTCATCTCATCTCATGGTATCGTTCGTTCCAAATCTAATTGATAATTCCACGCCGAAAAAAGTCGGTAAGATTCAGAAAGGACGTCCCCGTCCCGTCAAAGTCCCAATGCCAGCAAATCTCCGTGTGCCGCCTACCAAGGCACACATAGACATAGATTTCTGTGTAAACATGGGCGGAATCAGGGGTGGGGCGGATCTTCGTACTGACCCAAATTTTTCCCCAAAACCCCATATTTTGGCCCTTTCACTAAGAATCGGCAAAATTCGCCCTTGATCCCCGGCAAGGGGCGCTGGATCCCCAACTAATAAAGCAAGCTACATTTTTTCACTTAATTGGTTTTACCATGAGCATGAGTGATGTAGAAAGTCAAAGTTCTAAGCAAATAGACAATGTAAGAAAACAAGACGTATGTAATGTCGATCTCTGCTACAAAGACAACCCATCCAACCCACTCTCCTGCTTTATTTCCACGCCGGATCGTCACATAATTTGTTATGTACGATTAGGCAATAACATTAGAAATGTCTCTTGGAAATAAAAGCTTCAGAGCCTATAGTGAATTAACACAATAGCTGCGTTGGGGGTGGGGGGGGGGGGGGGGGGCAAGGAGCAACCGAACAAATTTTTAATTTTTATATCAAAAACCAACTGGAATTACTTTCTGCTATCAAGACCTCACCTCCCCCCCCCCCTCGTTTTCTTCCTCCATTCCTCGAAGTGTCCGTCGTCAGCGGCGAGGTGTGAAAAGCCCGCCATGCTACATTGCATGTATATAGGCTGTGGGCGGAATCTTACTATATGGACTTGTTTCGTTATTTATCTACTCTTTATTTTTTATTATTATTTCTTTTTCGGGGGGGGGGGGGGGGGTAATATACCGATTGGTTTTTTCTGATGTGTTGTCTCTCTGGACTTATTTATTTGAGGAAGTGATTTTTATTTTTAAAATATGATTAGATTTTACATGTAAATTTCAATGGTTACAAGTGGTTTTCGACAGTTTTTCTCTGTTTGGGCACCTGGCAGCCCTATGTTACATTCGACCAATTGCCTGTTGCAGTTTATTCTTGTCAGACCATTCCCCATTTGGGATGCCTCATAACTCTTTCTACAAAATTTCCGATTCCCACTGCAAGAGTGTTGTATAATTATATACTGCGTGCAGGATGGTCCGGCTTTTATAAAGTGCCACAACACCTGAATGCCCTTGCCGTACCCACCTATAGCGCCCCCCCCCCCCCCCCCCCCCCCCCCAGTCTGGCCGTCATGAGATTAGTATTAGGGAGGGACGAGCGAGCGGATCTGATTTTCAATTTTCAACACATATGAGGGCCCCATGGATTGAACTCTGATAATCAATTAATCCCATAAACTGAAGAGAAGGGAGGGGGTTGTAGCTAAGATTGCCGAGTACTGAGACGAAATTGCGTAATCTTACATAATACAGTAGCAGGGCCTCGCAGCTTGACACAATTTACGACCCGTCCGTGTATTCAGAGAGGAAGGCAGGCTACATTGTATTTTATTTGCTTTACTGTTGTTCATTTTTCACTGATAATCATAATCATCGTCAGAAACAATAATTAGTTTACCATATTGAACAAAATGAAGATATCCAGAGAGACAAGCAAACAGTTACAATTATTTATATATACCGAACTATTTTCTGCTGCAATGACCCCCCCCCCCCTTTTTTTTTTTCTCCTTTCCGCGAATGAAATGGTCGTCACATCTGCTTGTTTTGTTAATTCATAACAATTAAAAAAAAAATTATTTCAGTTATCAGTTTTAGCCTGATACATGTAAGCATCAAAACATTGATATCGTAGACCTCCCCTCTACTGGAATGGACTCTTTCGCATATATACTCCTATCCCGCTAAGACTGTGTTATGTAAGATTACGCAATGGTCAGAGAGAAGCTACGTACATTACTAGTATATAGTTTGGTGTCATAATTATGTACTATGGGCGATTTTGATCAATTACCATATTCATTAGGACTACTAATGAATAAATTGCCGAAATTACATACGACATTGGCTTTTTTCTTTGATTAATATTTTTGGGTTCTTTTAATTTTCTTTCTTTCTTTTTTAGACCCTCTCTCTCTCTCTCTCCTGGAATGATCGTCAATTTCAACACGTTACGAATACCAGCTGCGATGCGTGAAAACTGTGTAAGATTACGCAATTTGGTCACAAGTTTGTTTTCGTTCCTTTTTTGTTTTTGCTACATGTATGTTTGTTTTTAACTTTTTTCTCAATTTAATTATTGTTAAACTATTAATTGTGAACAAAATAATGATACCCAGAATAACAACTAAACATAATTACAAAATCAGATTTATTTACATCAAGGATTTTATACGATTTATAAATAAGTCCTTCGATCTTTACATCTTGATCGAGTTATTTTCTTGACATGCCCGACTCTAAAATGTTTGATTCTGCAGTCCAAACTCGAATTAAAGAAATTGTCGTCACTATTCGAGAAGGCTTCATTTTGCAGTTAAGGTATTTTTGTTCTTCTGCCTTTTTTGTTTGTTTGTTTGTTTGTTTTTTTATTTGTCTTGTTTGTTTGTTTGTTTTAATTAACATGACTTTACAATAACGAGCAGCAATAAAAGATAGCTACAAATAGTATTGATATATAAATCTTGTTAATCTTCTTTTGGCCCGGGGGGGGGGGGGGGGTGGTTGGGGGATTGGTTAGGTTATTTTGCCGGCTTATTGTATCAATTATTATTATTATTATTTTTTTGCTGATTGGTTTTTTTCCAAGGGGAAGGTACGTGTTGGTTGATTTTTTTAAAGTTTTATTTTTACTCAATTATAAGCGTACGTGACAACATATAACCACAAAACAGTTTATATTATTTACATTCATCAAGTTATTTTAAATTATTTTGCTGCTAATGTATCACCCCTACCCCTTTCCATTTTCCTCTCTTCAAATGGTATGGTCGTCACTGTCATGAAGCACCGGCCCTCTCCTCCTTATCACTGTGTATAGCCGTACACCGGATATTGGTACTAATTGTCGGCGCATTGGTACTACCGAGGCGGTAAACAAGTATGACATAGGTATTACCTTTAGCATTTGACAATGATTTGTGAAGAAAATATGATCTTATATGGAGTGAACTTCAAGCAAATAATATTGTGATGGTAAACTCAACATCGAAACCCTCAAAACAAAGGATTTGATCGGACGATAATAGTAAAATAACACAAAATGGGGTACCTAGTACACATAAAATTGCACATGTATGAAGTTTATATTCTTTTTAACGAAAGAAAGTACTATTGCAGATCATGATTCTGTGCACAGTTTATGTAGAAGTTCATAACTATTAAATATTAATCAAGGGTAATGTAGAAATTGCATCTATATTTTACATACGAGCTCAACAAAGAAATTGTTTGTGTACGGCATGTTATTAGCTAACTGTACGGCGTGTTGAAAAAACAGGTACTAGGATTCCTTACAGATAAAAGCCTCAAGCTAAAGATTCATGCAGATAAACTTATAGTTTTAAATTTCTTTCTTTCTTTAAAGGTGTATATACATATGCGTATGAATGCTATAAAGCCCCAAAACCACGTGAGCCTCGAGTACTCGTAAGATATTACGTACACTTGTCTCGAGAAATTGTCATCTGAATAATTTGCATGGTCATCTACATGTTGACCCAATATTTTGTCGGAAGATATTTCATCGACCAATTTTTTATTGGGTGGGTGGGGGGGGGGGGGGATTGACTTTCATTTCCTGATTCGAAGCAGACTCGACAAGTTTCAACAAAAAGCCATCATTGCCCATATTTCGCGTCGACGAGGTGATTTATCGACGAAGCGCGATGCCTTGTTAGTTTTGAACTTGACTTTCATTTACTGATTCGAAGCAGACTCGACAAGTTTCAACAAAAAGCCATCATTTGATATTTATTTTTTTTCAAAACAATGACCCCCCAAAGATATAACTGAAACAAAAATGCATCGAAACATTTAATTTTTATAAGTACCCCAGATTTTTTCGACATCCTCTACTGGGCAGATGGACAACATGGACAAGTTACATTATACTTAAAATTGACAAAAGGAAAAAAAAGTATCCTCGTCCGGGATTTGAACCCACTCGGAAAGGTGTAAAATAAAATTCAGATTCAATGGTGATAACCACTACACCACAGAGATTCTTCACATACATGTGTATTTACTGAGTCAGATTTAAAACTTACAAAAATCTGATGCATACAAAATCAAATATTTACTAATTACTTCATAATAGTTTTCAAATATTTATACAGCCAATCTACTTCTGTCCTCTCGTCCGATACTATAATTACTTTTCGAACGATACTGTAGTAGAATTTCAAAAAAATTTCTAACGTCAGGGGATGTTTCAAAATTCTTTTCAAGGAACGGGCACATGCGGTCGCGCGAAGCGCCATCTGGTATCAAAATTGAAGTTAGCATTGACGAAGCAATAATAGCATCAAGACTAAAGGATAATGGCAGAAAGAAGGATGTCATAACGCATGGTATAATGACAGTTATGCATTGACGAAGAACAAATGTAAAATGCAGGGAAGCAAAATTACACAAAGAAGAAAGATAAAGTCAATTTGAAATGAAAGCAAGACAAATGAACATGGAATAATCAAACATTGAAGCAACATATCATGAAGCATGTAAGCTTTTGACCCTAATCCCCCTCCATAAAAAATGAGCATTTCTGACAAAGTCCGAAAAGATGTCATAAACACGTCAAAAATTTAACTTCGGGCTGAAACCAAAACAACAACACTTGTTAAGACATCCTTCTAGATCATCCAGATGCTTTCGATTTGTCGATATGTACTTCTGTTCTGAGAAGAAGTTTGTCAAAGGAGGGCGCCACCTTATGACGGAACCAGACGAAAAAAAAAAAAAAAAACAAAACAAAACAAAACAAAGCATATGTAGGGGACCATGAGTACTTCATTTCTACCAAGCTTCATTAAAATCCCTTCCGTAGATAAGATGTCCAGTTTGTATGAAAATACCCCCCCCCCCCCTCACTCTCTTTCTTCACATAAGAAAAAAAAATCATGAAAAATCATGAAAATAAAAATTTCAACCAAAATCAATATGAAACCACTCATTGCCTTAAATATGGCAAACATACAATTATTGAGGGCATAAAACCACATGTTTTTGGGGTAATTCAAAGAAACAGTTCTCTCTAGATCATCCTGATGCTTTCGGTCTTTGGTGTGTCAAAGGAGGGTACCCCCTGACCTGCTTTTGCTTGTGGTGGCGCCACCTGTTGACGGAACCGGACGAAAAACAACACCACCTGTAGTGAGCCATGAGTACTTCATTCCTACCAAGTTTCATCAAAATTCCTTCAGTGGGTCTTGAGATGTCGAAACTGTGAAAAGTTTACGACGGACGGACGACGCCACACTATGACAATAGCTCACTTGAGCTTCGCTCAGGTGAGCTAAAACCACTTATTGACATACAGGTGCTGCTTTCCACATGCAGTGGCGGATTCAAGGGGATGACGTAGGAGGCGCACGCCCCCCCCCCCTAAAATTTGCAAATCATAGGTAAAATTTTCCATATAAAAAAGAGTAAATAATTAATAGTAAATATTTACTACCTGTCAGATAATATAATTGTCTTCATCAATTTCAATTCTTTAATCAATTTCAGTCACGGGAATGGGTTCGAAAAGGCTGAAATGCGTTAGCTTCCGGGAGGCTTCGCCTCCCTGGTCATCCTATCAGACCCCTCGATCGCCGTTTTACGCCCCCTCTAACTCAAAGCTAGATCCGTCACTGACATGTGTCATAACGCCGCTATCATACATTTATGTATGTGCACCACAGTGCTGTCCTTCTCTTTTATTATAAATATTTTTTAAAAATACATGCATAACACGAAAATTACGTCTTATGACCTGAGTGTTATTCAATACACCAGAGAAATGAGTTGAGAAGAAACAAAGGAAATTTGTCTTTTAAAAATTTCTAGAGAGTAGAAGCAATGCGCGCATCCAGCTTTTTTTCACCGGGGGGGGGGGTCTAAAAGGCCGGGGGTCTAGGGCCGCCTTTAGGCCCCCAGTGGGTCCAGGACGAAACCCTGGTGGAGGACCATGGGCGAAGCCCCCTGAAGCTCATGGATTTCCTCATTTAAATCGTCTGTAAACAATGCGAACTGAATACCTTAAACTGAATATGCAAGCATATGGAAAGTATGGTAATTAACACAACTGATAAAAGTAATTTTAATATCAATTCAATATAAGTATGTCTTATAGTTGATGTATCCTTTCATACAAGAGTTTTATGTATTTGGCGAGCGAAAGCGAGCCGGAAAAAAATCCATATGAAACAATTTAATCTTATGTCTTATTTTGAACCCCCCCCCCCCGAGATCTGTCAGAGGTGGGGACCATGGTCCGTGGACCCCACCTCTGGCAAATTTCAGGGGGGGGGGGGTTGTTCCGGACCTCCGCCCCCCCCCCCCCTTCTGGATCCGCACTTGGTAGAAACAATAAAATTAGCATATTGGGGTTCTTGTCCTGCTGTGAGAACCAATGTTTTTTTAATACATGCACACCCTTCAACTCTTTCGTAACAACAATACGTGAAGACAGATGATGGATCAAGTGACGGACAGGTACACACATAGTAGGTGGATTGTCATCTTCGTTCCATTAAGGCAAGTCGCCGTACACTACCTATTTCAACATGCCGTACAGTAAATTCTTTTTCGTCCAGCAATATGCCGTACACCTGGCGTGTATCTTTTTGGGAAAAATACACGTTGTTTTTAGTAAGATCTTTACAAATCCATGAAATCATGATACAGTGATCAAATCGTAAAACATAGATATATTGCAAGTCTAGAAAAAAGTGCAATATGCGAATTTAAATCCAAATAAAGTTCTCAGTATGGAAAATTTTACGGTACTAGGTGATGCATTTTGCTTTAAAAAGTTAAAAAGTCTTCTACTTAGACATATCTTACTCATATAACTTCAAGGATGACTTTCTGTAGTAATGCATTATACAGTTGCTTTTGAAAGGAGCTGCCAGATTCAAATAAAAAACGATGTTAGAAAGGGACACTTACACCTCATTTGTTAAAATCTCTCGCCTCAGTAGTACCAATACGCCGACAAATAGTACCAATATCCGGTGTCGGCTATACACAGTGCTTATGCAAGATTATGCAATAGCCATAGCTTAGCATATTGTCATTCCATGCATGGTTGAATTCACAAACCGAAGGTACGCTCCTGTGTACTTGTCAAAACAATAGTCTGATATACTTTACAATAGAAATTGCTTTGTTCGATTTTTGGGTTCACGATCTATCAGGTCATCTGCGATTTGCAGTTGTCCGTTTGTAGTCGAAATGGTATCACGCAAGGTTCCTTTACTTATTTAAATCAACTGATATGGTTATATCATAAGCAGAGGGTCTCGACTCGAGGCGCGAAAGTGCGGGAGATGTTGATCCCACGCATAAAGGGGTTCCATGAGCCTCCCCCAGTGGCGGATTCAGGGGGGTGCGGAGGGGGCGCCCGCCCCCCCGGCACTGACCCAAAATTTTCCAAAAATAGGTATATTTTGGCCCATTTTCAGTCAAAATCGGCAAAATTCGCCCCTTGACCCCCCGGCAAAGGGGGCGCTGGATCCGCCACTGTCCCCTGTAAAAAATATTGCAGAGGTGCAATCGGAGCAGGGGCGGATCTAGACCGAGAACAGGCCATAATTTTATTCTTGAGTTGGTATTTTGGTAGTTACTAGTAAATACAAACATAAGAATAAAATTTTGGCCTGTTCTCGATCTAGGGCGGATCCAGAGGTTGAAAAAAAAGGGGGGGGGGGATGGGCCGACCCAGAACCCCAATTGCCGGGGGGGGGAGTACATACAAATTTTTATGGGGTTGTATCGACCCAAGGTTACAGTAAACAGTTTTTTTCATGACGTCATCCCTTGACGCGCACCCATAACCCAGCGTCATATAATACTATCATAAAATACATACCTATCAAAGTATATATATGGTTAAAAAGAATAAATCTTACACTTCATCATGCTTACACAAGATTATACCTATAACTTATAATAAGATGTAGAAATGTGCTCGACAAAGGGGAAAATAGTAAAAATTTGACGGTACCGCGGGGCAACTTCTATAGCGGAAACGACATTGTTCCGTAAATATTTGGGAAATGAAATTCATATCAAAGAAAGAGTGTATCTATATCAATAAAATATAAAAGTGAATTAGGGATTGACCGTGTAGTTAAGGAGAAATCAATATGACCACCAAATACACTGAAAATCATTATGTCCCTTTTGGCGCCCCTTACTGTGGTAGACTCCTTTAATGAGCCCCAGCTCATTGCCTATGAACACGTGTTTCAGAAAATGAAAATTTCCCATAATCTTGCAAATATCTTACAGATTTTAATGATACCTCATAATATGCCATTATTTTAATTTTCATGCATACAGTATGAAGATCAAGGCTCAGCTCTTATTATTAAAAAAATTGACCGGGACCGGGACCAAATCAGGTTAGAGATTATACGAAACTGTTTATTGAAACCCAAAGGGTCGATTCAAGGCACGATCGAAGTGCCGAGCTTGGGAGGGTACGAGACAATGAGATTTCATAACTTCTGACTATCCTTTAAGATTTCTTGTTGTTTGAAATTCTCATCAAGACACTACCGAGAGTAGCAATCCAAGGAGGGATATAACTATATCAAATTGAGGAAATATCATTATGTCTATGTGGGAACACACTATTATATATAATGTTTGAGGTACATTTTCCAACAATAAAATTTACTGCGCAGTATCCACAAAAAAAATTAAAAAAAATCACTGCGCACATGATTAATTATATATAAATATAGTGCAGTAGTCATTAAGCAAAATCAAATATTTTCAATATATTTCGAATTTGTCATAGGACAATATGATAATAAAACTGAGCCTGATAAAAAAAAACAAACCGCACACTGCCGGGGGGGGGGGGGGGGGGTATGACCGTCCGCTTAGATCCGCACCATTGATAAGATACAATAAGCAATGCATAAACCAAGAAGTTGTATACATTGACACGCCTTGTGAAAAGGGCGAAGTATTAGAACTAGTATGTACGAGGGCTGATTGATACGTTTTGAGTCTCGGTTTTCTGGGATGCAGAATTTGAATTTGATTGAATATCCACCTTATTCACCTGATCTTGCTCCATCAGACATTCATGTATTCCAAAAACTGAAAGCAGCTATTTCTGGCAACCACTTTCAGTCCGATGATGACTTCATACTTGTGGTGAATGACTTTCTGACCAGTCAAGATAAAGGTTCTTTAAAGGTCCTTAAACATCGATGGCAAAAGAGTATAGATACTGTTGGGGAATAATTACGTAGAAAAAGAATGAAAAATGTCTGATAAAATTCATATTCTTCAGTGAGAGGCTTACAACTTATCAATCAGCCCTCGTAGCTCTACTGATTGAAGACCGAGCTTATGACCCTTCGTCCATCAGTCCAGGGATTTTTCCACTTGTTTTGGGGACGAATTTCGGCCCCTTCTCAATGCCAAATTTCCTCTATTTTTCCCCCAAAATCACCCTGAAATTCCCAAAGAGGCATTATGAAAAAATCACCTGAGAAAATAAGACTCAAAACCTGGAAGTCAGCACAAAATGTCCTATTTCTAAGCGCATTTTTAAATGTTTTTGATTCATCCCTTGTTCAGTTCAAGCAAATCAATAGATTATCAGTGTTAATTAATGATACTTTAGGGTTATAATTTGGTGAGAATTTGTACAAAATTCTCTCAATTTCAGAAAAAATGTCGCAAATTTTCCCAAATTGGACAGGCACAGGCACCTTCCCCAAAATTAAAAAAAAATAAAAACAAAAACAAAAACAAAAACCCGTTCTCTGACTGTCCATCCGCCCGTTAGTCCTGCGCCTTTTATCTTGCTTTCACAACTGCTCTGAAATCCATGAATGACTTTAATTAATTCTTGTGAATCAATACTTTCTGGGTCTTAGAAAAATTGGGAGAGGTCATTTTCTCTTACGAAAGTCTATATATGTATATTATTTTGTGTGTACTATCCGAAACTATATGCATTACAGAAAACTTATTCTTTTTGCATTATGATTGGATTATATGACCTAGTAATGCACCATTTATGATCAAGAAGGGAGCTAGGGCATCTCCAACCAGACCCTGTTGCAGTACCAACAGCAAAACACCAAAACATCCGATGCGAAAATACAAAGACGAGCACAGCAAGAGACAAAAAAGAGACATTCGACACAAAAACATCAAACACAAAAGACCAATAGATACATAAACCAACGAGACCAATGGGTAACCGGTGCTGACATAGGATGGCAATGGTGTGTTATCCGGAATACGTGTTAATTAAGTTATACAATATAGGTTGAGCATTAAATCTGTGATGACTATGGACTATGTGGAAGGTTGTTTAGTGTCTAGTACAAAGAGGGGAAAGAGGGGGGGGGGGGGGGGGTCCTTGGGAGTCCTTATCTTGTCCTTAGGCATGTTAAACTAAACAAACAAACAAATAAATAAATAAATAGCCGGAATTAGCGTCTTGAAAAGTATTGGATCGATCATTTCTACGAAATCTTGTTTAAAATGCATCTATTCTGAAACTCAAAAAGGAATTTTAGAAAAGCGATTGTGTTCGCCTGTCGATGCGCAGTAATACTGCATACTATGATCCTAGCAATCTAGTATTTCGCAGGGGAAAAAATCGAATCTATCTCACCTCAGGTCTTCAGATCTCCCCCCCCCCCCCCCTCCCCGGCATCGAAAAAAAAAAAAGAAAGAAAGAAAGAAAAGAAGAAACAAAACAAAACAACAATAAAAAAAAAAAAACAAAAAAAAAAAAAAACAAAAAAAAAAAAACTTGTCTTCTTTTACTGAAGATGTATGAATGAAATCTGTGCTCACATCCGCGCGGTAAAATTAGCTGTGACAACGAAATCGAAAGTAGATCTCAAAATGTGACATGTCTATGAAATATTACCTTTTGTCGGTTGCAAACGTTTATTTTAGCACAGGTAATATGTCGTAGTCATTAAGCATCTCAATATGAGAAAGTCAACCTTGTAAGTATAACTCCTAGACGATGCATGTTACAAATGCAAAACTTCAAAATTTTAGCGAATTTCCTCTGACAATGCACATGCACATCAGGTCCTGGTTTGTAGAAGTATTATGTAATTTGGCACATTATTATATGCCCATTTCACAGTTATTCATAACTTCAAACAAGTAAAATGTATGAATATTCTACAATAAATTTGACCAGGTTTTCTATTTCTAATTTATTATTTAAATTTTTTTTCTGAATATATCAGTATAAGAAGAAAACTGCAGGAATTTTTCAGATTTTTCTATGGACAAATCTGACAACATATTTCCAATTAAAGCAAAACACAGTGACTTTCTGCAAGTTAATTTGACATTACTATTAACAAGTTGCACATACAATGCAATATGTGTCTTTGACGAGCACCCACCTACATGTACATTGCACATTTGTAAAAGTGTATCCATATTTATATACATGTACATTTTCCGAACTCTTTAGGAAAAGCAAATGTGCATACAGAAGATAACTGCAAATAAAATTCAAAAACATGAATTCTAACATTTGGCAGGTAACATTTGGTTTTCAATAATGCAGGCTAGGCTTATATTTCTATTTATCCTGCAATAAACTTTTTATACACTTTTTAATATAAATCATACATGTATTTTGTTAATACGTTATACTTCATTTACTATGAGAATCTTAATTTACAGTATTATTGTTAACATTTTTAATAATTGACAGGAAAAAACGACAGGAAAATTTTTCCTGTCATTTCATAAGACGGGAAAATTTTTCCTGTCGTTTAAAAAGACGGGAAAAATTTTCCCACAGGATTTTTTTTCCCGTCATGATATATTGACGGGAAATTTTTTCCTGTCAATTTTTATGACGGGAAAATTTTTCCCGTATTTTACTTGAAATGAAAGTCAGGAAAATTTTTCCCACGGGAATCCAATTTTTCCCACAGGATTTTGACAGGAAAATGACGGGAAAATTTTTCCCACGGGAATTCCCGTGGGAATTTTTTTTAAAATTACCTCTGGTGGCCTTACCTGGAGACACAGGTGAAAATTTTTTTGTGGAATAAGTTTCTCTTGGTAAGTACTACCACACCTGATAATCAAAACCTACCTACCTACAGTGCTTCTGGGGGCTGAACTCCGGACAAATGTCCAGTCCGGAGTTATTTGTCTAACTGTTGTGTCCTTTTACCGCTTGCTGCGGTAGGGGTCATATGTGTCCTTCTTTAGTTTTCGGCATTAAAACTCCTCAAATTCGCTTGTTTCTTGACGGATTTTGACAAATTTGGTATCAATGGAAGCAGAAAACTATCATCTACAATCTGATGATAATAAATACCCAGTAAGATTTATCGTTAAATTTATATGTGCAAAAATATCCCATAAATGGGACACCCTGACTACCGCCGTAAACGTTTCGTATTTTTAACGTCATCATCGCAAATTCAACCGCGTGTTGCTTTGAAATAAAATCAAGTACAAATACATTAGTTAAATGATCAAACAGAATATTTCTTTGAGATTTTAGCCATATAATAGATAAAATATTTCAAGTTTGCTATCTCTAGTTATCTTAGGTAATACGAATTTTTCTACAATTTTGTCAACTATAGTACTTTGCAACGAAATTTTATCGAATAAAGTTTCTCTATTTGAAAACTTTGAGCGAGTGAATTTTAGTTTTAACCCTCCTTTGTTCAAAGATATATCTATTTTATAAATAACTGCACGCATTATCGAGAACGAGGGAGGTGAATGACGTCCATTTATTGACTGGAACGTCAAAATGTTTAAAAACGTTTACGCATACTTTTTTCCTTTTCTCTTATTCATATTCCCGTATCTCTTAATAGATTTATGGAACCAGAGATGAAATTTTGCACAAAACATGATATCTTTTTAAACTTTGACTTGAACTTGAACATTTTTTTGCAAAACTATGACAGATGAGTCTATAACAGAAAAGGGCGAATAATAATTGGCCAGGGATATTTAGAATAACACGTGTTACTTGTTTATTTTTTCAACATATTTTACACTTGTTTATTTTGATTTTAATTCCATGATAATCTATAAAATGAATATAGTTGTGTAAGGGAGAAAATTATTCATCGTTCATGAGAGTATTCTTCCTTGTACCAGAATTAAGAAACTTCCGCCGAATGTTAGGCGGAAAGAATAATCTCCACTCAAAGTCAATTGTGGGGGGGGGGGGGGGGGGGGGGGGGGAATGGTTATCATGCAACCGTTAACATTTTCTTAGTTTGCATACATGTAAATCAGAAATTCAGAATTTATGAGAAATGCATGGGGACAGATCAAGACTCTCTCAATTCTCTGTGGTATGTTTTCCTTTTTTGCTTTCCAATGTTAATTTCTTTTGGAAATAAAATTGTTAAACTACATTTGTGCATGTAATACAATCATGCATATTTAGATGAAGGAGCTCTACTATCATGACTATCTTTGGTAACCGAATACCAAATAACGCACGAAAATGGATGATATTCAAACTAAAGATACTTGTAACAAATATAATATTGTTTTAATTAATTTACATGTACATTCCATGTGATGAAAAAATCAACATGAATAACATTGTCAGTCCGTTTATTTGCGAATTTATATGAATTTGTGAAGACGGAGATTTTGGAGAAATCTTGTACAGATAATATATAGGATCAGGGAAAATAAGGCAAAAGGAGGAAAGGGATTTTTAGATAAGATACCTCCTAATCCGGGTCAGCAAGAACGATAACTTTTTTCCCATTAGATGTATAAAGAATAAGGTTATCATGTTTAGAATTAAAGCACGTCAGAAAACTCTCTCTCTCTGAAAAGAGTTTTTGACGATCACAATCATTTTGCAGTTTATCTTTTCTATTTAATTTTTTCGAAATATTGCGTATACGCGAATGTGTAATAGTATTCCTTCTCCCTTGACCTTTAGAATTGTCTTCGAATTTTGTTTTGATTTTTTGAGTCATATATTGTAGCAGGAGTCGAATATACATGGATAATATCAATACAAGTCCATATCCTCATCACTCCTGGTCTCGCAAGTCATCCCAGCAAAAGTTGCACGTGCACTCGATAGTTGAGTCTCTGGATATGCTCCTTAATCTGACTTGGACATGTTCCTGATTCTCCAGTTTAGTCATAGAAAAGTGTCTTCCTAATTCTGAAACGTATTTGATTAACCCCCCCGCCCCATTATTAGCCGACAACAGGCGATTTGTCTCTACATCCTTTTAAAAAACGCCGCTTATTTCCCGTTGTAAAGCATTAAAAAATCCCTATATCTAGAGATGTCACCTTCTTTGTAATTTCTTTCAGAAGGTCCCCCTTTTTAAACATCATTGAGAACCATGTCCCCTCCCTCAACAACAACAACAACAAAAAATCCCAGGATCAAAAACCTTACATCTTAAATTTAAGTCTGACAGTTGGCATCTGCAATGGTATACTGACAACAGCATGACATGAAAAAACATTAAGAGAGGGGAAGGGAAAGCGTTTAAAAATGTAAAAAAAAATGTTTCAGTACACATTAATGATTAAAAACAAGACGAAATATCGACATGATAGTGTTTCTAAATCACAGTCAAGTGCTCGATGTCACGGGTCTACAATCGCATCTTCCTTTACTTAAAGGAGCTCGAAGAAGCGTACATAATTGAGGGTTGTTTTTTTTTTATTTATTTCCTTTATTTATACATTAATATTTAGCTACAAAATTAACTAGTTTACAATGTTGTCCTATGTTGGTGTCTAGCTCCTGTGGTTCTGAGTGAATGTAATGAAAAAAATAGATAAAAATAATGCAATTCAATTATGCAATCTTAAATCATACATTGTACAATTTATGTACATTGTAATAAGTTTTGCAAATTATGTTTGGACTCCCATAAATGTTGTCTGCATCAAATTTCAATTTTGTTTCATTTTGAAATGATAGAAGAGTTTGCATATTGTATAGTAGATGATTTAAACAAACAAAGTGGCTGGGACAGGGCTGTGAACTAGTCCGAACTAGTCCGTAATAGGTATTAAATAAATGTACATGTATTCATCATTTGAATTCTTTTTTTAAGATTCCTGGCCCCTTCTTTGCATTTCAATTCGCTATTTACGTTTTTGCACTAGATAAAATCAGCAAGAAAAAAAGGTAATTTCAGACGTTCTTTCGAAAAAATTTGTCGAAAATAAAAAAAAACTATAGGATACTAGAAAACAACGGTATACATATATGACGACTTAAAAAAATGTTCCATTATTTAATCGAGTATCAGTGTATCCATAAAAGAGACGATAAAAGTGTGTACGATTTGACAATGATTGTGTCAGTGATTCAAAGCATAATAGGATCATACAAACAGGCTAATTCAAAATTGACCAGATAGAGCTTAAAACATTTCCCAAACTGAAATTTATTAGACAAAGATAAGGCGGAACTATAAAGATTAAGAAGTACGAGACGATTTTCCCTTCACTTTCATTTCGACACAAATGGTAATCAGGCAAATGATAGCATACAAACGATCTAGTTTTTCTAAAAAAAAAGTGTCATTTATTTATCATTAAAATTGTGTGTATTAGATTAGAACTACAAACAAACTGTAAAAAATTCCAGGAAGTTTTGTTACTTTCGTCATAGATAGAAAACCTTAAAGACACAATGTATAAAGTCTTCTGTCTGTAAGTTTGTATTTTCTCTCCCCCCCCTCCCCCTTTTTTTCTTTGTTTTTTTTTTCCTGTTTACAAATTATTGGAAAAAAAAGACATACACAGCATGCACATAATAAACGGAAATCTAGAGATGAATTGTCGTGAATTGAAGTTTTAATAATATTAAAAGGACGAAGTGATGAAAATTGTGAGAATTTTTTTTTACAAAATCTAGTGAGAATTTCCATGAAAAGTTTCAAAGATTATTTGTAGCAAAATTCTGCCATCGTCTTCTGTGAGAAAGATATGAAATACATGTACTATATTATGATTCAAAGATGAATTATTTGACTCGGCTTAATTTGAGATTGCAGATACAGTTCCTTTTTACATATTTCGTTGCGTTTCTGATGCTTTTGACATCTCTCGGGAAATCTTTTCCCGTTTCATTTCCCATTGTAAATCCAAATAAATTCGTAAACAACATTGTATGTTTCAAATTTATCTTCTGAATTTATGGAACTTAAAAGAAAAAATCGATTTGTCAGTGCTGTATCCCTGTCCTGCAGCGTAACACTTCTTTTAAACCTGGCGGGAAGGACGAACGTCGTTTTTGCTGCGTGACGTCAAAATTTCTCGCAGTGACGTAACGATATTTGAACAAGGTTGTCGCAGTCAGAGGGTTAAAGGTAGATTTAACGAGGCCGAGTATAATTCGAGTTATCGCGCTTTGCGCACTTCTTGCGCATCGACCCCATTTCAGTTAGTTGTTAACGCGGTAGTTTCAAATAAGCTCTCATATGAATAGAAAACATGAACAAAACCAACATAATCGTATTCTGTGTAATTTAAATTAGAAAAATGACATTCCAAAAGTTAAATAGAGTACAGGTATCATTATTTCGTAAATACGATCCGACATAGCAGACGATTTCCGGTAAATGCTATTTGTAGATGCTTGATCGCCTTTTTAAGCCCAGTTTCCAAACCCCGCTTCAGGAAACCGATATTCGCTGGTAGAAAACTAGGCAGAAGTTAGAAGGTAACTTGAAGTATCTACGTGAGTAAAAAGGGGCTTCGCTGACGCTCCACTCACATATAGAAACTTCAAATTACTTTTTAACCTCCTACGAATGCAATAGCCTCGATAGCGTAGTGGTTAGCGCGCCCGGCTTGTGTACTCTTTGTTAAAAGTATGGGTTCGAGCCGCATTCGTACCACACATTTTTCTGTTCAGCTTTTTTATGATGCTTCTTCACAAATTAGACGAGCAATAAATATTGCCATCTATTGAATAATACAAGCTTGCCTGACTTAACAATGTTCAGCGTCTTTATTTTCTTTTTTTTTTATAGTTAACATGCACAAGTTTTATACTCCACCGACCCTCCTTAACCAGTAATCCGCTACATATTGTCTTGGTCGGGACTATGAGAAAATAAAACAAACTGGACCGCCTATGTTGCTTGACCTAGTTATGCAGAACATGGTCAAAAATCAGAATCCTTTAATCTTGACTGTCGATATATATGAGTCTATCTAACCATACACTTTGTAATGTATACTAAGAAAAAACAAAAACAAGAAAGAAACAAAGAAAGAAACAAAAACAAGAAGAAACAAAACGAAACAAGAAATGCATAATGTAAACAAATCCGATACTCGTCATGGTCATTCATGAATTACTTGACCTTTAGGAAAATTCAGCGTTGTCGTTACTATTTTCGAGAAGTATATGTTTGTGCTTTTCTACTGGTCATGAAAATGTTATTTCTTGCTTCAGATTGCAGTATTGAATTGATCAGATGAAACTCGGAACAACATCGTATTGACCGTCAACTTCTACAATACAAATCTAATATGTTCGATTTCTTAAAATTGACCAATAACTGTGGGAAGAGAAAGACAAACCTCTGGGATCCCCCTACGTCAAATTGCATTTAGCTCGAAGTCTTAGCATAGATACTTGTAACCACCATGTCTCGTGCTCGCTGATCTTTGAAAATTAACAAAGTTTGAGCAACAATGCATCACATAAAAGATAAAAGAATAAAATGAGAGAAAAACATAAATAAATAATTCTAATATGACTTGATTCTTTTTCCCTATTAAGACAACAGACGCGAGCCGGGCTCTATTCTCCAATATAGGCCCCATAGCGAGAAGCCACGCCTACCCATTTTCTGAAAACAGATAAACCGGCGGGAACTGGTTTTTACCAAGAATCGATTTTGTCGTAAGGTCCAAGTTTGGTCATCATTAGAATAGAAATAAAAAATGACAAGCCGGGCTCTATTGTCTCATAATGCCCTCGCATCCTCAGCCAATCACATTTATCACCTCGCCGCTGGCGCGGCTCGGTAATAAATGTGATTGGCTGAGGACGCTCGGGCATTATGAGACAATAGAGCTCGGCTTGTCATTTTTTATTTCTTAAATAAATAATGTCCGCTGATGAAGGCCTAACATGGCCGAAACGTACGGCAAAAAGAAACCAAGTGTTTTTATTTAAATAAATAAATAAATACATTGTAAACAAGAGATTCGTGCATCCATAGGAAAAATCAAACAAAAACGTACGCGACTTCAAGAAATGAATAATTTACGGGGAAAAAAACGACGTAACACTACTTGAAAAAGGATACTCCCCTCCATATGAGCTCAGCGGAGTCAACAATCCACAATGATATACACATGGATGTGACATCGCGCTCCAGCCCCCCCCCCCCCCCCCCCCCCCCCCCCGTCCTTCTCATAATCAGCGGATATAAAAACAATAATACTAATATTTAAAAAAAATAAAGAAATAGATAAATAAATAATATCTAAATTAATAAACATTTGTTTTTATAATCGATGTTTTTTTTTCCAGTCCATACCGTGAATCATACAATCAATATGTATACGAATTTTCCTTCCCCTTATTAAAATACATTCATTTTATTCGCAGAATATTCTATAATAATATAGTCTACACTCTTCTCCGAAAACTTATCACTTACATTTTGTAACAATCAGTGTTAGGCCATTCATATTTCAATTTTCTTATTATGGATCCGCCGAATTAGTGATTGGCCAATAATCATGATAATCAGTTTATATAAAAACCATATATAATTCAGTTCTTGTATTCATTTCTGTGTGCCAATGTCACATATATTAGAATTTACATAAAACATTAAGTCTTATATTCAATATTTACAAAAGGTGTGAACAGATACAAAAAAAAAAAAAAACATAGTAAACATGTTGAAGTAAAAAAAAAAAAAGATAGCGAGAAACAGTGGGCAACCGGAGATCAGAGCCGGGTCTTACGTCCGTATCGTATATTTACGTATATAGAATATAGAAAGGGTCAGGAACAGGAAGCTGATGATTTTTATTTTATTTTTTTTTTTTTTTCGTTTTTACTGGTTCTTTTTTTTTCAAAATGCATCCCTTGTCGGGCTGGACTCTCCTTTTTTCGGCGAAAAAAATCTAGATCCTCCCTTCACTGAGTCCTTCGTGCACAAGATAACTTACCAGTATTTCCAAATGGGAGCGACAGTTACAGGATCATAGTCCAAATTATAAAAGTTATAAGAACAATTTTGTTTGAGTGTTGTTGAACATGTCTGTTTCATATAAATTTCTACTCCGAACCAAGTTAATCTTCATGAATCTCGGATGCGAAACCGTCCTACTCGGTTATGACGTATCGTATTCAGGCGCGGGTCTATCATTTTACCTCAGAGGGGGTACACAACATACTAATTAAACTTAGCCTTCTCGTACGACATTTTTATGTATAACAAAAAATCAAGTAGGAAAAGGTGCCATTTTGCTCTATGACACTTGCCTCCTTTTCACGGCAAATATTGCCTTAATCAATTACATGTAATTACTTATATTCCAGATGCTTTGTGGTAGGCGATTAGCTGAACTTCAAAAGTTTCTATTTTTTTTTTACAAAAACTGAGACGATTCCTTTGTTGTACATATGTCATAGAGGGCAAAATTCATTTATTGCAAAATATTTCTTTATCTAACGAAACTCGAAGAAAGAAAGGTTTTTTTTCTTAAGACAGATATATTCTAAAATCATTTGATTAGATTTGGTGTGTAATGTGCATATAAATTGCATCTTATATACATCGAAAGTGACCACACGAACATCCAGTAACTTTGGTGATAATTCCATTTCAATTGGATCCATTGGGGGAGGGGGGGGGGGGTAAGCCCTCGGACTCTTCGGGACTTTTACTTTAAGCCCCGTTTACACTGTCTAAGTTTTCTTGTACAAGAAAACTTGGTCAAAGTTGTTGACGCAAACTTTGATAGTGTAAACGATCCAAGAAAACTTTGATCTCGTGACCTTGACCTAGATATTTGACCTACTTTTCAAACAATCTAAGATTCGCTATATCTTTTGATTGGTAAGTGATAGGGCTTTGATATTTCACATTTGTACACCTTATAAAAAGACCGTTCTAAACATTCCATAATTTTTTACCTAGTGACCTTGCCCTTGATATTTGACCTAGTTTCAATAAAAAAAAATCCGCTTCGCAGCCGACACAAGCATTCCTTGGATTGCTATTTTCTTGTACAAGTCGCCAAAGAACTTTGATATTGTAAACAGACGACTTTGTCCAAGAAAACTTTGACCAAGTTTTTTGACGGACTTTGACCAAGAAAACTTTCATAGTGTAAATGCAGCTTTACACGAGCTGTTTCTATTTTTATGACTGACGAATAATATAGGGCTTGCATATTTCACATGTACATACGTACATTCCTTGTGACCTTTCTATTGTCTTATTGGTATCAAAATTTTGACCTTGTATTGAATATTGAAGAAGGGGATGGCAAATATGGAAACTTTACGAAGCACAAGAATTCAAAATTGTGTAAAAAAGAAGTGTTCCATATCTTATATCGGAGAGAAATTTCCTTACATGAATTTAGTGCACTATATATTTTCAATTCGATAAAGAATGTCTCGTCAGTGAGGCTAGAGGTCGAAGTTTAAATTGGAATTCAAAAAAATATTTTTTTTTTTGTTTGAATTTAATGATTATTTAGAAATTATCCACACTTAGTATAATATAAAG
Source organism: Pinctada fucata (assembly GCA_028142955.1). Taxonomy (NCBI): domain Eukaryota; kingdom Metazoa; phylum Mollusca; class Bivalvia; order Pterioida; family Pteriidae; genus Pinctada; species Pinctada fucata. The sequence continues at coordinate 20,674,155 of AP027115.1, read as the reverse complement.
AAAATGAAACGATCTAAATTATTTCTAACAACGTAAATGACACAAAAGATAAATTATGAACACAGATCTCTTATTAAATAGCAAATACTTCAGGTTGTCAGATACGACTTTTGAGACAATCCCCATATTTTTATGCCGAAATACATTTATCTTAATTTGAATAGTATCATTGCACAATGTAAGAAATATACTGTGGGTTATCTAATATCAGAAAACTTTCAAGTACCAAAACTGGTCATGGAATGTGACGTTTTCGTATAATTCAGATAAAAAAGTCAAAATTTATACTTTGAGACGGTCCCTAATTAAATGTAAAATAGAGAAAACCCCTTCAACATTGGGTCATAATGTCAAACATTATTATTACAATCACATGTATCAGATAGGCTCAAGAAAAAGGCACTGTATGAGGTATAATGAGGACAAGTTCATCCCATAATGCAAATATTATACCTATTACGGTTACTTTGAAACGGTCCCTGAAAAAAACTAATCGGTGACTTGATATTTTTATTTGATAAATCTGAAGAGTATTATTGGACATATTGCTGATATAAATTTAATAAAAATCGCCAGGGCACAAATATGAAAAAAATGATAAAAACCTTTAATTCTTCTAGAAATCCAATATACCCCCATAGGGAAACGACCGAAAACTTTGAGATGATCCCCTGAAAATCCCAGACGGTAAATTTTCAAACTTTTTTTATAAAACAATCCTCACATCATAATTTATTGATGACTTAAATTTTATCAAAATCGCCAGGGCAGAAAGTATTTTTTTTCAAATTGTACTCGGCCTCCTTAAATCCGTTTTGCATGACTGGCTACAGTTGGGAGCTCTCGAGTGGCCAACAATGGGATTGAACTTTAAAAGTGACCATGTTACCAGTATGATAAGGGGATCGATAGCAGACGATTTTTAAAGACTCTTTGAATATGTAGAAAAAAAAAATGAAAAGAAGACATCAGACATTTGGTCAACAAAGGATTTACAACTTTATTAGTTTAGATGTAATAGCAATTATATATAATCAGCAACCATATTTCATCCTACGCATTTTCTTCAAACCGAATGGCGATCAAGCGCGAATTCACAGGGTTGGGACCCCCTGGAATTGCCGAAAATTTTCAGGGTGGAGGGAGGAGGGGTAGAACCCCTGGAATTTGTCCCCAAATCCTTGTTTTTCAGGTGAGTGGGGAGGGATGGGACCCGACTGAATTTGCCTTAAAATCCTTATTTTTTTCAATTTTTACTTAAAATGAATGCCCCCTAAAAAAAAGTTGGGCCCGTAATTTTCTAGCTGGGCCCCTAAATTTCATTTTCTAGGGGCCCAGCTGGCCCCTAAGTCCTGCAGCCAATTTTATTCCCTGCCCCTTTCCTTTTTTGTGCCCCTATATTGGCTATAATCAAAGAGTTTACCACATTTTGACCTGTCTTTTTGTACGTCCACAAAAGTCTTTAATCTTAGCTACATGTATAACAACTGACTGGTAAATCATTGGGCTTTCATATTTTTCAAATTGTTTCATTTAAATTTTCATTAAGTGTATTTATTGGCTTGAACAGTAAATTAACTTTTACTACTTAACCATAATGTTACGGTATACATGTACATGTAAATTTATATTAATATAGTAGTATGCAATTCATCTACATGTATAATTAGGTTGAATTTATTGTAGGGAACAAGTTGGAGGTGCTCGTCTCCCAAAAGAGACGATCAAGTATACTGAAAAATCCCTCACCTCAAAAATTGGAATCATTTCGAGAGATTTCAAGGGAGGCTGCTGGAACACCTAAACTATTCACAAGAAGGAAGAAAACTCTTGTCCCTCGGGTTTGTACATTTGTAATTAGAACTATTTCATGTTGCCTGCAGACAGTCACAGAAGGAATGTCAAAGAGAGATAAATCTGTCCAGGAAGTCTTGTTCATACATGTAGAACTTTATAATTTCTTTAAAGTCAAAGTGACAAAAAGATAATAATTAAGAGGCAACAGAATATACTGAATATGAAACATTAATTTTTCACTGAAATGAAAAAATTAAACTTAAGCCAGCTGATTTAATTTTCCTCTTTCAACTGAAAGGCTGAAACTATTACGCAAACTTTTCTATTGATGGGAAGATATTTATCTGATGTTCATGACATTTTTTTTTTGTTTTTTTGAAGACGTAAAGTAAAAGTTAAGTGTTCCAAGAAAACAGGAGATACTTACTCTCCCTGTGCATCAGGAGCCTGTTTCACAAAAATACTTTCGAAAATTTTTAGGAATTTTTGTAACTAACTTTCATCATCAAATAAAAGCTTAAAATCTTTTTCACTTTTATTTTTATGTTGTCCTTTCTAATAGTATTTCTACTTACTAAATACATGTACAAATTCAGAAACAAAATGTCACGAATTTTAGTTTACAAGAAGTAGTTACGAAAATTCCTTGAATTATTTGTAAGTATTTTTGTTCATGTTGTTAAAAGGCACCTGATCTTGCCACAGCTTTTTTCTGCTCTTTCTAGGGCTGAAATTTGGCCGTACTCTCAATGGCAAATAATTTTTTTTTCTATTTCTAGTCAGAAATTCCCAATTATAATCATGAAAAATAATTCGCAACAAATGGTGAACATGAAATTTACAGGAATTTTATGAATAGAAATTGCGTCAAACATGAAAACAAAAGCTATAAACATAAAGTAAGATAACAAAATCATGAATATATAGAACATGTAGAATGTTAACTTCTCCATGCATAAGGATCACTTTATAAGACATCATTCTTACAAAGCTCTTTGCTGAAAATTTCCAGTTTTGAGCAAAATGACGTGAAATTCCTAAATTTAGCACCATGGGCCAATTGTTCCCAAAAGGGAGAAAAAAGCCCTTTTCCATTTTTTTAAGGCTTTGTATGTCAATTGAATATGATTTAACTCAGATTTTAATTCCTGTTCTGCATTCACTCTGTTATGTCTAATTTAGGAAAAGCTGTGGAACAAGCTGTCAGAGGTGGTGGATAAAAGACGAGTTCGCTTCTCCAAATTTGTCTCTGTTGCCAACGAGGCTAATAAAAGGAAAATTTCTCCTGGAACAAAAGATGGCAAAGGTGAGTTCCTGAAATGATGAAAATGACAACTGGATGACAGAATGGCATGACTAAATTTTTGCTAATACATGTTATAAGCCTTTTCAAATATTTACATTACTAGTACATTTTGTAGATTTCCCATATTGAACACACCCATTAGGCAACTAGAATTATATTCCAATAAATCGGATTGACTATTGTGACGTCATGTCAAAGTTTTGAACATAGGGAGAATTTACCAACGTTTGAATACTTTTGATGTGGTAACATGCTACGTATAAGCGATGTTCCTGCAAATATAGGATGTCTAATATTTAGCAAGAATGTGAATATAAGTAATGACTGTCTTACTTTTGGTGTTCATGGGTGTATAATTCTGGTTGGCATACGTGCAAATTTTCCGAGAATCACTTTGCGATTCACGGAATTTACACGTGACCAACCAGAATTATACACCCATGAACACCAAAAGTAAGACAGTCATTTATCAAATAACCATGTGAATAGCATTTTGTGAACAGCAAGTACTGTCTTTTATTACCGGTGCGTCATAGTTAAAATTTGAATATTTACATTACGTTGTACTAGTAGATTCCCCATGTTAAAAGCCCATTAGGCAACTACAATTATATTCCAATAACTTGCTCTTGTGACATCACGTTCAAGTTTAAATGCATATAGGGAGAATTTTCCAACGTTAAAATACATTTGAGGTTGTTACAGGCAAAATGTGCAATCATAAATGCATGCAAATAAAAATGACCAATAATTAGAATAAATGTGAATATAAGTAATGACTGTCTTACTTTTGGTGTTTATGGGTGTATAATTCTGGTTGGACACGTGCAAATTTTCCGAGAATCACTTCATGATTCGCAGAATTTGCACGTGACCAACCAGAATTATCACGATAATACACCCATGAACACCAAAAGTAAGACAGTCATTTCTTGACATCATTTTGAGAAAGATAGTTATTTTGTTGTCTAAACCAATTGGACTGCAGTTATCATGGTTATATAGGAAAAAGAGAATAAAAATTGCCATTTACATTTACATGTATTTTGCCTGATAAAAATCAATAGCTTGTACATCTTAGTATAGTGTGTATTTTAAATACAAATTACATGATATATCTGAAAATGCCTGGATGGAATGGTTATCCAAAAGGGGGAGATAATCCTGATCTTGCAGGTAAAAAAAACCGGAAAGATATACATTTGTACACGTGTATGACTTAGATATGAAAATATTCAGAATCATAGGAAAATCTGTTGTAAAAGAAAAAAAAAAACCCAACAAATTAGGTATTGTGTACATGTACTAACTTTTTGTTTATTTTTACAGGAAAGACGAGGAGACTTTCAATGCTTGCCAAACCAAAGAAAGATTTCTCCGTCAAAGGCGGTGAAGACTCTGAAGCGAATAACCCAAAGGTAGGGCCTCTTTTGTGGGAGAGGTGTGTGAAAATAAATATCTTGTGGGCCCACTGGAGGTGTTACTGAACCTCCTGCATATTTACATACCTACTTTGAGTAAGAAGTATGTCAGAAACAAACCCTATACAAATTTATCATGCCGAGAACTCCTTTTTCATAAATTTTCTTTGACAGTTTACACGTTTGAAAATTTCGTTACCTTCGGCATCACAGTAGGACACCATGTGACCGTCATACTGTGATGTCATTGGCTGAAATTAGTATGAGGTGTGATGATTATCCAAATGAATATCAGATAAGAAAGTAATGCAATAATCTCAATACACTATAATTATTCTATTCTATAAATAGCCTCAAATCATCATTGAGTCGCCAGAGCCTAATACCTTGGAGGCACCAGGAAAAAGAGAAGAAGTGTTAAAGTCCCCAGTCCCGCTCCGAAATATTGGATCAGGCTTGTTTAGAAGTCGGAAAAATATTCTCGACAAATTTAAATCGACATCATCTAAGACCTGGATGATTAAAGCCTTTGATGATATCAAGCATGGAAGCAGATCGTCTCAAAATGTTGGAGGTATAATAAGCCTGTTTTCTATAACTGCAGTCCAGTTGTTTTGGACGGCAAAATACATGTAAGAACCTTTCCCGCAATTTGACGTCAAGGACAATCATTTTTTTATTTGTGACTTGAGGAGAGTTAGTACTTGCCGTCCACAAAATACTAGTAAGACAGTTATGTGAAAAAGGCTTATAGATAATAGACCAATGGCTCAAATTTAATGGATGACAAAATAATGAAATACTGTATGTCCAAGGCAGGGGCTTTTTACGCTCTATTTTATTGTTACCTCAAATGTTGTTTCGTTATGACGTCATAGACCTGTTTTGACGTCACAGTCAAAAGTTACGTCAAATGTTGTCATGTCGGGTCTTGGCCTGTATAAAATTCAAGTCTACTGCGGTAATGTGAAAATCATCTATTGAAGTGACCTTTTCCTAATATAATTTCATTGTAGCTAGCAATGACCTTGAAGTACGGCGAGGATCAGATTCGTTGGTTCAGCACGGCCAGCAGATCTTTGAAATAATCGACACAATCAACACCCAGAAAAAGAAACGTCTAAAATCGGACATAGAGGAGGAGATGATTAATATACATAACCGGGTCAAGGACGTAAGTCTATTTTTAGCCATTGTGAAGGACATAAGTTTTTTTTTTCTTTCCTTTTTCAAAACAGCGATTGGGAAGGAAATTTTGTGGATGGGCCATTTTCCATGATTTTCTAAAATTCCAATGGTCCATTTTTAAAGAAATTAACGAGACTTCAATGGGCCGTTTAGCAAATTTAACGGGACTATGGTGCACGGCCCCTGACCTTCCTAATCACTATTAAATTTTGATTTTCCATCATTTAATAAAATGTTTGTACATTTAATATACATGTATTTAAATTTCAGGCACTGCTACAAGTTGATATGTATGATGAAGATGAGGACTTAATGAAGGTAAATAAAAGATGAAACAAATAACATATTATAGAAATATACACTGCCATCCACAAAATACCATTTCTGTTCAAACTGCCATCAGAAAATTAACAGTTTCAAATCCATTGCTGTATAATTCTGAAAGTAAACCTTATAGAAATCATTCGTAATAAACTTGACCGAATTATTTACATTTTATGAATAGTTATATCTTTTTTTACACATGTATAAAAATGATAATTTTTTAACAAAAATTGTGCTGATGCAAAAAGTTTCTATTTAATTTATTTTTAGCGCGCCGGGACGAAAAAGTCCGGAGAGCTAATGCCATACCCTCGGCATCGTCGTGGTGGTGGATGTCGTTGTCGTCGTCCGTAGACAAAACTTTAACCTGGGCTATATCTCTTGAACTATAACATGTATAAGCATAGGGCTTTGATATTTCACATGTAGATACCTTGTGACGAGACCTTTCATTTGAGACCATGACCTTTGACCTAGTGACCTTGACCTTGGACTTTGACCTACTTTTCAAAAACTTTAACCTGGTTACTGACAAAAACCTGTATAGGCGAGCTATGTAATCTTTGATTACCCTATGTTTGTTATCACAATTCATAATTTTAAATTATGTGAAGCTAATTATTATAATTCTATCAAGTTCAAAGTTGAAAAATTAGAATAAACTTTAAAATTTTTAAAGCATTTACACGTAGAATGATTTCCTTGTTTGCACAGTTACTTATGGATGGCAGTGTACATCCATCTACTAAAAATTATTTCAAAGAATGAACAAAATGTTTTATCAGAAAAAAGAAACACTTCATACATGTAAATGTATCCACAATATTTTTGCCTTGTGGTTTTCTTTATGTCTTTAATGTCTTTGTCCTGTAGACATCTACGGAAGAAAATTTGCTAGATTTTTTGAAAATGTAATTAAAAAGAATTTCGATCAATCATTGTGAAATTTTAGGTAATATTTCATTCATGTTTTGTAGGAGGCAAAAGGCCGTTTACTGCCACTGAGTAGCCTGGAGGTGATGAAACAACGTAGGGAACGGGTAAGTTTCCTCGAACACTCGCTTAATATTTTCAGAGAATTTCAAATAGAGAATAAGTGTCTTGATTTGTATTATGTTACAGGTATTCAACACTCAGCAAGTGCATTTATGGTACATGTAATGCGGGTTAGCACATTTCATGCAATAAATGCACTTGCTGTGTGTTGCATACCCGTAACATTTATTCTGCATAGCTTTCTTTTTAAACATGTTTAAAGTCAGTTCCGTTTTAATCTGCATCCTACCTGTACATGTACTTCTTCATACTTTTTATGGTAATTTACAATTATATGTAGTGAAATCCTTGGTGTTGCTATCTTTCAATAGACAGCTATATTTTTGAAATATTTTTCAGATGTATAAAGAAAAGGCGGTAACAGAGGAGGTGGAGAAATTCAAAGGTATATGTAAAGAGAGAGCAGCTGTAACAGCAGAGGTCAATCAGTGGCTAGCCAGTAAGAATCTAGTAAGTTAATTTCAAATTCTGTTGGCGCCGTAGTCTTGTGGATAGGGCATCGGACCAGTGACCAAAAAATTGCTGGTTCGAGGTTCACTATGACCACGGGTTGGCCGACATATAGACCCTTTCACATTATCTGCGGTACTAAATTTGAAGGCCAGTTCCGGGGGACAAAGAATAGATTGCTCATGCACCAGTGACGTCATTTGATTGTTCTATGACGTTTAGCGCGGAATCATGTTTCGTTTGTTCTGCGGAAAACGTCTTGGAACAATTGAGTTACGTCACTTGTGCATGCGCAATCTATTGTTTGTCCCCGGAACTGGCCTTCAAATTCAGTACCGCAGATAATGTGAAAGGGTCTATACTTATCTATGTTCCGTGTCTATATACAAAAATGTCCTTCTCAGTGTATTGTTTACATGTCTGTGGTGTTTAAAAAAAAAAAAAAAGTTAATTTCAAATTCTTATCAGCCAATCAGCTTCATGTTTTACACCCTAATTTTCATACTACAAGCAAGTATTGCAGTGGTATTTTAAATAGATGACTTTCGTGATAAAAGGACTTCATAAAAGCCTCATGAAATCCAATTGCAGTGCCCCAGGGAGGGTTTATTAAGGTTTCCCAGTGTTCTGAGAACTTGGAGAAAAATTCAGTACTAACAGAAATATTGGAGAAAATGTGGTTTCTATCTCATACTAGATAACTAGGCCACTGTATAGGTACAGTGTAACTTTATTTATTATAGTTGGATGTGTTAGAAGATGAGGTTGATATACAGAAAGCTGGCAGATATTTCCAGGAGGTCCACGGCACAATCATGTGAGTAATAGGGTATATACATGTACATGATTGTATGATAATGGAAGATTTTCTGTTTACACGGATATTTTTGCTGGGGGAAATTTTTGCGGAATGACCATTTCAAGAGTACTTGTGTGGGTAATTTTGGTGAAATTGGGAGTATTCCCTTTAGTCTTTTATACTAGTTATAATTTTCACACTTACATTACCCCCACGAGAAAATGTCAACGTTTACAGTAGTCTTACCACTCATTGATTTATTACTCATGTCCAACACATATCGGAAGAACTGAAAAATGCCCTAAGCTAAAAATTTATGAATATTCTTGGAGGTACACATTTTCATGAAAACTTAATAGAGAGGTATATATTTCCTGCGTATAATTTGTATGTGTACCTGTATTCTGATCTGCTATTGTGACATCATCATTTATTGCGTCCAACGTCATTTGCTTTTATAAATTACAAGTTACATGTCGCCAGTGAACGTGTAAAGTACTAGATACACGTAGAGCTTTACTTCAAGATATTTCATCCATTTTATTTCATAAAATAGTATAAAAAGTTTGGTAATCAATTCAGAAAGCTTTTAAGTTTCCATTTCAATGTAGATTTTAATGAACTTAACGTTCTTTTTGAATTAAACTCTCCAAATGTCAACTTGAGTTCATCAAGATTTTACAAGTACACATACTGTAGTAGTCTTTGAGAGGAAATCTCAACAACAGTAACGTGTAGTTCAACTTGTACACCAGAGGTACTGGTACAAGTTATACGTAGGAAATCTCAACCTCCCTATTGTCTTTTGCGTTTTCAATTTAAACATGAAATTAGTGAAAGTAAGTAACACATGAAATTTTCTATATATAGGATACATTACATGTATGAGAAGTTAAAATCTGACATGTATGTCATCCGTGATATATGCTTGCTTAATGTGTCCTGCTTGCGTTTCTAATATAGGACAATACTACATCAGTATACAGAGCACAGTGATAAGGTTCTGAATCTGGGTAATAGTTTACTGGATGCTGCGGGGGCCATTATCAAAGAGAACGAAGAAAACGCAAAACGGCTCAAGGAGAAACAGAAAGAAAAAATTGTTGTTTATGACGGTAAGACTAGACTTTAAGGAGTGATAAATAAACAAGCTGTCATCCTTCACACGTGCATTCTTCGTTACAAGACCTTTCTATTGGGGAAGGTCAAGTCAATCATTTTCGTCTATTTTCCCATAGGTCACAATGTTAACGAAATCTTGTCTCATTATACATATAGTCAATGCCACTGTGTCAAAATATGTCAGAACGGTAACATTCTATCATTCAAATCAGAAGACAGGAAGTAGTTCAAAGTCACCCTAAAATTTGCACTAAATGGAGCAATTATTTTTGCACCTAAAAAAGCATAATTTCCACAGCTAATACACATGTGTATTAATTGATGAGTTTACAGGAATTTTCTCTGTATTTCTGTAAAGGCAAAAAGGTACATGTATCTATTCTAAAAAGACCAACTTTGTAATAATTGTCCAATCAGAACATCTGAAACATAATTATTTACTGGCTTGCATACACCCTACACAAAATTGAAAAATAAAATTTCCTCCATTTTACTTGACTTTTCCCTATTACAAGAACATGTACGTGAAGTACCATAATGTTTTACCTCATTACCTTGACCTTGGAGTTTAAACTGCTTTAAAAAATACAAAAATTGCAGAGTGTTTATGTCTAGAAACATTGTGGATATGACTAATGAGAGACATGGTATTTTGTGTTAATTACGTGTACATTCATTGTGAAATTGGAATATGACGTAAAGTTATTTTCTGTTACAGAGAGGCAGATACTGGCGGACTCGGTAAAGTGGGAGAATGCCGTTAAAATGGTGCTTAATACGTTTGAGGATGCCATGAAATGGACCAAAAATAACACATATAAGTACAGTAAGTTTACAGTTTAGAAAAATTTTCTGTGTGAGGAAGTATCATTTTACAAAATTTCTACATTAATTTTAATTCTTTAATTTTTTTTTAATTTGTAAAGAAGGATGGCCATGAAACTCTTTCTATCTGTTTTAATTCATAAGTATACAAAGAGATAAAATAATTTACATGTATATAATACTTGAACAAAAAGGTATTCATACCATTGAAACAACCAGAAGGTTGGAAGAGAAACCATTTCCTCAAGGATTAATACATTAGAGCAGATTATTTGCAAACGCTTTTATACTTTTCTTAAAAGTATTTTAACATTTTCTTGATTTTTACAATTTCTTGAATATTCACCTTTAAAAAATAGCCTATAATTTTATTGGTATTAATATGAAAATTATATAAGTCAACTTCAGTGTGTGCTCTTTGCACCTTTAATCTCATTTTTTAGCTGGCCGGGACAAAAAAGTCCGGAGAGTCAATGCCATACCCTTGGTGTCGTCGTCGTCGTCGTCCGTAGACAAACTTTAACCTGGGCTATATCTCTTGAACTATAAAGGGTAGGGCTTTCATATTTCACATGTAGATACCTTGTGATGAGACCTTTCATTTGAGACCATGACCTTTTACCTAGTGACCTTGATCTTGGACTTTGACCTACTTTTCAAAAACTTTTAACCTGGTTTCTGACAAAAACCTGTATAGGCGAGCTATGTAATCTTTGATTACCCTATGTTTGCACATGTACTCGAGTCCCTTCATCTGCTCTATTTTCTTGCTTCAGTTTATCAAAAGGGTCAGAAACAGCTAAAGGAGATTAATTTTGCTACCAAGAAAAAGCTACAGGAATTAAAAGAGAAAACAAAACAGGCAGCAGATACTAAAACGGTAAAAGAAAAAAAAAAAGAAATTTGAATCTATAATCTGTTTGATATTTGACATAAAAGCAATACATACTATGTATATTTTGTTGTGACAATCTTGGAGAAAACAGAATTTCTTGTCATTATTTCCTTGTAAATTATTCCAATCTTTACTACAGAAATTGATGTCTTGTAATTTAGATAAGAAATGAGAAATTGTCTCGAATCGGAAGTTTTTCTGTATTTTTATTTAAAATACAAAAGTGTCAAATTCAATATCGATATTTTAGGAATTTTCTCCTTTTTGATTCTCCTGCCTTTGTCATGTTTGTACGTGGTAGAAAAAATTGTTCAGTTGCTAACCATTATATGAAAGTTCTTCATACAATGTAAAGTACATCATGTTATGCAGTCATGTATTATGAGTTTGTTCAAACGTAGTTTCAGATTTTATCTTCTTAGTCACTCTGTGTAATTTTTTGACAGAAATTAAACGCAGCAAAGACTGAGATGGAGACCAAGCATAAGGAAGTGGAAGACATGAAGAAAACCGTCAGAAATATCACGGCAGAAATGGAGGAAAAGAAACATCTATTGGTACATACATGTATTTAGATTCAAACTCCTTAGAAACTGTCACTGATTTTTGTAGGGGACTTTTAGTTCCATTCCATTTGTCCTACCGTCTGTCCTACTGTCTGTCTGTCATGTCATGTCACACTCTAGTTTTGATATTTTTTGCCACTTTTGGAGATAACTGGATTGAAATTTGGTATGTGAGAAATAACAAGTTATGACTTGTAGCCCTGTGTGACAGAGGCTCTTTGTTGCTGTAAAATTTAAGGAATTTGCTAACAGGCCCCTCACCTTGTAAAAGCTACAAGTAAACTGAGACACATTAATTTTATCTCTTAAAAACTAGTTTGAGTGAAAACGTTTGGAGCAAAGAGATGGAATTGCCATTAATTTATCAATGGCAATGATATTGAAATTTTTCAGGAAAAATCAGAGGAGAAAAACAAGGGACTCCAGACTAAAGTGACGGAAGCCGATGCTAAAATCCGTGCCGTTAGAGAGGAGATCAAGAAAAAGGCGGAAGAAATCTCCAATCTGAGGAAGCAAAATGCTCGTGCTTCAACCCCTCCCCCCAGGCCTAGAACTCCGACACCCCCTCCACCACGTAAGTTTAACTTTATATCTAAATTAGTTGAAAGATAATTTGATTATAATGACAATTATTATCGTATTTTTACAAAATTAAAAGTGAAAATTATAGAGGATTTGATACTAATTTCTTTATGCATAAAATCATTTGCTGTGTATTGCCTTTCGCTACTTTTGAGGTCATCTTCATACTGCAGAAGTTTGCCTCAGTGAATCTGAAAAGTAAAATTAATTTGCATGATTGAAATTATAATCAGGGGCATGTCAGTGACTCATTTTCCATGTGAAAAGTTTTACTTTTATAAAACCCCAAAGAAAGTACAAGCCAATGATGACTTCTACAGTATAGAAAATGTGTGTACTCACTGAAGTTTGATCTTCAAATAGTTAATTACAATATTTGGTCATTTTGTATTAACAGACTTACTTTCCATTTGGTATGTCGACTTGTAACTTAAATTCTTCAAAATCAGAAATTTGATAAAATTTCACATGTTGTTATGCGGGATTTCAGATTTTAGTCAAAGATCCTCGAATTTAGTCATTTTTGGGGGTAATGGTCAAGGTCATCATTTGGAAAATTATACTTCACCGACCCGGGTCATTTCTGATGATTTTGGAAGGTCAAAAAAAGGTCAAGGTCAAGACCACTCATAGAATAGAACTTGAGGTATGGAAGTTGCTGAGAATCCATCAGTACTCATATATTACTTATTTTATTGTTGGTTTCTATTTTTAGAAATAATCAAAGTCATTGATTCGTCGACTCAGCTGAAACTAGAAGAGACAGAGAAGAGGCTTGAAGAAGCTCAGGTAAAATTTTATAGGGGGTCGTTTATGCTTGAAACCATCAGATGCCTATTTTTAGATGTGTTACTCTATACCCCCTTAATTTGATTACATTAACCTGATGTCAATTAGTTTTTATAAGACGTCTTTTTTGAGCATCCTCTTTGGATGTAGCTCTCAAAATGGATCATGATGTCATAATTGACCCTTCCGAATGCAGGAAAAATTTTAGAAATTCCATGACGTCACAATGCAATTTCGATGTTTGACCGAGGTTCGAAGCTTGTTTGTTCGAGGTAAAAGCATTGTGATGTCACGAAATTTTGCATTTTTTTCCCGCAATCGGAAGGGTCAATTAAAGTAACATTTACCCTCTTCAGCAGAAAGTGATGTCAAAATTTTCTAATTCAGATGAAGGATGTTTCTATTTTCATATACTGCATGTACATGTATTCATAAAAAAATTTCTATAAATACTGAAAATGTGGTTATTTTCCCTGGGGGAAAATTTCACTATTACAACATAAAGGCCATGAAGGGGAAAATATTCATGATAAAAAGAACTCTGCCATTTTAAAGATGCAGCTGGGTGATTTCCTCGAGGGAATAATTTTTACGAAGGCCCTTGATTTGTGAAATGCGCAAAAATTACCCCAACGTGAAAATTGTCATGTTTACAGTAATGGTTTCATTCCATTATGAACTGGAGACTGACTTTCATTTTCAGAATTGGCTATCGGAGAAGAGAGATGAGGTACGGCAATTAGAAAGACAACTCCGGATCGAGAGAGGTATGATCACATATTAAAAGACTTTACTCAGGATACATTGTATCCTGAAATAAATCGTAAAATATCTTTAAAAATTTCGTAAGGGTTTAGGAAAACTTTCATATTTAGTGCACATGTGTAATAAAGTAAATCAAATCACAGAATTTCTGAAACAAAACAGAGGTGAGACTTTCATATTTAGTGCACATGTATCTTAAAGTAAATCAAATCACAAAGTTTCTGAAAAAAAAGAGGTAAGAAAAGATAGGGGGAAAAGGGTAGAAAGACGTTAGTACTTTGATATCGAGTTCAGTAAAAATATCTATGTAAATATTATTTCTCACACAGAGCGAACAAAACAGTTGAAGTTAGAGCTAGATGAAGCGGAGAAATTAGCGGCGGAGGCAGAATTGACGATTAATATGCCGGCACCTTCAAATACTCCTGCAGAGCCTGTGAGTAGATTAACTTGTTGATACATTTGTATGTGACTAAATTGTAAGATTTGCCTTCCCTATAACTACCTGTAATTGGTGATAAATAGACCTATAGATGTAATATTAGTTACCTAGTCATCTAGTAACCTGGTACAGGCTGATACCAGGTCACTAGGTTTTATACCGGGCAAGGCAAAGCATGTACATGTACATGTATTTGTGTTTCATTTCTAGGTCATACCAGAAAGTGTGGGCAGAGACAGCGAGTATTACAAAACCTTACTGAGTGGAATGAAGAGAGACTTCAATGCAGAACTCGAAAAACTCAAGTCACATCTCAATAAAGAGAGGTCAAGGTCAGTATTGACATAGACATCTATCATTGTACTGGTCTTTAAGGTGATGTTTAGTAGTTCATTTTGTATTACTTTGCTTCTGGAATCAAATACTTTTGGGAAAACGTTGTTTGGTATGTCTATCTGCCCATTCAGTACTACATGTATTTCTAATAATTCATAGAAATGACTGTAAACGTAGAAATTTTTGTGTGGGGTTGGCGCCATGGTCTAGTGGTAATGGCGCCGGGCCAGTGACCATAAGGTTGCTTGTTCGAGCCTCACTAGGACCACAGGTCGGCCGACATATACTCTTGTACGTTCTGTGTCATATACTAAAAATGTCCTTGTCTGTGTTGTTTCCATGTCTGTGGTGTTTTTAAGAGAAAAAAAAAAGAAATTTTCGTGTGGGGGTAATTTTCGCGTATTTTGCGAATCACTGGACATCGCAAAAATTTCCCCCCATGCGAAAAGTACCATGCTGCATTCTTACAATGGAAGATACATTTATATCGTGTAAATTTACCCCAAGTGTAACGTCTTGATTTTATAATTGCAAAATTTTCCTCCAGCGAAAATAACCACGTTTACAGTACTATTATTTTTCATGAACACTTTTTGCGACCAACCCAAAATTCTTGAAAAGTATTTGTATTATTTGATTGGCTAACAAAAAGCTAGGTGTTCTGAGCCATTTACATAACAATTATTTGGACTGTAGAAAATCCTCAAATGCCTGATATTTCACAAAAAAATTGTCAAGAAGACTACTATCCTTTCTTATGATACCAGGGGAAATCAAAACTACAAAAGGATTAAATTTTACATGTGATATAATACTCTATTTTGTATCCTAATATGGCAAAATGTAAGGCTCTGAAAGACATATTTGTAAATTTGTGCTTAATATTGTAGAAGTTTATATACATGTACAGTATATGATTTACATGCTATACAGTATGATATACATGTATTGAGTCTTTGTAGAATACAGAATTATTTCCCATTTGAAACGGTATCTTGACGTAAAACCATTATGACATCATGAAAATTATATGGTAACAACAATTTTATACCGTCATTTCCCAGACTTTTAGGGAATGCTTCCGTAGAATTTGATGACGTCACAATTAGTCTACGTCAGATACCATCCCAAATGGGAAGTAACTCTTGTCTTGGAAATTACCAAATAACATTGTAGAAATGTGGCCGCTGTAAAGAAAGTAGAGAATGTCCATAAGGAGCAGATCCAGGGAATCCAGAAGGACGTGGTTCGCGTTCTCCGAGCGATCATGCATTTCAGGGACCATATCATACTGATTTTGGAGAAAGAAAATCTGAAGGACCCGGCAGCCGCCCTTAAGGAATTGGGGTCCCTCGTACCCGACAAGGTATTTAGTAAAGGATTATATGTGTGTAAAATTTCCGTACCGTGAATTTTATAGAAAGTCTTCAATTAATCGGGAATGATTTTCTTGTATAAGAAAAATTTTTGTTGCATTATTATCATATTTTGTTCGTTTGCTTGATGAAATTTTAGTTGCGTTTCAGGTTGATAATCAATATTGCCGTTTATGTATTTATCTGGCTTGTTCGCTGGGATTTGCGTTGATTTTTGGTTTGATTGGTAATGTACTCGATTCATGGTTTTTAAGGCTCAGAACATAGCAAAAATGAATCTAGCATTTATACTTGTACATGTACTTCATATCAAAACAATAAATATATACATGTAGTTTGATTATTTATCAGAATAAATGTAAATCCTTAAAACTTTTGAAAAACAATCATCGCAACAAGTTCTATATTTTCCTTTTATAACACTTTTTATCTTTTACTTCTTTATGTCTTTCCACGTTGATAATTTCTTGTAATTTCTTCTCAATATTTCTTTCTTTCTATTCTAATCTTCCTTCTGTCTATCTTCTCTCCTATCCTATAATTAGCTAGCCCCGGACCCTCGGGAACTTCTGGCCATGCTTGTTGGGAATGTAGTTGAATGTAAGTCATAGAAATCCCACTTAAGGACATGACACACAGGATAACCTTAGATTTATTTTGCGAAATTCTCAAATATCGAAGGATATAACACACAAGATAACCTTAGATTTGTTTTGTGAAATTCTCAATTATCGGGTTATTTACATGAATACCGTTACATGTAGTAGTAGAAGGAATTTTAGTGGAATAAGTGCCGTCACAAGAGCGCTTATTCAAACTATATTAACATTTGTATTGAACGGAATAAGAAGAGATAATTCATTATGCCAATTGTCCATTTTTGCCAGTTCATACATGTACTTAAACATGTATACATGTGAGCCACATGCAAAATAATTACATGTATAACAGCAAAATAAGTAGATGTATGAAATATCCTTTACATTCTGGAGAAATAGCCAGGAATATTTTCAATTGATTCATCAAACTGTGTCACTTAGCAATTCACATGTTTCAGTCCTTTGATTTATATTATTATGGTGCCTGCAACGCAAGAACGACATATAAGGATCACTTTGTCCATCTGTCTGTCTGTCTGTCTGGTAGTCACACTTTCACATATTTGGCTATAACGTACTTGATATACATCAGACATCTTTCAAACTTGCAGGGATGATAAAGCATGATTAGTCTCACCACCTGATGTAGTTCAAGGTCACTTTCAAAGGCCAAGGCCACATACTTTAGGTCTATGTGACAGGCAATATTCCTGTTTTTGAACAGTTCTATTTTCAGTTTTTCAGACAAGGAACTCAGGTGAGCGATACACACCCACTTGGGCCTCTTATTTTTATATTTTCAGTCCTTCACAATATGGAGTCTATAATGGCCAATGCCTTCCTTACAATGAGAATGATTATAAAGGGAACGATAACAATCAATGCTCAGAACCAAATAGTGGCCAAAAAGTCAGAGACCAAAGTTCAACAGGTCGAGGAAGTCAAGGTCAGTCTATTTATGGTAACACTGGCTTAATTATTCATATCTTCCTCACAAGAGAATGCTTATAAAAGCAGTCTATTTATACATGTAGTAACACTTGATTAATTATTTACGTGTATTATGATGTATATACTGTGTCTATAATTCTTTACTATAAGAATTATCATAATTATACAGAGATGTCAAAATCTGTTTCACTCTTGACAGACATTTTAGTAGTTTTGTCAGTCCGAACATGAAAAGTACATTGTACTGCAAACTTTTGTCAGTCCGAAGAATTTTTGTCAGACATTTCCTTTGGATTGACACTTTTCGACATCTCTACATATAGGGCACAATAGTGACCAACACTTAGAATAGTATTGAGCAAGAATGAACCTGCTTGTACATGTAAATGTACTATCTTTCAGTGATTGTATGTGTTACAGGTTTTGTTTGTTTTAAAATAAGTTTCGTTCTTTTGTATTAAATCATTATCACAAGAAATTGCACTTTTGTTTTGCCTAAATTGTGTATCGTTTTGGAATTTCAGAAAAGCATAAAGAATGTGAAAGAGGCTAAGAACGAGACAGCTAATTTGGCTCGGAGATTATTGAAGGCGAAAGAGAAACTATCCAAACTGGAGGAACTCTCTGATAAACAAGAAATGCAGGTACAGAACGATCAGACTCTAACTAGGTTGAAGATGGAGTAAAATACACTGTATATGGTTTCTTTATGCAATACAGAATTTCGTAAATGAGTTCAAGAGTTTCGGAATTTTATTTTTCAGATTGCCTTGACAATGTTTGTCCGTCTCCCTGTTTGTCTTATACATGTAGTTATCATTATTTCTGTGAACATGGTTATTTTCGCTGGGGGAAAATTTCGCGATTATTACATCAAGACTTTTCGTGTGGGGAAAATATTCGCGATAAAAATGTCCTTCCCATTATAAGAATGCAACAGGGAAGTTTTTCGCTAAATCCATCTACATGTATTCGTGAAAACGCGAAAATTACCCCCACGCAAAAATTTCCATGTTTAAGGTATTTGGTTGCTTGTTATGTATTGTACAACATAGCTTCCATAGATGATCAACATGGGTCAAGGTTGCTTTGAAGGTCAAAATTGTCATGAAGGTCAACATCACATATTTACATGTAGATTCAAAGTTATCTATTTAGTAGCGATATTGAGTCTTTGTGGAATACAGAGTTTTTTCCCCTTACAGACGGTATCTGACGTAAGACCATTGTGATGTCATGAAAATGGTATGGTAACATCGATTTTACACCGTCATTTCCCAGACTTTTAGAACTGTTTCGATAGAATTTGATGACGTCACAATCAGTCTATGTCAGATTCCGTCTCAAATGGGAAGTAACTCTGGTTTTCGAAAATACAAATGTAGTGAAAATACATGTACCTCAGAAGATATTGAGTATAGTATTAGGAATTGCAAAATGTTGCCTAAAGTAATACATGTTGAAATTGTTTGTAGGACAAGAAATATCGAG
The DNA here is from genome assembly GCA_028142955.1 of Pinctada fucata. Classification (NCBI taxonomy): domain Eukaryota; kingdom Metazoa; phylum Mollusca; class Bivalvia; order Pterioida; family Pteriidae; genus Pinctada; species Pinctada fucata. The sequence continues at coordinate 20,655,075 of AP027115.1, read as the reverse complement.
CCCTCCTTCAGCGTTACAGAGCAGTATGGAAAATGTACAGCCATCTACAGAAAGACATGGATGTTTTGTAAGTTACAGACTTCACGGTCGCATATCACGTGATACGCAAATAATCTAGGGGACAGGAATCCCCTTCAATTAAACGGTATATACTGTCTAAATCTACTTTTTAGAATGAATTTTAGGCCTATCATATCAGCATCACTATCATTGATATGATGGTAATCTTTTCTGGTCAAGAATAAAGGTATATCCAGAGAACACTTAAGCAGATTTTTTTTTGTATTTTTCCATGCACCATATCATAACATGTGAAAAATCCAAAAACTTCCTGTTCTCTGAGTATACCTCTACTCTTGATCTGAATAGATTACCATCATATAACTGATAGCGGTGGCGGATACAGGGGGGTGCGGAGGGGGCGTCTGCCCCCTGGCACTGACCCAAAATTTTCCAAAAACAGGTATATTTTGGCCCATTTTCAGTAAAAATCGGCAAAATTCGCCCCTTGACCCCATGGCAAAGGGGGCGCTGGATCCGCCACTGGATAGTGATGCTCATATGATAGGCCAAAAATACACGTAGATTCATAGGAGATAGATTTAGACGGTATTTACCTTTTACCTAAAAGTGAAATGCTCTAAATTATTTGCGTATCACGTGATACAGTGTGTGACTGTGGACTTCTATACACAGCTAATTGTGCTTCATATGAAATTCATGTGAAATTTACATGAACTTTGCATAAGAGTTCACATGAAATTTATATGAAGCGAGCATGAACATGAAATTTACATGAAATTTTTATATGAAATTCTTGTGAAGTTTCTGACATGAAGTTTAAGTGAGTTCGATTTCGCATGAAGATCACAAAGAAAAATTCATGTGAAATTCATGTGAAGAAATTTATGTGAAATTCATGTAAAATATTTTTCACATAAATCTTGTGTGAAATTTATATGAATTTCACATGAACTTTCATGTGAGGCACAATTGGCTGTGTATGGACCAACAAGGGAATATTGAGGGGATATTCATTCAATCTATTCCTGTTATTGCCAGTTTACATTTGTCATAACTTTACGGGAATTTTAATCATGTTTCATATTTGTATGAATTTCTATGTATAAGATATTCATGCATTCAGATTATGTTCGGATTAAGAATTTCCTGATGTACATGTAGTTTGGAAGTTAAATCGAGAAGCTCCAATTCTGTATCAATAATTGTTCTGCATAGACCTTTTCTCGGTAAATTTCATCTAAAACTCTGCTTAGAAAACATGTTTAAACTACATGTACATAAAGTTGTAACATCTTTTGTTTTTCATATCTTCCTGTTGATGTCAGTTTCACTTGTTTGTCACTTTCTTTATTTGATACTGAAGTGCAGAAAAAGTCTGTGTATAATTTATCTTATTTAAGAAAAAATTCCTTTACAGACAGACAGACTTCCAAGATGCCATAATAGTCTGTTTATAAATTCTCTTATTAAAAAAAAAAACTTTTACAGGCAGACAGATTTCCAAGACGCCATGGAAGCTAAGATCAAAGAGAGAGAAGATTTGTTAGTCAGCCAGATTAAGATGGATCTCAAAGATGTAAGTTATTTAAAATGTACATGTACTTTTTCAAACACAGCCAAATTTAATTGTATTAAAAGCAGAATGGGCACGAATTTACAAGATATCTTGATCTTGAGTGACCACATCAATTTATTCATTTAGACAATGTACTGTAAAGCTGGTTATTTTCCCTTGAGAAAATTTTCGCGAAATGACCATTGCAGGTAATTTTAGCGAAATCGGGAGTATTCTGTTTAGTCTTTTATACTGGTTGTTATCATACCCCCTGCAAACAAAGTTTATTTCAGGTGAAAAGTACGAAAATTACCACCATGCAAAAATTTCCATGTATACAATACTTGTATTTGCATTCTCCTTACAGCCCTTATGGTTCCCTAAAATGCAAATCATGCTAAAAGTTTAGTCGTTAGAAATTACCAAAAGGTACAGTAAAATCTTGTACTTATACCAGGTACTTGTATGTCGTGTATGTCCATTTACATTCAAGTTACAAGTACACTTACATGCATATACTTTTAGAGAAATTACTTCAAATGCAGTTATTTTCGCTGGGATGATATTATGCAATTTTAACATCAAGACGTAACGCTTGGAGGAAATATTTGCAATATAAACTGCAGGAGGGTTATTTTCGCGTGGGAGAAATTTTCGTGAAGTCCGTTGATTCGAGAAATACCCGAAAATTACCCCACCCCCCCCCCCCCCCCCCCCACAAAAATTTCCACGTTCATAGTATTGTTTTCTTGTAACTATCCAAAATACATGTAGTGTAGGACTTTCATTTGTGATACACTGAAAGAGTAAATTCAAAATTTCTTGTATCAGATTTGCATCCTGGTTATAGATGAAAATGTAGGGAGACCTACATGTATGTAAAATAAAATGAACATGTACATATGGTCATTTGCAAATGCCTGATAAGTGTATTTTGGGATGTGATTATACTGTGATAACCTACAATAGATCCAGGAATTTTGAGAAAATATAATTCCTGGATCCATTGAAGGTTATCACAGTATAATCACATTCCAAATAGACAGTTATGATATACATGTATATTTACATTCCATTTTTTCCTGCTTAAACAACGTTTAAATAGGTTTAAAATCTGTTGCTGAGGCTCTGTCACAAAGTACCGATATATGACATCATAGTGCAAATCAAGCCATCGCGTTTATACTCCTATAATTACAGTGTAAATTCTATACAAATGAATGGGCATATGTAAATATTTTGTAATGAAAGGCATTTTCAGTAGTCATTTCACTTTTTGTTACCATGCTGTTTTTTTTTTTCTACAGAGGAAAGTGGTGAATGAACAGCAGCTAAGAATGACATTGGAGGAACAACGTCAAAATCTGAAAACCCTGGAGAGAGCTTACGACGATAACAAAATATCTAAGGATCTCTACAGCGTCAGTATTGATGAAGCATTAGGGAAGTTTAGTTACAAGTTTTAGTGCAACTTGCACGTATGACGTCATCACTTCTTGCAATTGTCATGACGTGATGGATAGCTTCACGTTATAGATGTGTTAACGACAGAACAAGTTACTTCTTTGAAAATTTCCACACCTATCATCGATCGAACTTCTAGTTTTTGCTACTGTAGGGCACATTTAGGATTCTTACTTTCCTTACATAGAGATTTTACAAATTTGGATATACATTGATTTTGTACATGTGCATATTTTGCAGATTGAACTTATTGAAAAGAAGTATGCTACACATACACCTTACTACATACATGTAGCTTGACCTACATGTTGATCTAATGTTGTTCATACATACATGTATAACTAAATGACGTCCTAAGATTATGACGTCAAACGATGACCTGTACATGTACGCCATACGTACAAGTTGAAAATATTTGTGACTCAACCTTAAACTTATAGTCATACAATGTATCTGAAATTGTTCTTACAATGAGAGCTGTTTACATTTTTAGCAGAAACCTTTGTTCAACTTGAATCTGGCAAAAGGATATACAATGTATTTTCCTTGTATGTGCTTTTATGCTGTTATTTATTTTTATTTCCATCCTAGCTTAGAATAAGGGAATCATTACAATCCAATATTGAAACTTCTATATTTTTCATCATTATAATTTTTTAACTTAGTCAAATTAATTAGATTTTTATACATTGAAAAATTAAAGTAAACTTTCACCCTATTCACATCAATTTTCTGAAAATGAAGTTAACATTTATTTCGATTGAATTTTCAGCTAGCATCGTCTTTGTTACAAAGAAGTATAGAGATTCCGAAGAAGAGGTTACGATACATGATGGAGCAATACATAGCCTTCAAGACGGTCAAGGAAACGAAAGGTAGCGTATTGAACTTTAGAGGCTCGTCTTTCCGAAAACTTTTTCAGCCACTAGCCCGAAGATTATTTTAACTGATATTTTTTGTATAGTTTCTTTGAGAATTTCTACTAGCCCAGCAAGAATTTTTACTAGCCCAGCAAAAATTTTGGTAGCCTCGGGCGTCGGGCTCGTGAGTTTTGGGAAAGACTGAGAGGCTGCACTGTAAACGTGGAAATTTTCACGTGGGGGTAATTTTCGCGTTTTTTGCAAATCTATGGACATCGTGAAAATTTCCCCCACGTGAAAATATCCCCACCGCATTTCTGCGATGGGAAATGCATTTTTGTTGCGAAAATTTCCCCCACGCGTAACGTCTTGAATTTATAATTGCAAAATTTCCTCCCAGCGAAAATAACCTCGTTTACAGTATTCAAAATTAAAAAAGAAAATAACATATCAATCCCATTCTGATGAAGAAACAAAACTGGTATTATTATTGCAGCACTTGGCGTAAGCAATTGTTGCTACATTACACATGTACATGATTGTACAGTATTTCATCAAAGGAGTACATGCATATGTAGATATGATTAGGCCGTTTTTAGCTTCCAAAGAACCGATTTCTAGAAGTTTTATAAAAATTTTGATTTGTATGTTTTCTCATACCCATATCTACATGTAAATCTTATTCATTTCCACGAAAAGAGTTTTCAATGCACCATCCTATTCTTAAGAGTTTAGCCAAAGACAACATGATTTGTTGATTTTGTTCGAAGTGACTTTTCTTGTTGAATTGAAGAAAATCCACAAATTGTGTTATCTTTGGCAACAAGAAAAGTCACGTTTTGAGCATGCATTTTAAAGCTGTGAAATATCATGCAAGCACAGCTTCTTACAAGAAAAAAAAAACCTGTTTTATACAAATGTGTATCTATAAGGTGAATCCATGGTAGAAGAAAATACAATGTACTGTATAAATAGAATCATTCGCTGGTACTTTCTTTCGTGGTTATATAAAAGTAAACCATTTCACATGGACAATGATTCATGGATCCGCCTCTGCTGGTATTGAGTTATGCATTTGGCATTCTAATTCAACAAGACAAATTTTCAGTGTATGCAGCTGACCGCGAAAGTATCGAAGGTTAATACACTGCGAACAATTTTATGTGTACAGTACAAGTACATAGTCCTTCGAAGGTGTGTGTGTGTGGGGAGGGGGGGGGGGGGGGACGACAGAAATGCAGTTGTATGCAACTAGTGTGGGAGGAAATAGTTTATCTGACATCATGGAAAGCCGAAATATAAAGAAAAAGACTTTCGGAAATAGAAACTTAAGAAGAAATTGTATAACATTTTATTATTTCTTTACCTACAGAGCGAGTGGGAGAGATTTTAGGTGAGGAGCAGCTACCGAGGTCCGTACAGAAGGATATGGAGCGATACGTACGTCAAATTGACGAAAAGCTCAACAGTAATATGAAGGTCTGGCATACAAGGATGAAGTCACTAGAAGATGAGAAGAAACAGCTACTCAGGGTTATATGGAGAACGTAAGACCTTACTTTTAAAATTATGTTGCCGATTTAAATTCCAGATTCAGAAAATCCAGAAATCTTTAGGAGATTTCGTAAGATTGTGACAGGTTACTGAAAACGTGGATATTTTTGCTGGGGGGAAATTTCTCGAAATTGCCATTGCAGCAGTACGCGTGAGGGTAATTTTGGCAAAATTTGGAGTAATCTCTTAAGTCTTTCATGCTGGTTGTAATTTTCACGCTTGGTTTCTTGTCATGATAATAGTACAATCGCAAAATGCTCGAAAATTACACCCACTGAAAGTTTCCACGTTAACAGTATTTATACACATATTGATATTTTCATGTGTCACTCATAACCTCTGCAACGCAAGAGTGACATAATCTATTTACAAATTTATTCGAGTGAGACTTCTATTTCAATAAGACAGACTGGTTTTACAACAAAACAATCCGTAAGAATAAAACTGGATAGACTGAAATAGTTGAGGTTGTATTTAACAAAATATAATCTTAACCAACTGCTGTTCATAGTAGGATATGGTATAAAACTTGAAGAAAAAAATGTCAAGCCTTTACTTTTTTCCGATATTTCAGATTCAATGATGTTTTTGCCGAGTCCGGTATCTTATTAGTTCATCCACTCCTCAACCAATCAGCTGCTGACAAATCTGAAATGTATACCAAAATAGCATCAACAGTTACCAAGGAAACGCTAGAGAAAATAGTACATAAAAAGAAAAGGCTGAGCTCGTTCATGGAGCTACCATCAGTATTGGAGGGGAAGGCGGCTCCCAAGGCGTTATTGTTGGATAGTGACTCTGTATGGAACGGTCAGGTATGGTGGAAATTTTGTTATGATGGAATTTTGTTTTTTTTTTCACAATAGACCATTTTCCGATATTTGTTCTTGAGCTCAAAATGTCCCGAGTCAGCATCTTTTGGATTTGTTTTTCATTATGACGTCACTGTTAAAGACAATTGTGTACAATTCCATTGTGATCAATACATGTAATTATAAAGAGCGCCAAATGTTCCTTCCTCAGACATTTTCATCATTTTGTCGTCCATTATAAAATTTCGGCAGGTGGTTTATTGAGTATTTATCTAATGCACTCTGTTTGGAGCATGAATCCAAATGTGCTGGGCAATTAAAATTTACATTTTTTATGGTTCACATTTCAGCAGTTTTCTCCAATACTGTTTATTTCCATAGCAATGTCATAATGGCAGATCTTGCTGGACTTTGATTGACAAAAGAATTGTAAAATTTTATTGGCCATCAGTACAATATCAGGCTAAGACTTGTTAAAACAAATCTCTAGTTTATCCATAATACCTGCAAGTGTCTCATGGTTTTATTGACAGCAGGTACAAATCAATGAATGATGACTCACTGGTCCTCTTAACGGAATATGTAGTCAGATACTGTAGACCTAGAATCATTCACTGTGTATTAACCTTCCCTACTTTCACAGTTAGCTTCGTATTGTGAAAGTTTGTCTCAGAGAATTAGAATGCCAAATGCATAACTCAATACTAACATGGGCGGTACCGCGAATCGTCCATGCAAAATGGTTTACTTTAATAAAACTGCAAAAGAAAGTACCAGCAGATGATTCTACTTATGCAGAATGCTTCAGTGTTTCGTTGAGACAGTCAATGGGTAATGTTGCATTGATAGCCAATCAATTTGTACGATGCTTTTGTTGTTCAAGTGGACCAAGATCTGCCATAAATTAAAGCATATGGTTTCTGCATGCTAACTGTTCTTATTTTTACATTATATTATCAGTTTTCCAGTGGTGATAGTGAAACAACCCTTCCGCCAAAAGTCTATACACCACATGTAGTACATTATGATGTCAACAGAGAAAAAATACGGGCTTATGGGTAAGCAATAGCTAAGAATTTTACAAATTTAATTTAAAATTTCTCTTTGTCTGTTTGTCTTAATAAATCACTTTCGTATTACGGCTAGACTTGCATTTAAGACATTCCAAGACCTGACATCACAACTTTTGACTTTATTGCTTACTGTGACGTCATGGATCTCTTATAAACGTCGCAGTAAAAAATAACGTCAAAAGTTGTGATGTCAGGACTTGATGAGCAAAAAAATGCAGGTCTACTGCGGGAATGTGAAAATGGTCTATTAAATGTAACTGTATTTTCTAGTCATCATTAGATACATGAAGTACAATTAAGTACATAATTTAAATTTGCAGTGATTTATATTTCTCGAATTTAAAGATTGAAAGATGGTCTCTTCCTGTCAATTGGATTGTCAGTAATTTTATTGAAATTGCAAAAATGTGCAACTATTTTTTCTGCTTTTCAAATAGCTATTTTCCGTTTAGTTTGAAATTTGAAAGCTCCTTTTCAAAATTTCTTACACATTCATGTGCATTTGCTAATTCACTACATGTGTTATTTCAGAGCTATAGGCAACATTGTTCGAGAACCACGGAACACCTTTCCTCTAGCTCTCAGTAGTAATTACTCCATATTAAAGGATACCAAACTTGTTTTCTGATTGGTCGATTTGTATACCCAATCATCGGCTTCTGATTGGTCAATTTGTATACCCAATCAACATTTAATATACAATGAGTATCAAACTATTGAGGAATCTGTATGATTTGCATGTCTCAAGAGAAAATTCTTGTGTAATTTGTGAGTGCTGTGGAACTCAAGCAATATACATGTATACTCCGTGAATTAGGGAATGAATTAAGACACTCAAATCTAACCTGTTTAATTATGTCTATATTTATGTACATTCATCAAAAGCTTCTTGAAAATATTATTTTTCTATTTTGCATTGCCCAAATCATGTGTGAATTGCATCAATGAAAATAAAATTTATCCAAACATTCTATATGTTCTTAGCATTTATGTTTTTCAGTTTGTTCATGGGTGGTGTAGCTCAGTTGGTAGAGCGCTCTGTCCGTTGATTCGAATCCGGACAAGCGCCAAACTATGAAATCGACTCGACAGGTGTTGTGGGCTGACACCTTGTAAATAACCAAATTACCCTAGCCTAGTTTTTTAAATGGGGGGTCCTGTTTCTCGATTGGCATAGTCACGTTAAAGATCCTTCACTGCTTGGGATGGTTTCATTGCACAGGTCAAAAATCTAACATGTAGCTTACGTCTTAGGCGGGAGATATTCAAGTCAAGTTTGTAATCAATATCGGTAATAATGATAGCATGAATGTCCTCTACAACTTTTAATCTATACCATTGTTGACCTACATGGATATTTTACATAGCCCAAAACAATCCAGGCTTTCTAATGTGTAGGCAAGGGCTTGTGTGAAAAAGGTCGCACAAATTGACATTTCATGGCAGATTTTAAGCCTCATCTAAACGTATACACAGCCAGTTGTGCCTCATATGGAATAAATGTGAAATTTACATGAACAATACTTGAAAGTTCACATGAAATTTATGTGAAACGAGCACGAACATGAAATTTACATGAGATTTTTCACATGAAATTCATGTGAAGATTTTTACATGGATGTTAAGTGAAATTAGTTTTCTGTGAAGGTCACCAAGAAAAATTCATGTGAAGGAAATTTATGTGAATTCATGTGAAATATTTTTACATAAATCTTACGTGAAATTTAAATGAATGTTTAACGTCTTCAAATTCATTATTATCATTTTAGAGCAGATAAATATGGACCAGACATATGAATATTACATGAACTTTCATGTGAAATTTGCATGATGCTCATTTCATATGAATTTCATGTGAGGCACAATTGGCTGTGTAGGTTTATAACCTTGCATGTATTCGTGATGCCCTCAGGAAGTGCTCATGTAGACAGACAAATTCAGTTCAACACTCGGTGCACCAATCTGCATTTAAAAATAGACCGCTTGAATTCAGCACCATGGCGTTTTCACATTGCCAGTCTCTTGTTCTAGTAATCAGGAGTTTAATGTCCCTTTATCTGTATTAATATTGGACATTTGTTAAGGTAAGAGCGAAATACTTCACAAAAGGCGGAGCTCTTGTGAAACACTGGATATTGCACTTCATGACCTCGGAGGACAAGTATACACTTGCACATAAAATTTGCGGCCTGTAATCCAATAAAAGTTACTCTTTCAGAACAATCATTGCAAAAGAAGGCAAGTTTTTCATCAAGGTCAAGAACTTTTTTATATTGCCAAGGAAGGAATAAAGGTTAGCTTTGCATAGAGGTTGACCTCGATATATTTATATTGTTAAAGGAAGGTCAGTTTTTTGAGGTCATGACCTTTATATTGCCAATGAAGCTCAATTTTACATTTCGTTACCATCTTGTTAGCTCTACATTGCCAGAGAAGGTCATTTATATTGCCAAGGAAGGACAATTTTAAATTGAGGTCATGACCTTTATATTGCCAAGGAAGGTCAATTTTACATTGAGGTCATGACCTTTATATTGCCAAGGAAGGTCAATTTTACATGGAGGTCATGACCATATTCTTATATTGCCAAAGAAGGTCGAGGTCAGGACCTTGATATTCTTATATTGACAAAGAAGGTCGAGGTCAGGACCTTGATATTCTTATATTGCCAAGGAAGGTCAGTTTTACATCAATGTCATGAACTTGATATCTTGTAACAGAAAGTAGGGTCAATTTCCCACGGAAGGTCAATTTACATTGAATAAAATAGTGCATTCTCATTCACCTCTGAGCATCAGTATTGTATTAGGGTCATGACCTTGACATCTTTATAATGCCTGAAAGACTAATTTGACATTGAACATTTAAATGGAGGTCATTACCTTGGTACAGTAATTCTTAAATGTAAACTGCCTATTCATTATGACACAAGGTCAAGGTCATTTATAATTGAATCTCTAGTTACCACCTGTTTTTCATCACATAAAACAATTAGAAAATTTTCATGTTTCATTTTTTAATTTTGAATACAATTTGGTTTCTCACATTCTCTCTATTAACATTTGCATATTGGACAATGTGACAGTGATATGTAATAACAAGTGATATATGAGTGAATTCTACACTGGTCTTTGAAGTAAGGAAAGCAGTGTAAGGAAGAAGGTTCAAGTTTCATGTTTTGTTTACACTTCTATATGAATTCTAAATTTTTCAAGTTTCATAATGCTAGGTAATCCCAATCGCAAATGGATCAACTGAAATTATTGTTAACGTAGACTGAACTCGTCATTAATAGTAACTCGTAATTTAGGTTGAATATGAAATTAGCGGATTGTTTGTGAACGACAGTGAAAATTGAATTTACACATTTAATGCATACATATACTCAAAATGAATTTGTAACCCCTCCCCCCTCCTTTTTTTCACCTTGCCTCCTTTCAAAGTACCGGTCTAGACTCTGTGTGATAAAATGTGAACTAATGTACAAGATGATTGGACATGGAATGTAATGTATTACCCAAATACAGCCTAACCTCCAATATCTGTAAAAAAACATATATAAATTTTCAATCAAAATTATATCATTAGACAACCCTTCAACGTTGAAAGTATATTGTTTTGGAGGTAAAAAACAATAATCCAGCATGTCAGAGGAATTAAAATGAAAGTCCATGATTAAAAGCTGTCATTATCCGTCCCTTTTTTTCAAACTGTTGAAAAATTATACTTGCAAACATTTGAAAATTATGGCCAAAAAATGTCTAAAAGTCATATTCCCACGTTAGCAGCCTATTGTCTAAAAACATTGTTCAAGTCATCTGATTTTCGTATAAATGGCAATACATGGAAAATGTCAGTGAATTTTGTATGCATTGAATATCCTAATACTTCTTACAAACTGTTTGTTACTCGGGCAGAACTAGGTCTCGTATACATACATTTGTACAGTTTGCAATAAATAAAAAGCCAAATACAGCAGCCAATCAAATTACTTCTTCTACACATTGTAATATCATAAAAATAGATTAATGCTACTGAATTTACGTACGTTCATATCAAATACAGCTATAACGTTTTGCAAATTAACTCCAACTCAGTAACTTGTAAAGCTTATGATAAAAGAGATGAAGGTGACATGATATGGTATACTGAGTACTTTAATAATTCTAGGATCAGCTTTCCATACGTTTACTGAAAAAAAATTAAATAATTGGCTACAAAGGGAGGCAACCTGCAGAACAGAATAATTCTGGAGCAAATGCCGTAACATTACCGTATGTCATATTGTGACATTACGATTCACTATATACAAAAGATACACCTTAAGAAAAGAAGTTGAATAGAATATATTTACCTATATAGTAAGTGCTCTAATACGTTAATATTTTACAAGTATATAGAGATACTGTACTGAGACAATTTTGTGAGAAATATTTCCTTAAAGTTATACGTACTTTCTTTTTCAATAAATAACACATGAGGCAAGTATCGAATAAAAAATAAGAAAAAAAATTCGGAACGTGCAAAAATTGTAGACAAAGCTGTATACTATACAGTAAAATTGATATGTTTTTAAAGATGGATATGTGTCATAGTATAGAGAGCAATTGCGCTTAAATTGTTAAAAAATGAATAAAAAATAACAACCAGGAATGTGAAAATTCTCATCAAAATATCATGATATGTAAGAATGTAGAAACAACAATTTTGATCCAACCACAGTTTAGATTATGTTACATCCAAACCATCATTACAAGCAATTTTTCCATTGCATGACAAAATGTGTGAAAAAACGTTTTAATGAGAAAATTCAGAGATATCAATCCAGTCACAGACTTGAATGACCAACATATCAGGAAGTTGTATGAAAAGTAGCTTTAAAATTTCTACTCAAAAGCAGCACACTGAGTATTCAAATGGTTGAACACTTGGTACGATGACAAGCAGACGTAAACGCACAGAATTCCATTTATAACTGGGCTTTAGAGGTAGCCATCTTGTTTAATAATTCTGAGCTCGTATTTGGATATCAAGCAGCTTTTGACGATTTCTGGCTCAAATATCTGGGATATGGAACAATTAACTATTTAAGTTCCGTACTTTGTAAAAATATTTCATTCAGTCATTTCTATCGAAATACACATGAAAATTTTCTTCCGCATCCGTAACATGTGCATCAACATTCTTTTCACACACTTGTACCACAAATTCTTCACATTCCACCTACATATACATCTTCTGGTAACACCTTTTTTCGGCACAATTTTACTATTAATACACTCATACTCCTTATCATCATCTTGATGTTTTTGGTGTTGACGGAAGCCGTCGGGTATTATTCAATCTGTCCATACTACTATTCAGTCCATTTTGCATTGTAGGGGTCGTACGACCTGTGGGCGTCGCCCGGCCTGAAGGAGGACCACGCCCACCTGAAAAAGTGGGCGTTGCCCGTCCAGTCCGTACTGGTGTTGATGTTTTTGGTGTCATTGACGTTCTGGCAGTCGACGGCCTCGGAGGCGTAGGTGTGGTCGAACGTGGCACATACGGCTGAGGAGTTTTTGATCGTGCAAATGTTGGTGTTTTTGACCCATATGAAGGGGTTAGAGTCCTATTCGGCGCTGCGGGTGTACGTGGTTTTGTTGGCGTATTGATCGCTGAGGAGGAGTTTGAAAGACGCTTCGTTCTCTGTAGACTTCCTGTTGAACCTAGAATTGGAATATGCTAATTTTGTAATTGAAGCAAATGCCATAAAAAATTACTTACATCAATAAACATGAACATTTTATATCAGACTTTTAAACTTTATAAGAAAAGATTTTTTTTTTTGTACGCAAATAATATGCTTCAAATTCACTAAAATCTTCAAATAGCCCTACGTTCTATGAATAATCTATGTAAACTCAATGAAGTGCATTTGACTATCCTATTTGCAATTACATATAGCAAGGTTTTATAAAGCTTTTCAATGTATGAATTATGAGATCATATTAAAAATAAACTTGTCATAAGATCCTTTTATACATTTTTTTCTTCAAATCATCTTCATTCATTGATGATCCATATCTTTTTGCTATCTTTAGGGCTTTTCGAAACCCAGAGTTACTTCCCATTTGGGACGGTATCCGATGTAGACTAATTGTGACGTCATCAAATTCTATGGAAATAGTCCTTAAACTCTGATAAATGACGGTACAAAATCATTGTTACCATGCCATTTTCATGACGTCATCATGGTTTTACGTCAGATACCGTTTCAAATAGGAAATAACTCTGAATTCCGCAAAGACTCAATGAATTCAATAAATAGAGTATAAGAATGAAATGCATGCATATGAAAGATTTTATGACAAGCAATTTATTTCTTTTTCTATCTACATGTATTCAGTTAAAAATAGCTTTTCATATACATGTATGTGCATTCAAGTACATATGTACTGAACTTGTCAGATGCAACGTGCATTATACTTGCTCCTTTTAATTTTTCAATCCATGATGCACAAGAATTTCTTTCGTAAATGTTAGTTTAAATAATGAGATGCAAGAATAATAGAAAATTTTCTGGATTTTGTTGCATGCGAATAAAGAATTTTCTTCCTCCGTTGAAATAACGATATTTTATTAAATCCAAACTTTTCCTTCCACCAAAGTTAGATAACAATTGGATTAACGTGTTGATTAGAAAATTATCTTGAATATTGAAAATCTGAAACAAAAGCAAGAATTAAAATTTCACTGAAAATAAATCCTCCTAAAACCCTGTTCACTCCCTGCCCCCCCCCCCCCCTCTCCTTTACGCTCTTCCAGATATAAAAACTCTTCAAAATGAAAACTTCTGTTTCTACTTTGATACGGGGACGTAAAAGGGAACATTCCCTATCGTACTAAACTTTCAATTTCTAAATCACTCTTTTTTTTTTCGGGCAACACTTAAGACGACGAATTAACGTACCAAAGTCTGGATTTCTACGCATAGTATTACGTGGCGTGCTGGTGGCGCCGCCAGCACCAGAAAGATTTACCATGGATGAGGTCACTCGACTTCGACGTAACGAATTATCCCCTGAACTTCCAGCTGTGTGAAAAAGAGATACCAGTTTATAACATGCAATTTATTTTGTGTTATTTTTATACCATATTAGCTCAAGTGTACTGGAGGGGAGGTGAAGATCAAGGCAACATTTGGTAAGACCTAGTGATGTTGAGTAGTTGAGAAAGCAAAGCTTTTCAATTTACTAGCTTAAAATGATTTTACTAGCTAGAATTAATTTCAGTAGGTAACATTTCACAAAGTACAACTACTAAAACAAGTACATGTATCTTTTGTCACTAATAATTTCTCTTTCATATTCTAAAATTAAGAATCTATGCATGCCTAAAATGACCTTGGCAAACTCCTACATTAAAATCTGAGATTATGATCTTGTGTCCTTTTTTTTTTAAGCATTTACATTTGACCCTAATTAAAAATTGTGAAAGTAATGTTGTGTCAATTCTTATGATCTTGACCTTGACCTATATCATGTACATGTATTTGGATATGCAAATTTCTGGATATAGCAGATATGAATGAAACTCCTTGAATCATTGGATAAAATTTGCTCAACTTAAGTGAGTATAACTTGCTCGATACTATCATATAATTCTAATAAAATTCTAATGAATTCATTGTAAATGATACAAATACAATGACAATTAACGATTCAAACGAAATCAAACCCTCTTAACCAAACGGAAACTATTTTTGGCCTAGGCTAAGCAGTAACAGACAACACAGCAAAGCTTCTACCTACTGGTATATATATATACAAATTTGCGACTAACAAAAGTTAGTAAAACATAAAAATAACAATTTTGAAATAACTATGTGCGAGAAAAAATTCAAACTTTCCCTCTCAACTATGAACAAAACAGAACTCAAATCTGATTGGCTGAGCAAACTCAAATCTGATTGGTTGAGCAAACTCAAAATCTGATTGGTTTGAGAGCAGGTTGTAATTATACCTGAGGAATTTGAAGAGGCGTATCCAGTGTCGTTTAATTTGGATTTATACCCGTATGTGCCGCTACCTCTCCTAGAACGGAAAGTAGTGTTTCCGTTAGGAGAAAGCGTGTCTCGCAGGTCGTAATTTGTCCTTCCTTTGGCTATGAAATCAAAAGAATTAAGTCAGGTTAGTAATTATAAAAGGCATGCAAACGTCATCCCAACATACATAGAAATAAACATAAGATGCTGACGACAGTTGTAACCCATAATGCATCTGACCACCCGTAATCTACCAATTCGTCATGTTTGAAATGCACTGAAATTTACTGTGAAATTTTAGCCATACATTTATTACGTGTATAGAGAATATTGTTAGTTTTTTGTTGTTTTTTTTCACAGATCTGCAATTTTTGGTCAAGCTTGTTGATACATACATGTACTTTATAAAACTGACCTTGATATGAGGAAATTATCAAACATAGGTCAAACAATATGACCTTTGGGAGACAATTTATCTTATATATTTTGAAACTTGAGCTCAAAATTCATTTTGTTTTAAAATCACTCTTTGCTCTTTACAAATTACGTAAAAGTGTAATGAAAATGTATTGTTTATATATATATAAGATGCATAATTTTTTTCCCTCCGTAAATTTCAGTGCATTTGATTATAACATCCTCTACCAAAGACCGAATGTCAAATCATGACAAAACTGAAAATAAATCCTTCCGTTAGAATTTGTATTTTTTTTCTTACTTACTATTTGTACAATAAATGTATACAGTATTTCCTACAGGAACAAAGAGAAGTATGGAAATTAAAGTTACTAGAATTTGAAAATTCGTAATTTTGAAAATTCGAAACTTGTTCTATAGCTGAAATCGCTTACAAGGGAATAAACGTACAAGAAAACAGGTACATTAGACATGATATTGACAAATATATAAAAGGCACTTTCCTCAACAGAAGCGTACAAAATATATATACATTTATACATATTTTTGGACGTGTAAATGTAGGATTGCATGGAGAAGCTCCGCTTTAAGCATTTTTTTGTGCACGACATAGCAGTCGTAGGAAAATTTGGGTCAAATAATTTTCGTCCATACATTTTTTGCAATATTTGAATGAAGGTATAAAAAAAATTAATTGAGAGTAAGTATGAATTGAAATGGAATAATAATAAAGATCCAAAGGAAAGCTTTCCCCATTATGAACCTTTCTTAAACCAGAAAAGCTGAAAGTTTATAGATTGAAATGAAAGATCAGAAAATTTACAAACTGACCAATCCAGTTGATTGCTTGATAAATTGTCAAAAGTATAATTGTTAATCTCTATTTTCCATATATTTATAATACCGTTTCTGAAGTTCCACTTTGGCAAATTCTCAAATTATAGAATATATACAGTGGTGCATATTAATTTTCATTTGATTGCATTACAAGATCTTGTTTAAGCTAACTTTTCCCTTACCAGCAAGTAGCATTTTCCGTTTGAGCTCATGAAAAAACACTGAAATATTTGGCTTGATTTATGCATCTTTATGATATAAATGTACATGTCTTTCCAAATTTTTTATTCTAAAAATATTCTTATCATAAATCTTAGTGAGGTTTTTCTTTGAGAAAAAAAAATGTTACGGCCCATGAAATTTACTTACCTCGACAGGGGTCATTTGTTTCCAGGAATTCGTCAAGCGTGACCCATCCACCCCCGACCCTGACCATTACTGTGCTGTTCAAGAAACGAACCAATCGGATGTTCTGTTTTTCTCCGAACTAAAATAGAAAGAGAATGACACAACAATTAATTTTCTGTGGTGTGAAACTCAGATTTTGCGACAAAACTACGAACATGATGATGAACACTTAAGCAGAACATGCAATAACAACGACTTAATACATATTAATGAAAAATATTGTTACTTTTTCTTAGCTTAGTGCAAAACTGATGAAATAATAGTGCGCAGGCAAAAGCTCTGAATATGCTTCACTGAAATTTTCTATATTTATCGAAGAGGAATTTAAATCAAAAATGAAAATTTTGTCGATCAGTGCGATAAATTACGTTTAGGATGAAGCAGGATTTTCTGGATTTTAAGCAGCAGGATTTCTGCAATAATTTTCAGGAATAGCCTAGCAATATGTATAAAAGCATTGAAAATTTGGATTCTATACATCTTTAATTTTGAATTGGTGCATGTTGAAAACAAGGAGGCTCAAACAAACTAAAACTCGTGGGAAACTTAAATCTCAGGTCACTGACTTTCACTTAATTACACAAAGCAAAATAATGAACAGGTAACTATACGAAACAAAAGTCATGCGAGCAAAATTTCATCATCGTATATACATGTATTATTAGGCCATGCATTTCATTCCGCAAAATAATCTGAAACTTTAAATGTAAAGTTGCTTTAATTACATTACATCCTTCTTGGTAAATACGAAATAGAACAGCCCTCGAAACGACATCCTAAGGTGGCATTAAAACAATGAAAACATCAAAATTAAGTTAAATATTTCTATTAATTCTATATCAGAATACTAGGGTTTAAAGATGGTACACGAGCGTCCCAGAAAACAGAATCTTTTATGGTTTTGTCCTAATGATCACTAGAATGTGTGACCCTTATAGTGGCATTGTGACCTTTAAGATGTCCTTGACCTTTACTAAGTGTTTACTCTCTACATCATCTTTTGGTTGATTTTATAACAGGATACCTACTAATTATAGCTTTACAAGTATTAGCTTTTACAAAAAGCTTGCCGTCAGTTAGCTGACTTTACAAGTTGTACAATTCTAGTTAGAAAAAATGCATTTACCAATCGCACATTTCCGGACTTTTCCGGGTTTTTTTTTTCGATCAAAGTGACGGAAATTTCCAAAAATCTGCGATTGGTATAGGACGTATCGGTACAAAGACTTTTCAATGCATATTTCTGAAGAAAATACACTGGTGCGATATGACTTTCATTTGTCAGGTCATCTAGACTCTTAAGCCGACCTAATGAGAGAATCTTACATACAGATTCTGAATAACCTAGACAAATATTTGCATTTTATACAAATGTCAACCAATCATATTACCAAGAGGTATTCTATCCGTGCAAGTAGGTTACGAATGATTACAGTATACCGTCAGTCATGATGATTTGAAGTGATGCGGCATTCACCAACACACAGACAGCATAAAAAGTTATCTATATCTACTGATTTACTTCACAGACTATTCAACCAATACTAAATTAATGTACTCCAATATACACTGTATGATATGAATAGGTCTGTCAAAATTTGAGTGCAGGAGGGTTGGGAGGGTGAACTTGGGTGCTTAATTATCATTTTGTCTTCTTCTAGCAATTGTTTTATTCGAGATGAAGGGGTAGGAGTCAGATTTGTAGTTGTGAATGTATAAGGTACATGTATTATCTATAAAGAATTACACAAAAATCCACTTCGCAATAGTCCTGGAAAGAAGGGCATTATGTATAAAACAATGAAAGTTTAGTGTCAAGTGAAAATTGTTTCAAAGTTACATTTTGTATTTGAGGTTCAAGCAGCACTATTAACTAATTAATAAAACGCACAAATGAATTTAAATCCTTCAATATACAATGTATTCAGATATTGTTCATGTTCAATTTTTGACAATTTTTTTCTTCTCTACATGATAACGATTTTTTTTCTTTTTTTTTCAGCATAAAACTTACACAGACTAAAAGCTTAAACTATATACATGTCTATGAAATAGTCTCGTCGTCCCAGTAGAGTAGCTAATCCAATCACACTTCATTTAACATTATCAAGTCAAACTTCGTTTAGCATTGCCTAATCAAACTTTATTTAGCATTATCCAATCAAACTTCATATACATGTAATTTTAAATCAGTCAGACAAGAGTTACTTACCCTATATTTTCCCTCTTCGATCATGTCAGCCCTGAATGGATTTCGGCACTGACATTGTGACACTTCTTTTTCGATCTCATCGTGAATTAACTCTGCATCCGACATTTGTTGTTTGCCACTTTTTAACCGCGTCTTTTGCTGTAAAGGGATATAAAACAAAACTTTTTATAGCTGAAAAATTCTCTGGTAAAGAATTCATAGAATATGATTCAAATGCACATTTACGGAGTATCAACGATCTTTCAAATTGTATAAAAAGAAAACTGCACATACACTTATATTTTTTCCTCTCACATAATCAAGAGATCCCCAGATGCAATCTTTCAAAACATTTTAAAAGCCAACATCCTCTAGCATTTTGCTAAAATTCTGAATTGTTACGCTCTAATTGAAAATGGTCTCTTCGATCCTCATGTTTTCCATAATTCAACTGAGACATCAAAATTACAATTTCAATTTACTTTCATATGATTTACATGTAAATTACAAGTCAAATACACTGCAGCAAGTCCTATAACAACAATTTTATTCCAACTTGATAGTAAAATTTTCAGTAAAAAGGGACAGGCCTAACTTAGTACATGTAATACTTACATGTCGCACTGGTTTCATGGCTTCAATAAAGTCTTTGTACTCGATATAGTGCCTGTTATTTGGATCAAAGATATCGAACACAGCATGAAGCTCTGTCTTATTGGTTGGAAAATCTGAATGAGAAACAACCAATGAAAATAAACTTGCATGTGTATCTTAAAGATGATTGGTCAAAAAATAATGAATATGGGATACTTAGAGCATGTTTAGATAAAATAGCTTTTATTGTCAAGATTAAGTACATGTAGTTTTCCTTGCAACAATAAAATCAATAATAAGGTCCAAAAAATGTGTTTCCACTTTCATACCTGAAAAAAAGAAGGGTCAGTAGGTCAGGATTTCTGGGTTTTTTTTCAATTTTGGTTAAAAAAATTGAAGGGTCGGCAGAAAAACATTGAAATTCTTACGTGTCTGTAACATTCCGTTGACGAATTCATCTCGTGAGAGAAAACCGTCTCCGTCTTTGTCTTGACGACGGAAAAAGTCCGTTATTCGTAACTTCTTGGCCTTTATCCAATTCAAGTATTTCTGCTTCCAAACTTCAAAGTCAAACGTCTTAAAACTTTCCAACTACAAGGAAAAGAGTTCGTGAATTATTTTTCAAAAATCTGATATCAATATACATGTGGTTGCTTGGGATACTATATAATTTCCTTTACAATGTATAACAAACTTCCAATGCATGTACATGTAGTTTGACTAAATGTAAAACATCGCTAGACCTTAAAGCCATATAGAATGTACATATACCTTGTCTACAACTCATGATTTACCATTTACTGTAAACGTGGAAACTTTTGCGTTTTTCACAAATCATTAAGCGGCCTCGCGAAAATTTCCCCCTTGCGAAAATATCCTCGATGCATTCATACAATGGGAAAGACATTTTTATCATGAATATTTCCCCCATGCATAACTTCTTGATGTTATAATTGTGAAATTTTCCCCTGTGAAAATAACCACGTTTACGGTTAAATTCACTTTCAAGAACAACTAACCTACTTCTCAAATAGAACTCTGTCTAAAATTTCAAATTATCAATTTTGGAATAAGGAATACTTCACATCATCTAACATCTCAAGAAAAATGCATTAAAGCAATGTACTGTAATCCTAAAATAGCCTTATAATAGACATAATCAAGCACCAACCTCTAATAACGTATCTAAAGCATCTTGTAGCCCCTTTTTACGATCTACGGACATCCTCCATACCGTCCTCCATTTGTTCTGTAACGTTAGCACCCTGGGATTGTATCCATCCATATCGTTTAATCTCATATTGCTGAAATTATTGAATGAAAATTCAGGTATTTGTTCAAAGGATATGATTCAACAATTTTTTTATGTATGCTTTAATCTCAAAACATCATTTTTGAATAAGAAAATTGAATTTGAAAAGTATTATTTGTTCTATATATTGACTTACTGGAAACTCATTTTCATAATTTTAAGATTTGTGGTAATATGGAAATGCATTTATAAGGAAAAGAGGAACTACTTTGCTTTTTCTGTAGAAACTCTAAATATTTTAAATACAGCTAACACTGTAAGTTGAATTATGAATCCACAATACAAGTAAGTTTTACATGCTACACAGGCCTCAAGAAAAATAATTTTCTGTACATAAAATTTTTCAAATTGCTTTTTTGTTATCCCTCTTCAATAGTAAACCTACCTGCCGTAATGTCTGCCGCCCGGTGATTTCGGCTCGGACGTTATAATTTTGGTAAGCCTTTCTACATCATTGTTCTTACTGGTCACTTCATCATGGAACTCCTGCAGATAAATCATGTAAGTTGAGTACAGAGAACAACCACAAGCAAAAAATTCTGGACTTTGAACTTATGCTCAAAAAGTAGACAATTTATGATTACACTAATTGTGAAATTGTCTATTTAACAGCTTCTAAGTACTGTAAACGTGGAAATTTTTGCGTGAGGGTAATTTTCGTGTTTTTCACAAATCGAGGGATTTCGCGAAATTTTCCCCCGCGCGAAAATATCCAAGCTGCATTCTTATGATGGGAAAGAATTTTTATGACGAATATTTCCCCCACGCCTCACGTCTTGATCTTATAATTGCAAAATTTCCTCCCTGCGAAAATAACCACATTTACAGTATTGTCAGACTCAAACCATTTTGAAGGCTTACTTTAATTTCATAGTAGCTAGACTTTGGTATTTGTGTAAAACTTTTGAGAAAAATGTACAGAATATTAGTTTCTCACACAGAAATTATTTTTCCCTTATAAAAATGAATCAAGTCTTCAAGGAAAATTTTACTCATAATGATATCGATCTTTCAAATCCCCTTTCACCAGCCCTTATTCCTCCGGCCCCTTTGATATACTTACAGCATGTTCTTTGACTAGGTCCTCCACCACTTTGAGATCTTCAGGGATCGGGTCCCTCTCTTTAGTTGACAGTAGTATATGTGCATCGTTAAGCCACGCCAGTAACTCCTCCACCAGGGCGGCGTTACCTTGAATGTTCTTAAGAGCGTCTTGTAGTCGCTGACCTCTATTTTTGGCTCTTTGAAGCAGCTGAAACAAATCAAAGACAATCGTAATATAATTCTGATGTAAACTTTACTTGTACTTATGTTAGCTGGATTCAAGGGACCTGGCACTGTTAAGATGTACTAATTCAAGAATAAGCAAAATTATCTATCAGTTGTAGACTTCAAAGGATAATGAGTCAAGTTAACAAATTCTTGCCTCGTACATGTATCGTTTATTTCAATTTTTGGTTGCACTTACATGTAAAACAGGACAAGTACAGAGTTTTGCTGATTTTCAAAATATTTTGTCAAGAAGGCTATAAATTCTGACAGTGACCTTGACCTTATTAAAATGTCGCCTCTAATCCTGATTGGGAATTCAACTATCTGTTTGATCAATGTATGACATATTATAAAATAAATAAACTGTTAGATCTTTCATGAACATGAAAATAGTGAAACGTACCTGGTCCCATCTAGTTTGAGTGATGGTGAGGTAATATTTGACAAATCGTATGGCATTTGGATGGCAGTTTTGTAGTATTTCTTCCGCTAGGATACGGATCTTATCCACGCAATCCTGGTGGTTACGTAGGTCTTCTTGGAATTTCTACAAAAGTCAATAGGAAAACTCGTTAGTAGAAAGAGGATGACTGAAGGACATAGGTATATGTGTATCAGGTAGGAGATGCAAAATTAAACATCATTCTGACATTCTTTATCTTTTTTTCTTTTCAGTAATGTACAAGTTATTTCCAAGAGAACAGAGTAAAATTCTAAACTTTATATATTACACATCATTATGTCTTTATCAATTATTTTTAGTAATCCATTGTAATCTTCAGATTGCGAAGTAATAAATATTCAAAACTGACGACAGATATTCAAAAACTTTAATTGTTTAGATCTCAAAATTTGCTCATTTCTAGGAAATGTTAAGTATCATTAATAAACCATCTTTTAGTCAGCCTACAAATGATTATAGCATGTATAAAATCTCAACCACCGTACCTCATGTTTTTCTATAAGCTGTATTATAGACATTTCATCGTCCGGCAGTGACTTGAATTTCAGCTCGGCTTCAGCCTGTGGTAAGAAATCTCTCATCACCTGCACCACTTCCTGGAATTCCTCTGCCTAAAATTGTTACAGAAAATTTATTTTCGGTAATACCATATGTAGAAGGGAAAATGTAATTGAAAATGAAATATTTCTAAACACTGAAGATATTGGTAAATGTCAGCTTCCTAGCATCATTTCTCGAATTGTCATCATGGTGATAAGGCAACATTAAATCAAAATTTTATATTAAATTGACCAAATTTTTTTTAAACATATGGAAAGAAATGAATGCCTATAAATGGACTTAAAGTTTTAAGACTTCAAAATAATTCCTATAGAATACTTAATAATGGATTGGAAAGTCTCATGTATACATGTATACAATATTTCAAACTGCAACATGTCCAAAGTTCCTCTTCCTATTTTTTTTCGCTTTTTTCAGACTTACGAATATATAAATGGACAATGATTCATCTTGCAAGCACAGAACTATTTACATATTACATTGACTCACCAATTTGAGCGAGTCCCTGAGTCGATTTTCTCTGATATCAGCCAGATGGTTGACTCGATCCCACGTCGTCTCGAGTTCCTCAAGGTGAGATGGGGGTATGTCGCCCGAAGCCTTCATGGCAGCCACCGTCTGTTCTCTAGCACCAAGCTCCTGTTGCATAGTCTGTAAAGAATAGGTCAAATTTAATATCAGATTTGCAGCAATCTGTTTTACTGAAGCAAAGGGTATTTCATTTCCAGCTGTTAAATATATATTGATCGAGGAATGCCTCAAATATCAATATGAAGATACATGTAATACTCAATTTGAGGGAAAATTTAATTTGCTACTAAAAGATGGGGAGGCTTCAACTACATGCTTAGATTGCCTAAAATATTTAAGGAATACCTAAAATTGAGGACAGTATTAATGTCCTTATGAAGTAGGCTATCGCTGCTAGATGAGGGTACTTCAAATACATATGTATATTGAGGAATGCCTCAAATATTTGAGGACAAAACTAAATTTTGAGGACTGGAAATGACCATTCAAGTTTTGCATGCAAAATATCCAATGAAGTTTCACATATTTTTGCTGTCAGTGCAAGATGAGGAGGCTTGAAATACATATTGAGGAATGCCTCAAATATTTGAGGACAATACACAAATATTAAAAGAAGAAATTCAATTTGAGAAGTCTTAAAAACAAATACGCCTGGATTTGCCCCCTTTAATCCTAACATCATAGACAAAGACATTGTCTGTACATAGTCCTCTTACTAGTATATGTAACACTGAGCCCACGTGAGACTAAATTATAAGTAAACATTAAGCATTTAAGGCGGGAAACATTTACTTATACACCATCTAAACATCAATTAGGGATCAATGACATCTTTGTAAATCTGTCTGACTTGATTATCTACCCTTTAAGGGCCGTAATGACCCAGGATCGACCTTTCACTTTCTTGTGAAGTGATTTATAACCCCAAAGGGACAGTATCAAAAGATAAAATCTAGGGAAGAAGTCATGGGATGTTGTCAAAAGATTAGCATCATTACCTATATCGATAGGGGGTCGTATAAAAAGAATAACTGAACTACAGGATGCTCTTATAAGATACTGTACAGTCATTTATTTATTTTAGGACAACCAAATTTGGTTGAAACAGGACATAAAACGGACAAATTAGCATTAAAGCCTAGGGTCTAGCTCAATCTCATAAAATGCATAAATTTATCTGAAAGGAAAAAAAACCATCTTTTCATTCATTTTCTTTTTTCATAGACACCTGAATAGAGGGATTGGGAAAGTATGAATACAATGTATATCTTCCCGCCACACATCAACCCCCCCCCCCCCCCCCTTTTTTTTAAGAGCTCCAAAATTTGAAACTGCAAACAGTAAACCATTTTCTGAATTACACATTTTTATGTGATACAACCTTAGCTAGTCTAGAGTTAAGTTTCCATTTACTTATATTACATTCTCCCCCTTTTAACAAGGTGACAAGGTCAAAGGTAATACAATATTTTCATTCGTCATCTTTCCCTCTGATCTACCTGATATGTTAAGCCAGGTGTATAGAAATTGAATACCTGATATACAGAATATAATTTACTATATATCTGATACCCTTGTAGTGTGTATGTATGCTAGCTCATGAAGAGTGTATCACTGAAATTCATCCTACAAGATGACATATTTCAAGGCTTTGCCGATTCTGGATACCCCCTATTGCATATTATAGCAGAGATAGTTTACTACTGCATGTACATGTGACTGTTTTGTTTTTGAAATAAATGGACTTTGAGAGACTTGACGTTAAAGTAAAAGGACTCATATTTGCCAGAGTTAGCCAAACGTTGTTGGTCTTTTGCCACACTAATTGAAGTTTGCCTATTGAGTCTTTGCAGAACACAAAGTTTTTTCCCCTTACAGATGGTATCTGACATAAAATCATAATGACGTCATGAAAATGGTATGGTAACGTCAATTTTATACCGTCATTTCCCAGACTTTTAGGACTGTTTCCATAGAATTTGATGACCTCATAATCAGTCTACGTCAGATACTATCTCAAAAGGGAAGTAACTCTGGTTTTCGAAAATAGCGAATATGCCATTGGCTACAGCTTAATAATCACTCTGAGGTCAAAGAAATAAGCATACAGAGGGTCAACATCACATAGATTTAGTTGGTAAAAGGTTGAGTTAATACCTGTCTTGTGGGTCAGTTCAAGTTTCTCAAGGTCAAGGTTAATGCATTCAACTTTATTCAGAGAGCATGAACATGTCAAGGTCATTAGAAACAAATTGGTCTAAATTTATTTTATGCTTCTTCTATGTCCAGCTATATACCAGTATTACATTAAAAATGATTTTTTTCAAGTAAAATGTCAAGGTCATTTCTCTTACCTTATGATGCTCTATAAGCATGTGAATGGTGTAAGGTCAACCATATAAAATGTCAAGGTCATTTCTCTTACCTTATGATGCTATATAAGCATGTGAATGGTGCAGGGTCAACCATATAAAATGTCAAGGTCATTTCTCTTACCTTATGATGCTCTATAAGCATGTGAATGGTGTAAGGTCAACCATATAAAATGTCAAGGTCATTTCTCTTACCTTATGATGCTCTATAAGCATGTGAATGGTGTAAGGTCAACCATATAAAATGTCAAGGTCATTTCTCTTACCTTATGATGCTCTATAAGCATGTGAATGGTGTAAGGTCACCCATATAAAATGTCAAGGTCATTTCTCTTACCTTATGATGCTCTATAAGCATGTGTATGGTGTCAAGGTCACCCATAATCGGTTGGTCCTCCGCCAGGCTGGCTTCTGCCTTGCCCAGCCATTCTAACAGAGAGCTGATGGCGTCCGCCACCCTTCCACTTGTCAGTAATGCCTCGTCTAATTTGTTTTGACTGAAAAATAAAGAAAAATATTCATAGAAAATATCTGGGGATTATCAATACATGCAATTCATTTGTAGAAAAATGATTTGAAAAAGTATTTATACAATGTATCATTATCATCATCATCAACATCGTCTGATTCGTCATCACTAAAGTATGACAAATATAAAAATTTCATTTAAACAATAGGAAATAAAACAGACAATGATAGTTTTCATCATCATCATCATCGTCGTCGTAGTCATCATCATCATCATTACTATGACTAATCATCTTTGTTGCTAATCAGACAACAAAAATCTACTCAAGGGGTCATCCTAGTGTTCCAAAAATAGGCTTTTCTTGACCGTATTAATGCTTCAAAGGGAGACGTACAGACAGTTAAAAGTGTCACTAGTGTTTCTACATGTACATCCTTCAAAATCGTGAAACTTAAAAAAAATCTAAAAACTGGCCTTTGACCAGGACACCAAATAAATTTACATACATCAAACAAAATTTTATTGACATATATTTTCTCGCCCACACAAACACCTTGGCATACTTTTTTCTCCTCAGAGTCTGATAATAGAAATTCCATTACGAAAACATGCCAAATTTAGTACCCTAAACTATCATATTTACCCCCGTCCCCCACCTGTCAAATTTGGAGATATTGTACTCCTATTTGGCATTATTTGCAGTATCATTCAACATAAGTAATTGGCTTTTAAAGAGGGAAATTCAATGTTTACCTAAGTACTTATCTCAGCATATTGAACTTGAAATGAGCACAAATTCCCTCGCCTTTTTGCCTTTTATTTACCTGAATTTCACCTATAATGTTGGATTTTACAATCACCGTAATAAACAGTAGAAATAATATTGCCCCTAGGTGGTAAAGATCAAAGACCGAATATTGCTTAAAATCAGGTGTTATTAATATTATATCCAAATCATAAACAACCTGTGAAATCTTAATAGTGGATACGTTTAAATATGTCATTATTTTCCCATAGTGAGTATTCTAGGTATGACACAACTTTAAGGTCGAGGTAAAGATATAACATAAGAGTGTTGAGACGAGAAATTTACGTTTTGAAGTTCAAAATCAACATGTATTAAATGCTTTTAATGTACTTTACTATCTGCACAGCATTTGGTGGTAGACTTTTTATTGGGGGAGGGGGTTGCAAATCGGAAACGATACATTAAACAGACGGACGGACGGACATACATACATTTTTGTACATTGTTTTCGTGGATTTTTCTCCCGGCAATGAGCCCCATCAACGTAGGTGAAATTGACAGCCCCTGCATATTTTATCTTTAAAACGTACATTCTGCATATTTTCATAAAAGACCAAAAACTGTGACAAAATTTGCATAACATTAAAACTCTGCATGTTTCAAGCGTGAACGCTCCCATAAAATTTCATTCAAAGAGATTTATAATTTTTGAAATTAAAGTTCAAAAGATTTGCCCTTAGGACATTCTTTAGAATATTAAATTTCGCTATCAAATTATCGGTGTTTTCAAAAGACTAAAAGGTTCACACAATCACGATAATTTTCATTCAATTCTGCAAATGTTTCATTTAATTTCATTGGTAAGTTTTCATTCATCTATAAGTAATTTAGAGGGCGAACAGTCTAAAACTCGATATACCTAATTGATATCTATAGGAGTTTCAATGATTTGGGATGACATTTTAAGAATGATATCTAGTGATTTCGAACAATAAGACGTCCGTTACGCGCCAAGGACCGGATGATTCGGTCGCCGTTCTCCGGGCTTACTAATAAGGCATAATAATATACCCACTACATTGCTCCCCAAACTGAATGACAAGACGATTCGTTTCACTTAAGATGTCATAGATGATTTTAAAGATAAAATCTGCAAGAAGAAACCCTCCACGTTGTTCTTGCAAAAGGCTCACCACATAATGACGGACAGTGTCGAATCTAACAGCTCCCCTTATACCCGGTGGTTCTATGGACGATTTTTTAAAATTCTAATCTTAAATTGTCCAAAATGATGTGTTTTTGGCGGAAAATATTGGATCACTGTCCGGGGGATGGGGGCGGGGGTTGCGAGGGCACCCCCAAATAATCCATCACTGCAATCCCAGTAGTACATTACATATATACTATTATTCAGATAAAGGAACAAGCAATCAATGTTATAGAACCGGTCTTTGCTATTTTCGACAAGTACGGGAATAGCACAGAATTAAGGTCCGAGTAAATTATTGATTCACCTGGTCCATTCAATCAAATCCTGTTTTGGTAATAATGCTTTATGTGTACATTTCACTCTATTGACGACGAAAACGAATGAAAAGAAGCTAGATTTCAACACTAAAGAGGCCTTAACAAATCAAGTATTCGAACAAGCACATCAAATTTCTCTTTCAAACTGTAGTAGAATAGTAAACACGGTTATATTTCTTCAAACTTTGGCAAATCACCAGACGAACGAATAACACATGTAGCTACGCTCATGAAACCCCAAAACATAGTCCATTGCATAGCCTTTTTGAGTAGCTACGCTCATGTAAAGTCAATTGATTTTCCAGTTGTGAAGTCAGAACAGATGTATAATGTATAAGGACAATACTCTCCGAGCACATAATAACATGTGTTAGAATGAAAAATGGGTCAGATTGGCTGCAAAGTATAATCCGATTGATGAATCACGCAGAGAGACCTCCCCCCCCCCCCCCCCCTTCTTCTCTTTTCCTTTTTGTCTATCAACTTTACAAATATTACATGTAAGACTGGTGCGAACAGAAAAGTACAGAGCTAACTTGCAAAATTTCTCCAAACTGAGTTTTAAACTCCATTCATATTTGATTTGTAAATAACCGTGTTGGGTCGTCAAGTGTAGTATCCGTCTGTCTGTCGGTATGTCTGTTTCTAATTAGGCCTCGTCTATAGTTGTGCAAGACTTAAAACACAGAATATAATTCCTTCATGTACGTACAACAAGGGGTAAAAAAAAGAAAATTCACAAGCTCGAGATTTCTGTCGATCCAGAAAAAAAAATCATGTCTTTAAAATCTAAGACATTCTAGAAAACATTGTCCTGTTCAAAACCGAACACACACTGAAATCATATAAAGTACAAAACAGACAGACACCTTGCCAGACGACTTTTGCAACCGAAGCAGACGACAAGCGGATTAACTTACCTCGGCGACATTAAATTCCATCTCGGTATCTGCTGCTGTGTCCACGGGCTTGGATCCGCGGGGTCGGGTTCCCCTGGGGATTTGTCCGACATTATATAGTCCCCTTATTACACAGGTAACAACGCCAAACTCCCCTGACACACGGCTAGATTCGGTGATTCAACCAATTTATTGCAAACATGACCCAAATATCTTTTTATCCAAACCGCCCTCTCTCTTCAATTAAATCGTACGCGATTTTAAATCCTCTATTCAAGAATAAAGGTCAATCTTTGAAAATAGCTTTTTGTACAGTTTATATTACCAGGTATTTCCTTTCGTAAACAATGATACGAGGTTTTACACAGGTAAAACATACATGTTTATAACAAGCACGGCAGGTAAACTAGAAATGAAACTTGAATCGTATGTTGTAAATTTCCTCGTAAGTTGCCGGTACACTTTTTTATCGATCCTTTCGCGAAATACTTCCCCTTTTTTAACACAACAAAAGAAACGATCACACACTTTTGATCAAGTAACTTTCACACGGGGGCAGGTGATATCCAGTATCCTCTATTTAGTACAACACACCTGATTTTTACAGGTAATAGGGTGACTTCTTGATCTATAAATAGCTTTTACATCAATAGTCGCCGAGGGACTACAATTTCTCTATCTTACACACGTAGTCCCCACGCCGGTCTAGTGAGCGTATTATATCGTAATCTCTTGTAAAGTCAACTCGTAATCTATACGTAAAGAGATTAGCAGTTTACTTACAAACACAACAGAAGCATCGAAACCTACTTTCCTTTAAACTCAAGATACTAGTAAAATTATGACGCGAAAAACAAACATGTATACATAAAAGTCGCCCTTTACGAACTTTTGGAATGCTTTCTAACTATTTAGAATCCAATTTGTCAAATGAAAGTACAAACCGTAACGAATTATTAGTCCTAATAATGATCGACCACTTTGAAATATTCGCACAAAGTTCAATGCATTCTTTCATAAAATCCTTTTCTTTTATAAAATTTGAATTCCTATTTTCCTGACGTAATTTTGTCAAGAATTCTGCAGTTTGAATCAGACGAGAAAATCACAAATGCAACATTAAGGTAGAAACCGACTCTGAAGCGAAAGCAACATCCCCAAAACAAAGCCATTTTTTGGCGCCAAACCGTAACACATCGCAGAAATGAACATCCAATGCTTTTTGTCTTTTACGGTCGATATTATCACCAAAAATGATTTCCCAACGGAGCTTCAAGTTCGCACAACTGTCAACGAAAATTCTATATAGAAATATCTATTAGCTATTAAAGTCTAGAAACATGCATGTATGCAAATATTACCGTACGACGTCGCGTGAAACTCCTGAAAAGGGGTCAGAGTTGAGTGCGCAAGGAATACAAATGACTTTAATACATTAAAGGGGAGATAAGAAAATAAATATTGAGGGCCTAATCAAATTGTCTATCTTCGTCATTAAACTGCCATTACTCAAGTCAAACCAGCTATCAAAGGCTAGTTATCAGGACTTTAATTAGGTTTTGTTACAACTCATCGGATTTATTCGTCGTTGGGGAGGGAGGAAGGGAGGGAGGGGGTAAATCTAGATTATGATAATGACATGAATTTGTTGAAAGTGCCAGTCCATCCAAGCCTCATATTTCCCAACATCAGAATTTGACCATAACTCACACGAATTGTTTATTTGGATAGACCCTACCAGACAAAGCATGTCTTGCGTGCAGATAAATATATTGGGCTGAGATCAGACGAAATGCAATATAAAATACCTGTAAGTATCACATATTACATCACAGCTACGGTAGTGCATTACTTGCATATCATTAAATAGGTTTTACAAAATGTAACCGGGTCAGAAATTCCTGAGCCTGCATTCTTAAAACGCATATTATAAAATCCAGTCAAGGATACGCACCATGCACATAAACATGCAATTGAATAGAAGCAATGAAGTAACGATGCATCAAGGACACGACTATTAACACCCCCCTCTTATTCCTCCTCCTTCACCATTTGAAGTATAACACAGCCATCTGACACTCTCCGGCTTATTTAGTATCCTTGACTTCAAAACAATGCAGACAACTGAATTACCTCATATCTGAAGCTCCGTTGACCACCATTCTTTATCACCCCCACCCCAGAATCACGCATCATCCCATCATATTTCAGCTTCTACTCTCTTTGAAGCTCCGAACGAACACTCATTGGTTCCCACGTCATTTCAATCCGACTTCGCCCAGCTTAAAATTACCCCCCCCCCCCCCTTTCCCACCGCTCAAAAAAAAATGCTCATCAGCCAATCAAATTTTACCTTCTTGAAATGACAGATCTAACAGAATTCCATTTATTTTTCAGTTCATCTAGCATGTGCTGTAAGATATCCCGTTCCTCGTCCTGTTTAGTACAACGGTCTTTCAGATTTCGTCCGAGCCTCGTGGCCGAGTAGAACGCTTGGTGCTTCCCCGCTAACTGGTGCTGGAACCTCTGAAAGATGGAAAATATGTTTGTTAGAACACTTACTGCTTATCACATCGAACACTTATATCGAACACTCCGTGCTTATCAAATCAAACACTTAGTGATTATTGAAGAGGAACGCTTGGTGCTTGTCCGCTAAACGGCACTGGAACCTCTGAAATGTTCAAAATATGTTTGTTAGAACGCTTCTTGCTGATCAAATCGAACACTTTATGCTTATCAAAACAGACACTTGGTGACTATTGAAGTAGGACGCTTGGTGCTTGCCCGCTAACTGGTGTTGGAACCTCTGAAATGTTCAAAATATGTTTGATAGAACGCTTCTTGCTGATCAAATCGAACACTTTATGCTTATCAAATCAAACACTTAGTGACTATTGAAGTAGGACGCTTGGTGCTTGCCCGCTAAATGGTACTGGAACCTCTGAAGTGTTCAAAATATGTTTGTTAGAACGCTTCTTGCTGATCAAATCGAACACTTTGTGCTTATCAAAACAAACACTTGGTGATTATTGAAGCACGACGCTTGCTGCCTGCCAGTCATTTGGTACTGGAACCTCTAAAAGACGAGGAGTACGTTGTAAGAAAACTTATTGTTTATCAAAGGGAACATTGATCTCATAAATAAGTCTAAACAATAATGGAGAAAATCTATTAAAGATTTCAATTGAATAAAAAAATCAGAGAGACTGACATACAGACATATGCTGTCTTATCATATCATTGCAATGCTTATTGCACTCCACAGGGGCTTGAATCATATAGGTGGCAATGATGTAAGGAGTGATAAAGGAGGAATCGAGTCCACGTGCATAGTGTTTGACTTCGGTATCGATATCGTTGGTCTCTTTACGACAAAAATATTACAACCAAAATCTTTTTATACACCCGAACGTCATAATCCAACATTTCACTGTTGTGTTTGACGAAGTGCCCTCCACCTTCTCAACTTAATCATTTTTAACCATCGAATGCTTATTTTATCCAGAACGTAACATGTATATTCAGTGGTGGATCTAGGGTTTGGATGCGGATAGGATCCCCCCCCCCAACTTCTTCAGGTCAGCGAAAAAAAAAATCCAAAAACCCAGTATTTTAGAAAATTTTCGGTCCTAATCTTCAGAATTCGTTTCTCGATCCCCGGTAAAGTGGACGCTGGATCCGCCACTGATAATTGAGTAAACCACACTTTTTCACAATCGCAGCCCATTTTCATCGCCGTTTGTGTTTTACAAGCCCCCGTAGCCATATTTTCTTTCAAAGTCACAAATATTTTCCGCCTGATTATAATGCACACCTTCAAAAGCGCCCGAGGGTAGTCGACGGTGCAATAAAACAGACCGGGCTTTTATCATGTATGCATCAGGACTCTAATTTGACGCCGTGGACAAACAAAGACTATATACGTGTACGTCCTATCGTCATGGTCAAAATATGAGAGAGAGAGAGAGAGAGAGAGAGAGAGAGAGAGAGAGATAGCATTTTCTTCCTTTTAAAGAATTTTTTCATGGTTAAAATATGAGAGAGAGAAGGGGGGGGGGGGGGCTCTTTTATAGCGATTGCAACAAAAGAGAGAAGGGGGCGTTTTCTCCCTTTTAAAGTAATTTCTTCAACTTCTTTCACAAAATCAAAGCCATGCCTTTCGACTATCACCAACTGAAACCATTCAATTTTTCGTCATCTAAATTATCGTTATTTTCTACAAGAGACGCAACCAATTAAAGAA
This sequence comes from Pinctada fucata, assembly GCA_028142955.1. Lineage (NCBI taxonomy): Eukaryota > Metazoa > Mollusca > Bivalvia > Pterioida > Pteriidae > Pinctada > Pinctada fucata. The sequence goes on along the minus strand of AP027115.1, from coordinate 20,620,860 downwards.
ATCAATGTTGCGACAACTTGACAAAATGTTGACAAAGACATGATAAAGTCAGTAAAACCTACAACAAAACTTTCTTAAAGATTTTACTGATAATTACTTTGAAAATACCGTTCAAGGACTGTCGAGTCATTCTAGTGCGCTTTGAAAGAGTGAAAAACTTTTATACGGGAAAATTTAAACTTCTTTAAACATCCTTTCGAAACACCTGTCAAATTCCTTCAAAAGAAGGTACTTTTCTTAAAGTTCTTACCTGTGAAAATTGGCTATTTTGGTAAGAAATAAATCAAAATTTCCTTGGCAACAATTTCCGAGATAAAGAATGTTATGTAGAGATGGATAATTAGAAGTTTGCAGGTAAATGTCTATACAATATACGGGGCAAGCCGACGATGAATTCGTATGTTGTAGAGGTACAGGTTAAACATGGGGTCCCCCAAGGGAGAATTTTACCATTCAGGAACTCCCGTGGTGTCTCCGGCGTACCTGAAACCAGTTCTAAAAACGCAAAATTTTAACGATGTTTCTGACGGTAAACTTTAGCATGGGAAGATATTAGCAATCGAAAGGGTGTGTTTACAATGTAAGTGCCCCCTTTCTTTCGGCCCAACGGAAATGAATGAAACAGATACTATGGATTAAATGACCAAAGATGAGCAATGTCTCGACCTACTGACCCACCCTGTCCTTAGGGTGTAAAAGTTCTCGATGTGTTGTAATTCTCATGCTTAGTTTCCTATGAATTTCATACAGAGTTTTTTCTTTCTTCAAGCGACCGTCTTACGCCCTTTTTTTAAATAATGCATTGATAACGAAATGAAAAATACGTAAACTCGAAAACTTATCCCTACCTACCTCTCAACCACAACCCTCCTTTTAACATTTCCATCTATATTCATCCAAAATATACACTCCACTTAATATAATTCTGAATAATCCAAACAAATCACAATCGTGATTCGTATAAATTCAGCTCAGAAAGTTAAAGGTGACTGATAAATGCCAAAAGGCATAAGGAAATATTGATACTTCACATTCGTATGAAATAATTTCTAATGCAAAAGTACCTTTCGATATGATGTAACAGCGGCCAATATTTTTCCCGCCAAAACTGAGATATTTCATTTATATCCCTATGGTACCTTAACTTTTTAAAATTCAGTAATCATCAAAAATCAGTGATGCGTGACGCTTTTCATAGCTGGTTAATCTTCTACAAAATATGGATGATAATTTGTAAGCCAAGAACATAGGGAGTTGTGTCCCTTGCTTTGTTTATTTACACAAAAGCTCCCTATCTGGTTATCAGCAAGAAATCTTCTTAGGAATTCAGGGGCTTTTATTTTGCCAGCATTTAATTTTAAAAGCCCCCCAAAACTGGTACAAAAAGATACAAACGAAGTCCTTAAGGTCAGACTAAAGTTAGATTGATGTTATTCCGATTTAAATAAGATGTAACAAAATAAACATGTCTGTAAAATGATCTTCTCTTTAAGGACTATATTAAAGTTTACATATGCCAGGTATAGGAGAAGCAGACTAACAATGATGTCTTATTTGGGAGAAGTTTAAAAGTTCAGATAGTAATTACCGAATTTATTGTAAATTGAAACTTTTAAACTTCATGTATTACTGAAGCCAAATATCTCATCATCAACAAAGTGAATGCATATTAGAAGGAAAGATGTTTGAACCCCCCCCCCCTTTCACCAACTTGACGTTTCTAATTCTTTCTGTTTTTAAAGTTTGTTTGAAAAAATATGCAGTTTTGAAAAATTACAGAAATTGTACAAAACAAGGGGAAGAAGCACTAGCCCCTGTTCACCTAATTTTACTAGATCTGGACATCTCAAAGTGTGTGTACATATTTATGAAGAACAAAAGAGTGGCGGATCCAGGGCCCCCTTTGCCGGGGGGGGGGGGGGGGTCAAGGGGCGTATTTTGCCGATTTTTTTTACTCAAAATGGGCCAAAATATACCTGTTTTTGGAAAAGTTTGGGTCAGTACCGGGGCTGTGTGGGGGGGGGGGGGGGGGGGGGTGGACATCCCCTCAGCACCCCCCAGAATCCGCCACTGCAAAAATTGTCACAAGTTTATAACTTGGTACCGAAAGGAATATACAATCAATATACAGTTCAAAATAAACAAACAGATGGAACAAAATTTAAATGAAAGATTCATGATGAAAAGTTGGATGAGTGAGAGGAGAGAAAGGGTCTTGCTCATGAGAACAGACACATGGACAGACAGACAACACGTATGAAGGAACCAAGAGCAATTTATTCACTCAAAAAATTAACTTTATTATATATATATAATGTTTATTTTCAATCCAATATTCATCTATACATGTACCTGCTTTGCTTACCTGTAGAAAGGTGTGTTATTCCTACAAACTCTCCTAATCAAAGTCCAAGTGATTTACAAAGCATTAGTTATTAGAATATGAGTCAAACTGACTCAGCACTGATGTGTATATATGTATACAACTCCCACTTCAAAGTATTAATCAATACTATGATTGTACTAATAAACTCAAATTTCCAGGATGCGCAAATATGAAATTTCTTGAAAAGTAGCAGGTAGCTACAAAATGTATGGTTTCACTTCCCTGATGCACGGACCTATTATTGTAAGTGAGATTACATGAATAAAACTATCAGTTAGTTATCTATTATGGATTAAATTTAAACTTGCGTTACTGATAAACCCGAAACAGCTGTGATTTGTAAACAATGAGTAATAATGCACTACGAGAAGTATTTCTGAGTTATCTACCCTTGAATTGAGTTTTTTTTCCCATTTAGAAGGAAAAAGAATTAGTTCTGTCTCGCTTTGATGAATTAAATCTATATTGCTCAATAACAGCTGTTTCACGGAAAATAGGTCATCAAACTATCCAAGGTAATGGAACAGACGGTATTTTTATCTATAGTGCATATTTTAACCACATGCAATGTTCAGAAAAACCTAGTTGTCAACTGAACTGAAACTTGATGTATTTTTAAAATACATGTATCAGGATTCTAAGAGAAGCATGAGTACAAGTCAGGAAAAACATACTATCTAAAGTTAGTAGCCTTTTATTCACAATGTGAAGGTCACCAGATAAAATTTTGATACCAAATGAATCTTTGCACTTTGATACCAAAAGAATGATCTTGCAAGGTATATACATATGAAATGTGAATGCTATTTCACTTGCCATTCAGTGGTCATGACAAAGGTTAAAGTTTTGTGACTGACAGACAGACAGACAGATCGATGTATGGACAAGACTTAATATTCCCATGGTAACTTTGTGAAAATAAAAGTAACAAATAATAACAGTAATGCTACACTAAAAATTTTAAGTCTTGGTTCTGCCTTGATAGGAAGCATGGTGCACATAGTATTTCGTCATAAAAATCCTATATAGATATACCGGTACCTAGATCATGCAGTTATCTAAGCCTTGGGAAAATTTCTTGTAATTTCATCGTTATTATTAATTTAGAAGCGATTGTTACCTTCAGGTCATCGATGTTCTGTTTGGTGGCGCCACCTTGCGAGACAGGGGCCATAAATCTGTTCATGCTCTTTGAACTGTCATCCAGCCAATCAATGAGGGACTTCCAGGAATCGTAGAACTGTGAACGACAAATATGGAATATACATGTATCATAGATATATATAATAAATTAATCATTAGACACATGAAGACTCATAATTACTTAACATAAAATAAAATTTATTTTAGGATGAAATTATAGTGACCTACATAGGGCATCCTAATTACAAAGCTGCATTGTTCTCTGAACAGGTTAACCTGATATTGGCCTCCCATGCTATGTCGGAAAAAAAGATGCAGAACTCATCAAATTTATTTTTTCAACCAGCTATCCCTTTCCTTCTTCAAAAACGAAAAATATCACGCAAAACCTTAATCATTTCAAACCTCTTTAACTTTGGCAAAATCTTAGAAATAATTCTTTCTTAATCTGTTTCGTTGTCTTACTTTTCACAAGTGTGAACACCTACACCTATCACTGGTCCATCAAAAAATCATCTATTCCTGCAAGGGCCCATTTTGGTCAGTAAAGTATCTACCTATCACTACAACGCACAACTCAAATATCTAGTTTTCTTATTAATTCAATTTAATTAAAGCTTACAATTGCTCCAAAATTCAACAAATATTTTGTTAACCTACCCTTTTATCTTCCCTGTAGGCTGCACGAAGTAGTCTCCCCCTTTCGTCCGTACGTCTTAGCAACTTTTTCCATCGTAGCCGTATCCCGACGAGCAGGTTTTTAATATAGATGGTGTCCTGTTTACGGCCGAAGTGTTTGAGATAACTTCCCGTCCTGTCTAATGACTGCATCTTCTCAATCTGTTGCTCCAACTCAGCCTTCAGTTTCTGTCGATAGAAAGGACGGAAATAAATGAATTATACAATTAATGCTTCGGTAATTTCTCATTTCTGATGATGTATACATGTACGTACTTTACCTTCATAAATCATTTTCATTTTTCTGAAAAATGAAAAGTAAACATCATATCTTTCTATTTGCAAGAATATAATTTTCTAGAATTATTTTTTTAAGATAGTCATACTGAAGGTGTTATTGTAAGAATGTGGCATTTACCATACTGTAAAATTTAGAAATCGATACATGTCTGACATGATTTATGCAGCTGTTGGCGGACTTACAAATTGTGACCTTATACTCAAATGGTCCTTTGACGGTGTACTTGTACTTTGTACAATGATGGACATTTGACATTCAAGCACTGATATGGCATTTGCCATAATCACCTATCTAATGATTCAGCGAAAATAATCAGCAAATAAAGCCTGTGTTTGTGAAACACGAATGCCCCCGGTGGCATCTTTGTTAGTATGAACACTATTTTCTGTTAAGTACATGTATGTGAGGTCACTGGGTTAAAAGGTCAAAGGTCAAGGTCAGGAGGTCAAAAATTTTGGTATCAATGGAAAGGTCTTGTCACAAGGAATACACATGTGAAATATGAAAGCCCTATCACTTCCCATTCAAAAGTTATGCCCAATGTTAAAGTTTTTGAAAAGTAGGTCAAAGGTCAAGGTCAAGGTCAGGAGGTCAAAAATTTTGGTATCAATGGAAAGGTCTTGTAACAAGGAATACACATGTGAAATATGAAAGCCCTATCACTTCCCATTCAAAAGTTATGTTAAAGTTTTTCGGACAAACAGACAGACAAACAGATAAACAGACAAACAGACGGACAGGCCAAAAACTATATGCCCCCGAATCTTTGATTCCGGGGGCATAAAAATCTATTTTTAACTTTAATGTTTCAAAAGTCATCTAACAATGTCTAAGAAGACAGACAAAGGTTCCTACATGTAAATGTATATATGAGTACTGTAGAATTTTTCGCATAATATCTTCAATTCAAAATATCTAACACACAATTTCATATTTTTAAAATTACTACTCACCTCATGCTCAGCCATTTGTACCGTAACTCTATCCACAAGTTTACTCGGATATTTAAATCCTCGCATCGTAATTTCCGCATTATTCAGCCAATCAGTGAAGGCTTTAAGAGTCCCGTGGAATTCGTTCACATTATTCATATGTTCAGATAATTTGTCCTTGTGTTTATCTGCCCGTTCGCTAGTGTCATTCCACCGCTCCTTGAGTTTGTGTAGTTTTTCCGTTATTAGCGCTATGTCCTCAGGAGGACATTCCTCTGATAATTCCTGTCCTCGAGCTAATAAGGATTGGAGGGCATCCTCACGTGCCTGTAACTCCTCGTGCCGAGCCTGAAGGAAAGAAATAAAATATTGTAATACATGTGTGATGTCAAAAATGCTTTTTCATGTGTACAACATGATATACATGTAGATGTTTATGTGTAGATAGTTTTCTATACCCTTTAGGAATGGAGTTATCTCCTCTTACTAGATGTACAGACGTGGATTCCTTTCCATTTTTGTTTTCTTGACAGATGATATAACTTTGACTGAAATTTCAGCCATTTATTTGATTTTCTGTGAAATTTCCATTTTACAGTGACAAACCAATCTAAGGGCCCGTTATTTTTTAAATCAAATACAATTAACTGAAAGAGTTCTGACTCTCTGCTCAAATATCTTTTAGGCAGCAACAATTTCATGCCTGCAGGTTTCCTTTTTTTAACCTTTGATCCTTCACATACATGTTCTACACTGACTTGAATTGAATCTGATTTGAAATTCTGAATTTTTTTTTATGAATTAGGAGTGGAAGGGAGATAGGACATGTCTTACCATATAGGCCTCCACTTGTGAGTTAGCGGTCTCTGGGAGGGCTCCACACGGTGCCGCAGACTTAAGTTCCTGTCGGAGGTCGTTCACCCACTGTAACTGGTCATCTACCTCACCCAGGTATTTCTTCACCTGCAACGTTTAAGATTCAAATTTTCAAAAATTTCATCAGAAAAATTTGCAATAGCAATTATATAGTTCATCCTATAGATTCATTTAGACACATTTACAAGCATATGACTCACTTTAGTAAATATCTGCGTTAACTGTTCACAATTTTTATCATTTGGAAATCTTTCAAAGATTATTTTTAAGGAAAGGTTTCAGTAACATTCAGTTCTGGAGAAATTCAGAATTCATTTCTATGGCTAATTCTTTGATACATGTATGTTATCTTTACAAAATTTTTCATTCTGCAATTGGAAAAAGAAATCTTATATCAATCTTTCTTTTTCAGATTCTGTTTCCATGGTTACCTGTCTGAGGTTCTCCTGTAACTTGGCCTCTTTGTCTCTGAGGTTAGCCTGCGCCTCTCTTAGTTGTTCATTCATGACCTCTTGTTTCTGTTTGAGTTCCGGGCTTTCTGATGAATTCTGGGATAGAATATCAGCTACTGCTGCGTTCAGTTTCTTGCAGGCTTTATCTTGAGCTCTCAAGTCATTATGTAACAACTAAAAAGAAATGTTTTTTTCTTCTTTATTTCTTGATACCATTTTTTTTTCAATTTAAGCATCTATTTCAATTTCATTTCTCTAACATTTATTTTTCATTTCTAACTACCATTTCTTTTTCATTTCTCACTACCATTTCTTTTTCATTTCTCACTACCATTTATTTTTCATTTCTCTACCATTTCTTTTTCATTTCTAACTACAATTTATTTTTCATTATTAACTTGAGCTCTCAACTCATTGTGTAACAACTTAAAAGAAATGGTTTTTCTTCTTCATTTCTCGATACCCCCCCCCCCCCCCCTTTTTTTTTAATTTAAGCTTTTATTTCAATTTCATTTCTTTAACATTTTTTTAAATTTCTAACTACCACTTCTTTTTCATTTTTAACTACCATTTATTTTTCATTTCTAACTATCATTTCTTTTCATTTCTATCTACCATTTTTTTTTTTATCATTTCTTTTTCATTTCTCTACCATTTCTTTTTCATTTCTAAATACCATTTCTTCATCATTTTTTTTTTTTCATTTCTAAATACCATTTCTTTATCATTTCTAACTACCATTTCTTTATCATTTCTTTTTTATTTCTCTACCATTTATTTTTCATTTCTAACTATCATTTCTTTATCATTTCTCTACCATTTATTTTTCATTTCTAACTACAATTTCTTTACCATTTCTTTTTCATTTCTCTACCATTTATTTTTCATTTCTAACTACTATTACTTTATCATTTCTTTTTCATTTCTCTACCATTTCTTTTTCATTTCTAACTACTATCACTTTATCATTTCTTGTTCATTTCTCTACCATTTATTTTTCATTTCTAACTACCATTTATTTTTCATTTCTAACTACCATTTCTTTATCATTTCTTTTTCATTTCTCTACCATTTATTTTTCATTTCTAACTACTATTTCTTTTTCATTTCTTTACCATTTATTTTTCATTTCTAACTACCATTTCTTTATCATTTCTTTTTCATTTCTTTACCATTTATTTTTCATTTCTAACTACCATTTCTTCATCATTTCTTTACCATTTATTTTTCATTTCTCTACCATTTCTTTTTCATTTCTAACTACCATTTTTTTATCATTTCATTTTCATTTCTCTACCATTTATTTTTCATTTCTAACTACCATTTCTTTATCATTTCTCTACCATTTATTTTTCATTTCTAACTACCATTTCTTTATCATTTCTTTTTCATTTCTCTACCATTTATTTTTCATTTCTAACTACCATTTCTTTTTCATTTTTTTACCATTTTGTTTTTCTAATTACCATTTCTTTATCATTTCTTTACCATTTATTTTTCATTTCTAACTACCATTTCTTCATCATTTCTTTTTCATTTCTCTACCATTTCTTTTTCATTTCTCTACCATTTATTTTTCATTTCTCTACCATTTCTTTTTCATTTCTAACTACCTTTTTTTTATCATTTCTTTTTCATTTCTCTACCATTAATTTTTCATTTCTATTTACCATTTCTTTATCTTTTCTCTACCATTTATTTTTCATTTCTATTTACCATTTCTTTATCTTTTCTCTACCATTTATTTTTCATTTCTAACTACCATTTCTTTATCATTTCTGTACCATTTATTTTTCATTTCTAACTACCATTTCTTTATCATTTCTCTACCATTTATTTTTCATTTCTAACTACCATTTCTTTTTCATTTCTAGCTACCATTTATTTTTCATTTCTAACTACCATTTCTTTTTCATTTCTAACTACCACTACTTTATCATTCGTTTTTTATTTCTCTACCATTTATTTTTCATTTCTAACTACCATTTCTTTTTCATTTCTAACTACCACTACTTTATCATTTGTTTTTCATTTCTCTACCATTTATTTTTCATTTCTAACTACCATCTAATGAGTTAAAGAAGATTCTGATGACAATCTCAACAGCACTCTCAATAGAGCACCAAACCGTGCATCGACGGACCCCTAGCAACTTCTAACTACCATTTCTTCTTCATTTCTCTACCATTTATATTTCACTTCTAATTACCATTTCTTTATCATTTCTTTTTCATTTCTAACTACCATTTATTTATCATTTCTAACTACCATTTATTTTTCATTTCTCTACAATTTCTTTTTCATTTCTCTACCATTTCTTTTTCATTTCTCTACCATTTCTTTTTCATTCCTAACTACCATTTTTTTCATTTCTCTACCATTTATTTTTCATTCCTTACTACCATTTATTTTCATTCCTAACTACCATTAATTTTTCATTTCTCTACCATTTATTTTTCCTTTCTAACAATCATTCCTTTTTCATTTCTCTACCATTTATTTTTCATTTCTAATTACCATTTCTTTATCATTTCTTTTATCATTTCTCTTCCATTTCTTTTTTCATTTCTAACAATCATTTCTTTTTCATTTCACTACCATTTCTTTTTTATTTCTAACTACCATTTCTTTATCATTTCTCTACCATTTCTTTTTCATTCCTAACTACCATTTCTTTTTTCGTTTTTTATTTTTCTACAATGTCTTTTCCATTTCTTTTTCATTTTACATCATTGACAATTTCTTAAACTTCTCTACTATTTCTTTTCATTTCTTTATTATAAAACAAAAAGCTTTGCTTCTTAATTTTCTAGTTTAAAATTTCTAGTTAAACAAAACACCCCAATTATTAGAAAATTTAGAATACGTAAACGCCCTACCTGTAATTTTTTCATGTGAGTTTCCAGGCATTTCGGGTCTCCTTTCACATCGTCGTAGTTTTCCAGTTCTTGATGTATATGTTGTAAGTTCGACACAGCATCGTCCATTCCGCTCTCTAACTCACCGAGCTTCAGTTGGGCTTGATTTAGTTTAACCTGTAAACATTAATAGTTATTTTTTATATCAAAATCATTCCAAGGAATGCATGTGCCACCTGCGAAACATAGCGACGCTTAGGAATCTCTTTTATATAGAGTGTGACATCCAAGTGTGACAGACAGACGGACAACGGACAATGTGATCCCTAATTGTCGCTATGCTTCGCAGGTGACACAAAAATTATATCTATGATAGAATTTTAAATCAAATAGATTTTTTTTCTAACACTTCATTTTAAAACACCATTTTCATATTATCACAGTAGACTTGCATTTCAAACAAACCAAGACCCTTTCTGCACACAGCGATATTTTCTGATTTCATGTGTGACTTCATCTGGAAAAGTATGTCTGCCGTTAGCCAAACTACTTTTCTACAAGAATCTTGCAGAATCTTTAAGGGATGGTGATACATTAATAAATACTTCATATGTATCATCCTTATTATCAATTTGTTATCATAATAATACATATTGTATTATCAATTTATTATCATTATTATCAATTTAAATTGTATTTAAGGAATCATTGTAATATTTTTTTGGTTGATCGAGGTATCAACACCAAAAATTGAGGGAAAACTGCATCGTGTGCGTAGCGCAAGATGCATAAGTTTTCCCTCAATTTTTGGTGTTGATACCTCGATCCACCAAAAAAATATTACATTGATTACTTATCATTTCATTTCGTTGCTTTTTAACGTTTATTTGCAGTTTTGAAATCGTGTTGCTAACGACGTTGCTTCTGACGTTGCTAAGCGCGTACTTCCGTTTTGTGTTGATACAGGTATCAACAAAATTTCTCGGCCAATCAGAATCGTCGTTTCTTAATAATAACAATGGAAATTAAATGATTTGATGATCAAGGTCAGTGTATAAAATAACACGTATATCCATGCCGTAAATGGTGATAAACATTCATCAAAATCAGAAGAGAGAGAGTCTATTTTACACATCATCTCACCTCCCTATCTGCCATTTCTTTCAGCAGGTGGCTCCATCTGGAGTTGATTTCTTCTACCGGTTTTTGAAGAGATTCGGCAGCTATGGGGGACATATCTTTAAGGGCAGATAACTCCTGATTGAGCTGTTCTACATCTGCAACATGTGGATGTACTTGTGCCTTTGTTGACTGAAATGAACGGAAAATAAAATAAACTGAAAATCGACATTTCATATCGGAATATTTTGCTGCGGCAATTCTTTTCAGCACTATATATTAATTTTTGAAATTATTTTAAGACTTAATTCTTGATTATTTCGACATTACTAAGATTCTTGATATTTCAATAATAATCTAAGGTTGCAATATTTGTTGCCTAATTCCGTATGTTCGATAGAAATTTTCTATCACAACCGCCTGCACCTTGTGTCACAAAAATTCTAACTAAACTTATCAGGTATTTTCGTAACATTTGATCCCTTTTCTTTAAATTTGAACAACTTATACCCGTATTGCACTTTCTTGTTTCTTAATTTCTTGATCAACTTATACTTGCACACTCTTGTTTCTTAATTCAAATTTCATATATAGAAATGATATTAGAAAACGCAATTTAATTTGAATTGAAATATTTTAAAACTTTTATTCAATGACGAAAGTTACAAAATTTCCTGAAATTTTTCACAAGAACTTTTGTGAAACAGGTGCAGGATTACTTTGTTACAATATTTCTCTTGCTTGTCCGCTAACAAAATCACTAAAATGTTATTCGAAAAGATTCATGCCTTTGTAGCATGAAGTTTATTCCATGAGTTTGGTTTAAATTTTTAATGTATCTTAATTCAATGAAAATGTTCATATCATTAAAGTAAATAAAATGTGGACAAAAATGGACACATCTCAAACAAAAGGGTGGACTGTTTTTAATCAAGCTTTGAAGAGAGAGATAGAAGAAGGAAAGAAAGAAAACACACACAGAAATAAATATCGGTACAGATTCTAATGTTAAAGAATAATTGAGGATTTTACAAAGATATTGTAAGATCACTGTGGCGTATCATGTGACACGCAAATGATATGTTCCACGGGAATCCCCTTTGATTAAACCAAGTAAATACTGTTTAAATCTTCTTTATATGGTTTTACTTTAGGCTTATCATATGGCTATTATCATCAATGATATGATGGTTATCTATTCTGGTCAAGAATAGACGAGTATTCGGAGAACACTTAAACAAAATTTTTTCAATGATCACCACATGTTATGATATGGTGCACTGACAGATACAAACTTTTCTGTTTAAGTGTTCTCCAAATATACATCTATTCCTGACCAGAATAAATTACCATCATATGATTAATAATAATGACCATATGATAGTCCTAAAATAAATTCATATAAAGTAGATTTAGACAGTATTGACATGGTTTAATCAAAGGGGATTCCCGTGGAACATATCATTTGTGTATCACGTGATATGCCACAGTGAAGATGGGTCTATAAGAAATTTATCAATATAGAAAGGATAAGGATTAAAGTCAAAATGAATAGTAATATACTATTAATTATTGTTATCATTAACGAGGCAAATTAATAAGATTATCCAGTCAGATTTTGGAATAATAAGGACAAAGATTATGTTATAATTAGGGCAAAAGGAGGATTTTTCATTTTTTTTTACTTTGAAGGAAAAAGACGGAAATTTGTCATGCATGTATTTCTACCTTATATGTATAAGTACAGTGAAATATTGCTAAAAATGCCGGTAACTCTTTGATCGGCATTTTGCCCAGATCTTCAAATCTTTTTTTTTTTTAAAGTTCAAAAATGTTTAATTACTGTGTCATTGATGCTAAAAAAAATTTCTTCATTTCAAGTTAAATTTCTTCGTCGCAAGTTAAACTTCATCGCTGCAAGTAAATTAATTACATAATCCAAAGGACCAGAGCCACGAACGGCAAAATCGGCCTAATTTGCCACAACGTTCATCTTTTATATTTTGATAGTACCATATTTCAGCACTTCAGAACTGGCCAACTTTGTGATTTACGGTCTTGCTGAAGCAAAATATTTTAATTTGAATTGAGGGTATGGTATATTGTTTGCGACGTCATTTGACGTCATTTTCACATATGACGTCGCATATTATCCCACCTCTGGCAAATTTCTTGTAATCTGATTGGTCGAGAAGAACCGAATATTATGTTGTATCATTTTACTGACAGGATATTATTTCAATATCCTGCTTCTACTAAGACGCTTTACGATATTGACGTCACCGAGATGCTTTAAAATATGGTGACGTTACATACACAAGTCAAAAGCCATCGGTGGGATAAATTCGTTATACAGTGTTTTACAGGGGAGATACAAAAATATATTGGGTCGATGAAAAAAGTTGTATTGGGCTCGGCTTCGCCTCGCCCAATACAACTTTTTTCATCGACCCAATATATTTCCGTATCCCCCCTGTAAAACACTGTATAACTAATAATGTCAGGACAAGTACCATGAATTACTAAGTATTAGAAATGATAAGAGATATTTCTACATTGAGAAAATGTGTGAAATATTAATATAAGTAATTAAAAGATATTTTTAAAATCTCTATAAATACAAAATGTGTATAATTTATTGTGCACAGTCCGTATTAGTTTTGCCTTTGCTCGAAATCACAGGCTGAAAATGTTCGTCCTGGAACTACAGTATGCATGTCTTCTATGTAATACTTTTACTTTTTCACTTTTTGTATTTGTCTAAATCGCGTTAGATGTAAGCTGCATCGTTCCAGAAGAAATTGGTGTCATTATTTATGATTATATGAAAAAAATTAGACCTCATGTTTACCATCACCAAACATAAGGGGTCGTGTATAAAAACATGATATATCTTTTAAAGATTTAAACATAATTCTATTAGTACTACAGTCAGTAATAAATAAAACATGAATAAATACATATATAGTTATATGTATTCGTCTTAATAGATTTTTATTTAAGTTTATAGAAGATATATCATGTATGTTTGTATACACAACCCCTTATGTTTAGTGAGCTTCTTCGCGTTTCGTTCGGACGTATTCCGTCGGCAAACAACCGTCTGTTATTGGTAAAGCTCTACTAATACAGCGTGTATAAGTGTAAATAAGATAGAGATCGAGATATGGAATACGAATACATGTACGTAATGATTCGCGCTTAGAGGAATGGAAATTTATATATGTTACACGAATAAGAAAACCACCGATCCAAATCTGCCTGAACAGTACAATGAATGTGACAAAACAATGTCATAGATGCACAACATTATTAATTTCTGGAACGATGGACCGTAGTAAAGGTGATTAATGTTCGAACGTTATGAATTGTGCAGCGTTCGCGTACTTTTGAAGAATCAATTTTTTTTCTCACATTTTTTGCAATATCGGATAATTGGCGAATCTAACGGGAGGAATAAGGCCAGGGCGAGAAGGGAGCATGTTCTCGACTCTCCCCCTTTTTGCGGTCAACATTTTTAATGACGTGATTTTTTTTTTCAGAACTTGATTATAAAGCTTTTTAAATATAACTTACACTTTAAAGGTACGGTGTCCTTGAAAATTATTTAATTTTACAAAATCTTTCTTTTCATATGAAAGTTTACGTTCTCATTTGTATAAATTCAAATTTTCAGGCGAATCTAATGCATACATTCGCAGCTATATAGCCGTTTGAAAACGTCATTTTTAATTTAGGGTGCGCAGCTCTAATTCATTTCGTTGGCGCCACCTACAATGTATTGTGTTTTTCGATAGAGATATATGGAGGTTTAATTTTGCAAATTCGACAATATTATGTTCGTTACTGCATATTTTCTAATAAAACTTTTTATGTCTCCTTTTTTTCAACCAAGACGCGTCGGAATAAATATTACTTTTTCAATAAAATTTATTTTCAGGGACACGAAATTGTTTAAATAAATTATTATATCACGGTCTCCTATCCCCTGTAATCCTTTATATTGGGCGCTGGACTTTATATTACATGAAAATATACGGACAGAGAATTGATCCAGAATAGTCTGAACCTCAATCAAAATTCGCTGGTTCGATATATAATATCGTTCGTCAATCATCTATTTCAAATTAATCATTTGGTTTAAAGTTTTCCATCTTTTTTTTTTTTTTTTTTTTTGTCTTCAAAAATCCCAACCTCCTACTTAAGGAAATAAGATCATAAATGTTTCGTCTTGGGTGTCGATCTATTTTCTCCTTTATGCTGCATTCATATTACGTCTCTCTTTTATGTTTCGAATTTTCATCATCTATCCCTCATCTTCCAATTACTCTATCATATAGGATAATTCTAGAAAGCCGATGCATTTTTTGTTTACTTATTTTATTCCCGTATTAGGAACAGTTTAGGAGATAACATACATATATATAACAAACAAATAAACCGAAACCCCCAACATCCCAGTGATCCCACATACACTGTATATGCCTTCTTTAAAAAGATGTTTAAATTATTCTTTTATTTTTTCCTCGTAGCATCACGTGTATACATACCGATATATACAGGGAAGACATAGAGTGGTTCAAAAGATTTAAGTATAACGAAAATACATGTACGTATCGTAACTTCTCGAGTGCTCAACTTGACATTTCAGGAAATTCATAAACGTCAATTTTGATGACGTCATTAGTATAAATGACGTCACAAATATTATCTACTATAGAGCAGTTTTCTGAAGGATTGGAATAGTTTGAAATATATGTAAAAGTAATCAACAGCCAAATTTATAAAATTTTACATAATTTTAAAAGCCTTCAGATTATCTACTACCTATCTTGAAATACAACGTCTCATTTTCATCGTCTGGGAAGTCTTTATCATGACGTTCTAACCATCTTTGATGAACAATTTGTCAAGAAATGTGCCAACAGAGAACTCATAAAAGTTTAATTTTCGACTACGACCGGACCTTCTACCATAAAATTCTTCATCGAAATAATCACATGTATAATCAAAGAATATTTCAATATAATTATTTTTTTGGTAGAATGTCCGGCACTATGCGAAATTATCGATTAAATTTCATGATATCTCACAAAAATACCGGAAATGCAAAACCTGGCTTGGTTTTGTGCTCTATATCTTCTTAAGACATATCCGGAATCTCACAACTTCGCACGTTTTCGAAAGACAAAATGTTCTCCTTTCCTTTTATTGATAATTTAGAAACATTGTCTGCGTTTGAAAATATACGAAAACTATAGGCCGATATCGCCCTTCGTGGCTCTGGTCCTTTACAATATATCACTGTACAGTCACTAAATGACCTACAATATTGTTACATGCTATGGATCACAGTTCATGTGATGTATATGTACAAATAATCTAAATTACCTATCATCGATATGAGTATTCAATATCAAATGTATGTCATTTTTCTAAAACTTCCTTTTTCTAATATTACTAGTATATTTTCTGTGCGGAGCATTCCATCATGCTTTCTACAGTAATTACAATTTTTTCATCAGTCATCAAGGTCACACTTATTCAGATATAGAAATTTATTTATTTCGTAACTTCATTTTAAGAAATGTCAGAACTCAAGTCCCCTTGTGAGGAAATATAATGTTATGATAAAATTGGGTCTTAAAAAGTGAAATCAAATTTTACATGTTTTAAGCAATGCTACAGTTTGAATACATCAGCTTATACAAGTTAGAAATCTATTTGTAAAATCCAAGGTTTTGATTTTTTTGATTTTTAATAAATCCAGAATTTATATGTTTAATAGCATAAAATATCTTTCCTAAAGTTTTCCCCTCCTAGCTTTAGATTTATAATTTTGAATCCCTTAAGTTGCATTAGGACAAAAAATTAAAATACAAAAAGTCATTTGCACAAAAACTTTTTTTGACAAAAATCATCAGTTGTTCACATTTTGCTGATAATGACAAGTAATACAAAAAGACTAAGTAACTTGTAGACATGACATTTTTTCTAGATGGTCAACATGGTCGATGCTATTGAGTAGACAATTAGTACATGGTATCTAAATATAGAATTGTTACGATATTAGTTACAAATGCTAAAAATAGATCTCTAAAAATAGATCTAGGAAATACAAACCACTTGAGGTTCACAGTATAAATAATCGGCAAAAACCTGAAAGATGGCATGCTTTACATAAAGACGGAAAAATCGAAGCATGCAAAGTATGTAACTAAATATTACAACTCGTCATGGAATTTTCCATGATAATAAAAATAGTTGAGAAGAAATCATTACTATTAAATGTGTTAAATTCTTAATACGTTAAAATTTGTTTTATTCCGTTTTTGAAATTGTACAGCAATGGAATATCTATTACACATTAGTTGAAAGCAATGTTTAACTTATTATTCAGTAACTGTCGCAATTTCAAAATTTTATTTCCTAGAAATAAACTCAGGAAGGCAAAAGCAAAATAAATTTTATGCATGCTCAAAATGAATTTAATAGCTTCCAAGCTAAATAAAATACTAGATCAAATATGCAAAATTAAACAGAAAGTTTAACATACTAGTATGGGTTTGGGGAGGGGGTTAATTTCAATGGCACATAATTGTCCTAAAGCATTCTGACAATTAATGTAGTAATTATTTACATGCATTAAAAATTATTACACATAATTTCAGTTCCCTCATATGATTCCTCAAGAAATTTCTGAAGTAAGAATTCAAAATTATCGATGAAAGTGTGAAAATAATTAATTAATGTGAAAGATATGAATTTTCTATGTTATACTAAGTATATTATATACACATTATGTAAGAGAAGTGAATTTGAAAAAAAAATTATTATGCGACCAATCACATGAAGTGAGACATTACTGTTTAGTGTTAAGTGACGTCATAAAGTCCCTTTGATTCGGAAATGATTTCTTATTTCAATGCTAAATTTTGTACAACTGTAGAACTACTGCGTAACAAACATCTATTTTGCAAAATAATTTTTTTATCCTTCTTCATGTCTTGTAAAATTCTGTATCTCTTTGCAGCATCAAATTTAAATTTGATCTTCATGCAGTGACTTTATTTTTCTTCATTTTATATGTTCTGAAGTAGTACATTGAAAGGTTGAAAAATAGACAAACTAAACATCAATTCGTTCAATTAAAAGAAGTCTTTCAAAAACACAAAATTCTCCAGTTTCTGATCTTATATTTGACCCCATAAAGATCTCTTTTCTTGTGACTGGTCATATAATAGTCATGTACGTATATCCCATTTTACCAGTTAGAAAGCCGAAACCAAAAATCCCATCTAAACATGTCTACTAAATCCACCATAACATACAGTGAGCAGCAACAACTTTGATTGGTTGACAGCAACGTCACATGATAAATAATATTTAGAGCGCCACCTACCTTCAGCTCTTCCATCTGTTGTTTTACTCCCTCCGGAGTGGTAGCCACGGCTTCCATTCGTTCTAACTGATGTTCGGCCATTGGTAACCATGACATCGCATTCTACAATTACCGATATTACACCATGTAATTTAGAAGTTTTCTTTAAATATAATTAATGAGACATTAATGAAAAAATAAAAAAAAAAAATGAAAATAATCATTTCTCAATAAATAAGCCTCATCAATACACCAATTCTTATCTTACGTCATGAAGCTCCTGGAATTTCTCTGCGTGTCCAAGGGCTTTCTTCAGATCCTCTTCCCTGTCCCTGGCGATATCATGGACGTCATCCGCCACATTGTGGATGTCCTCCAGTTGTTTGCGGATTTCCATCAGGCCTGGATCTCCACACAATCCACTCAGCTGTTCTCCAGTCTGTCTACACTCCTCTAGTGACAAACGGGCCTTGCCTAGCTCCTTGCGTAATTCCTGAAAATTCAAGAATTTATAAGAATTTGCACCTATAGCTTTTTTTCTATCCTTAATTGTGCTTTGGGTTAAACTTAACATTTTAATACCAAAACTGGGATTCATTTTGAAGAGACAAAGTTCCTTGCATATTTCAGCTGATAAGTAAAGAGCTCATCAGATTTAATGCTCACTTACACATGTTATTGTGTTCTATTATTCATTTTGCAAGGGGTAAAACTTATATTGGTAGAAGGGATATTAAGTATGCACCGACATAATCAAAAGTAGATACAAATTTGGAGCCGAGATAAGTCCCTAAAATTTTTACGTAAAACAAATATTAAGTTTTTTCCCAAATTGTAATTATTGAACAATCAAATTTCAAACAATCTACTTAATATACTATCCTAAGACCTTTCCTGAAATTTCGACCCTGAAACAGTAAAACAAAGAAGTATAAATGACCTACTTTCAGTTCTTTCTGCTGTTCCTTGACAGTAGACGAGTCCACGCCTGGAGGTTCCTGAGATAGCAGGTTGTCCTTCAAGTCCCGCAAGTTCGACATTGTATCGTTACAAAGATCAAAGAACCTCTGTGACACTTTCAGAGCACCAGTTAGCTCCCCTTCTCTCCGCTGAGTAGCGTCCCTGATTTGATTGTTAAGAGTGGCTAGTTCCGTTATTTTCTGTTTCAGATCCTCCGCTAAAAATACATGTATCAGAGATGATGTTATGAAATTGCATAATGCATGTACAATTGTACATTAAAGTGATATTAGAACATATGAGATAATACTTTTACCTAAAACTTTCCCTAAAAATAAACCATAATATGCCAAAAATAGTTTTCAGCTCTTACCGCACATATACGTAAATCAGTTTTGAAGTTGCTATTTTTAGCCATTTACAGATACCCTGATTCTATAAATGATCACTTCCGGTAAATATGATGGAGAGACTTATGACGTAGAAAGTTGTACATGAAAGACGAAAGTAGTGTAAACAATGCAATGTACCGTTGAGGTATTGAAGCTGAGTTCGCATTTAATTTGCTCAGTTTCACATCTTTTGATAATTTCTTGATCATGTCGAGTATTAATATGCAAATGTTTAATGTTCGTAATTTTCATGCGACCAAGCATCTGTCCATGAGAAAAAAAAGGGGGGGGGGGGAGGGATGGGGAAAGGGTCTTGAGATGGACGATTTCACACATGATGTCACATCATATTTTCTGTCTGTCCTATTTTACTATTTGTTCTAAACACGCATGATTTGAAACTATGGTTGAATATACAGCCCGATCGACCTGTTTCAAACGCAGAAAAGGGGGGGGGGGATTAACTTGGAATGCGTGCGACTGGAGTTTCAGACCGCGAGGCCCCCTGCCCATCCTTTTATTGAGCTTAGTGAACAACATAGTATTACCTATATTCATATTGTCATATACATTCACTTAAATGACAGATGGAGATATCTTTGGCATAGACGGATTCAGGAATCTAAAATAGGGAGGGCGGATCATGTGCAGTGAACATTGAAAACAATCTTTCGGAGAAGCGTAGGAAGGGGGTGAGGGGTATAATGACAAAAACAAAATGTTATTAATCTATTTTTACATATATTTTCATCTTCATAAATAATTATTTCAAAATTCACCTGCATTCCCTGCAAGGGATATAGGGTAGACCTTATTTCACGAGCTCCCCAGTGGGTAAAACACTCAGTAAATTTTAATATTATTCTGAGTCTCCAAGTTGATGTCACGGAATCTATTTTGATTAAAATAAGGATCAAATTTTATTCTATCAATATACATGGTCACAATTTTAGGGATTAACAACGAAAAACGATTCGACATTATTCTTTTTTTTCTTAATCATTAAGTTATGGTCACAGTTAGCGATTTTTAATGGAATAACATAATGATAAAAGAACGAAGCAATAAATTTATACTGATCTGAAAACATTTTTGAAATACGTTTTCATATGAGAAGGCAATTGATGATAGAAAAGATTGGATGATCGATCTCTCTCTCTCTCTCAACGACTCAAAACGGACAAATGTGCGTGTGTGTGTGTGTGTGTGGGGGGGGGGGGTTACCCCCGCAAACCACGATCTAATATTCGGCAAGTGCTAGATCCATAAATCCATATGTAGATTAAGAATCTATAAAAAATACTGGCCGGCACGATTATTTTTTTTTAATCAGAATATGAATTATGTCAACCTTCTGTCCTGAATCTACAGGTGATCGCCAGCCATGAGCATGTTTAGAAATGGTGCGCCCTTTATTTATTTATTTCATTTATTTATTTATTTATTTTTTGCTCAATAAATAAAAAACTATGTTATAGATATTGATTGTTTTATTCTTGAAACGGTAATCACATGCGTATACACATGTGCTAGTGCAGGCAATCACTTTGTCGTGTACAACTTGTGACGTCATTTACTGAGACCCACGAAGAATACAGTCGATCCCGAAAATTTATTGGGTAAATCGACAAAAATGTCGATTTCCTCTAAAACCAGGAATTTTTTTCTGTGGTTACAGGATGAAAAATTTCATTTTTAAAGAGCTAATGCTATATACTATTTTCACAGATGTTCTAATATCACTTTAATGTTAACAGTAGCTATCATTAGTCTGCAAAACCTTAAACTTTCAAATTGACATAAAAAATTTGCAGTACATAACAAAAGCTTACAGTGCTGGGAACAATTCAAATCTTTGAAACAATCAATTTATTTTCTTTGTATTTACATGTAAGTTTTATCCTGTACAATATGCTCAAGAAAGAATCTTATATATAATGGTATTCAAATTTTTTCCTGCACATATCGAATTTCAAACCTTCAGAGTTACTAAGATCATGGAAATTTTTCTAAATTTTTTATCTTTTCCGGTTCATTATTGACTATATTACCTTCAGTTGAATCCTCCACTCCTTGATTGAGAAGTTTCTTGGCAGCTTCGTCCGTAGACGCAATCACAGAGCGATGGTTATCCAAGTCTTCCATAATCAACTGTAACAAAAATAATATTATATCAATTACAGACTACAGTAAGACTTTGTCTCAATAACTTCAGAAATCTTTCATGATTTTAGAGATCACGGAATCAGTAAAATTATCAACACCTACTTCATGCAATACAATGCTTTGCCCTGGTTGTTTGAAAATAATATCATGGTCAACAAGATGAAAGATTATGATAAACAATACACAAGATCGCAACTACATAGTGTCCGTTCTAATTAGCATTCAGTCACATACCTAAACCAAGTCACTTTTTTCAAACCTTGGGCAACTTAAATTCTGCCCAAGTAAATTGATGATATGACAATGGAAAATGTTCAAAAAGGGTGCAAAAGCATCCGTATAACCTTGGTTATAAGTATTTGCCATCTTCGTTATTGTTAAAAGTTTCTTTCAGGTAAAAGACAAAAGGCACAGTCAAATTCACATTTTCAGCCTGGTGAAACCAGTTTTCTGTGACTAAATGCTGGGATGTATTTATAGTCCAAATCTAACTGTTTCTGCTTTTAAAATCATCCACTTACATGTACATGTATATCACTAACTGAGAAGATCTTGTCGCTTGAAAGTGTAACACCTAAGTGTATTACCTTGTTTTCTCTGAGCTGATCCTGTAGTTTATCAGGATTTGCCGCCACTGGATCCGCAGTGGTCACGGTCCGGTTGAGCTGTGCCAAATCTTCCAGGATATGGTCCATCGAGTCCGACACTTCCTGTGTGAGGCGCCCTCTAGCTTCTATCAGCTCTTTCGCTTTCTCTCGCACCTGCGTCTTGAGTTTGTCGTATCGCCCGTTATAGCTGAGAAGCTTGTTCTGAATTTCCCCTGCGTCATCGTCGCAGCAAAGTTCCATTAGCTCCAAGCCGGTGGTGTTCAGATCTTCTAGGAAAGGCTTATGGTCCTCTATCTTCTGCTGGGCAGCCTAAAAGATTGGAGAAAGTACTAATTATTATTCATCACTAACTATTCATTGCTAATTACATGTATTGCTAATGATTACTAATACTTGATTATTATTCACACTTGTTCACATTAGAATAAATCTGTTGATAAGGTAAATGAAATTCATCATACTTTTTTGAGAAACATCATTCAGAGCTGTTTAACCTTTAATAGTGTGTAATAAAAATTCTTTCCTAAATGCTGTAGTTCTCAGAAGAGCCTTCAACAGTATCTAGCGATCATCATGATCATTATGATAAAAAATTTTTAAGGGGTACAAACAATATATTGGCGACTAAAGTCATCTCATCATTTCACAATGCTTTGTGCAGGAACACTTCATTTCATTATAAGTGTCCTGCATGAAATAAATGATTGTGCCCATGAGAACAAGGTCCTCATGGCTTTGTTAACGTTTTTGTGCAAATAACATCACAATTCAAATTATGAGTATTTTGCATACAGAAATTTTACCCTGGAACATGTGGAATCGCCCAAAATTTTAGGGCAAAATTTTGAGAAAATTCTTGATGTCACAACATATTTTAAGGTAAAAATGATCACATTAATTTAATCCATATAATACCTTGACATTGTCAAGCTGTTTCTTGACCTGCTCCAGGTTTTCTCCCGGTGACATCTGTGCTTTAAGCTCCGCCTCCATCTCCTCTAACCAAGTACTAATCTCTGATTGGTTCTCGCTGAAATGTGTTGCTAGGGGCAACGCAGCCTCTAAGTGGTGTAACCTTTCTGCACTTAGCTGGCAGACAATGTCTGCCTGAGTCCTTATGCTGTCGAATTGTGATTTGATTTCGTCCGTTTGAGAGTTGGTCGTTTCTCGTAGCATGCGGTTACATTTATTGATAATGTCCTTAACCGCATTTCTCTTCTGGTTCAAGTCTTCGTTGAAGGACTGAAATTATATGTAAAATTTTTCTGTTATTTTGATAGCCCCACTTCACAGAAATACCAAATCACGAAAGGCTCAATTAAATTATGCAACTATTTCAATGTGACTTCTATGACAATGATTGAAAAATCCATTTTTTCAGTTGACCTCAAGGTTGATAACTGATCTCTGCACTCTTTTGCTATCAATCTGGACTTAATCTTAAGAACGATATTTAATTACCTAAATGTTACACTATACATACACTTAAATTAGCCCTGCCACAAGCACGCTTATTGAGGACACTAGTCATTTATATACATGTACTTATTCTCTTTCACATTCCAATGAATCATATTGCCATAATTTGGGAAATTTCATAATTGACGTTATTTGTTATGATCCTGTCTCTTTCTTTTGTATGTTTCAGCTAAAACATGGATGCACTAAAACAAGTACAATGCAGTAACTTAAATGTCTGATTTGTTCTAATTTAAATCATTTAACATTAACACTGTCACAACAAACCTTCTACACACTTTGTATATGTACCTGATGATCTTTTAGTTGTACAGTAAGAGTTTCAGGCTCAATGTTTACTGGCTCCGCAGTGTTGATCTCATTCTCTGCCTTGTCTAGGTACTTCAACATACCACTGATTTCTGTCAGAGCCTGTAATGTTAATTCATAGTTAATTGTTAAAACTAGGAAATCTAATAACATTTATCACAGATTAGCACTTGACAAATCTTGAAATTTTTAATGGCAAATTTTAATCCTTCAGTTTATAAGAGATAAGTCTTTGTAAGAACTGCAACATAATGACAGTCTCTGATAGTGTTGGTCAATGTCATGTTGAATTCTAAGAAATAGTAGTATGTTACATCTATCTCTGATGAATATGTTCCAAATTTGAAGATTCAGCGAATAAAGACATACTTTTTCCTTGCTTTGACCTTAAAAAGAATGTTAAGAGCTGATAATTAGAATTACTAGGATTCCTCATACCTTGAAGATAGTTCAATTTCCCAGCATTCTTCATCCTTACCAAATAATTCAAAATTCCAAGAAATACTTTTTTTACCACATGATCTCATTTCTAATTTATTCCCCATTCTTACCTCCAACGAGACTTGTTGTACAAGGTGTTCCGTCAGTTCATGCCACTTTACTTCTACCTCACCCACACATTCCTTTAATGCAAACGTATCACAGACATTGTCAGCTTCAATCAGACTCTTGGCCTCACATCGCAGCCTTTCCATGTCATATTCCTTATCGCGTTTCTCATTATGAAGTGCGTCTACTTTGGCTTTCACTGTTTTTTGATTTGCACCTTTCTGTCGCGTTTTCAGAGATGCGATAGATTCTGTTAACCACCCATCAAGCTGACCTACATTTGTTTCCAATTCTGCGACGCTTGCGGAGATTTCCTCAATTTCATTCAGTCTGTCTTCGGCTTTTCTTTCAACATCAACAATTCTGAAATTAGCAAAGTTTAATATTTTGATTATTCAGAATGTAATGCATCTCATAAGATGCTTTGGTCTATTTTTTTCTTTCTTTTTTTCAAATGAGGCATCTTGGAAAATGTAAGCAAAAGTCAATACAAGAAGTTTTTCTTCAAAAGTACTCAATGTAACAGGATGTGTCTTCAATAGTTCTATGTGAATATGACCTTTTTTTTTATCAAGTCTGTAATCATTCAAGTGAGTATACAAAATTCATACTAGTATTGAAATTGACTAGAAATATTGACCATCTATGAAGTCAATATGATCTATATATTGCATGCCAAAGTCGATAAAATTACATAATAGATATGATACCTCTCATTGAGATCAAATATTGACTCTTCAGCCTCTTCATTATTAGGTACATTGCTCAGTTCCTTAGATAGTCTGTCCAGCAGTGCTTTGTTCCTCTCTATCTCTGCATTCATTAACTGCTGTTCCTTCAACTGTACAGCTAATCTCTCTTTATCCAGACTTATTCCTTTACCCTCGTTCAACGCACTTTCTGCGTCATTCATCCATTGGATGATTCCATCCAATCGGTTCATCACATTTTGTTGCTGCGAGACTGCAGCTTCTAGTTCGTGTTCCTTCTCATTTATCTCCCCTTGTAAAGCACTATGTTTGTCCTTAAGATCACTAACGGCATTTTTCACTTCATCCGCTTTGTTCTTCATTCCGAGTTCCGAAAGTCCTTTCACTAATTTTTCACTTGCTTGCGTCAAGTCTCGCAGCTTTCTCTCTTGACCAATCAGATCTGCTTTTGCATCTTTGACTGAACCTAAATCCTTAGAATCTTTATCAGAATTTTTACCGAAATTTTTGCTGTCAACAGATTTCAACTTCTTTTCAATCTGAGGATACACAGATCCTAATTTTTCCTTGAGGTCATCGAAAGTTTTCTTTTGCTTCATGGCGGCTGCCAGTTTGTCCATATGTTTAGTGCAATCACGTGAAATGTCACGGTATTTTTCCTCCAATGATTCGAGTTCATCATCGATGACATCATTGTCAGATTCCTCTTTGATAGAGGGCAGCACTTGTATTCTTTGACGATAAGCTTCAGCCTCTTTTTCAAATTCCTGAAAGAAATGAATAACAATGTGAATAAGACATTGTAAAAGATAATACAATGATAAAGATGATGTTTACAACTATAGTGGTGAAAGGTAACAGTGAAAATGATGACAATGATCAAGAAGACTGCAGAGTTTGCAGTGATGGCGACAACAATGATGATGATGAGGAGGACAACGACAACAATGGTGATGATGATGATGATGATGGTAGTGGTGGTGGTGATGACGACCACGACGACGATGATGATGATAGTGGAAATTGAGAAGAAGAGGCTATGATGATGATGATGATGATGATGAAAAGGATGAGGAGGTAAGAGGAGGAGGATGAAGGACAAAGACCAAGAATTTCAGTGAAATAAGAGCAGAAGGCTCTTGGTGATATTAAATTGTTTAAAGAGAATGGCTGCAGGAAGCTGCAAATATGCAAAGATCAGCATCAATTGATCAATTTTGAACAATCACTTTCAAGTTTCACAGAATTTCAGAGATTTTACCTTGCAGCATTTGACGAAGACATGATAATGTTGACAGACGCACAAATCCACGGCGTCTTCGTCCTCGTCATTTTCGAACGTTCCCCTTTTATGTTGAAAATTATGAACTACATTGATTTGCAATTCAGTGGAATTAGTACGAAATTTGTGGCCATATTTGGGTCTATACACTTTAGAGGCCATCATTCTGTCCATAGGTATCCAATAGAATCACTATTTAACCATAATCATACATTTTCACCTAAATTCTGTTCTATTCGAACACTTGTACTAAGAAATATTCATTCATAGATCCATACAAAGGTAAAAGCTAAGTGAACACTTCAATATGAAGGCTACACAAACGTTGGCAATTTTACTCCAATTAAACCATGAAATTCGAACACTTGTATTAAGTTCATTCATATATCCATACAAAGGTAAATGCTAAGTGAACACTTCCATCATTTCATAAATAAGAAGGCTTTACGATGGAATTCGACATAGTTCATATGCAATTGCAAACACCAAATAAACATAACACAAGGATCCAGCTTGTATCATATGTTGCCATTTGACATCAACTCCAGAAGTATTTTGAAATTTGTAATCTCTCCAGAAGCGCTAACATGACATATGTTTGACTCCGGTCCTTCATAGAATAAGTAGTGTGACCTATGCTATTACGTTCTACGATCAATGTCATTGGTACCATCTTGACTCTAGTGTATTACGAAATCATAACAAATCAACAGATTTCGATCAAGAATTTAAATCCCGTACAAAAATTTTTGGCCCCCCTAAAATATTCCTTCTGTTGATACATTAATGACACAACAAAAATCTCATTGCTTTGATGTATATTAAGAAAAGTCAACAATCCACCCCGTTTTAGATACGCCCGTCACTGCCGATCGACTCTACGTAGTAAATAAACACTGGGTCTTTTTAATCCAAAGTGATAAATTATCAAAAAGTCCTTTCTTTTTCAATATCGCATTCACTGGTTTATTAGATACGCTCTCTCAGCTATAAACGGAATACAAAAGGCACGTTTATCATTACACAAACTTCATATATACAAAACTATATTGATTCATGGCGATTTGAAAGGGTTGAAAAATATATTGATAAATTGTTGAGGAATCTGGTCGGATATTGAACAGGTACAGGAAGGTCGGTTAATTAAGGAAAATTATCAGCCCGGATCGAAACGGTCTTCCCAGATGGTAATAAAAATATTTCCTTTTCCTTTCCAATAAAGTTCAGGTAATTAAGTTTGGTCATTAATTTTGATATTAACATCTATTTGAAAAGAAAACTAAAGATCCAACATGGCGACCGTAGCATGCTACTTCATAAACGATAAATATCCAAATTTTGCGCGCTAAATCCCATCCGTGGTGCTAAAACTCGAAAGTGAAAGTACAATGTATAGAGTCGACATCTACAGGCGATCGCAGCAGATGATTCGAGTGTACATCTAAAATCTAGATATGTATGTCTAGAGAAGGAAAAGTCTTTGCCAAGCCTTTCTTCCAATTTGACAGCGAGACAGATATTGGTGGCTCGAGACTTTCAAATCAGGCGCCTCAACAACATTCCAGAGTGATGACGATCAGAATCTAGTGGCGACCTCTACAATGATGTGCAGTTCATCGAGGGGAAAAGTACGATAACTCGCATAAAGCTATGTAACTTCCAAGAAACCTTCCAAGTTGACGAAGCAAGAGTATAGTGTCGACCTCTATCGGAAAATGCTGCGTTTATATACAAAAAAGAATAATCCATATGAAAATTGGCAGGGAGCTTATAAATTCCTCTTCATCTTTAAAGTAATGATGGCAGTATTTTCCAACAATTTCTTACACTTTTTGAAAGATTTTAAGAAACTTCACTTCATTATCAAAGTTTAAACACTGCACATCTACTCATCATCAATACAAAGTTAGTTCTGGCGCTGTAAACTGGAAAACATGGCTATACCCGGCCGTTTATTTCACTTTTTTTGTAAACAATATTTGTTTTCCTATTAATTTTTAAACAATTACATCAATATAGTCATGCGCTGAGCGGCATTTCCCGACAATTAAAATATCAATGGAAACTTGAGAAATCGATGTTTTAAGTTGTCGTCTGCTAATGGCAGATAATCCCAAGGTCATGAAGCACTTTTTTATTGTTTGTAACGAAGAATGCAAGGTAATCAACCCTACCAAGGCCTACGATGAATTTCTTTGCAGAATCGATCCAAAATAGTTTTAATTCCTAAAAGTACCAGGATTTGAAAGTCAAATTATGCAAGTATTTCTTAAAACAAATGCAAGCATGCGTTGTGCGAATATAAGATAATTTTGAAATGCCTCATACTTATGAAAGGAATCTGAATTCCTTGAATTTTTCAACAACTTTTGAGTATAAGTACATTAACAAAACCTCCAAAATCCCCGGTAATCGACTGTACCTCGTGTTTGATCAATAAGTACCCCCTCTCAATTGCACTTTACAAACTAGGACCCGGAAAAAAGTTAAATTGAATTAAAATAAAGCAGGATTTTACGACTCTAAACATACTGTTGAAGCGGTTCCTAACTCGGATTGTTAAAGATTTTACATACTAGTATAAGCTTCTCTGGTCAGGTAAAAATGAAATCCCCATTCCAAACAATGGATAGGAGCCCTAAATGGCTTTATGATATGTTTATAGTTGACATTGATTTTTCGTGTTGAAAGGGTAAGAGTCGGGTTAAGAAATCGGTATACAAGATTTTCAAATTCAAATTTTACATAATCGAAAATAATCTATTGATATTGTAAGGAATTTTGTTTGCACATAAAAGTGCTTTGAGAAGCAATATAACATCGTGAGTAGATCTGATTTAAAAAAAAGAGTTCCCACCAACTGCATGGAAATAGCACTAATGTTAAACTTCTAGAATTGGCATGACACCTGCAACAACGAACAAGAGGCCCAAGCCTATCCCAATCGCACATCTGATCAACTTGTCGTTCAATATGGCCATCATACACTCAAATCGCCCTGATGTTTGTCGAATTGTTCATGTGCTTAGGAGAACAACCTTAATTTTCAGATGGAGATGCGTTCTTGGGGTCGAAACTTGTTTGCGAAGAAGCGAAAATGTGTCAACCAATCAAATCTTTTTGCGGCAATTTTGGTCGATTTTAAATTCGTACTTATTCATACATTTGACGCATGCATGTTTTCCCATACTTTCATTTACAGTATTCCCTTTTAATCCAAATAAAATTGGCTTATTTTTTTCCCTTTTCTAACATGCATTTTAAGTATAAGTAGATTTTCTCAAAGCCACAAGCTCGACACCCCCCCCCCCTTTTTTTCCCCACTGGGCTGGACTGGGATGTCCCCATCCTCTCGGACAAATACTGACCAGACGGCAATGATTATTACGTACAGGGCTAGTTCCAAATCAAAGTAAGTTCGATCCATTTTAAGTAACTCTGGTCAAATCCATAAACACTCATTATCTCCCTTGGATGAAAGATAATCCTTGAGTAAGCAAACACAGCGTGTAACTTTCTCCGAGATATTTTCCTTTGAATTCAAACGATGACGTATTTATCAATAGCCATTACGATGCATGATAAAAAGTAAGCAAATCGCCTCAATTCCGTAAGATTACCACTAAATGACCATAGATTTACGATCAAAAACACCTCTTTCAAATACTTTGTTTATAATCATAACACTTGAGGGAAATGGTCATTTGCTTATATTGGCGGGAAATGAAAATGTACAGGAAAAAAAATAGAACTTTTCAAAAACAGTTACATGTAGGTATGTTGCCTGTCTTCTTAAGTTTTACCCAACGTGGATAGTGAAAGTGGAAAGAAGATGATCGAGGATGCGTAGATCATTACCGAGACCTACCAAGCAGGCCTACAAGGATTTGGGATGAAAGAGAGATGTTAGGGTCGGGAGAAGAGAGAGTCGGGAGAAGAAAGGGTCGGGAGAGGGAAGGGTAGAGAGAAGGGAGGGTCGAGAGAAAAGAGAGACGGGAGAAGAGAGAGACAAGAGAAGGGAGGATCAAGAGAAGGAAGGGTCGGGAGAAGGTAGGTTCGAGAGAAGGGATGGTCGAGAGAAGGGAGGGTCGAGAGAAAGGAGAAACAAGAGCCCCAGGAGGGCACAACACTCACCTGATACCCATGGGTGCTCTAATTGACATACTGACATTGAATAAGACGTAAAATTGATAGTGCCAGTATCACGATTTGAGCCTACATTCTTTCTAAAAAGATTTTTGCCGGATGCAGACAAGATTTTTTTTTTACAGCCTTTAAAAGTACAAACAAGAAGAAATAGTAACATTTCAAAACATTATCTTTTTTACTGATTTGAATAGACGGATAATGTGATCCAAAGTCATATGCCCAGCTAGTGTATAGTTCAATTATTCAACATCAAAAAAATCATTTTGTAAAATTCCACATTAATGTGCAGCAAGTGATGAAGAAACAGACAAAAAGAATAAAACAATGAAATAAACTTAATACTCTGGTGTATGCTGCTTTTAGGGAAACAAATTAATAGGCCCATGATACTGTAAAGCTTGTCCAACTAGCAGACCTACCACATCGTTATTTACTGTTAACTATGTTTCGCCTCATGATAGGACTGTTACATGGACAAATTATTAGCTGACAGAGTTCATGAAAAGTATCAGCTGCATCGGATTTGCTGATAAAAAATCATTTGGTCCGATAAAAACTCATGTTCTATCTATTATTTGGACAGATAAAAATTCCCAAATGTCTGACCACAGGAACCTGTCGTTTTATGAGAGAAAATGTTTTATTATTCACGACCTTCAATTTAAAGCCTCTTGTGTTCGTCTTTAGAAATGTTGTATACATACAAGATGTCGAACACAGTGGCTTAAGGTTGTGAATCATAATTTATTTCCTCTTTTAAAACAACAGCTTCCTGTGGTCCAACATTTCATTGAAAGATTTCAAGAACTCTGAACTGAATTATTTGTTTTCAAGAATTTCAGATATATCAAATGTCCTATACATTCTCAAAATCCTCGGGAAGAAATTACTCATTTGTTTTCAAGAATTTCAGATATATCAAATGTCCTATACATTCTCAAAATCCTCGGGAAGGGATTACTCATTAGATGTTTCTTCAAGAAATCAGTCCGTATACAATTCATCTAAGAGAGTCTAAGACAAAGGAAATTCGAGCTAAGTTTATAAATGATGACAAGTATGGAATTGTTCCAAGTACATGAATAATAACAAGCATGAAAGTGTTCCCAGTATATGCACATTAAATAAAATCTATTAAATACCGGCAGTACTATTTTGTTTGCACGATAGATCATCTATTAATCTCCTGAAATGTATCACTTGTACAGTACTAACACGGTGGGTAATCTCGCAACGCAGAACAATTTATTTTTCAATATTTTTGCGCAAAATAGATAATTTATTACAAAAAGGGAAATGTGATGCAGTGTAACAACGCCCTAACTATGAGTTGTATCCAAAATAAGGTGGATATTATAGCTTTTTATAATGCACAAACACGATCGGCGTTCTACTTTCACTTTCATATACACCAATCATGCCGATAGTTTTTCGGCTTTATAAAAGGATATTACCTCTCTTACTTTTGATAAAACTCGTATCTAAGGCATCCTTACACTGCATCACATTCCCCTTTTTGTGAAAAATAATTTGTAATACACGAAATTTTAGATAAACCTAGTGTTCTGCGTTGCGAGATTACCCACCGTGACTATTAAATGGGCGTGGAGGAATTAACCAATCAAATCTGTAACACAAGATATATGGCGACTTTGTTTACCATAGATACAAAAATAAAGCGGAGAAAATAATCATTATATAGGGAAATTGTTATATAATATGCATGTATGGAAAAAGTCAACATCTCAAAAATAAATTCAGAGTTATATATATTTGATTGCATGTGTGCCTGAGTTATTTCGACGTACGAAAATAAGTACACAAAGCCAAACTAGCTTGTCTGTTTAAATCTAAAAGTTGATATTTTGACAGAATTCTTTCACACTTTCTATTCTAACGATAAATATAAAAAAGGAGAAAAAAAAACCTGCAAAAGTGGGGTCCTGCCGGGGTTTGAACCACTACTCTTGGGTTCATTGGGCATGGAAAACCTACATTGTATCTATAAATGTTTTTCCGTAAAAATCCAAATGAGGATATCTTGACAAAATTCTTTCACTTGTAGGGAACCATGAGTACCTCATACCTACCAAGTTTCATGACAATCTAAGAAAAAAAGTAAGTTAGATATGATAAATATGCAGTAAATGAGTGTGTAAAATCATACACTTATTGAGTTATTTAAAGAAATAGTGCAAAAATTAGCATTTCTGACTAAGTCCGAAGAGACGTCAAAAAAGCGTCAAAAATTTGAGTTCGGAGTGGAACCAAAAATAACAACACTTCTTAAGACATCTCTCTAGATCATCCTGATGCTTTCGGTTTGTCGATACGTGCTTCCGTTCTGAAGAAGAAGTTTGTCAAAGGAGGGTACCCCCCGTGACCTACTTTTGCCTGTGGTGGCGCCACCTGTTGAGGGATCCGGACGAAAAACAACAACACTTGTAGGGGACCATTAATACTTTATACCTACCAAGTTTCATCAAAATCCCTTTAGCCATTCTTGAGAAGAAGTCGAAAATGTGAAAAGTTTACGACAGACAGACGACAGACGACACACGACACACGACAGACGACACACGACGGACGACGGACGCCGGACGGATCGCTATGACAATAGCTCACTAGAGCCTTTGGCTCAGGTGAGCTAAAAAGAGAGACGGGAGAAGAGAGACGAGAGAAAGGAGGGTCAAGAGAAGGGAGAGTCGAGGGAGAAGGGAGAGTCGAGGGAGAAGGGAGGCCCGAGGGTGGAGAGAAAGGAGGTCGGGAGAGGGGAGCGGAGGTAGAAGGAAGTGTCGGGAGAAGGAGGGTCGAAAGAAGGGAAGGGAGGGAAAAGGAAAGGTCGTGAAAAGGGGTGGGGAGAAGAGAAGAAGGGGAAGGGTGGTCAAAGAGGACATCAGTGTCAAGACCTGACTAGCATAATCTGTCATGGCGTAGTGGAATTATATATCATATCTATAAAATCTACAGAGATAAGGGCGAGGTATGCATTTAAAGAAGTAAGTTGTTTGGGACTGAATAAAAGATACGATGGATTATGACAAACACAGAGTGTATGATAAAATCTATAGATACTGCATGATGAGGTATTCCAAATCTGTTTGTGAAATCTTGACAAGTATATAACTTCTGAATACACATCCAAACAGTAAGGCATCCAGGGTATCATCCATGGAAAGGGGATGATGCAAGGGTCAAGTCTGGAAGGGAGAGACAAAGACCGATGCAAAAAAAGGGGGGGGGGGGGGGTAAGAGTTACTAAATCTTGAGAATGTGTCATATTAATTTCCCTCATAATATATATTAAAAATCTAAGCGCATGAAGTAACGATAGCACCTTTCTGAGATGCCCTGGATCCGCCAACTCAAAAACATATAAAAATCTTATTGTTACGATGTATAGAACGCAAAACCCTAAGATAATCTCCCAAGACTCAGAGATGAGGGTGTGTGAGTGCAAACAGTCGGACATTTTAAATTTTAAGGATTCCATCTTAACCCCCTCCCCCCTTTCCTCCCAATTACCGCTATTTTAATCTAGAGGTCACACACGCCGACCCAATGCTAATGTAGATGATATTAGCAATATAAGACACCCCTCAAAGAATTAAATAGCTACATACAATAGGTGGTAAGTATGCTATCTGACCATCTCCCCATTAATATGTCAAATTGGGGATTATATAGCGATGAACGTTTCTGTCAGTCATGATTGTACAGTAATTTTTAATCCTGCCTTATATATGGACCAAAATTTGAACTTCTGTATGAATGGTTAAACGGACCAAAATTGCGGACTGAAAAAAATGCACCCAAGAACTCTAGTTTCAATGTCATCTCCAATACTAAGGGGGTTCATGGTTATCAGTCCCGTAGTAAAACATAAAGCAAGGCCACCCCGATATCATTTCCCTTTTTAGAAAGAAGTGTGTGTGTGTGTGGGGGGGGGGGGGGGGGGTTTCGATATTGTATGAGGGATCTCGTACTGTGAAATCTTGATAAAACCGTGACCGGGGATGCGGGTGCGGGGGGTGGGAGAGGTTGGTTGGCGTCAGGCCTCCTTCTTAAAAGTCATATTGTAACAATCCCAACCTCTATTTTCTCTATTTCTGGAGAAGTCGAACTCAGCTTCAGTTAGTTTTAAGACAACCTCCAATCACCCACTAACCAAAAGTTCAGCTTCTGGATTCGCATCTGCATTCAGATTGATATTTGAAAGCAACATACATGTAAAAGAGAATTTACTAACCTGAAAGATCTCTTCGATGTCCAGTTCATATTTACTGTTATTATCCATGGTGAATACACAAATGTTGAAATCAATTCACAAAACATTCAATCCAAACAACACCTGCATTTTAATAAGCGTCAATGCAATTCGATTCCAAAATCAAGTTTTCTATACCTTCGTATCATTTTTATCACATTGACAGCAAAATCCCAATTGTTACGATTGTCAACGTTTTTTAATATCGTATGCTTCATTTAATTTCATCGATGGAAAATAGGGATCAATTACATTTCGATATCAATATTTGAAAATGGCAACGTGTAAAGGAGCTCGCACAAAATCCCGTCATCGCGTGCTTACATATAAAATTTCATCCTTCTCAGTAATTCGCATCAATGAAAAATATACATCAGGTCCACGATGGAACAAAAATCCCTGGTGCGTTGCACAAACCAAAGTGCAATCTCACAAATTTGTAACACACGAAAAAAATCTCCAAATAAATGTTATAAAACTGGGCATCAATATGTCCCAGTGTTTGAATAGAGAGACTGCATGCTGATAAAGGATTTTACTGTCCACTCAAAACATCTTGTTCCCCATTGAAAAACGTAAAATTGACCACCACTGAACAAAAACATACAGATTAAAGTCCGTATTAAATACTTGTTAAATCTCACATACACTAAGAGGGCAAGAACCAGGGTATATTGATCTATTTTTCAAGACACTATGCTTGCAAGAGTTAACTCCCTTTTGTGAAGATTTTTAAAACGCAACCGCGCGGTTTATTACCCCATAAAACCCTATTCATTAACCTAAATTCTTTACAAAATTAAGTTTTTCTCCAATTTTTCTCGATTTCTCCACCCTGGATATGTTTAAATTTACGTTTCAGTTGCCAAACATTTTTTTAAACCTTAGGTGCTGAATATAGAGATCATCAAAAGGAACTGTGGTACAATAGAGATGTTTTCTTCCGTGAAATATGTTATCTACAAAGCCTGTTCTTTGACCCTAACGACCATTATTCAAAAACTTAACATACCTTTTGGCACAATGACATATATAAGGAATATTTCTATTGTATGAGAAGAATGAGCAGAGCATTGATAGGATCAGCAGCGTAGGAACCGGTTTAATAAATGCGATCCAGAGCTTTTTAGGAAATGAACACAAATTCTTCCTACGCTCCTTCCTTTCTTTCCACAGTTCTCGCTTTTTGTAGTGAAATTTAGTCCCGGGATCGTCTGGTCAAATATAAGATAATTTTCATCATATTAAATCAAGATTAAAGTTATAGAAACTCTCTCAGAAATCTACAACATTAGACTCCCCCCCCCCCCCCGTTTTTTTTTAATTCCGATCCAAGTCTGATAAGGAGATGAAGAACGGATTAATTTCAGTAAACTGTTCTTTCAAAATTCATCGTTGCACCCCATCATTCATGGAATTTTCAAAACCCTTGATCCGCTCCTGTTTGCACTATTGTATCACAAATATTCAATTTCAATCCTGGTGCACCCCTTCATTCATGGAATTTTCAAAACCCTTGATCCGCTCCTGTTTGCACTATTGTATCACAAATATTCAATTTCAATCCTGGGTCCGCCCCTGTTTGCGTGACAGTGTTTTATATACAGACTGCTATCCATGTTCATGTAATGAGCAGAGGAGGGTATTGAATGTCAGCAGAACAGTTTTTGAGCTAAGAACCAAGTCATCCCTGATGGTGATCACTATAGCATGCGAACTACCTTAACGGGTCTAAAAAATGCGGCTTTCCAAATTTTGTTGGGGTCCCTTAAAACAAACCCAAAACAGACCCGCGCCTGGAATGGTGATTCTGCCCTATTCCTGGAACCTCTCCTGTTCGCGTTCATGCCCATGCCATGGCCAGAGACAGTAGATCATTCAACCTACATGCTGATCGGAATAGCATGTGAGCTACCTTAACGGGTCTAAAAAATTGCGGTTTTTCCAAATTTTGTTGGGGTCCCTTAATACATTAAGTTCCAGACCCGCGCCTGGAATGGTGATTCTGTCCTATTCCTGGAACCGCCCCTGTTCGCGTCCATGCCCATGTCATGAGCAGAGGGGACATCGAATCTCAGTAGATCATTCAACCCAGATGGCGATCAGTATAGCATGCCAGCTAACATACAAAAGATGCTTTGTTAATTTTGAAACACTTTTCAATGAAGAAAAGATGAAGTGATAAAGTGAGTTTATGTAATAAGCACTCAGAAGAAACTAGGACAAATGACGTGGTCAATGGTAGGAAAATATCTGGGTAAAATGAATGAACAACTCTGAAGCACACTTCGAAGGAAATATATTAGCAAGAACCAACTTCTGATTCCATCTGATTTTGGATAACCTGCAAAGCCGTGCAAAGAGTAATAACTCGTACATATGCAAGTTAATGAACACATGATAACATTTCTCGAAAAGTCCAGCCAAGGTTTTTTAAAAGTCCTTGGTCTATCGTCTCAATCAACTTCTTGACCGGAACCCCAATTTCATAACCAATGCAGACCGAAAACTTACAAATTCAACGTATGCCATTTACGAAATATCATTTTGAAATTTAAGAAAAATCCTTAAGCAAACTACTTTAGCCGAGGGGCCTCTTCAAACGTTGCAAGCTCCATAGTTTCTCCATCTATAGTCTTGGACGAAGGATGTATGATTGTGGGGGGGGGGGGGGGGGGGGGGGGGGGACAGAGGGGAACCTCTCTCCTCCTCCCGCCCCCCTTACCTCCCACCCCCTCCCCCTCCTTTTCCCCCTTCCCTTACCTCCCCCTTCCTCCACTTTTTCCCCTTCCCTCCTTCCTCCCTCCCCCTCCTCCCGTCCCCCTTCCTCCCCCTCCCTTTCACCCTGTCCACCCCCTCATGATTGGGTCAAGGAAATCAAACGAAAGGGTATGGAAAGTGAGGATGCATCAACTTGACCTTTTCTTCCTATCCACATCAAACTGTAGGCCAATGAGATTAACTATAGACTAGATGAGATGAATTCCACAGCGAGACCGACGAGACAGTGCATATTTATTGTGCAGCAAAGTGCATATTATAAAAGAACAATTCATTTACCTGTGCATTGTCTCTGAATTCGTCAGCCATCTTGGAAGCATTTGCCATCTCAACTTCTTTACTCTGTAGTTCCTCAACAAAGTCCTGTAAATTGAAATTTAAAGACGATTATTTTTTTTTTTCATATGGATGGAAAGGAGGGTGGGGGGGTTAGTGGCAAAAGATGAAGAGAAGAACATTCAACTATCCAGTCAAGTTAAGTATTTAAATCAGCAAACATCATATTTCAGAACATCAAATTTTGATGTTCTTGTGTTTATTTTTTTTTCATTTCATTTTAAAATGAAATTTGATTTGGGAAAGGTTACCAGTAATTTACTGAAATTCTTGAGATATCTCAAGAGGTATTGAGTGATGATTTCTTAAATATACACATACATGTAATTGCATACATTTAGGTCACTTTGTTTGGATTTATGGTCTTTGTGTCTAGTTTTTGTTGTTATTTTCTACAAATTTTAAAGTTTTATGAGCAATCCAATGTTTTGTATGACCAAATTTGAAACATTTAAACATCTGCTCTGTATTCAAAATTTAAACACCTATTGTTAAAAAGAAAGCATTGAAACTCATGCAAAAATATTGCTTTAAAATCTGTCACCATGGAAACGTCTTTTGTTTACCTTGAATTCCTCATATTGTGTTTCTATGCCGTCTTTGGATGTCTGAAGATCCTTGTACTTCTCTATCGCCTGGTCCAGCCACTGATCTAGGTCCTGTAAACTCTTGTAGAATTCTTCAAGGTCAGCAGACATCTTGACAAGTCTTTTGGACCTGTTTCCAGCTTCCCCGAAAGCCTATACGCATTAAATATCATACCAAATCAGTTATTAATTGCATCGAATCTTTTTATACAGTCTATTCAACTCATCCCTCCAATATATCCCATCAATTTTCTGAACACTCCCTTAATTTCATGTTCAATTCTAAGCAATCCCAAATAAATGCATTCATTAAGGTATTGCGTACTCAAGGATGTAAGCAACTAGAATATTTATCATATAACAATGTCCGAACCATGAACCATTGTCCAGTTATGATCTGAATGCTCTAAGGTCAAGGTGATTGAAACGTCGACCTTGACCTCATTTAGGAAGTCCATTAATTGAAAAAAAAAATAAAAGCCATCCAGACCGATCATGCCATTTTCTTCAACCAAGGTGACTGTATAGAACAGAAGGACGGACAGACAGACAGACAGACAAGAAACATTTTATGTAGATGGAAATAGAAATTAATTAGTTACTTACCGCATCAAATCTGACTTTGAGGTCGGCGACATTTGATCTGAGCTTCTTGAGCTGTTGTGCTGCATCCTCCTTTTTCTGTGACTTGTTGTTCTCTATCAGTTCCTCTGATTGCCGTATGGAATCTGTGACGCCCGGCTTACGTTTGGTCATATCCTCTTGCACGGCCTTAAAAAGAGAGCATCTCAATAATTCTCAAAATAATATTGGTACTAAACATACCAGATGGTCAGTCTGTATGTCACTTAACGCCCGGTTTCCATTTGATCACGTCCTCTTGCACGGCGTACAAACAGAGTGGCATCAGAATTTAGTAACTGTGAAAGTACTGATAACTCCTAAAGTACTTTTCAAACGTACTAAACAAGCTAAATGACCAGTTTGCCGGTCACTCTGTTCTCCTGTAGGTACTTAAATCTATTATTTATCGTTTCGGTTGAGATTACGATCAAAATATCGCAAAATATATCAATAAAGCGGTGCGCTGTTGGACGTCAGTACAGCTAAGCCTGTAGTAGTTTATAAGTTTGGTAATAAGGAATATAAGTGTGAGGGGGAGGGGTAATTGCGTTATTTATCTGTATACTTAACAGTTTACCAAAAAGAACCTGATGAACTCCCAGTCAGTCGATTTTTCTGTTAAAATTTTTTCCCAAAAAAGGGAGATTTATAATTACCCTTTCACCCTTTATCAACTAAAAACTTACGGTATCTCAATAGGAATGTACTGTACAAATTTGTGTCAATTTTCGAAATATTCAAACTATAGGAAATTGTGTATTCCTCAAGTTTCCCTGTGTATTCATACAATCGACACGTTTCAAGCACGAATTCCCCAATTTTTCAAGAGACAAGTGCCACGTTTCACACAAGTTCCTACGACAAAATTAAGGAGTTTTCGTCAATTTCATACTTTAATAAAACATTCAAAAGATTTTCCGTTTAGATTGTACTGCGTTTTTTAATATCAATTCTGCATACTTCATCTAAATTCAGAAACAAAATACCGATATTATTATTTTAAAAGAAGAACTAAACGATCGAAAGTTATGAAAATCCCTGAAACTGTTCTTATAAAGTATTTTTGTGAAACTGCATGCAGTTAATTCCAACACCCCCCCCCCCCCCCCCCCCCCACCTTACCAAGGTATTACTATGGACTGGATCACATCTATATTATATATACCTCTTCAATCCAAATCTTCATATTACGTAAATAAATGCACTAACATCAAAGAATTCACATTCTTTCCACGAATCAATCACCGTCTTTGGTGACTTACCAGTCTAGATATTTACCTCTCTGAGAAATAAATAAATACACCTTTTATTCCCTCTCCCAGACATGCGGATTAAAGCATGTTTAAGTGCAGGTTTTCAATATGAACTTTTTACTTTCACGATTCATTGGTTGATCAGCTGATTGGGGGATTTAGAAGTGACTAATTTGATATAACAGCGGATTTTCACATGTGTGGTACTTTAATCCATCTTAATCAAACTATAAAAAATCTCAAATCAAAAATCCTTTTACTATATTTATAAATCTGCAAAGATCGCAGACTTAAAATGGTACGCATCTGTCTGTTCTAAACTGTCTGTCTCTGTATCTGTCCGTCCACTCTTCTGTCCATCTGCCTGTACGTTCATCTGATCGTCCGTCTGTCTACCTTTTCTGTTAGTCTTCCAATGAATTTGTTAATTCGTCGATCTGCATGTCGGTCAGTCGGTCGATCCGTCCGTCTGTCTGTCTACCGGTCCGATAAATTGTCTGTATAATTAATTCCATTGTTCTACTGTACACTACTCCGTCTGTGGTGCCTTTATGTTCCTCCCTAGCATCCCCTTATGCCTTACAGTGGCATAGCTACCATAATATTTCTGAAAGGTTATCAGAGCACCCTGAAGATCTGAATGGAATGCCCTTTGCCCCCCCCCCCCCCTTTTAGACCACCACCAATTAAGACACTATCCTCAAACTGCTGGGTCTTTTATAAGTCTTCCGAATCCCTATATCATGAAAAGCATCCATTTAATTTTGCTCCAGCTACGCCACGGCCTTACCTTAGGTAGGGGACTATTGAACCGTACGGACAGGAGCACGGGGGTCCCATAATCCTTATAAACCTTCACGAAGTTCCTCCTCCCCTCTTTTCACCCCTCTTTCCCTCCCCACTTTCTATCGCCTTACCTTAGGGAGGGGACTATTGAACCATACGGACAGGAGCACAGGGGTCCCATTATCCTTATAAACTTTCACGAACTTCCTCTTCAGCCTCACCCTCATCGTAGAATATTTTCCATACATGTACATAGAAAGCTTGACAAAAACATCACTCTAATCCATTAGGCTCATTTCAGTATCTCTCACATTTTTTGAACAGCACTTTTTAAGGACTTAAGAATTCCGACGTAATGTTGCAAAATGAGTTTGTTGTTGACTGCCAACGGATGCATTCTATTTGAGAGTTGGTTTTAGGTTCTTAACACACAAACTGTCGATTAGGCCTAGATAGCTCGAAAAATGTTTGATGTAAACGAACGGGGATTATCAAAAATGCAGCCCGCGTTGCACGCTCCAACATCGACGAAATGCCGTGACGGACGGACTTCCCTATTGCATAATCCGGCTTTCTATTCTTCAGAAATTTATTCATCTTCTATATCACGATGCAGACATATTATATTTTCTGCACAAAAAAGTGCCAAATCTGATAATCCTGGGATATTTTAAATTTTAAAGCGGTCCATCTACTTTTTTAAAAAGCCTATTTCTGTCACTATGATTACGTTTTTCTGCCGTTGACTCACGAAAGTTTAAAATGTTTTCGTGTTTTGTCGACATTTTTCCACTTTTTCCACAAAAACAAAACAGAGGCATGGACCATGGACAAGTTAATTACATTAAAACACGCCTCATTTCTCTCAACAGGTGGGTTACACGCTCAACCAAATATGTCA
The DNA here is from genome assembly GCA_028142955.1 of Pinctada fucata. Lineage (NCBI taxonomy): Eukaryota > Metazoa > Mollusca > Bivalvia > Pterioida > Pteriidae > Pinctada > Pinctada fucata. The sequence goes on along the minus strand of AP027115.1, from coordinate 20,578,595 downwards.
AACTTTTTTCGTCCATGTATAATTTTGCCATCAAACATTTTTCCTGCCGCGTGCGCGCATGTGAAAAATGAGCATCACCAAACAAAAGTCCCCAAGATACAAACTGAGTGAGGTCAAGATATTATGGCGGGCGGATCCCGTAAACATTTTGTGGGGTCATCGATCTAATCCATCTTCATTTTCAAGCGCGGATCTAGTGAGGGTACGGTGCCCCCCCCCCCCCCCCACCCCGAACTTGTCTAAAAAGCTGGGTTTTCTTTTTATGTTTACGGGTGTTTTTTTTAAGCTTTTTTTTTTCAAACCATAGCCAGGACCCCAAATGACTGACTTGGTCCCCTTTGAAAAAAATTCTGGATCCGCCCATGGTCAGGCGTCGAATCTTTGATGAAGAAAACTCTTCTGAATATTCCACCCAATATTATAATTATACAACATATCGGATTACTAAGCTTGAGAGGACTCACAATACCCATAAATTTCCAAAGTCATTTCAAAAACGTTCAAGTACACAGATGAAGGAAAATACCATTTTATGCTAGAAAAGAATCGAGCCTTGTGATGGAAATCTTATTTTTCTGCATTACAGTGGCGGATTTAGGGGGGTGCCGAGGGGGCGTCCGCCCCCCCCCCCCCCCCCCCCCGGCACTGGCCCAATTTTTTTCAAAAAACCCTATATTTTTGCCAATTTTCAGTAAAAATCGGCAAAATTCGCCCCTTGACCCCCCGGCAAAGGGGGCGCTGGATCCGCCACTGGCATTAAACAAAGTTTTGTGTTTTAAACTTTTTTACGTTTCCCAGTACTGAGAGTGGATGTTTACTTATTTACTTCCAGTACACGAATCAAACAAACTACCCCCCCCCCCCCGGTCCCGTACAAAGGTGGACCCACCCACCCCACCCCCCCCCCCCCTCGAAAAAAAATCATAATAACGCCAAGTCCTACGTGGGAGCGTCCGGCAAGTCCTTCTTGATGACCACAGTAAAATAGATAATTAATGACCAGTATTAATTATGACCCCACCTGGTCATCTTTACACCTTACAGGTACTTATGACCAACACATTTTGATCAGGGCCGACAACTCATTTATCTTTTCGTCATGAGCGTAGCGGACTTTAGCTCTAAGCTACAACTTGCCTCAGAGTTCACTTCAAGGTTGACAATTTGCGGATTGCTCAATATAAAAATTATTTGTTTAAGAATACCTGATGGATAAGATGATTGAAAAAGTATATGTAGGCTCACAGGGTCTTGGATAGAGCAAAAATCTAACTCTTTTATAGTGTCAAAAATAAAATTCAGTTACCGGTAATATACATTTGGAGACAAAGAGCCATAACTCTGTCAATCTTAGAAAATTTAAATTTTTAAATTCAAAGAGCACTTCGACCTATGTCGACAAATAAACATATCAATCACAAATTGATTTTCCTTTTCCATGGTAAAACTCATTAAAGCATCACGTTCCCCTTCATCTATTTATATGTACATCTATATATTGGCTATAAGGAAAGAGAAATTGAGCATGTAAAACCGTAATCATGTACGACTGACTGATTTCTGACATTAGATGGAATGGGAGATAACAGAGGGGAAATTTATGGTAGTCAAGACAGGGTGATGACCTTAAAATTAATTTTACCTAGACATCAAACGTTACATACATGTACCTAGATAATATCTAAATGTTATACCACTAGTATAATTTAAGATGTTCCATATTTGACCCTATGTATATAAATGCTCTAGGGCATTAGGCCATAGAAAGATTTTATACATGTATGTAAGAAGGCATTATTTTTGTTAGCTGTACTCTAACGACGCAGACTACATTTTTTTGTCAGGTTTAATTTCAGGGTTGAATCTAGTCCTTAAACATGTTTAAAATGTATTTTACGACAGAATATACATGGTATGGAAAAAAACTGAGTCGATACAAGGACTTGTGAACATTCTGTTTATAAGTCCATGGTCGAGACAATTCTACAGAGAAAATTCAATAGATCTATTCATGAATTATCTAAGAGAGGTTGCACACTATGCAACAGTATGTATCCATGAGGTGTCAAATTGGGAATTGGGCCAAATATCGGTCCTAAATCAGGTCGGTCGAGAGCCCTGAATATATTATTATAAATCAAAGGCTGGACTCCCAAAACAGGCTGGACCTGAGGACCCTCGACCCAAACACACACAGATATTCCTATGAAGAGTGATGTGTGACAATTCAATCACTAATTTATGTTGCTTTCTGCATTAGAAAATTAATCATCACCAACAAAAGAAATTGCTAGATATCACTCACCTTGACCTCTAGGGCATGATCCTTCAGTTTTTCTAATCTCTGACTCGGTTTTGTCCTTGACCCTAGAGTTTGTTCCACACCTGTCATCCAATCAGAATTCTCCTTGATGTCCACTAGACATTGTACAACTTCCTCATCAGACGCGAGCACTACATTCCCCTCCCCATCAAGTTTCACTTTTGAATTCATCGTTAAAAATCCATTGGCTAATGCATCTCTTAGTGACATCTTGTGGTTGTTAGGGGCAACAAAATTAGTTGATCGTGGACTGACTTTGCTAGAATCTATCAAATCTTTCAGGGTGCGACTAGAATCTATAAATAGTTCCGGATCTATATTTAGATCTATTAATCCTCTCTTGACAGCTTCTTCAAGAGACATTTTCTCTCCAGTATTGGGATCAATATACTGTCCGGTTTTTGGATCGAAAAGTCCAGATTTAATCAAAGAATCCAGAGAAACTATATTATCATTCCCTTTGTCGACTAAGAAGACATTTTCCGGATTTATTAATCCCTGTTTTATTGCCTCATCTATGGAAATTGGCTTAGATTTATCTTCCGGGCAAAATAATCCAGTTTTCGGATTAATCAATCCCTTCTGCATAAGATCCTGCATTGATAATTTATCCATAGCTTCTAACAATGACTTTGCAGCTGTTGGATCAATCCGTTCCAATCGAATTGCCTCAGAAATGGGTATAATTTCTCCTGAATCTGGATCTGTAAATAATCCATTTTGTAAATCCAGAGCACCGGATTTAATGGCTTCTTCAACAGTCATAGCATTACCAGAAGATTCTGATTTTGATGCTGGAATTTTGGTATCCATTAATTTCTGAAGCCTTTCCAACGTTTTTGCTGTTTGGGCCATTTTTTCCGGATCAATATGAGTTAGGACAATTCCGGATTTTTCCGCTTCAGCAAGGGATAACTTTTCACCAGTTTTAGGGTTTTTGAATTTACCTGTGGAGGGATCATACTGTCCATTTTTCATTGCAGATGCTAGCGTTACAAGCTTTTGTGATGGGACGTCATAAATGTATAACAGATCTGGATCAACAAGTTTTTGGGCGATGGCCGATTCCAACGACATTGTGTGTCCAGTTGCAGGATCTGTGATCAGAGATGTTTCAGGATCTAATTTTCCAGAATCTACTAATTCTCCTAAGCTAGAATCCTTGTATGCTTGTAAAATATCCCGCAAAAGTTCCGGTTCAATAAAGTTTCTCGTAGCTGCTTGTTCAAGCGTTAAAGTTTCACCGTCAGGTATCTTGAATTCACAAGTGGCAAAATCTATGATACCTCTATCAAAAGCTTCTTCAAGCGAAATAGTGGTAATGTCATTCGGATCTAGTACCGAGCTTTTTGCCGGATCAAGATGATTCCGAACTTTATCATACATTGCAGAATTCGGATCTTGTTTCATAGCACCTGCACCATCCATTCCTTTTCCCTCCCCAGGAATGAACTTCTGCTTCTTCACTTGAAGCTGTTTAATAAAGAACACATCCTCCCCCTGATCATCTTCTCCAGGTTGTAAAAATTGACCCTTGATCAAACCTTGCCGTATTGCACTTTCCAACGAAATAGTCTCCCCTGTATGAGGGTTCCTATAAACCCCATTTCTAGGGTCAATAACTCCATCTTTTATGGCACGTTGATAAGAAATTTCTTCTCCCGTCGTTGGATCAACCACAGAATTTGCACGAAAACCTGAGTCTGCGAAATCAACGAAAGTAAAGCAACCTTCTTCTTCCATTTCATCGAGGGAATTGGGATCAACAATTAAATATCCATTTTTCACTGCTTCAAGGAAATCTAGTTCCTCGCCGGTCACAATGTTTTTATATTTATTCGTCCTTTGATCTAGAATTCCCGCAGTAAGAGCTTCTTTCACTCCGATCCATTCTCCTGTTCGAGGGTCGATCACCCCAGCAACTGGGAAAGTCTGACTTTCTAATGTATTTCTCATTGGTGAGAAACCGTCAACTGTGTCGCCATTGGTAAGATTTTCTCGGGTATCCACGGTAACTAAACCTTTCCTGATCGCCTCTGGAATACTCATAGATTTACCCGTTGTCGGATCCGTGTACGTTCCGTTAGCTTGGTCCAAGATCCCTTGTGCCATGGCTTGGAACACACTCATCTTCTGTCTCGTTCGTGGATCTACAACACCGGTAATAGTGAACGGTTTTGATTCTTCCGAACTTTCTGGAAATTCCATTAAATCGTTATTTCCAGCTACAGAAATGACACGCTTCAGTCCCCGCCTTCGACGGGGAGGTGGAACGGGTCTTTTTCCCTTTGCTCGCTCATGTATGACCATTTCGGCAGAGATTCTCGAAATTTCTGTTTTACCCGTTTCAACATCAAGGTCTGTTAAGGGTAAGACCCTGAAAGATAAAGTTATAAATAGTTTGTAATCATTTTCTTGTACATGAATTCAATTAGATAAAATACATGAGCTAAAGAAAATCCTGACGAAAATCTCAACAGCACTCACAAAAGAGCACAAAATTGAGCATCGACGGACTCCTAGCAAGTTAGAGGTAGGGCCAAGTGTATATGTCAATTGATACATTATCAACAATCTAGGCAGGCAAACATAGCTCCCAAGCTCAAAAGAAAACACCCTGAATGCAAAATCATTGCTCTTTTAGTAAATCAATCGGTCTAAAGAAATGTGAGTTATATAATCGAAATTTTTCGCAAGTGTAAAATTTCATATTTTTACTTGCAAAACAATGTATTGTACATGTTCATAAGTAAGCAACTAAAATTGCATTTCCATGTTATTCCTAAAAATAACGAAAATTAGAACCAAGCAAAATTTTCTACTTTTCCTTACTTACTATATGCAGAGTATTGAAAAGCCCTTCATATTTAAATTGAATATAAAAAAATCATTCCAAGGAATGCATGTGTCGCCCGCAAAACATAGCGACACTCAGAAATTACTTTTATAGGGTGAGACATCAAAGTGTGACAGACAGACAGACAAGGGACAAAGTGATCCCTAAGTGTCGCTATGCTTCGCAGGCAACACATCTACTGTTACCTCTCGAAATAAGCTTTGGATGAGTAGGTACGGGTGCCAGTTCCCTTCAGCAGTAATTTTTCCTGTTCTCTCGTAGCGGCCAAATTTTCTTTGTAAGCCTTGGCGTAGGTGAGAAACTCCTTGTACGTAGTCAGCACTTTGCCGTTAGCTTGCCATACCTGAGTGGTACCATTGGTGTAGTTTTTGTCACCTGAATTTTTTAACAAAATCAATTTTTGAATTAGTGGAAATAAAGAATAATATCAACAATTCTGTAATTATATAATATGGATAAATAACAAGAAACATTCAGTTTCAACAAGTTTTCAGCCTCCTGGCCTTCTTACTTTATAAAAAAATTCTGAAATTTTCAAGGGCTGATGTAGAAAAAAAACAAAAATTTAAATAGAAATCATCCAGAAGTACTCCCTTAACAAAATTCAACTCATCTTAAATAGAAAAGTGTACGATACCCGAGTGTGATCATGGCAATTAAGACAGATTGACATGCAACTGTTTTAAAGGACATATAAAATTAAATCCAAAATTCTCAAGCTAACAAATGAAGGATGGGGATAAAACATTAATATTCTGAAGAAACAAACATGTACCTGTTTTGATTTGACTGAGCACTTTACGGAAGTTGGTGACCTGTGACATCATGACCTTGAACTCTGGGTCCTCAGCAGAGATCGGTCGTAATAATTGTACTGCTTCGTTAAGGAGCTTCATCAGGTCAGCTTTCTGAGCACTAGATATTCTGGATAGCTGTGGAAATAAGAAATGTTTAAATTACATGTAAATTGCTATCTTAAAGCTGTTTTGGAAAAAAAAATCAATTCTGCATCTGAATCAAAACACTTAAAGAATATAATGCACCTTTTCCCTTGTTTCTGAAGCAGAAACAATTCCAAAATTTTGCATTAATTTACTCTCTTGATTTAAAAAATGTAAAATAAAAATTCTATAATAATTGAATTGAAGAATGGACCTAAATACATATTATGCTACATTCATGAGACGGATTAAGAAACCGAAGTAAATATGGATTTTTTTGTACAGATTTTTTTGTACAATAATAATAATTGATTGAACTCTCTCAGAAATCTAGCATAAAATTATTCTCTACGCCCAGTCTTTTTTTTTTAATTTACCTTCATAAAACAAATATATGACAATAAATCTTATTTTAAATATACCTCATTACTGAAAATATTATTCACATATTATAGCATACCTCTGAGGAGGGTGTCCCTTTCATACTGTTTGTGAGAAAGTACATGAGTTGAGACCTCAGTCTACGTAACGAGGTATCCCAGTGTACCACTAGCTGGTCCTTGGTCCTATAAATAGATCAAATATGTCCGTTTAAAGTTTTGATTCATTGTAATATTGCAGCATCTCTTCCTTCCTAAGAAGTTTTTTAAAGTGCAATATTCCTCTAAATTAATATAAAGCTTTTAAACTTGGTATTTGACATTAAAACTCTGAGGCTATCAGACTAAAATGATAAAATATAAATTATTTTCAACATGTTCAAACCATTTTCAAAAAATTTATTAAATTTGTCATGGCAATGGAATGAAGACTTTCAACTAAAACGTCATATTTTTTTCAGACACATTAAAGGTGGGCTTAAAAATATTAACTGAATAAGTTTTCAAAACAGGGAAACTTTACTTGCTATAAATACCTTTGTATATGGTTAATTGCGGTTTTATCAGGGGGCGGTATAACAAGTATAACACCTGGTACCTCTGCCTCATTGCCGTCTTTATCTCGAATCTAGAAAACGAAAATTACCATTAATTGTAAATACATGTACGTCCATTCATTATTTCAAAAATACACTACCATACTAAGTATGTAAAATGTACCCTCTCATTTGCGCCAAAATTTTGAGAAAATTCATGACATCATTATGAACTTTTATGTATGACCAAGGTTCAAATCTTATCTGTCTAAGGACAAAAAACGTTATGACTTCACATAATTTTGCACTATGTCAATCATAGGAATTCATCAACTACTACCATTTACATTTGCCATATTTTGACAGTGCTTTAGTAAAATTATGCTAATTTTATGAATTTTGATACACATTACAGCTGGACAGACAGACAGACATATGTACAGACAGACATCACACAATCTTGTTACTTACTTGCCATCTATCTGGTTCTGAGTTATCTAGCACTGAAACTTCATCTCCAGGATTCAACTTGATCTGAAAAGGGAAAATAAAGTCAGTTATCAGTGGTCAAAATTCACGCACAGGGTCCTTACGGTTGCCTTCACGATTCGAAAGTTAGGTATCCAGTGGTGTAAAATTTCAGACTGTCAAATGGACCATTTCAAAGCAAATTCAGACAACCTTAATGATATTAATTAAATCTATACACTGCCTGAATAGAATCTTGGTCGACACTGACAGACCTTCAGTTATGAGGGCAGACACTCTTACCGATTGAGCTAACTGGGCACGATACCTGAACTGTCACATTCCACCTCCCAAAATTTTGAGGTTTCCTAAAGTTGTAAATCAGAAACCTCGCAAAGACAACTAAATCCCTGGTTCTCCCCCATAGTTGCCCTAAAATCGACTCATGAGGTTCACTCTCATGGCACCAAATACTGTGACATGCGGAATGGAAAATGTGGTCGGTCCGGGAATCAAACCGGAGACCTTTTGCTATCAGGGCAGACGCTCTTACCCTGCACGATAACCAAACCGTCACAGAATAAAGATGTTCTTACTACATTTTTAACATTAATGGGCATGCAAGATAAAAATGCTTGCCCAGTGATAAAGGTAAAACAGATAAAATAGTCAAACAGAGACAAACTACATGTAGTTCAATAACTCACCTCTTGATGTCTGTAGAGGACCAATACCCTTGCCTTGATGGGGTACAGGGATTCTTCTCTCCTTAGTTGTATAGGATGAATTTGCCCACTGATCTCCGACAGTCGATCAATGCGACTCTGATAATCCAGGAGCTTATTTGTCACCTCCTAGAAAAGTTTTAAAAATTCTGAATTCTCAAAAATACTATTTCAATTTGCAAGATTTCTGAAATATCATTTCCATTAACAATCTCTGTTTGAAGAAAATGGCAACAAATGTTGGACGTGAAAAAAATTGATGAATATTTCTTAAGCCTTACCCTGAGATAGGCCATCATAACCTCTGGTTCCCGTATCTCATGACATTTTCTCGATGACTGACTCGCAAGGTAGATTTCCATGTCCTCGTCCAGAAATTGTACATCATGGAAAAACTGGAAAAACACAAAAATTTACTCTATTAGGTACAATGTATACAGTATATCATAAGGACAATTTCTGAGGGTCAAATTAAGCAAAACTTTTGATTTTGTCAATAAGATATATAATATATACATGTAGAAAATTAGTATATTCATCAATTTGAAGTTAACATTCTTTGTATGGTAAACTCAATGGGTATATTCAAGGACAATTTCTTAAAGGTCAAATCTAGTTTTTTTTTTCCATTTGTCATAAAATACTGGTATATATGTACAAAACATTGGTATATTTGTTAACATTCTCTGTATCATGAAGTTATTTCAATATTTACAATTATAATTCTCTGTATCATGATGGTATTTCAAGTAAGTGTAACAAGAGGCCCTAGTGGGTTAATTCTGCTCACCTGGTGGTATTCACCTGCATTCTGCATGTGAATCTCCATACACCTTGTCACCTGTGATAACCAATTCCAGCTACCTCGAAGTGCATATACACAATCCTAAAAAGAGGACAAATATTCACATGTAAAAACTTTTTTCAAATTTGACGTTCAAATTTTAATAGATTTCAGAAAATTTTTTGGAAGTTTATACGGAATGGCATGGAACTGAAATAGAATGACATAAGGACAGCCAGATGGAAAGGCAAACAGCATGAAGAGGAAACGCATTATTTCCCATTTGATTTGCCAGAGTTGGACGAATGGAATCTATCACCCCTTTGTACAGGGACAGGGAAATCCCACCCCAGTATCAAAGATTAGCAGTCCAAGACGAGGCTTGCCGAGTCATGGACGTTGCAAATCTTTGATACGAGGGTGGGATTTCCCTGTCACTGTACAAAGGGGTGATTATTTTTCTCTCACCCATATATTTTCACATAATTCATGAATAAACATTGCTTGTTTTGCGTTAAATGTTGCTCCATGTGACGTAAAACACTGCCAAACCTACGTAAACGCCTATGACGTCACAATAGGGGGTTCGAGACAAACATCCGGGGATGTGAGACAGAGTTGTCTCAGAACGGGTAAATCTGTAGATATCTCTGTCCGGGGTGAGAGAAAAATAACATTCAAGGTTTATACACATCCTAAGGCTTACAGTTACTGTTTTTAGAGTAGAGTAGAATATTATAGAAATTTTGTAGGGTGTACATACAAAAGAATGGATATACAGATGAATTTGCTTCACAAAGGGTCATCTGATTATCTGATAAATTTATCAAAATGATCAGTACTGAACAGTACAATTCATGATCAATGTTTACTGGTCTACGTACCCTGTGCATACGGGCGGATTCAGCCACGGAATCTTCTCTATAAATACTCTCGAAAACTTTCCTCCTCTCTGTAAGGTAGAGGGCTCGGTCCTCAAACTCTGTCTGTACATTCTACAATAAAACAAATGTATTTATTACTACTTTAGGGAACATTGCAGATAAATGTCACTTCTAAGTTCTGTACCATTCTTATTTTCACAAGTTAAACATGTTTGTTTATTTATTACATGTTTATCTATTTATGCCATCCATCTTACTCCCACATCAATTGCAGACCATTCTTGTGTCTCTTTATTTTGCCAATGACAAAAGGATGTCTAGGCTTCTAATCTATTATTAATTTATTTTCTTCTAAGCACAGAATTATTTCATATATTTAATTTCATATTACTGTGTGTGTAACGTGCACTAATATTCATATATTATATTTGAAGAATTCTATCAACTGAGTGACATAGTGAAAACTGACTTGAGATACAAAAGATAGTACAGTATAGTATAACAGGAAAGATTTTACATAGAGCAGCTAGGCTGTATCTTTGAGCCCTTAAAATTGTTTCACAAGCTAGACTGTGCCTCAAAGAAGATGACTCAAATGCACATTTTTTATTTTCAAGATTTTAAGGAAGCTCTCGATCTTGTAGTTTCCTAGACTTAGGTATTTCATTGATTTATTTGCTTGTATTCAACACAAGCTGTTTTATCTCATAATCTAAATCATTATGGCCTCAAGTTCTTTCAAATATTTGTTAAATCAGACTTGAAATAATCAATTTATTTTTTTTAAAGCAAACATCTCTAGTCTACTTTTATACAAACTGCTTTGAAAGGTCTACTAGATAATGTCAGCACTGAATGGTGAGAGATACTGATAATTGACATAGTCTAGTAGTTCTTGACGAAAAACTTTGATAATCAGCGAGAAATAAAGTTTATAGACAATTTATCATGATTTATCTGATTTAATACGTTTAAATTTTTTTTACTGTCCAGTATCCCATTACAACACCTTACATTCACGAAAATCTGACGCAGGCTGGAAGTGTACTTCTTTTAAATCAACTGTTTACAGTATTTAATCAGTTAGATTTAAACTTATTTATATAAACAAATCAAAAATCTATCTTTAAAGGTTTTGTAACTGATGTTTGGTTTTAGATTTCAGTTACTTATCACGGCTATAGTGCGTATAATATGTCGGATAGAACTAATTTACAAATGGTCGACACAATTAAGACAAGTGGCTTTAAAATTCGGTACACCGCAAATAAAGTATTCTCAAATAATAAATAGCAATATAATATCCCTTTATCTGGACTTGACTGAAATTTGACCTCCTGAGCTGGAATTTGATACCGGGTCTTTAAATATCTGCCTCTCTGACTTCTAAAAGTTCAAATTTGCAAATTAGCAAATAAAATGCTACACTTGTTTTTAAATGTATCGATCAATTGTAAATAGTAAATAAACTCTGAAGTATACATCTTGACACAGTAAATATTGGTAGGTTTAGTAGATCATAGGCCATGTATACAACATCTTACTTATTTGGTAATTTCATTCAAAAATTTTATAAGCTGGGCTGAAATACATGTAGATCGAGAACAGGCCAAATTTTTATTGAGTTGGTATTTAGTATACCAATTCAAGAATAAAAATTTGGCCTGTTCTCGGTCTAGGCTGAAACTGCCTCAAAGAACACTATTATGTATAACAAGAACTTGGAGGTTCTTGCAAAAGATTTTTTTTGGTAAATAAAGCTTTGCTATTTTTAACATTTTCTTTTCTAATTAAGGTAAAATACATTAAATTGTTTACCTCAAATGATCTCAGTACTAAAACTTTGAAAAGTTACACTGATAAAGACATAAAACTTTCCCTTCTTCAAACTACCATAATACTTACTTGTAACAAATTCTCCACTTCGCTGACATATAAAATGGTTTCTAGGCAACGTTTCTTCTGCAATGCCAAGTCCTAGAAATAAATTGAGACATTAATGATAATCTTCTTTAAGTATTGAGCACCAATTGAGATCACCATATTCTTTACCACTTTGAGTTAATGATAAATCAGTCTTCAAATTCGGAAGATGTTGAGGGCTGACATGGTTTTAGAAAAGAAACCTTGACCTTTACCCTCTGACCTCAACAATCATAGGTTTAAATATACCTTCCTTTTTTAGATATATGTAAAAGCGGAAGTCTTTCTTTAAATTTGGAAGATGCTGAGGGTTGACATTGTTTATGAAAAGAGACCTTGACCTTTACCCTCTGACCTCAAAAATCATAGGTTTAAATATACCTTCCTTTCTTGAGATGTAAGTAATTATTGTAAGCCAGGTTTATTATAGAAATAAAGTTGTACACAATGCTGAAATATCTTCATGATCTAGATCATTCTGCACCTTTCTCTTATTTCATATGAGTACAGTTAATACTTGGATGTACTGTTTAAAGAAATATACTTTTAAAAAGTTCTGGAATTTAAAAATAACAAATTTCTTTAAAACTTGAAATTCCTTATAAAAATTTCAATCATCATTCATTCCAGCATCTCAAGGGCAAATCATGGGGCGTGAAACATTGGCCACACATTATAACATTAACTTCTATTAAAAGTCCTGATCCATGTCTTATACCATCTATCAATAATGAAACTTTATACAGGTTGGTATAACTTCAAACCTGGCAATTTTTACCTAACAGGTAGTATTTTAAAATCCTCATAATTAGGTATCTACGACAACGCTTTTTAGACATAAATACCAGTTTTTGACAAAATAATAACCAGGCTATTATACTTAAGGCAACCTTTAAGAAAGATAGATGGGCTATATTATAAATGGTGTGCCAGAGAGTGCAAGGCAACCGGGCAAATCTAATTTAGGCGATAAAAAATATCAGAATTACAAATTACCAGGTGATAAACATTTATACTTATACTTAATTCATGTAAATGGAGATTAAGAGTTTGTTTTTAGGGCTTTTTCTCATCTTATAGTGTGTTTGGGTTTTTTTTGTTAATTCTGAACTTTATATCTGTGAAATTTCAAATTGACATAAACATTTTCACCTGAAATGTTTTTGGCTGAATAACTGAATAAGACACAAATTTCAGTTTGCATGTGTGCGTAGTGCAAGAAAGCTAAGAAGTCAAAGGACCAAGGACTTATTTGTAAGTCATTGAAAGGACTTATAAAGGGCTTATAAAGGACTTATAAAGGGCTTATAAAGGACTTATAAAGGACTTATAAAGGACTTATAAAGGGCTTATGAAGGCACCCCCCATAATTTGCAAGAAGGCAGTGGGCAAGCAGGGCTTTTTCATACAGACTTGTCCTTATTTTCAGTGGTATATGGACTTGAACAAGTCTGAGGTTTGCACTAACTTGTATGTACTTCTTTATTGGCTCCATTTGCTACCTGTCTAGATAAGAATTACATGTATAATTGATCTAATATCTCACTACACATCTATATGTAAATGAGGACAAGAGAGCATCATAATAAAGCCAACGTTTTTAAAAGACTTCTAGGCCTAGCTATGTTGTTAAAATCAAATGTAGGGAATAAACTTGTGTTACAAGCCATTATACATGTGTATCACTATTTTAGAACATATTTCAAAATTTGTAGATCTACTGAAAAGTTGTATGAACCATTTATAAGATCGGACCGAAGCGTTTGAAAGGAATAAACGCCATAAGACGGGGGATGATTGTGGAATGTGGGAGGGGGGGGGGGGGGGTTGATGGATACTTCATATATGAAACATAGGGTAATCAAAGATTACATAGCTCGCCTATACAGGTTTTTGTCAGTAACCAGGTTAAAGTTTTTGAAAAGTAGGTCAAAGTCCAAGGTCAAGGTCACTAGGTCAAAGGTCATGGTCTCAAATGAAAGGTCTCGTCACAAGGTATCTACATGTGAAATATCAAAGCCCTACCCCTTATAGTTCAAGAGATATAGCCCAGGTTAAAGTTTTGTCTACGGACGACGACAACGACGACAACGACAACGACGACGACGCCGAGGGTATGGCATTAGCTCTCCGGACTTTTTCGTCCCGGCGAGCTAAAAAGGGATAAACATCTGGGTGCATAGAACCATTCCACTCTCTCCCTTTTTAAAGTCAACAAGATAAGAATTTTTTATACAGTAGACATCACGGTTATATATAAGGATATTCTCTGAACCCCCCCCCCCCTTCCTTTTTTCTCCTCCAGTTTGTAATGAGATACAATATCAGCTTTACAGGTTTATGCAATAAAGTATTTCAAGCAACATGATCTATCTATAAACATACTCACCTCTAGCAGTTCATACTCGGCATCTATCGTCTGGCCCTCACTTGTTTCACCCTGTAAAAACGAAAGTAGAAATTGTTTTGGATAGCATACAAACTCCTCAAACAGTACTACTCCCTAAGCTTTTATCATCATAAAAGTCTATACTTTTATTGGTCACTTCTACATTTGTACAAACTTTTTTCTGTAAAATCAATGTCTGCCAGCCATTACTGTACATATTTCCCCATAATTATATTACAGTCGACATGGTCGAAGACAAGACCCGAAACACGTTGCATTGGAATTTCCCTCTTTTATCAACGTGTGTAAAACACTTAAAAACAGGAATCCCGATTCCAACATTTTGATGATTTTAAGACATGGATTCGCAAAATTAGTGAATCTGTCTGTAGATTTCACTTACATTCCTATACATTTTCAGCAAGAATTCAGCCTGTATCTACAACTAGCCTTCCGTTTTTTTCAAATCAGCTCATAAATTATGGAACCGAGAGTAACTAGAGAACGGCGACCCTTTCCAACCAACAAACTACGATAACATTACTGTTTTCAATCACTGTACACATCGAAGTTCACAATGCTTTCACAAACATAATGTAAAAATCAATTAACGCAGCTACAAAATTACGAAGAACTATTAGTATATCTATATAGATTCGTCCAGTAGGTAATTTTAATTCTTCAAGTAAATGGACCCCGAAATATGGTTCGGTTAAATTTTAATCAAAATATTGATTTTATAGTATTGATCTTTGCAGGGTACTGACATATGTTTGAATACAGGTTAAGTAATTCGACAAGGAACAAGCTTTTTGTATAGAACGATTGAATCAAATTCTTAAGACAACAAGCACCTGTGATTCAATCTCTGACATTTGATTTAACTAGGTATGTCATGGTGCACCCCTACCTGTTTGATGTAAGTTTGATAGTGTTTCCACGCGTCATGCTGACAAAACATTGACTTTTCAACAACTCAGACCCTCTCCTCTTCCTGTCCCCCTTTTTTCCTCTTTCGGTTCCCTCCCCCCTTTTTTCCTCTTCCTGACCCCTCCTCCTCCCCTCTACATGCTCTAAACATATTATTTATAAAAGAAACGAAATCTTCAGGTGAGATAGAACCCTCCTTCTCAAATTCTCAAAGAGATACGTGACTGGAACCTGAACAACTAACATTATAACCCCCCCCCCCCCCCTTTTTTTTCTTGAAAATTCTCGGAAATATTTTTACGTTAACAAGCTAAATTGAACTCTTAGTCGTAAAAGAAAGAGGGCCAAAAATGATCACAATTCTTGATTGTCGCCTAAGATAAAAAAAATTATGTTAAAGATGTTATAAGACCCATGCCAAATATTAAGGAGATTTTGTAATATATTTATCATGTTTATAGCCAGATTGGCGGCTATCTTATAAAGAAAGCCTCTATATGAATAGCCATACCAAAATATCTCATATAATCATTATAAGGTCATATAAGGTAATGCTCACATACGTATTTAGAAAGTCAAAATAAAGAATCTATTATGACATGATTTTTAGTGGAAAAGGTAGAATAGAACTGAAGTTGCACGCAATGTAATCTGGAAGCAAATGAGTGAACATAACTATAACTTCAAACTTGAATAAAATCTATTTCGCAAATCGTTTTTTTTTTTTTTTCTTTTTTTCTTACGCAAGACTCGGAAAGAAAAAAATGTTTTATATGCTAAAAATATGTTATCAAGATGATCTGAATTGATTTTTTAACAAAAACACATTTCTGGAACACGCGAATAAGCCTTCGGGCCTTTCAAGGTGACTGTGAAACATTTTCAGTAATCTTGTTCTTGTAACCTGCATAACTTTGTAAAAAAAAAAAAATAGGTCAACCGCTACTAAATTTTTAAACTGAAAAAAAAAACTTGAAAAATTCGAAAATTTTATTCCCAGTCCTCCAGATAATAATCGGTATACGATTTTAGGATGTCTAAATGTGAAGAAAATTGGACGTATCGAGAGTTATGTCATTTCACTATCTTTATTTCTACACTTTCCCTTTAAAAAAATACATACCCGGTAAATCTACAGCGAAAGTTAAGCTGATCTACAAAATTACAGGGTGTGAGAGAATTTTATTTACTATTAACAGTCTATAACCCTTACTTTCATCTTCTGAACTCTGACAATTAAGGCATCCTAGGATAGGCAATGTTCAAAAGGGTTCTACTAGGACGCGTAACAATGCGCCTCATCGGGACCTCCCCCTGCGTAATCCAATTCCGAATACGCGCACCGACTGGTACTGTTTCTACTTTTCTATTTGCAGATTTGACTTGCATCTGACAAGCACCTGTATTTGAGGCACGCACACATTTTAATTAATAATTATGCAGAACATGCGATTAATTTCACTGCAGATGAATGGGACAAGATGGTATAATCAACATGATCAAGCAGATTCTTCAAGACAAATTATCTTTGAAATAACTAAGTAAACAAAATAACGACTCTATGTTGCACTGCATGTAATGTATCCTGTAAAAATATGGCCAACATATCAGAGAAATAGGCCTCTTTTTTTTGCATTGTAACAGCAGGAGGGGTCTGACAATTCGTAATAATAAAATTGTCACTGAACATTGATTCTGGTGTTTGCATACGATCAAACAACCTAAAGTAATAACTTTATTTCAAGTTGAACATACACATACATGAATATGAAAACCTCGGGAGGAGGAGGAGGAGGAGGACACGGGATTAGGAGGAGCTAAGGAGCAGCAGGAGCCTTTGAGTGAAAGAGGAGATGGAGGAAAAAAAGAGCAGGAGCAGAAGGAGATATTGAAGCATGAGGAGCAAGAGCCGGAGGACACGGGAGCAGAAGAATATGGGAGTAGGAGAATTTTACGGAGCAGGAGGATACGGGAGCAGGACACTGAGGCAGGAGATAGCCATGGAAGCAGGAAGATACTGGAACAGGAGATAGGCAGCTGGAGATACGACAGCAGGATGACACGGGAGCAGGATGATACGGGAGTAAGAGGATACGGGAGCAGGAAAATACGGGAGCAGGAGGATACGGGATGATACGAAGCAGGAGAATACGGGAGCAGGGGGATATTGGATGATACGAAGCAAGAGGATATGGGAGCAGGAGGATACAGGAGCAGGAGGATACGGGAGAAGGAGGATACGGGAGCATGAAAATACGGGTGCTGGAGGATATTGGATGATACGAAGCAGGAGAATACGGGAGCAGGAGGATATTGGATGATACGAAGCAGGAGAATACGGGAGCAGGAGGATATTGGATGATACGAAGCAGGAGGATATGGGAGCAGGGGGATACAGGAGCAGGAGGATACGGGAGTAGGAGGACACGGAAGCAGGAAAATAGGGTGCTGGAGGATATTGGATGATACGAAGCAGGAGGATACGGGAGCAGGTGGATATTGGATGATACAAAGCAGGAGAATACGGGAGCAGGAGGATACTGGATGATACAAAGAATGAGGATATGGGAGCAGGAGGATACGGTAGCAGAAGGGTATTGGATGATACGAAGCAGGAGAATACGGGAGCAGAAGGATACGGGAGTAGGAGGATACGGGAGCAGGAGGATATTGCATGATACGAAGCAGGAGAATACGGGAACAGGAGGATATTGGATGATACGAAGCAGGAGGATATGGGAACAGGAGGATACAGGAGCAGGAGGATACGGGAGCAGAAGGATATTGGATGATACGAAGCAGGAGAATACGGGAGCAGGAGGATACGGGAGCAGGAGGATACGGGAGTAGGAGGATACGGGAGCAGGATATGGGAGCAGGAGGATACGGGAGCAGGAGGATACGGGAGCAGGGGGATATTGGATGATACAAAGCAGGAGAATACGGGAGCAGGGGGATATTGGATGATACGAAGCAGGAGAATACGGGAGCAGGAGGATATTGGATGATACGATGCAGGAGAATACGGGAGCAGGAGGATGTGAGAGCAAAAGGATACGGATGCAGGGGGATACTGCAGCAAGAGATTAGGGAGCAAGAGATTAGGGGGCAGGAGATACAGGAACAGGAGGATACTGGAGCAGGGGAAATGGGTGCAGGAGGAGGATACTGGAGCAGGGGAAATGGGTGCAGGAGGAGGATACTGGAGCTGGAGATACGAAAGCAGGATGATCCGATACGGCAGCAGAATATGGGAGAGATACGTGAGCAGGAGATACGGGAGAAGGAGGATACGGGAGCAGGAGGATACGGGAGCAGTATATCGGAACGATTCGGATTGCAGGAGATGGGAGAGCAAGAGATACGGAAGCAGAAGGATACAGGGGCAAGAGCAGCAACAGGAGAGGAGCAACTGAGGGATACGGGAGCAGCAGGAGAATAAGACTAGATTAAGTGAAGAAAGTAGATGGAGGAAGGGAGATGCGGGGGAGGACAACTAGTAACTAAGGGTGCATTTCTGTATGAATTATTTCCCACGATATTTGTTTGTGTGTAAATTGTCATTTGTACTACTTTTTATGCAGTTTATACTCCTTTCCAACTTTTAAAGCCATGCGGCGTTCAGGTCACCCAGTTCTAACTATCTTATTCATATAAAACTTTAATGACAATTTAAAATATCAAAACTTTAAATTCAAAGACTTCACAAATTATCTTTAATAACAACAAAATGCAACCTTACAACTTACATTTAAATCT
Organism: Pinctada fucata; assembly: GCA_028142955.1. Taxonomy (NCBI): domain Eukaryota; kingdom Metazoa; phylum Mollusca; class Bivalvia; order Pterioida; family Pteriidae; genus Pinctada; species Pinctada fucata. Next base: position 20,559,696 of record AP027115.1, on the reverse strand, counting down.
TGAAATGATTAAAGAAATTCAAACCCCTGATTCCTATTTAAACGCTCGTAAAATCCTCTTTTTTCCTCTTGTCGCCCAAAGTTTGACATATGTAATTGTGCGTGTATATTTAGATCATAGCAAACTTCACTATCAAGTCCGTCTAATATAAATACATCTCTTTTAAAGGGCTGGTTTGAGTATATTTTAACATAGCAGGGGGCATATTGAATCAAGGATTTCGTATTTTCAATAGCACTTTGTTATTGAAGTTTTGAATTGGGGCTAACGAGCCGATACTTCACCTTGGGAGGAACATTTAACATTCATTTTACATGTTTATAGAAAATATGTAAATTACACCTTTTTCCTCTTGTTGAAAACTTGTCAAATCAATAAATGCAAATTTTCTCATGGCACATCCCCAATATTTGATTTTTTTCCTGTATTGTAGCACTTTTTTTAAACTCGAAGAGTTACTACTATAGGGCATATCTCTTCTACCCTTCCTTCTCTATCACCCCTCCCCACCCCCGGGTCCCTTTCGTCTTAAATAGTTTATTTCAAACGCCATCCGTGTCGGGACTTTTATTTGAGTTGTAGTACATGTTTTTGTATTTAGTTTGTTCCAATGCTTGCTGAACTCCAATAAAGTACCACCTGCTCCTCTCGCCAGCATTCCGGACCCCTTTCCTATTCTTACTGCTACCTTAGTTCTCTTAATTTCATTAGTTCTCTTAATTTCATTAGTTTTCTTAATTTCATTAGTTCTCTAGTTTCATCCGCCTTCCTTTTCATGGCTCTGATTTGTGTTGTAGGTGAAGAGTTGGAACATTTCCGTATTACATGTATTACTACACTGCAAGGCGTGCCTCTCCCTACAACCCCCTCCCCCAATCGGGGTAATTCTTTTATATTTCGCACACATACCTTAGTTTTCTTGATTTCCTCTGCCTTCTGTTTCATGGCTTTCATCTGTGTTGCAGTTACCACTACCGAAGGGCGTGCCTCTCTCTACCCTTTCCCTACCCCACCCCCTTTTTTATCTTTTCAACTTTCTTACTCTTACCTTGTTTTTCTTGATTTCCTCTGCCTTCCTTTTCAGGGCTTTGATCTGTGTTGCAGTAACTACTATTGAAGGGCGTGCCTCTCCCTACCCTTTCCCTACCCCTCCCCCTTTTTACCTTTTCATATTTCGCACCTTTACCTTGGTTTTCTTGATTTCCTCTGCCTTCCGTTTCAAGGCTTTGATCTGTGTTGTTGTATCTTTAGTTTGTTCCAATGCTTGCTGGACTCCTATATAGTTACTGCTGAAGGGTGTGTCCCGAATGGCTTTCTGAAATCACAGAGAGAATGATCTCTTATTGAGAGTAAAAATGTTGCATTTCATACATTTTTGTACTTAGTAAAGGTTTTTCTATCTGTCTTGACCTTGACCTCTGACCTTGAACATCTTTCCCATGTCTATGTGGTGCTTTGAGTCCCCTACTTTAGTCTTTGGGTTGTCTACAAGCTTTTATCATTATTCGCTAGTCCTTGTTGTGTAGAAACTATATAACTTCACTTAACGAAAGTTACCCTATATACAAAAAATTGTGGATACACAATAGGACAGCAACTTCGCGAGCAATATTTCACATACTATATAAAACTGTTAAGAATTGGAATCATGGAGATGAATGACAGACAGACATACAGAGCTATATTCCACGTTATGTCTGTCCTCGATCGAGAATAACAGAAAATGTCTATTTTTTCTGTAGCACTTTATTCATTTTTTACGAAAAAAGAAATGCTGGTTCTTTAAAGACGGGTGGTCTGACATACATATAGCCGCTTGTGCAAGGACATGAAAACCAAACACGTGACGAACACGACACACAAACGAACGCGCAAAATTGCAAATACACATCAAATCCATGTGGATTTTCACTCTGTGAAATTAGTTCACTTCTGTGGAATGTAGAGATCAGCTCGTGGATTCACTCGGTGGAATTTGTCGCTTACCTCGTCGAAAAGTTTAAACTTGACCTTCAAAAGAGAAAATTATTCCTTTTATTATGTGTCTCGCAACTAGATACATCTGATGCAGTTATCCCTATGAGCATAATGAACGCACGCTATTTGTTGCAATCGTTTACTTTTTTTTTTTATATATTCAGGAAGTAAAATACAAACGCTGTTTTCAGATAAAATGAAAAAGAAAGCTGGGTCATGAAAAGCAACAAACAAGAAGTTCAATAGATTTGAAAGTTCCATTCAACAGAGTAAATCTAATTAATCTATCTTTAAATTTTGTGAGGGATTTTGAAAACCTAGATATTTTTAACTTCGCTCCGCGTCCATATGCCAGAAAAACAGCAGAAAACGGTCAGAGCATTCTATATGCAGTTTGTGCATCGATTTCAGCACGCATCCTTCTTTCATATGCTTTGCCTTTTTACGGCGCATTAATGATTGGGGGAAGGTTTTCTTCTATTAATTATCATGCAGTCAGTTTGACAGAATACAAATGCGATATTTTGCTCGATAACCACTTCTCAGTCATTTTCACATATGTAGAAAGTGTGGGACTCAAATCAGACTGATCGGGTTCATGTCGGACCAACCTTTCTGTGCATTTTTTTCGGTCCAGCAATTGCAGCACTGAACGAAGGGGGTACACTCGGTAGGGTAGATCCGCCCCCCCCCCCCCCTTTCCCTAGATTCGCGCCTGCGACTGGTAATAGTGCTTGCAAAACTTAAGGTGCAAACTGTCCCACGATCATTGTGTGTAAAAATCTTTATATTTCCTCCTTCACAACACATGATATTGACATGCACACCAATGGAATGAGTTAATGCATAAACGGTGTCCGACCCATTATGTTTCGCGCCATTCAGGGATTCTTACAATGTCCGTAGCCTGCCTAACAATAGTCCATCATAGCTTTATATCGACACATTTTACCGCCAATGTGACTGATATGGGAAGGCGCGTCAACAGATGGTATTGTTAAAACTAGAACTTAATCAATACATATGGCTGTTCTTCATTTGTCATATTTATAAATTTAACCTACTTCCTCATATATGTACAAAATAGAAACCTACAAAGTAAATGTACATAAAATATGAACAATGTAAAGGTGATGATCACTATTTTCAAAGACGAATATCAAATCAAGTCAGGTTTCAGTCCGTCTGTCTGTCCTTTCTTTTTAACCTATACTTCCTTATGTATGTCCAAATAGACAAATGCACATAACATATATATAAAGTCGGGTTTCAGTCCGTCTGTCTGTCCTTTGCTCTTTCAATGATGCTCATATTCTTTGAACATCCTGGCTGTCCCCATCACTCTACACCTTGCGAAAGCTGAGCAAGCCAACCTACAGTCATTTACATGACGTAAACCGGTTAATAGAGATGTCTAATACAATGTGCGTGGTACAATATGCCGTTGTTTCAGGTCTGTGTGAAACTCATTTTCGCCAAATTAGGTAATAAGAATCAAGACAAACTGGTTCTAGGTCAGATCGCCATCTACCCATATTGACCTATTGTATTTGTGTATTATGTAGGGGAAGTCACCTGCCGATTCAGGTGTGGATCCAGAGGGGTGTCGAGAGTCATCTGACCCCATCTAGAATTCCGCGAAAAAAATGTGCTTTATCCCATTTTTCGTAAAATTTTCGTAGAATCATAGGTTGGACCCCATTGACCTGACTGCCTCCCACCTTTTTTCGAACCCCCCCCCCCCTGGAAAATTACTAGATCCGCCCATTTAATTGTCGATTCATTAGTCAACAATGCTTACGAGCTTTCCTAACTGGGCGGGTGCTTTCCATTATGTTTGTATAACCGGACAAACATTTGATAAAACTCTCCCGATGGCTACATCTAGACAACATGGACCAGGTAGGCTGTCTAAATGTACAGTCGCGAATCCAGAATTACCTTTGTTTGTACAGAGAGGGCGTCCAGGTTGGTAAGGGGGATGAGCAGTTTACGATTTTGGAGAAAATTGTACACAAAAGTTTGAAAAATAAGAATTTTCAACCAATTCGAGGGACGGAGTCCTTACGATACAAAGGACCCCCCCCCAGCACACACACACACACTCTACCCCCCTCCTTCATGCCTTAGATTCATGAGTGATATAGGAAGAAAGGAATGTGAAATTGACAGGTGGTCTGAGGCTGCCTCCCGACTTTGGTATGCTTGGATGTTGGATCCTGAAGACCGATTGAAAAAAATCCTTCCTGTAGGAGGATGAGGAGGGGTCGGGGTGGGCTAGGTGAGACCTGGGTATGAGGAGGGGTCGGGGTGGGCTAGGTGAGACCTAGGGATGAGGAGGGGTCGGGTGGGCTAGGTGAGACCTAGGGATGAGGAGGGGTCGGGGTGGGCTAGGTGAGACCTAGGGATGAGGAGGGGTCGAGGTGGGCTTGGTGAGACCTAGGGATGAGGAGGGGTCGGGGTGGGCTTGGTGAGACCTAGGGATGAGGGGGGGGGGTCGGGGTGGGCTAGGTGAGACCTAGGGATGAGGAGGGGTCGGGGTGGGCTAGGTGAGACCTAGGGATGAGGAGGGGTCGGGGTGGGCTTGGTGAGACCTAGGGATGAGGAGGGGTCGGGGTGGGCTTGGTGAGACCTAGGGATGAGGGGGGGGGGGTCGGGGTGGGCTAGGTACACCGAGACCTGTTGGAGATCCCCTCAATCCTCGTCGGAAACAAAGACTCTGACTTACACCGAGACCTGTTGGATGAGGAGGGGTCGGGGTGGGCTAGGTGAGACCTAGGGATGAGAAGGGGTCGGGGTGGGCTAGGTGAGACCTAGGAATGACGATCAATGATGGGACAAGGAATATGCCATATGAAATTGACATGCTTTGAAGTAGGTCAATTTGGGGTCGTCGGTTTGGGTGGGGGGTTTTGAAGTTTCATACTAGCCTTTTATTTAAGCCAGCACTATTTTTGCATACGGCCTTGCTTTACAGAAAACACAATGTGATACACATGTTATAAACATAATAAGGGTGTGGTTATGGTAGAAAAGAGTGGGGGTAGGGGGGAGGGGTTCATCAATGGAGGTAAATGAGTATCCATGTCATGCTGTTCTACAAACGGCAGATCAATGCTTCAAGGTATCCCAATCAATCAATGGTGTCAATGTTGACATGTCAAAACAGTTTGCACACCTGTACGACGGGAATTTTACATTAAGTACATTCAACTGCCAATGATAGGTAAAAATAAGAATTTTCAAAAAGTCCGTACGATACATCCGACCCCCCCCCCCCCTTCCTTCATCCCCTCTATGTGCCCTAGATCCCCCTTCGTGTCATATGGTAATGTGTTTATACTAATCGATTCCAAAAAAATTGCTTTGTATTCATAAATGTTGACAACATGAATTCGCATTATCACCACTGAGACAGATCCCCCCCCCCTTCTAAATTTTATTGCTTGCCCATTTTGGCAATGAAATACTGAAATCAGTCAGGTCCAAAATACACAGTTCTTATGTGAATGTCAATACCTCTCAGTGTACTTGATGTCCCTGCGTTAGTGTTCAAATACCCCCCCCCCCCCCCCTTTTCATACATGTCTGAATGGCTGAATCCCCCCTCCCTTTCAAACGCTCCTGACCGACTGAACCCCCCCCCCCCCCCACACACCTCTCTTAAAGAATAGTAAAATGCAGAGCAACCTAATGTATTGATTAACATGTAGTTTTATCGAGACACCATAATTATAACCATGACAAATGACATAGATGACACACAACTTCACCAAGGTACGTCAAGCCCGTCCCATTGGTGGGTCTAGAAAATGTTTCCAAGAGTTCAAGTCCGACAGTGGAGAGGGGGGGGGGGGGGGGGGGAGTCAGGCTTGTGGCTTTGAAAATAATACGTAAAACCGGGAAAAAAAATCAACGCATTTTGGTAAATTCCAAGAGAACGGTTCCTGACACCCCCCCCCCCCCCACTTTCCCTTTTTTTTTTCTAGATGCAACATTGGACACCTGGATCCTTAATACCGGTATTATGTAACATTACAATCAATTCTGCACTACCTGTCGCTGAAAGCATTCGTTTAATAGGATCATTACAGTGCCAAATCGCATCAAAATCCCATAATAATAAATTTCTAATGCTAGCTCCCGTTTATTCTCTACAATAACGCCCTTGATACGTCAATTTGTTACACAGAAAACTGTAAGTGTCACAGGTAAATCCAGACGTCAATTTTTATAGGATAATAGACTCGGACCAATTGAGTGTGAGACTGTATCCAATAACGTAACAAAATGGGGGTCTAATCGGGCGTCTAGCTCGACTAAAGTTTTCAAACACCTGAATAGATTTAGGGAAACTCCCATTATTCAAAGTGGCTATTTATAGATCAAAGAGAGCCGGTAAACTTTGCGTACCACCTGTCCAGAGTTTGGTCGATTCTATTGACCGACGTGACCTAATTCGGACATTTACACTTACCTGCTTGTCTTTAATGGTCCCTAGAAATTGTTCCGTTCCTCCTGAATCCCTCCTGCCCGCCATGGTTGCTTTTTCACCTGTAAATGAGGATAAAATGCGTAAGTTTTGGTTTAGTCACCATTGCATGACAAATATTTCCCTGCGCATGCGTCCAGACAATATTTTACCTGGGGGAGATTCCTGCTTCCGTATCCCATATAATCACTGCCCTGGGACCTTTTTTCCATATAAGGGAGAGGAAAATTTCATGGCATAATACAATCAACGCAGATATAGGACGACAGTGCCATTTGTTAATTAAATTGCATTCATTTTGCAGTTTAATTAACGATCTGTGAAGCCCATAAAACAGTAGCAGAAACAGCTTGAGAAGAATGTGAATGAATGAATTTAAAAGCAATATTTTAGCAGTAACCTCCATTAATGGAATATATATGGTACCTCCAGCCCCCACCACCCACCCCGGATTAAGGCACCTCCAGCCCCACCCATCCACCCATCCCGGATTCTGTCGATTCTTTTACACTGCAATCTGATCTCAGTTTGACATGACCCCTTTTGATTTTTAAAAAAAATCTTTGCATTCCACATCTCCTTTTAATCAGGTCTTTTTTAACTATAAAAAGTACAATTTTAAAATAAATACATCATGATAATGATGCATTGTGGTGCACGGCGGATCAGTTTCCCGTAAGGTCGATAAATATTAATGGAAACAGTGATCGTATCATTGAAGAAATCGTTGTATACAATTTTTTTTATACTTTAAACATATTTCATTTCAATAAAGCGAAAAGGGATTGGGCAGCAAGTTTTAATAGTTTTTATTTATATAGAATTTTTATAGTTATTGATATTATGAATTTATGGATTGGATGCTAGATATACACATCTCAGATTTTGACTTTCCTCGTGAAATGCTCCAATATGAAGATTCTCTAAACAGATAAAACTCTTTCGAACATAAAATGCAGATTTAGGTTTAATTTACGATATAAGCATCAAGGCATGGGTGGATCTAGAATATTTTTTTCGGAAAGAGGGGGGGGGGGTCCATCCTATGGTTTAAAAATAAAATATGTGTAAAAACGTGGAATATCAGGTTTTTTTTTTATAAATTCCAGGAGAGGGGTTAAGCCCCCCCCCCCCCCCCCAACCCAACTCTAGATCCGCACGAGTGGAGATACGAAACTTCCAAATTTCTGAAAAGGAGGTTGGGGGGGGGGGGGTCCAAATAAATTAAGATCCCGATCCGCGCGAAAATTCTGAAACATAAATTTTGGAATTCAACCGTTGAGCTTCGGTTTTTCTCATCATAAATTGATATTTAGTAAATCGACAAAAAAGAGGTCAAGAGGGCTCCTCGTATCCGATATCGAATGGCATAAAATACAAATATTGTAGTGCTATCTATCTTGTTTGCTTACCAGAAGATTGTAAATTTAAATTTGTCCCTAAGTAAGCAATATTGTATAGATCTATTTCTATATCAAACAGGGCCGCAAATCTTTCACGTATATTCTTTATGAAATTCAATCATTTATTAACTTTTCGGCGTTTTCAATTAATCCGAAGATAATTGGACATTGGTTTGACAGAAAATTTTCGCACGACAGAATCGAATCATCATTGGTAGCTATCTTTGAGAAGCAGGATAATGCAACACGGTTTGCAAAGGGGAATAGTGCTACATGTATATGCAACCAAGCAATCATTGTCGTACTAAAAACGCCGTCAATCGCTGTCATACGTCACTCAGTGTCGTACGTTTTCGCTGTCATACTATTGGCTGTTGTACACAATTCGCTGCCGTATGCTTTATTCGCTGTTGTACGCTTAAATATGCACTGTCGTACGCTACGTATATTCTCTGTCATACTCATCCCGCTGCCGTACGCTATTTTCGCTAGTACATGTGTGCTATTCGCTGTCGTCATCCCAAATTTTGCGTTTGTCAGCCAATATTTTTGAGGTCGATTATTTTCGCTAGTCACTAGTCATTAGGCGATGATCGATCGTCGCCAATGAATCCGCCAATACCAATCGCTTTAACTACCAATATCGCCAGTCGATGTTGTACCGGTAAGTCGAGGTATATTCTCCGTATGGGTACCTACTTTACAAAATGTTGAAGAATTCATTTATTAATTATATATATTAAATAAATCTGAAAGTCACTGCATTGCATTCGCATGATTCTTTCACTTGGCGTACCTTCTATTTGATTTTCAATATTCGGTAGTCAGATGAGTTTAGTTTTATATTATTGAGTAAAATTGACATTCGATCCCATTCATTATTTCCCTTTCTTACATTTCATGACTCTTTAATCCAACACAGTTTTAATTTTCTTTTTAAATTACCTTCTAGCTTTGATATATACAAGTTTTTCCGTTTATCCAAATATTACTTTACAAAAACCTTTGAATCAGAACTCCTATAAACCCTATTTACACACAACCTGTGGAATTTAATTCATATTTCATATTTCCATAGATTAATAAAGAAATTTTCAATCATATTTACGCCTGAGGGTAAAAATTCTGTCGGAAGGTAAATCTTGTAAAAACGATATCGGTAGTAAATGCCACAATATTTTCCTTATTAACAAGATAAACATTTGAAAACAGGTTTTACGGTAAATCAACCCCGAAAGAGGGAAACGCTGCAAGATTTATCTTTGTACATTATAATGTTAAGTGTGTATCAATGGCTGGATTAAGATCACGGATCAGCATGGGCGGATCCAGAAGAAATTCAGGGGAGGGACCAGTAAGGGTTCCAACCAGGACCAAAGGTGAGGATGTCTGGGGTGGTTCTGACTTACGATTTTGAGAAGTTTGAGAGGGAATGAGCAGTGCTGCATCCCATAAAATTTAGGTGGGGTGGTGCCGGGGGTTCTATACCCAAAGCACCATCTATCTCAGCACATTATCGGTACTCTAATTATTTTGACAAGTCTTTAGTACGATATCACCTATAAATCACCCGTAAATTCAAAAACGAAAATCCGATTAATGGCAACTTCTCAACTAAGATTGGCATAGGCAAAGGTACTTGGAATTTTTGGTAGTATTACTGACATAATCGAATAACCCTTTCGGGATACTTTGAATGTGTCACTATACAATAATCATAAATACGTCATATATGCCCCCCCCCCCCCTTATCTTCTCGAGATCTATAGTAAGACTTGTCTCTATGCTCCTGAAGATTCTGCGTCTTTTAATAAGATTCATATTACACTGACAATTAAGTGATTGAACAGATATTTTAAATTGTACAATTCCGTGCTTGTGGTTTCAGTTTAATATTTCATTAATAATTAATTTTATATGTATGAATTTATTTCAAAGTGCAGGTGCATCTTTTAAGGTTTTCTTTTGGGGATATCGCTTCTTCGCATTTAGGTATTGAGGATATCGCTTCTTCGCATTTAGGTATTGGGGATATCGCTTCTTCGCATTTAGGTATTTGGGATATCGCTTCTTCGCATTTAGCATGTTTAGGTATTGGATCAATACGCGAAGAAGTAAAGATATGTAGCGGTTCTTTGCGTAGCACATTTCCACGTGCGAAATTACGATGCTTAGAAGCGAGGATACGATGCGAAGAAGCTAACGAAGTTACGATGCGAAGATGCGAGGATACGATGCGAAAAAAGCGAAGTTACGATTCGAAGAAGCGTGGATACAATGCCACGTGCGAAATTACGATTCGACATGTTCGAAGAAGCAAAGAATTGATTGTTTCAGGATGCGAAGTTACGACACCAAGAAGCAAAAGATAAATCGCTTCTCGCATCGTAACTTCGCTATTGAATTTCAACGCGAAGAAGCGATACAGCGTACTATTTTCCTCTTCGGGTGCCGATCTTGAGGAGCAGACACATGTAGTGTTTCCTGTACGGAAAAAACACACTCTGAATCAAACTGATGGAATACGAACGTTCCTCCGTTATTTCAGCCAATTTAATCGAATTCCTGAGTCAAAAAAAAAAAAAAAAGAAGAAGAAAATGAAGCAGCCGACCCCCCCCCCCCCCCCCCCTGTCTTTTCCTCTGGTTTTACATCTGATTTCTGTGCATTAGTAAGTGCCAAATTTGCACCTGGCTCAATCCAATGACGAGGTATGTACTTTGTGAGATTTTTTACCTACATGAGGTGGTGCCCAAGGTGACAAGACACGGGCACCTGTCTAATACTATGAGTCTCATCTTACATCCCCCCCCCCCTCTCGCAAAGATTTGATGGTGATGTTAATTTTTGTCCATTTTCTTATGAAGCTGTCTAGTCCATTTTCGTCTATCTAATTATATTGTAGACACTGCACTTGTGAGTCACTTTTGCAAGTTTCTTTTCAGATCTTTCTCACATGTTGAAACTTATAGATTCATCCTCGTCTGTATTTTGTTGAAACTTTTAGAGGGTCCATTTTTGTCTCATCCTCGGTACCGATGATTTTTTTACCAATCCTCTTTGAAATTCTGAGGTCCATCAATACCTAGCCGAAATTTTGAGGTCGATGTTTGCATTTTAGTTCACCTGAGCTGTTGTCCAGCGTCCGTCTGGCGTAAACTTTTTTTTAATATTTCCGACATCTCCTCTCTTCAACAGCTGCCAGAAATTCAAGTTCTCAAGGTCCTCTACCAAGTTTGAGTTTTCGTGCCGATTAGTCAACAAATATGGCTCCTAAGGGCTCTGATTGACAGACACATTTTTCGACATCTCCTTTAAAACTGCGGCACAGAAATTCACGAAACCATCTTGGAAGCAAGTACTCAAAGTTCTCTACCAAGTTTGTATTTTTCGTGCCGATCAATCAACAAATATGGCCGCCATAGGTTCTGATTGGCATATGCATTTTCAACTTCTGCGCTGCAACTGTTGCACAAAATTTTATAAAACCTAACCAGAGGCAGATCAGTCAACCAACATGGCCACCAGTGGCTCAGATGAGCGAATTGTCCCTATGGTCTAAGGGCCTCTTGTTTTTGAGCTTTTGGATTTTTTCTTTGCGTTGTTGAAGCTTGGCCTATTTTCTTTGTTGAAACTTTTTGGTACATTTTTACCGATTCTTTCACTTTTAGATCAATTTTGTCTGTATTTTGTTGAAACTACTTAGACAAATATTCTTTTATACGATATGATATAAGGAAAAATTAACTACAGATTTTCTTAAATTTTTAGCTAAAGTTAAAGCCCATTGGCATCCACCCACAAACCACCACCAGAGGTAAATCCCCACAACTGACAACTGGGCACCCAAAATTCTTATCGACATTTTTCAATGTTCGCTCCTCGTTTCATCTCCTAAATTTTTTTCGATGTTTACAAACGTCTCCGTGTTTTTAGTGAACCTAATACGTGAAAAATCTGCCTAACCATTATATATACCTGCTTATCTTGACATGTTTCTTATTTATTCGCCCAAAGCCTTACAAAGAAAATAGAGAAGAGGATTGTAAAAAGGTCGTGAACTGTGCGAAAATTCATTCAACGAATTTATGAAACCATAAACAACCATATAAGACATGGGTAACTTGATGCTGATAATCCACTTATTGAGGACATCTTATTATGTACATGGTGATATATATTTCACGGGCGGATGTAATTTTTTTCTAGGGGGCCAAAGTCCGTCAAGGACGGTGCGGAAATCCAACCTATCATGGGGGGGGGGGGGGGGGGGGGGGCGTATGAACAGGGGACGTCAGAATTCTTGGCAAATTCCAAGATGGGGGGGGGGGCAGCTGACCTCAAATCCCCTCTAGATTCGCCCATGCATTTCTAGGGTCGACCACCTACAGACAGGTCCGGGTGTAATAGGGAAAAAACAAAAAACGCAGTGTTTTTATTTCAGGTGTTTTCTACAGGTAAATCAGAAAACACAGTGTTATTGTATTCCCCCTCTGTCACTCTCATCCCCCTCTGTAGCTGCTATATGCCCCTCTGATGGAAGGTGTGAAAATCGCTCAGGTGTGGAAGTTACCCTGACAAAAGGCAAGGTAGTGGCATTAATACTAGAAGGAAATATTAGATACCATTACATGTATGAAGGCTGTTTTCTGTTTATTTTTCAAAACTTAACAAACACTTGAAGTTTTAACATGTATAAAAGTGTATTTTAATTTCATAATTTGAACTTTATAATATCCACTAATTTTATAATAAATTGAATTTTGTTATTGGACATTCAAAAACTGAAATTAAAACATGCTAAAATATAAGATAAAATTATTTTATAATTATTCTTTTTTTTTCTTTCTAATATCCATAATTATCTTTTTCTTTTTATTTTTTTTTCACATATTGGACATTCAAAAACTGAAATTAAAACATGCGAAAATATAAGATAAAATTATTTTATAATTAATTATACATAATTATCTTTTTCATTTTTTTTTCTTATTTTTTTTTTTTACATATGGATATCTGAAAGAAAAAATATACATAAGAACAAAACAATGATTATAAAAAAAATTATTGTACTTTGTAATTATACAAAATTTCATTCAATAAAAGAAAAGCTTTTTAAGAATTGAAACATATTTTTCAAACATGTCAAAGAATCGATTTCAGGGTCAGTGCCCCCCCCCCCCCCCCCCCCCCTCATGAATTTGTCCAATACTTTCAGCCGGTAACGCTGCCTGTGCAAACAACATATACCCCTGCGTTAATCCGATTATCTGTTTAGCTTAGGTGGCTTCTCCGGACAATGATTTCCCACGCCTCAGAATATGAACTAGATAAAACACGGGAATTATAAATTTTAGAGTCCTCACAATTATGGCCGGCGTATTGGAGTTTGATATATATTTTATGTCGTTTAAACAGTCATAAAGTGTTTGTATATCAAGTTCTCCCAGATTTTAAGTAAAAAACGTCACGATTTTTTTTTCATAAATACTAAAGATGAGTAAATTATTTTGCGCTCCTGTAACAGTCAGATTTTTTTTTGACTGACAACAACATTTATATCGTTACGCGATAAACTTATGACACGTGACGGTACGACGTGAATCAAGCAATACATGTAAACGTTTTCTCGTAGCGGGGGGTATGTCATTATAGAAATATACAATGTACACATGTATTTTGATAATGTAACACGTTTCATCATACATTTAATGAAGGAAAATTACGGTCTACATGTTTAAAGTACGACGGAAAATGAGATTAACGTACGTGCGTAGTAGAGGTGGAAGCCACAAAAGCCGTTTCTCTGGTAAATACAAGCTTGCTGTGGACTACAAGACGTTTAACACCTGGAACCAGGTATAAATCAATAAACACAGCGCGGTATTTATGTCTTTTAAACGACACCGTATACTTTATCATCTTTTAACTTCCCGTCGAAATAGGACCTTTAATATAATATATTGATCTTTGAAATTTACCATCACGGACATTTCACTGACGTTCAATCGTGTATTTATCCCACAGACTAGGAATTTACAGAATGGAGTACATCGGATACGAAAGGGGGGGGGGGGTGTACCAATACTATGTTCTCAAAACCTGGCAAGTCGGGCGACTACGCTATTTTAGTTGGTGCCGTCTACGTCGCCGGAGATTATTAAAGTGGCGTTCAGTGAGCCGTACAGGTGTGAAAGAGAGTCGTGGTATCGACAGATATTCAATATCAAGATAAACATGATAAATAGACAATCCCCCAACACTTTACCCTTTCTTTTTTTGTAAAATATTAGGGAATGAAAGAGAGAGTTACGTGAAATGTATTTGCGGCATCTAAATATTTCTGCAATTACATTTTTTTTCATGATATTTTTTTAATAAAATAGCGAATATTACGTCGGCGCTTCGGGCCGGTAATTTTGCGGTTTTTTTTTTTCGATATGCTTTTTTAATTTATTAACAAAGTCGCAGTCTACCTTCCCTACAAAAAAAAAGTAAGAAGGTGGCGGAATCGAGGAATGGCCAGGCCTAAAACGGCGGAATAGTAAGATTTTTTTAGTGTTGTAAAATTAATGTAGAAGCAGAGTTCGTGAAATGTATTGGTTTTAGCGGATTTGCTGATAAAAAAATTTTGGGTCCGATAAAATCGCACGTTATATCTTTTATTTGTACAGATAAAAATCCCTAAATGTCCTACATTTAATTGGAAGATTTCAAGAACTCTGCAAAACTCTACAAAAGACTACAAGACTCTACAAAATTAAACGATTAGGTCCTATTCAAAAGCAATGGTAAACTACCTACACCCCCCTCTTTTGTTAGTCCCCTACCGGTAACGCCGAAGGGAACCCTTTCCTAAATTTTCAAGACGTGTATAGACAGTCGTTATACTGTGCGCAGTCAGCCAAAAAGGTGTGAAAAACAAGTTGATTGTCAACCCCTCTGCCAGAAATATACTTGGACTAGGTAGAAGATTACCGTACCTGCGTACCTGTAAAATATAATTGCATTACCGCGCCCGCTCGACCCCCCCCCCCCCCTTTTTTTTAAGAGAATCAATGGATGGGATATTCACCGTTTTTAGAACTATAAAGCAGCAGACAGTGTTGTGAGTCGGGAATTTCTGTTGGGTTTTTTTTTTTTGGGGGGGGGGTCTGGAATAAGTCGGTACTATAGAGGATATTTTAATGTCATTCCGTATAGTTCTTTTCCCCCTCCCTCTCTCTCTCTCTCTGAATATTCTCTCTCTTAATTTTTCAATTTCAACTTATTTGGGGTACGACGAACAAAAAAAATCAAATAAAAAAATTAAAATAAAGTAAAACGAATAGAATAGAATAGAGGCCGGAAAAAAGTGAATAATAACTATTCATAAAAAGCAAACAAAATGTATTGCGCACGCGAACAGACCGGCCTTTTTAATACATGTAATTTTCATTGACAAATGGCCAGTAGCTCTGAATCGTCAACGTGGATAATCTTTAGAAATATTTACAATGCGTGAATGAAGTCTTTAAGACAGCGTTCTATTCATCGTACACCTTATACTCGCAGATTAGACGCTGCCGTAAAATGACTTGTCACGGCGCGCTGATTGTACGTTGGAACATTTTTTATTTAAAGACGGATTTACAAGACAATGTTATTTCCTTAGATAAATAGATAGATAGATAGTAACCAGCGATCGGA
The DNA here is from genome assembly GCA_028142955.1 of Pinctada fucata. NCBI lineage: Eukaryota > Metazoa > Mollusca > Bivalvia > Pterioida > Pteriidae > Pinctada > Pinctada fucata. Next base: position 20,544,136 of record AP027115.1, on the reverse strand, counting down.
AATTAACCAGCGACCGGAAGCTATGCATGACGGATTTTTTTTTTTCATGAATACGTACGTCTCGTCGGTGAAAAATTTTAGCGCGTGGCGATGTCTGGGAAACAAAGAATGAATCTTATATGGCCGGGTCTACATAAGATAAATACGATAAATTAGAGAAACAAGAGGAGAGCGATTGCAAACTCAAATACCGACTTCTTTGAAAATTAATAGATCGGAGTCCATGGCCGAACATAAAGTACAAATACACAATGTATTTATTTCAATAAAAATGTTTAAACCTAGAATTGACACGTAATTTTTTTTGTACATGTATGCAAAGACGGGGTTCATCTATAAACTTTATGTATATTGTCAGATAGTTAAACTGTAAACAAATCAAAATAATTTGGGCCTATTTGTATATGAAATTTTTGTTCTATTTCCAGTTACTCAATGTTTTTTTTCTTCCTTTTTTAAAGAAATTTATATATATAATCAAAATAATAAGTTTGTAAAAGAATATGATTTTTATTTCATTTCTACTTACCCATACAATTTCTTCTTAATTTAGAAAATCATGAATAAGGATAACTTTAATTCAAATGATATAATGAATATGAATATAATTAAATATGAACAATAGAATAATAAAAATTGGGATAACTTAAATTCAATATATGAAAAAAAAAGTTTGATGAGTTTTTTTTTTTTTTTTTTTTTTTTTTTATTTCTACTGAATAAATAGAATTTTAAGCAAGTAAATTTTTTAACAATAAAAATTCTTTCTTAGAAAGGTGAGAATACATCTGTGTGTCCTGTATAGGTGAGGGGAGTTGTTAATTGGCTCAGGTAATAAACATCCCCAATAACACCCTACTACAGGTAAAGTCGCTCTAGGATGGCTCAGGTAAAAACACCTGAAAAACACTGCGTATTCTGATTTTTTCTGCACTGTGTTTTTTGTTTTTTCCCGATTACACCTGGACCTGTCTGTAGCTATGAATACAGTGAAGACGTATAACGAAATCCAGGGGGCAGATACATAAACTAAAGACTAAAGTAGGGTGAGGGGGTTTGATCGAAATTGATGTTAAAGGGGCATCTATCCGGGGACGAATGGGACTCGATCCACGCATGCAAAACGGACTTCCACGGCATGATTCAACAATTCACAAAGATTCGGTGTCATAGAAGACGGACGGACAAACAGACCGGCAGACAAATTGGCGGTTTTTATTCAGGTATGTAATCGATGGGCCCAAGAAGGAAATCAAACCAGCCCCCTACAAATAACAATAATCACACATTTACATACTTTTCAAATATTCGGTTGTATTTTTTTTTAAATTGTTGACCTACTTTGAAGTTCAACGTGTTCAAAGGACCGCGTTCCAACAAATGTAAATATCAAAGACATATACGCCGCTTTTTGTAACTATTTGTCGTTCATATCAGGTGACGAAATGTTTTTAAACATTTTTTTCCGTGTTATCGTCGCGTGTTGACTATTGACTAGATAAAAAGATGGGATTCCATATCAAAAATCAGCGGGGGACCCAGGTTATTAATTCAGTTTCGCTAATGTACATCAATTGTAAACACTCACGGACTAACAGGCGCGGGTCCACATCGTCTAGAGGGGGTCTGTATGCAGAGGACCCCTCCAACCTCGTAAATATATATTTTTCAAAATCAATTGCTGGGCCACTCGCGATCTCCCTGATAAACTGTACCCTTCCCCAATCCAGGGTAAAATTTGTCGATTGGAGGAGTTTGGGTAGCGAATGTATGAGCGTGTCACAGTCGCCGCTAGGGAAGGGGGTTGCTAAAGATGGGCTATATATCAAGCACATTTAACATTTCTAACTTTATAATAAGATAGTAATTCAAGACATCAGGAACAAGTCATTGGCTACCCCTCATCAAAATATAAATGACAAATGTGCGCATTTGACCGCGGGAATAAGAAAGGTGGGAGGGGGAGAAGGGGGTTGACAGAGGGCCTACATGTATCAGGATCCCCTCTTACTTTAGTTCATACCTATTTTATTTCAATAACTTAAAAAGGGATTGTCCTCCTCTTCCTTGAAGTCAACTTCATATTTGTCATTGCTACCTCTAAATGTTCGATCATGATTTTTAAATTTTTCTTGTATCTAATCTTGAAATTTTAAAAGCTGTTCAAATATGCAGGGTTAGGATTAATAATAGATGACATAAAATACAAAGACAGACATATATCATGTATATTGTATTGCATGTACATATAAATAATTTGTACATAAAAAACCCAGCACGACAATTTTATGTAAAGTATTTTGTTTTTCACAGATTTTAGCTTCCGGCGAACCATAAAAACACGTGTAAATTCTTCAAACATTACTAGAGGTGCTGTTTTATTGTATAATGAAACGTAAGACTGATAGAGTGTCGCGTAAGTATAGCTAGGACCGAATCCAGGAGAGAAAATGGGGGAGGGGGGCAATACTTATACAATCCATGCATAAGTGGATCTAGGAAGGAAGGGATCGGGATGGCAAGGACCCCGGTACAACTCTTATAAAATTTACCAATTAATTTTCAAATTTTTCAAGTATTTTTCTCAAATCATGGGCCTTGAACCCCCCCCCCCCCCTTTCCCTACATGGACTTTTTTTTTGCAAACCCGCGGACGAACCATGGGGCATTGTCAGATATAATTTTCAATTCTTAATCATATTGACCCTTTAATTTTTCACTTCTATTGTGAAGAAATGCCAGACTACCCCCCCCCCCCCCTTTCTCCGTCCTCCCTCTTTTTTCCTCTCCCTGTCAAAACTATGGATCGGCGCCGCTTTTGTATAAAGTTTGGGTAATAATGATAATTAGCACATTATATTGACCCCTGTGGCCACACGACCTCTCAGATAAAGTAAAGGGGGTCAATATAATATTTATTACTAGTGTCCCGCCGTCCGTCTCTTTAATCTCTTTATCGGTTTATAAGATTATTGTTAACACGTTTACAACATATACAATGTGTGACCCGGTCTTCTCACAGAAAAGTCTGATTGAGCGATATTACTTTACAGTCTCTCTCTCTCCCTGTCTCCCTCTCGTTCAAAATACATAATTGAGGTACAAGATTCAAAATTAATACTGAGTAATATATACTGCCTGTAAAAACATTTGACCCCCCTCCTAAGGATAATTCGGATGGCTCTCTCTCTCTCTCTCTCTTAGTCCGACTCGCAGAACTACGACGGTGTTATCTGGGGTTTTTTCAAAGTTTGTACGTAGGTCTGCAAGTCGGACTCTCTCTCTCTCTTCGTAACATGCAACATACAACAAAAATTCAGACTGACATATTGACGTTAAGCTATATGTTTGACATGTGAACATGCGGCATCAGTGGGTAAGTAACGTAGATAAAAACATGTCTTATGTTGAGAAAAGTGTAATCTTACAGTACGTACCTGTGATTAGCCGGTCGACAGGTGTCTTAAACTAGCAACCTTTCGTGTTTATTTCTGGACACCGATGTAAATTCCAAATCTAAAATATTCGTAACAACTTCAAAAATCTGGGTATGGATAATCCAGTAAAAAATCAAATTTCTGATTACGATCATAACATCTTAAGAAGTTTAAAATTCCTGCACAACTAAGTAAGACGGACTGTCTTTAATGCGCGCTCATGTGAATCGTGACGTGACTGACAATTCAGGGACCATATCAAAGGTCAAAAGGTAGAGTTAGGAGGGTAATTTGGATAGAAAAAAAATTGTTTTATGTTCTGAAATTCCTATCCGAACCGATTTAACATGTATTGGGGAAGTTTACATGCTAGTAAGAGAAAGAGACGGAGGTGTATCTAGAAGAATCTTAATTAACGATTTTAAAAACGCGAAAAAATTAGCTTGTTTTGCCCATTCAAGACAAATGATAGGGTGGAAAGGTGGACTTGTAGACATACTCTTAAATTAACTGGAAATCCATAGTATTAATATGCCTTTTTGAAAAATAATTCGGTTTTAAAAAAAGAAAAAAAAAAAAACAACATGTGATATGAGAGAATTATAGATATTTTTTTTTTTCTAAATCTCAATAGGATTTTATTCTTTTATTTACATTACAAATTAATCGTTTCAATGGTAGGGACTTTGGGGGCATTAAGTCGACCTGGTCCAATTGCTAGATAATCAGAAAAAGGCGAGATTTTTTTTCTTTCGGAAAACTGTTAGAGAAAAGAAACATAACTCCATCTTTATCACAAGTCACGATTGTTGCAATTAGAGTGACCGTTCTTACTTTGTATTAACTTGGCGGGTAATTTGAATTCTGCTCCATTCATTGTAGGGGTTTTATAGGAATCACTCTATCTGCCCTGACTATAACTTCATGGGTTTAAATAATACATTACAGAATTGGTAACTAGAAAATAAGGTTGTGGCATGACCATGAATCGAGCTCAATGTACAATGCCAAGGTTACACTTCCAAAATGAAATATTAAAGCCTTACATCTGCATGAAATTTGAAAAAATATATTTCTCATAATTGTGCAGAGGAACCAAGGATGTAATGACTTTCAACTAATACCCAAGGTTGCAGTTAAAGGAAATAGTGAAATATTTGGGGCTGTAACTTTTTCGTATTATTTAGCATGGATTCGAATGAACTATCACAGAATTCTAGAGTCATTATATTACCCTGAAATAAGGTTACCTTTGCAAGGCAAATTTCAAAATGAAAAGAAAAGCTAACTCTTTCTTCCTCCTCGTGGATTTAAATGTTCTTCAAACGTACTGTTGTTCTTGATCTAAGGATGTTTAATTACTTTGAAGGTAACATCACACCGAAAAGAGAAGACAACTTTTGCTAGACAACTACTTTTCAACCCTCAATGAGTTTGATAAGGGAACCGAGCAACAAACACCCTGCAAGGGCATGATGGAAAACATCCTACAAGGGCATGATGGGAAACATCCTACAAGAGCATAATGGAAAAAACCATACAAGGGCACGATGGAAAACATCCTAGAAGGGCATGATGGGAAACCTCCAACAAGGGCATGATGGGAAACATCCTACAAGAACATAATAAAAAAAAAACACTACAAGGGCATAATGGGAAACATCTCCAAAGGCATAATGGAAAACATCCTACAACAGCTTGATGGGAAACATCCTACAAGAACATAATGGTAAACATTCAACAAGGGTATAGCGTGAAACATTCTATAGGGACATAATGGGAAACGTCCTACAAGGGCATAATAAAAACATCATACAAGGACATAATGATAAACATCGTGCAAGGACATAATGGGAAACATCCTACAAGGGTATAATGGCAAACATCCTACGAGGACACAATGGCAAGCATCATACAAGGACATGGTGGTTAACATCAATAAGAACATAATGGGAAACATCCTACAAGGACATAATGGGAAACATCCTACAAGGGCAAAATGATAAACATCGTGCAAGGACATAATGGGAAACATCCTACAAGGGCAGAATTGGAAACATCTTGCAAGGGCATGATGGGAAACATCATACAAGAGCATAATGATAACATCCTATAGGGACATAATGATAAAATCCTACAAGGACATAATGATAAACATCTTACAAGGACATAATGGGAAACATCCTACAAGGACAAAATGATTAACATCCTACAAGGTCACAATGATAAACATCCTACAAGGACATAATGATAAACATCGTACAAGGACATAATGATAAACATACTACAAGGGCATAATGATAAACATCCTACATGGACATAATGATAAACATCCTACAAGGACATAATGATACGGGCATAATGGAAAAAATCTTTTCAGGGTATAACTGGAAACTCCATTAAAAGGGATAATGAGAAACATCTACAAGAACATAATGATTAACATCCTATAAGGACATAATGGGTACCATCCTTCAAGGATATGATAAACATCCTACAAGGACATAATGGGGAACATCCTACAATGATATAATGATTTAAATCATTCAATGACATAATGATAAACATCATATAAGGACATAATGATAAACATCTTACAAGGACATAATGATAAACATCATACAAGGACATAATGGGGGACATCCTACAATGACATAATTGGGGACATCCTACAATGACATAATGATAAACATTCTACAAGGACATAATGATAAACATTCTACAGGGACATTATGATAAACATCTTACAAGGACCAAATGATAAACATCCTATAAGGACATCATGATAAACGCCGTACAAGGACATAATGATAAACATCTTATAAGGAAATCATGATAAATATCCTACAAGGACATAATGGGGAACATCCTACAAGGACATAATGATAAACATCCTATAAGGACATTATGATAAAGATCGTTCAAGGAAATAATGGGAAACATCCCACAATGATATAACGATAAACATTCTACAAGGACATAATGATAAACATCGTACAAGGACATAATGGGAAACATCCTACAAGGACATAATGATAAACATCCTACAAGGGCATAATGATAAACATCCTACAAGGACATAATGATAAACATCCTACAAGGACATAATTGGAAACATCCTACAAGGACATAATGATAAACATCCTACAAGGACATAATGATAAACATCCTACAAGGACATAATGATAAACATCCTACAAGGACATAATTGGAAACATCCTACAAGGACATAATGGGAAGCATCCTACAAGGACATAATGATAAACATCCTACATGGACATAATGATAAACATTCTACATGGACATAATGATAAACATCACACTAGGACATAATTGAATCATCCTAGGAGTTTGAAATTAAAATCAACCTACAAGGACATACCGTATTACCAGAAATTTTCACGAGAATCAAATTTTGCGATTTTATTGTAAAAAAGGGTGTCTTCATTTTCTGCGAGTACAATTTTTCGCGATTCGTAAAATACAAACAAATATGTACACATGATTTCATTATTTTGTACCTTTCATTGTTTACTTTTGATTTTTTTCTAACATAAGAATACAAAAGATTTATTTCTCTTTGTGTTTAATCGGGATAAAAGTATGTGAAGAATGACAGATGTTCAATAAGAACAAAATGTAACTTAACCAATCCTTATTACATACCTCACCAAACACATTTTTTTCGCGAGAAAAAAATTTCGCGATTCCAAATCACTCGCGAATATAGCGAAAAATTAATATCTCACGAAAATATCTGGTTATACGGTACAAGGATCGATAATACATAGGTAAATAAACACAAATATTATCATGCAGAAAAGAATCTTTTTATCAAAGAACCATTAGGGATTCGTATACCCTACCAATCGAAACTGCCCAAGCCCTGAGTCTGACTCATCTCAAAAAGTAAGTAGTAGCAAATCTCTAATATTTGGTAGATGACACTGAGCACGTTCTTTCTTTCTTAAAGAATGTATTAAAAAATGTGCATTTTTATAAGAAAGAAGTCGAAAATGTAAGTTACAGGGGGTGCTATTTTGTGTCTGCAGCCTGTGCACTTCCGTAGCAGTACGTGCTGAGCAATCGCACAAGCTCGGGCTTTTTCGTAGAAAAAAAGTGCGATGGAAAGGACCGAGAACGTCGGTTGAATATTAATCACAGTTATCTCTCTTTGGCCATAAAGACAGCTTACCATACAACATGATATTTATCGCTACATATTTTTTAAAAGTTATATCCTCATACCGAAGACGGAGAGGAATGGGTCCAGATTCCTAATCCTATATCAATGTATATGAAAGTTGATTGGACTTTCGGGTGATTGATCATGATCAAGCTCTCTAGATAGCTTCGCCAGTTTTTCGTTGGCTCCGAAATATACTTCAGATTTTCATTACATTATTGCGATGTAACCTCACATATGAAGAGTTTAATGCTATACGCCTCGGAAGACCCCTTTGTGCCCGGATAAATTGGAGAACTGTTGGCACGCACTCCGGATAAATACACTATTTGCTAATTTACGGAGGATACCCGGTCAAAGCCGCATTTGGGTGCACTTTGATCTTGTTCAGATAATGTTTTGAATTTCACGTTTTCTGCCTTTTTTTTTTCATTTCTTCGATATGGGTGTTCTTGTGTGTTTCTTCATCGTCGGAAACCCACGGCATCTTCTCCGTTCTACTGCGTATAATCGTAGGGTAATAGGCTGTGGGTTTCCGACGATGGCGTTTCTTTGACCCTGTCATTTCTTGAAGTCGTTCTAGCTGATGCGCATCGTTTGTTACAATTCTGTGGTTGTGTTCCGCCGTGGTCTGTGCTAGGTACAGTCTTATTGGGGATCTTTTCATATCATTAAGATCGTAAATAGTAAGAAAATGTTAGATATAACAAAGTAAAATTTAATGTGATAATACTCCCCCCCCCCCCCGAAAACTACGTAGACAATCGTATTTCTATATTTGATACAGTTCTGGCGTTTTCGTATGATAGTCCAGTAATACAAAGCATTGACGTGAATGGAATAAAGTGTCCATTGTTTCCTTGTGTATTTACATGTACAATACTTGGTATTATCTGGTCATTGCGCTATACTAAGTACCCCAGTATTTTACTCTAGCAGTGGCGTAGCTACTTGTTTATATTTAATAATTACATGGAACAACAATTTAGAGTGTTTTGGTAAAGTTCTACCGGCATTTCATGACGTCTAAGTATACCACGAGGAAGTGACTTGGGGCGAATAATTATTCACTCGATTCGTGAATAGAAATTGTGTAGCTATCCGGATTGCATGATCTGACGTTCAAGATTTTCTTTCGCTGAAGCATTTACATGTATACATATATGGAAAACTTCAAGACACCGCTTACATCTATGACAAGCCAAAGTGGGCAAAAAATCGGTATATATTTTGAATTTCCAAAATTAAAATACTTGTTAAATAGGTACTGTAGGGTGTGATTGCGTGGAATTAATTTTGTGACGTTAACTCGATTACTTTAAAAATTCGTTATCTGAGGCAGTGTATATAATAATACGAAAGGTGTTAAATTCTTTATACCTTCTTGAAGAAAATTTCAAACCAATTTTAATGCGCCAGACACGTCAGTGTTTCGAATAGCAAATCATAAGGTGAAAATAAAGAAGAAGCAATAACACTGAATGTAAAAGTGGCCGACAGACGTTACGACGCCCTATTTGCCTTGCTTCAGTGTTAGTCCATCCTCTTGTAGTAGATCTGACAAAACCGTAGCTACGTTAATGGATAAAATTACTCAGTCGTATCGACCTTTCCACCTTTCAATCCATCTTTTGTGTACATTAAGAATATAAAATAAAACATGAAGTTCTATTGGTCAAGCTCATAAAGCGCTTAAATACATTACACAACTTTAAATGTCCTTTTCAAAAACCGACTTGCATGTTTGCTAGAAGCTAGCCTAAATATAGCACAACTACACGTTTCCAATATTACGACAGGGAAATCATATACCTAAATTGCGACAAATAGGGTGAAAAATTGGTTCTTTCGCTCCATTTATCTTCGTTCCTTCTATCTCGTACTCCTTGAGGCATCTCGACCACACGGATAAAAGTACTCCGGACACTGACCATAGATATTTACTCTTCATAAAGTGTTTATTGCATTTTGATCTGATCCGAGGACAGTGTCCCCACGCTGTTAATGTTGACCACCTCAGATGCAGGGATGATATCTTGGATATTTTATAAGATCGGCCGCTGATTGGAGGCTGGATATAATTCGATTCAGGTGATATACGATCCAGGTTGGTGACATGTCCATTTTCATAAACATTTCTTGTGTAAATAAAAGCGAAGGACAGGACATATTGAGCTTGTTGAAAGTAAGTACTTTAAAGATATCAAAAAAGGGGAAAAAGATTAAAGCAAATAGGTATACTTTACTTGGAGAAAATGGGGTAATGAAATGGAATAAAATTCAAACAGATAGTTATTTACTTTCCATAAAGGTTTGTTGTCAATTTCAAATAACACCACTAAGCGTCTTCGTACGGGGTATCTCTGTATCCGGTAAAGTGGGAGAGTTCTGCTACAATAATCCGAATAATAACTCTAATTGCTGTTTATAAAACAGGTGACCGTCTTTGCACAACTAGGCTGCACCAGGTGTACGTTGACCTGCCACCTTTTACATGGCATTCATGTTACGTGTTGTTTTAGTTTGCCCTAATGTTGTAACCAAGTGCTCTTTTTCGTCTCGTTGTAAGTTGGAGGGTGCATGCAAGCAAGTAATTCGGATTACTACACCATTTGCTCTTTATATAACAGATGACTGTCTATATATATGCTGTCTGCAACAGGTGCATATTTATCCCCCCTTTCATGTGTTCTCAATCATGTTTCGTGTTGTTTTTGTTTGTCATATTAATGTAATCTAGTATTCTGTTTCGTCTCTTTGTAAGTTGGAGGGTGCAAGCAAGTAAACCGGATAATAACACCATTTGCTCTTTATATAACAGATGGCCGTCTATATGCTGTCTACAACAGGTGCATATTTATTCCCCCTTTCATGTGTTCTCATCCTTGCTTCGTGTTGTTTTTGTTTGTCCTAATGTTGTGATCGAGTGTTCTGTTTCGTCTCTGTGTAAGTTGAAGAGTTTGTATTCAAGCAAGTTATCTGGATTACAACACCTTTTGCTCTATATATAACAGATGGCCATCTATGTGCTGTCTAGACTACAACAGGTGCATGTATATCCCCCTTTCAAGTGTTCTCAATCATGTTTCGTGTTGTTTTTGTTTGTCATATCGTTGTGATCTAGTGTTATGTTTCGTCTTGTTGTAAGTTGGAGGTCGCAGGCAAGTTATCCGGATTACAACACCATTTGCTCTATATATAGCAGATGGCCATCTATGCACAGTCTACAACAGGTGCATATTCCCCCTTTCTTTTGTGTGTTCTCAATCATATTTCGTGTTGTTTTTCGTTGTCCTAATTTTGATCGAGTGTTCTGTTTCGTCTTGTTGTAAGTAGGAAGGTTTAATGCGAGCAAGTAACCCGGTTTACAACACCATTTCAATTTTGTTCTTGATCTAGCAAATGGTCATCTTAATATTTAAAACAGCTAGCTAGGCTGCTTCAGGTGAACATTTCTATGTGTTGTCATGCATTATTCGTGCTGTTTTCTTTGTTCTATTGGTATGAATGTTGTCCTTTGTCTCCTTGTAAGTTGGAGGGTTGCATGTAAGTGCTCTTGATAAGTTGATATAGCAGGTGGCCGTCTATGTACAGCTAGGCCGCCCCAGATGTACGTTGACCTCCCCCCTTTTATGTGTCATTCATATTTTGTGTTGTTTGTGTTTGTTCTATTGTTATAATAGAGTGTTCTGTTTCATCTCTTTGTAAGTAGGAGAGTTGCATGCAAGTAAGTAACCCGGCTTACAACACCATTTCAATTTTGCTCTTGATATAGCAGATGGTCATCTGAATATTTAGAACAGTTAGCTAGGCTGCTTCAAGTGAACACTTTATGTGTTGTCATGCATGATTCGTGTTGTTAGGGCCCGCCACTAGGCGGGTGCCCTATAGTAATCACTCTGTCCGTCTGTCCGTCCGTCTGTCTGTCCGTCTGTCCGTCAGCAAAAACTTTAACATTGGCCATAACTTCTGCACTGTAAGAGGTAAAGCTTTTTTATTTTACATGAGTGTGCCTTGTGACAAGACCTTTCCGTTGGTACCAACATTTTTCATCATGTGACCTTGACCGTGACCTTTGACCTACATTTGAAAAAACTTTAACATTGGCCATAACTATTGTACCGTAAGAGATGGGGCTTTGATATTTGACATATCACTCTGTCCGTCTGTCCGTCCGTCTGTCTGTCCGTCTGTCCGTCAGCAAAAACTTTAACATTGGCCATAACTTTGTAAAAAATCGATGACATTGGAATACTGCATTGTATGTTTGCCTCTATTCCTCTGGCAGCAATTCTTTTGTTGCCAACCATGTTGACCTTGTTGCCTTCACATTCAACTTCTTAAAGAAGTGGCCGGCGGGGCCCTTTCTGACTTTGTCAGTGCTCTAGTTTTCCTTTGTTCTATTAGTATGAGTGTTGTCCTTTGTCTCATTTTTATGTTGGAAGGGTGCAAGACGCAAATAACACGGTTTACAGCACCATTTTCAATTGTGCTCTTGATATAGCAGATGGACGTAGACCTATGTACAGCTAAGCTGCTCCAGGTGTACGTTGATCTCCCTCCTTTGTTATGTTGTCATTCATTTTCGTTGTTGTTTTTGTTGTCGTTTTGTGTTGTTTAGTTGACACCGGATGTGTGTTAGTGTGCTTGTTTTTGCACACAGGGATTTTCCGTTTTCCTTGTTTAGAAACCCTTTAGTACCATCATGCAATAAGGATAAAGGGATGCATCTTCTCGAGACAAGAGTAAGTAATTACGGGAGTAAAGTATTACGTACGCTTGTCTTGAGAAGATGAAAGGGATGAAGCACTGTGGTTTTGAATAACATTTGTACTTTATTTGTTATTAGATAGCAATACCTAGGCGAAGCTAATCGCTGGCTCCCAAATTGATCGCCATATTTGTGAAGATTCTGTGTAGAAATCGTCTTTAAGGTTGCCATGGATCCTGCAACTTGAAAATATGCGACTCGAACTCGGAACCCTCAGCACGGCCATGCTAACCGGGTGCACTATCCACTACGCCACCGGGGTAGTTTCCATCACAGCCGATTCGAAGGGTTTTTTTTTTTTTAAAGTTTCTTCTTACTTATATCACGTGCGTGTGTGTACTTTTCTTGCGCAAACGTTGTCGTACTGAATATTTTTTTGCCTAGTATGATGTCACTGACATACCAGTACTCTTTTGAATCTAATGTTTTTCATTTACTGTAGTGACGCAGCTAAGTACTGGATTCTAAGCGCGCATGGATTTCTATTCCTCGTCATTTTGTTCAACCCATTTTGGTTTTATGATTTCGTTTGACGCAGAATACCATAGAATACCAAGCATATACCGGTAGCAAAACCTTTAAAATTGACCTAGAAAGTCTGGTACATGTACATTTGTATAGGTAATTAAAAAGGCAAACTTTAATATATGATGCGTTTCAATAATTTTTAAATGATGACTGATTTCCATCATACAATGTATGTGAAATGAAAATCCTTCACGTAAAGAAAACGGAGAAATAATATTAGTTACACGGTTAGTTAGTGACCTGATACGGAAAAATACATGGTGTGAAAAGAAAACCAGTATCGGGCGAGGCGAAACGGAAAAATACATGGTGTGAAAAGAAAACCCGTATCGGGCGAGGCGAAACGGAAAAATACATGGTGTGAAAAGAAAACCCTTATCGGGCGAGGCGAAATATCAGGTCACTAACTAACTGTGTAACGAATTTATCACATCGAAGACCTCTAACTGTATGTGTGGGGGTCTCTGTATCATACAATTCACTCAAATGTTTTCCCTTTAAGCGTATCAATCATTGAAAACAATTGTTATTGCTATTTTTTAAAATTGTTTATAAGGAATCTACCTACGAATTAACTTTAAGTCTTTTTTCGTCAATTTCTGTCGATAAAGTCTGCCCAAATCTCTTGGTCGCCGCCATCTTGTTTTGCTACGTCGGCATGATATGACGTCACGTTGACGTCATAATAAACTACTCGCCCGATACGGATTTACAAGCCTGATACGGCTTTTTTCACGGCGTCATGTGACAATGATCTGACCAATCAGATTCCAACATTTTTGTCTGAGGCGAGAAAAATTATGAATATTAGTCATTCCCCAAAAACTACTGAAACCAGTGACTGTGTACATGGTGTACTTTTAGACTGAATAATCCAGTCTCTTGGCTGCCGTGGCAAGAGACTGAATCACCACTAATTCATTGTTAGAGTGAAGTCTGACAAGTCCGTTGCCCAACGATTTTTCCATATTTTAGACCTTAACTTCCCAATCCCTTGTTGGGGATGGGAGAGTTAAGGTGGCTCAATAATCCAAGAATTCTTTGTAAGAGCAAAAAAATTATTCTGTTGATTTGACATTCATGTCTGATGATTTATATTTGTCATTTACATTACATATTATCGTTCATTTGATTGACTCGTGGTCCTCTGAATATACATGTGTAAACCAATTCCGAGATCTGTCGCAAAACAGTGAATTTTGATAAATAAATACATAATATAGGGATAATAATTTCACATTAAAACCATTCTTGTGATTATTTTCAACATGATATTATCAAATATGTCTATTTCTTTATAGATAATGCTTTCAAAGAGTATAATAGCTAAAACTGTTCCCGAAAAGTACATTTTGTGCATCCCCTACCCAAAATTAAAATCTGAAGAAAAAGTACCCTGTACTCTTATTTGTCATCAAAGTGATAAGAAGTCTTTGTCAGAAGTTATTTTCTTTTACATATTTCTCAACGACAAACTCTGTTCTTAAAAAAAATATATAAAAGAAGTACATGTTTTCGTTCATCCTGAATCAAAATACTTGGTTGTCATAGTAACGATTTAAAAAAAAGGGGGGGGGGGTAGGGTTCTCCATAATGTTTAAAGAAGGGGGGCGATTCTGAAATAAGTAACACAGAAGATGACATTTCTAGATATGGTTATATTTTAAAAGGCGTTAACAATGTAAAATAAGCGGGGTTTTTTTTTTAAGTACAACGATCGCCGGGTGTCGAAGATACGGAAATATGAATAAGAGATATAGAAAAAGTAAACGGAAGCGTTTGTAAACATTTTGACGTTCAAGGTCAATCAGTGGACGTCACTAACCTCCCTCGTTCTCGATAATACGTGCACTTATCTGTAAAATAGATATATCTTTGAACAAAGCAGGGTTAAAACTAAAATTCACTCGCTCAAAGTTTTTAGATAATGAAACTTTATTCGATAACATCTCGCTGCATAGTACGATAGTTGAAAAAATTGTAGAAAAATTCGTATTACCTAAGATAATTAGAGATAGCAAACTTGAAATATTTTATCTATTATATCGCTAAAATCTCAAAGAAATATCTTGTTTGATCATTAAACTTTAGTTTTTCTACTTGATTTTATTGCCAAGCAACACAAGGTTGAATTTCCGATGATGACGTTATAAAAATAATACGTTTACGGCAGTAGCAAGGGTGTCTCACTTACGGGATATTTTTTAATATATAGATTTAACGATGCATTTGATTATATAAATATTACATTCAGATTGTAGATGATAATTTTCTGGTTCCATCGATACCAAACTTGTTGAAATCCGTCAAGAAACAAGCGAATTAGAGGAGTTTGAAGACCGACACCGCACTCGGTATTATTCGAACCAGTACTGACGCCGGGAATATGATGACGTCAAACGATTATTGGGCCTCCTTAAGGTTCCCGCACCCTAATAGAGTTACTTCCGGTTAAAATTTTTACACTATTCCTACATTTCCGACAAATACCGATGATTTTTTTATCGGGAATGTTCGGAGGTAATTGCATGGGTCATTGGTTGACAAGTGGCATCATTTTTATGAGCAAAATTAGTGTATAAAGTATTCTATATGATGAAATAGAAAATCTGTATCTTTGATAATTCTCATTGAAAGTGTATTACGGGCTGAATGCCTTAACATTACACTAACTACCGCTATCCACCGTTTTATCTCGCTTCGTTATTGTGTTTTTGCACATTTTTAACTCCCTACCTAACCTCACAGACAAACTGGAAGTCCGGAGAACCAACCAATCAGAAGAGAGAGAGAGAGAGAGAGAGAGAGAGAGAGAGAGAGAGAGAGAGAGAGAGAGAGAGAAACCCACAAGGTGGGTATCAACAGTTAATTTAATGTTAACTTAAGTGCCTTCTGCACGAAATAAAAAAAATAATGTCTTACATGTAGATATAGGAAAATCGTTGGGTAACCGATTTGTCAGTCTTCGCTCTGTAAACATGATTCAGTGTAGTGCACTTTATGAAGTAATCGAATGACGGACACCTGTCATTGTTCTTGATAGTCGCCTGTCATAATTCACGATGTTTATAATTTATTTTACAGCCACAGATATGATATTCCTTTTGAAAGCTGCTTGAATTGTAAAACTATTTTCTGAGTGCACGATGCCCCATATATACATTTTTAGATTAAACATATTTTATTGATAATTACGTCAAAGGGATTGGAAACAAATTATCCGACTTAGTTGTATTCTCTCCCCATATACATGTGAAAAACGAGAACATGGAGAATAAGGGCTAGGCTTTTTGTGTTTTATGAGGGCACTTTGTCACCTTAAGGGACTGTTGTTGTGTTTAATGATGACACTTTGTCACCTTAAGGGACTGTTGTTGTGTTTAATGATGACACTTTGTCACCTTAAGGGACTGTTGTTGTGTTTAATGATGACACTTTGTCACCTTAAGGGACTGTTGTTGTGTTTAATGATGACACTTTGTCACCTTAAGGGACTGTTGTTGTGTTTAATGATGACACTTTGTCACCTTAAGGGACTGTTGTTGTGTTTAATGAGGGCACTTTAATTGTCACAATCAGGGACTGTTGTTGTGTTTAATGATGACACTTTGTCACCTTAAGGGACTGTTGTTGTGTTTAATGATGACACTTTGTCACCTTAAGGGACTGTTGTTGTGTTTAATAATGACACTTTGTCACCTTAAGGGACTGTTGTTGTGTTTAATGATGACACTTTGTCACCTTAAGGGACTGTTGTTGTGTTTAATGATGACACTTTGTCACCTTAAGGGACTGTTGTTGTGTTATATGATGACACTTTGTCACCTTAAGGGACTGTTGTTGTGTTTAATGATGACACTTTGTCACCTTAAGGGACTGTTGTTGTGTTTAATGATGACACTTTGTCACCTTAAGGGACTGTTGTTGTGTTTTATGAGGGCACTTTGTCATCTTAAGACATTATGATGGTACATTGTATCAAATTGAGAATTTTGTTGTGTTGTGTTTCAGGGGACCGCTTTGTCACTTTAATAGACCGCTGTTATCTTGTTTGTATGAGGGCACCCTGCGTCAAAAAATGACCGTTGTTGTGTTTTATGAAGAACATATGTCATCTTTTGTGTTGCTGTTGTGTTTTATGAGGGCACCATGTGTCAAACGAGGTATGTTGTTGTGTTTTATGAGGGCACCATGTGTCAAACGAGGTCTGTTGTTGTGTTTTATGAAGGCACTTTGTGTCAAACGAGGTCTGTTGTTGTGTTTTATGAGGGCACTTTGTGTCAAACGAGGTCTGTTGTTGTGTTTTATGTGTTTTATGAGGAAACTTTGTGTCAAACGAGATCTGTTGTTGTGTTTTATGAGGGCACTTTGTGTCAAACGAGGTCCGTTGTTGTGTTTTATGAGGGCACCATGTGTCAAACGAGATCTGTTGTTGTGTTTTATGAGGGCACTTTGTGTCAAACGAGGTCTGTTGTTGTGTTTTATGAGGGCACTTTGTGTCAAACGAGGTCTGTTGTTGTGTTTTATGTGTTTTATGAGGAAACTTTGTGTCAAACGAGATCTGTTGTTGTGTTTTATGAGGGCACTTTGTGTCAAACGAGGTCCGTTGTTGTGTTTTATGAGGACACTTTGTGTCAAACGAGGTCTGTTGTTGTGTTTTATGTGTTTTATGAGGAAACTTTGTGTCAAACGAGATCCGTTGTTGTGTTTTATGAGGGCACTTTGCGTCAAACGAGGTCTGTTGTTGTGTTTTATGAGGGCACCATGTGTCAAATGAGGTCTGTTGTTGTGTTTTATGAGGACACCTTGTAACAAATGAGGTATTTTGTTGTGTTTTATGAGGACACTTTGTGTCAAATGAGGTCTTTTGTTTTGTTTTACGAGGACTCTTTGTGTCAGACGAGGTGTTTTGTTGTGTTCACGAGGACACATTGTCACCTGCTGGACTTCTGTTGTCTTTTTTGTAAAAGGGCACCTTACGTCAAACGAGGACTTTTATGAAGGCACTTCGCAGTTGGTTCGATTTTACTTAAAAATGAAAGTTATAACTGTACTAAATCTTGACATTTGAGTAGATCAAATTGTGGCTTTTACCGAAGCCAGAAGGTCCATACTAAGAAGAAAGTTTTATGTTATCCGGATTGTGCGTGCACAACCTATACAGGTTATCAGAGATTTTCTCTCCACTTAAATTACCTGAAGATCCATACTAAGAAGAGAAAGTTGTGATATTATCCGGATTGTGCGTGCACAACCCTCTCATAAACGGCAAACATATTTTCTCATACTAGTATACGGATTATCGGAGATTTTCTCTCCACATTAATTACCAGAAGATCAAGACACACCCTCATGTCAAAATTGAGTATTAATAAATGTAGATGACCATGAGACAATATTAAATCCTCGAAATCAGGAAACCTTAATGTAAGACGTAAAATTATTTCGAATTTTGAAGAGATCATTCTGCAACATTTCCGTTTTTTCCGAGCGTGAAACGGAAGGGCCCGAGGATGTCCGATTGGTATTTTTGTATATTGAACTGTCAGGCTTTCCAAGACCCCCCCCCCCCCTTTCCCTTTCATCCTACAGGACTAGCGATTCCCGCTGGTAGTTGTAGGATGCTTATTGGAAATAAAGATTTGAAGAACTAGATATGTACTGACATTCCGATATAGAAAATAGTCATAAAGTCACAAATAATCCAAATAGCGAAGTGTCTTTGGTCGTTTCTATGGCTATAGGTAAAAGATCTTACAAGTATCTAAGCCTTTTCAAACCAACACGTTTCACGTGTGGAGTATATATATGCGTTATCACGTGTCGCGGTTCTCCTTACGTAACGTCAACGTGAACGTAGAGCGAGGATGAAATGAAATGGTATTCATGACTTTCTGGACAGAGAAGTGTTAAAATATACTATTTCTTGTATAGTACATGAAATCATTATCCACAGACTTCGGAATGATTTAGACAAATATAATACGTGAAGCATCCAAGTTTTCAAGTTAAACTTGACTTCTAACACTGACCCAGGAATGATTAATGTGATGGAGAGTTTCTAAAGATGTGTACAAAATTGTGAAGCTGTTTTTTTTTTTTTGCGAATGTAATTTACTTTTACTTGAAATAAGTCATATCAAATGGGCATCACATAGGGAAAATGGTCAATTTAGAAATCAACCATTTGAATTATGGAGGAGGAATTCAAAAAGAATTTTACTAGAGTACTCTAGTCTTTTCATGACATTTTTTCACAGCTGTACTGTAAAGAAGGGGGTGGGGGTGTTGATAATAGTCCTTCGATCGAACCGAATATTTTTTAATTCATTATGCAGGCCCTTTCAGAGACGTACATTCTGATCAGAATCTCGAGTGACCACCCCCCCCGCCCCTCCCCCTCTCCAAAAAAAAAAAAAAACCCCATGAACGTTGATGCAAGATTAATTACTACGCCCGAAAACTTTGATTTCTTTTTCGTTAGGGTGTGGGGCGACAATCAGTACAGGTCTGTGTATTATGTCATGCATGTTTTTTCGGGAAGGGGGCGGGGTCCGTCCAAATTCGACCTCTCTAAATGTTTACACAAGACAGATTCTTAGATGTATATTGGATCGAATTAGGTATGCAAGCAAGTTTTTAAACTAAAGTTATAGAATAAAATAGAAAGATTTTAAATCACCTGAGCGTTACATGCAAAATAACGGAAATGCATCAAGTTTTATCACTCCACAGGAGCCCCAGTGCTAGGTACAAGGGAGATAATAGGACACGGAAACAAAATATTTAAAGGGGGGGGGGGGGGGTTAGAGAGTCCAGCAGCCTGTTTCACAAAAATACTTACGAACAATTTCAGGAATTTTCGTAACTTTTGATTGCTCAGTTCTACCAATTTACTTAAATTTGAGAAGTTTTGTTTTTGAATTTATATTAAGTATGTAGACATGATATTAGAAAACATGATACAATCTAACTAGAAAACATTTTGAACATTTTATTAAAGGAAGAAAGTTACGAAAAATTTTCGTAAGTACTTTTGTGAAATTGGTTACTGGAACCTTCATTTCAGGGGTTGATCTGGGGCGGGGGTGGGAGGGCCAAGTACCCTGGCCTGATTTTCAAAAAGAAATCCTGATTTTCCCGCTTTAACATTGAGACTTCTTTTACATTGGCCGGACCCTCATCCCCTCCCTGGACAGGCTGGACCCGCCCCCTTGAATAAAAAAAAAAAGAAAACAAAACAATTCCGTCCATGAAAATATGCCACGCTTTTCTGCAAATCCTACTTGAAGCAATGTGACTCACCACCCTTTGGAAAAAATAATTATAATTAAAACAAAAATCAAATTCAGTCTCAACCTCAATTCCTACCTCTTCCGTCGTTTTCACAACACATCCTGCATTTGCTACTTATCTTTATGTGGAAGTTAAAGAAAACAACCCATCAGTGAATGATGCGAACTCATGAAGTGGAACCAACTTTCTCCGTTGTAAGAATACAAATACATGTAGGCCTATCTATTAAAATTGAGGGAGGATAACTTTAATCAACACCCGTGGTTACTGACGTTTGAAGAGGAAAACATTCAAGATATACATATAGGTAAATTTTAATCTATGTTTCATTGGACTTTAACAAATAGTTACCTATAGCTTCTTAGAAAAAAGGGTCATTTTTCACACGAATTTATAGTAGCAAAATTCTTCGCATTTTGCTCTTACTTCATGCTAATTTTCATTCAGGTAGGTAATTATTATACATTATTATGGTCATTAATTCATCATTCTTTATAGGAATAATTATGTTAACATGCCATTGATGCCAAGGTCGTAAATATTTTTTTTTTCATTTTTGACAAACATGGATGAGGTCTTTGCATTTCGTTGGAATGCACAGTTCATTTACAATCTGTTTTTATAATATTATATCACGGATTTCATTACATATACTTAAAAAAAGTGTGACAATTCCAAAGATTCTCTAATTGTTGATTTTCTATCGTGAGCACGGCGAAATATTAATTATGTAATAAATAATAATAATATTATTAATATTAATATTTCTTCCAAATTCTGGTTGTGTTAACGTTTGATTTACGATAGATTTGTAAACTTGTTTTTTGAATGAATATTTAGAATATTTAGAAAAAATAAAATAAAACAAAACAAAACAAAACAAAACAAAACAAAAAACTCTGACAGAGTTATCGTTACTTACGTTTAAATTATTTATTAATAAGAACGAGATGAAAAAGGCAAAAAAAAAACGTCTTTAGAGAAAATGTGCGTATATAATATATTATATAAATTATTTATTTAAATTCTATAATTCAAATAGTCCCTCATGGAGTGTATTCCACGTAGTATTTCTTTTAAATTACATAAATCTTTACTGTGGACAGCAAGCAACCTATATATATATAGCAACCGCCCCTACACTATTAACAATATGAATAAAGATACCTTTACATTTTCTCTAAATAAATTTTCTTTGTTAATATTTATATAATATTTATATAATTTCATCAAAATGTCGAACTGGGTGATGGATGGAGAAGAAAGAATTGATATCAATAAGAATTCATTTGAGCCTCTGAAAATATATGCATTTGAGCGCAGTATGTTTCATATATCAAAAATAAAAAAGGAAAAGAAGAAAATTTGCTCGCCAATTTTCAATATATATATATATATATATGTTTCCATGAAGTCTAAGACATGAAAATGAAACTTGTATATACTTCGAAACGTTTACTAGTACTTAGAACAAATATTCAAATCGACAGATACACATCAAATGGTTTGTATTATACATTATAAAAAGCCTATTTGAAAGAAAAAAAAAAAGGAAAAGAAGAAAATTGGCGAGCGCAGTATGTTTCATATAAATGATAAACTACTGATTACAAAAAACAACTGATAAAACCTTGTTTTACATATACAATGGGCGAGAGATTTTTTCGGAAATTGTAGAATTCTTTGTTTGATTAGGGCATGTCGACATGCGCTATCTGCTCTACTTACATTTGCGCTTACGATGTAAATGATAGACCAAGTCCGACTGTTATTTATTACATTGTTTTTATGTTAGCTCAGAAATGTGTTGATTCTTATTTCTGACTCTGTAATTTCAGTATCACATTTTACCAAATACTTGTTAGAATGCCCCTACACGGCCAATTGTGCCTCATATGAAAATTATGTAAAATTTACAAAATAGTTCACATGAAATTTATATGAATCGAGCATGAACATGAAATTTACATGACAGTTTTCACATGAATTTCATGTGAAGTTTTTAAAACGAATTGCATGTAAAGTCCATTTTGCTTGAAGGTAACAAAGAAAATTTCATGTAAAATTCATGTGAAGTAAATTTAACATAAATTTCACATGAACTTTCATGTGAAATTTACATGATGCTCATTTCTTATGAATTTTATGTGAGGCACAATTGGCAGTGTACCCAACGGTGGAACCTTAAATTTCCCCAAGAAATAATCCATCCGATTAGAAGTTGACTCGACCCTCATCCTTCCGGTTGGGTGCGTCGCGTGCGATTGAAGCGAGCTGAAAATAGTTTAGGAGCGTCGCAAATGAAGTGAGCTGAAATATTTTTTCGGTGTGTCGCGAGCAACGTAAACGGATTTTTTTTTATGTGTCGCGAGCAAAGCGAGCTGACAATATTTTTGAAATGTCGCAAATGAAGCGAGCTGAAAATCTTTTGGTGTGTCGCGAACGAAGCAACTTGGAATTGTTTTGGGTGTGTCTCCAGAAAAGCGAGATTAAATTGTTTTTTGAGTGTCACGAGCGAAGCGAGTTTAAACTTTGTTGGTGTGTTGCGAGCGAAGCGAGCCCATAATGTTTTAATATAAGATACGATTTACTTCATCTATGTTGGAAATGTAAGCTAGAATATTCATTTTCTTATGCCAAGAGGGTAAAATTATTTATTTTGAACATTTTCAGGGTCAGAATATTTATTTCCAAAAAGTGCTAGCTCCCATCCCCTCCCCCACCACCCCCTTTCAGAATCAGATGGCCGTCCCCTACTAACCTTACTCACTTTGAATTGAGATGATATTTTTCTATATAAATAATATTAGATATTCAGATTGTAACATATACTGCAAAGAACAAAGTATATAGTTCATGTACATGTACCTTTGTTTACACTCCGACACAAAAAGTATTGTGCAACTCGTACAGCAAAATATGACAATGTCATTCCATTGCGATTGCGTAATGAGTTCAACAAGAATACAAAAGCACAAGAAATTGATTACGCCCCCCCTCCCTCCCGAATAGAGGAAACAAAATGACCATGCGCCCCCCCCCCCCCCCAAAGAAAAAACCACAAAAACAAAAACACAACAAAAAGGAATAACATAACCAATGGAAAAATAAACAAGCATAGATTTTAAAACCAAAGCAACGGCGTTTAAAAATAAAAGGAAATAAACATAGCAAAAAACAAGGAAACTAAATAAATCGTAATTGGATATTTCCTATTGTTACAGTATATAAGAATTTATGCGAAATGAAGACATAGTTCATGAAAAGTAGTAATATCAAGTCACGTGATAAGTGTGCAGTCGGATATATAATCTAAAGATATTGCGTTTATAGCTTTTTAAAAAAGAATTTTGAATCAATCGGTAAGTGATATGTGTTGATATTCTGGGGTATTTGAGAAAAATAAACAAAATTAATGATGAGAGAGAGAGAGATAGAGGCGTTGAGAATACGAAAATGCATTAGCCAAATAGAGCCTTTTAGAAGACGACGTACTTCATTTTGTAAAGTTTGGTGAAAGTGTGTGCATAGGTAACGGAGAAGAGTTGCATATGCCAATTAGAATTTTGCGTGGAATACCTTGGCAAAATCAGAAGCCTATTTCCACAACGTTTTTGAAATTTGTTTCTTCCATATTTCATTTTTTTTAAGATACATGTATGTAAACCATACAGTTTGTTCTCTATTTCTTACAGGTTTTAAGAATGCAGCGTCTGCTATAAATTACCTACGTCATCAACATGATACGTCTGCTCAGAAAGTGCTTCCGCACTAAAAACCAGGCCGTCAGGGATTTTCTGTCCGAATTTTTGGCGACATTCTTCTTGGTGGTAAGTTAAATAGTTCCAACCACTTCTCTTTTCTACATCATTGTTTAGTCTCACCATACTACAGTTTGACTAAATTTAGCGTGTTTAGAAGCGAAATAATTATTTCAGCTAATCTCAAGCAAGGACGAACTTATCTTAAAAGTATACTCTTGATCACTGGTATTTATCACGCTTCCCTGTTGCTAAATTTTCTATGGATGATCTAATAACTCATAGTAAATAGAGCAACTGGGAAGCGTGATAAATGAGTTAAAAAAGATCCTGACGACAATCTCAACAGCACTCACAAAAGAGCACCAAACTGAGAATCGACGGACCCCTAGCAAGCTAGAGGTGGGACCAGGTGCCCGGGAGGAGTAAGCATCCCCTGTTTGGCTAGTCGCACCCGCCGTCGATGTTCACGCACGAAACTGAAAATAATATCCACAAAACATGCACTGGCTGAGGTTATGTCTATTTAGAAAGCATTTACATGGACTCCAGGAAATCGAAATGTCTGCGGTCAAGAGATAAGCCATGATCTAAAACTATCTGGGAAACATTCGTATCCCGACACAAATTATACAGATCAACTAAACTTTACATACCTACTTTCAAACGAAAGTAAAACTGGCAATTTGATTGGTAACCGTAATAATGTGAATTTCTCTGGATTTCTACTCGAGCTTCCCGGGTGCTTGATTGTACATTTTTTGTGTACTATTGACTATGTTATAACCTACCGCTACCGGGAAGCGCGATACTTCTCTGTTGACAAAACATAAGAGAACTGCTTTGTCGCATAATTTTCTTACCTCCGCGCGTTGGAAAGTTCCATCTAAATAAATTCATACATAAACACAAGATAAACCTCAACAGATGCGCATGCTTAAAATGAGCGAAAGAATAATCAATGGTAAAATATATGTACAGTATGTCTACTTATAAGACGCAATGAGGATGTTATCTGGATGAAATGCGCAGCACTCGCTCGGCTTTGGAGTAATCAAGTCTTAGTACATACTACATCATACATGTAGTATGTTATGTCTGTTACACATTTGTTTATGTAATTATCTCTTTTTTTTGTGTCGCCTGCGAAGCATAGCGACACTTAGGGATCACTTTGTCCGTTGTCCGTCCGTCTGCCTCACTTGGATGTCACACCCTGTAAAAGTGATTCCTGAGTGTCGCTATGTTTCACAGGCGACACATGTATTCCTTGGAATGATTTTCTTCTTCTTCTTCTTCTCCTTACGTTACGGCCAAAAATTTATTCCTAAACACATGGTATGAATTTATACCTGGGGTTTTCCATATAATTGTATTGAAAATGTAATTTATTGTCAGAAGAGGTCAAGCATAAAGCCAAAACAAGTGTCGCAATAAAATGTGAAACGAAACATCGCTATTTTGTGGTACAGTACTTTAGCTTTTTTACATAATTTTATTGCTATAAACAGGTACAATCAAAGACGAGATAGTTAGCTAGAAATGAGCCAGAAAACATAAATTGTGCAAAATATTGTGAAAAGTGCAATCCATTAAGTTATCTGCTGCATAATCTTTCCAATTCTACAATTTCCACTCAGAAGTATAAAGATGTTTCTTAATAAGAGTCATAAAAGACGGGTCATATAAATGTAGAACTTTTTCGAATACATGTATTTATGCTGTATTTGCAACTTTGCTGCACGAACTCTATAGGCTGAAGATACGCTCTTTTCACATTTATGTCATATTTTGTCAGTGCATATATGTTAAACAGAAAAAAATATACTTCTATAAATTTACTTTATACTCAAATACGATTTAACACTTGCCGAGTAACTTAGAAATTCGGGGAGGGAGAATCAGCGCAGACTAGATTTTCGATCCTATTTTCAAAACATAACCCTTCTCTACAGAATGCAGGATCTGTTATTTACAGATGTCACTATCAGTTACTAACAAATGTCGCCACCTTTTTTCCTCATAGATGTCGCCTCTAATTACTTAAAGATGTCGCCACTAATTACATGTACTTATAGACGTCACCACTGATTACTTATAGATGTCACCACTGATTCAGAATCAGAGTCTTTATTAATTACTAATAGATGTCGCCACCAAATATTTATAGATGTCGCCACCAAATTAATGCTTATAGATGTCGCTACCTATCACCACTTTTTTTCTCATATATTTACGCTTTTCTGCGGAAGTCAGGATCTACAAATTTCGCTAGTTACCAGAAGATACCCCTCCCCTCATTTTCCCTCATAGATGTCGCCACTATACTTACAGATGTACTCATTTTTTCTCCCATAGATGCTGCCACCAAATATTTATAGATATCGCCACCTTTTGTCTTCATAGACGTCGCCACTAATTTCTTTTTCTTTCACTTTCATCGATATTGCTACCAAATATTTATAGTTATACATTGATGTGACGTCATCCTTTTGTTCATGCAATCCAAACATTACGTGAGTCAGTCCGATATTAATTCTACCCGTCCGATATTTAGTATTTTTTACCTGTGGCCGTCTGATATGTTGAAAAATTGGTCACGTGACTATCAATTTATGTTTTACAAAAGAATCCTTCGGTACAAAACCTTAAACTGTTAGAACGAAAGAAAAAAAAAAGAGTTCTTTTAAAACCATTTAAAAACCCTTTAAACAATATAAAATTTCATTTTGACAATAATCCCTTCATCAATCCGTTTTCATGTTTTTCCGGTTTCATTCTTGTCAAGATCATGTAAACATCATCTAATGAATAAAACATTATCAACGAATAAATCGATAAATAAATGAATCGATAAATAAATAAATAGAAAAATAAATAAATTAAATAATTAATAATAAATAAATAAATAAATTACATGTAAATATATAAAAGGATGGTGTAAAAATTTGAAAAATAAAATGTCAAAATCCTGAGATTTTCAGAAATTGGCACACTATAAGATTCAAAATCAAAATGCACGTGTACATGTCTTCATCACATCAATATTCAACAAAATTTCAACAACACGATGATTTTGTTAAGAACATCCACTAAGGTATTCTATAAGTGAAAAAGTCTCTGAGACGCAGATTTAAGTATGATATATGCCTCAAATAATTCATTCTTATAATAAAAAAGTCGGACTGTCTTCGGCCCTAGTGGCCTCGGGCAATCCGATATTTTTAAGAATGAATTGTTTTCGGCATAGATCCAATACATGTCGTCACAAAATATTTATAGATGTCGCCACCTTTTTTTCCTCATAGATGTCGCCACTACTTATATATAGATGTAGTCACCATTTTTCTTTCGTTTTATAAATATCGCTACCTTTGTCTCCACTGATATCCTTTTCTCATCTGGAAAACTGATTATAATTATAAGAAATTCGATTTCAAAGGTGAGCTATGTAGCCCTACATAGTTCGCAAGGTGAAAAGAATGTTACTTTGAGTTAACGTTTTATAAGTAAAAGATGCAAAATTTATGAAATTAATTTGAAAACGCATGGATGGATGCAATCTATAAAGATCGTTTTAAAGTTGCATCCAGTTTTGTTACTTTTAAAATCATTTTGGCATGACTAAGGGATGTTGAAAAGCTTATGATAATCGAAAGTAAACATCGGGATTTCAGAATGAAAAAGGCTCAAGGTTTAATCTTTATGTACCAATGTTTAACAGTCTTCAATTTCAATAACATCATCTAAGAGCAGATAAAGCAACATGGACCAGACATGCATGTTTCTCGTCAGTGATCCTTTATCTAAACAATTCAAGTGTTATATGTCGGTATTACTAGATGCATGGAAAGAAATTTATCCTGCTGATTCTGTTTCTTCTCCTCATCATTGTCACTGTCGTTGTCGTCGTCAATAGCAGAATCTTGGATGGGGGTGGACAGGGTGAAAGGGAGGGGGAGGAAGGGAGGCAGGAGGAAGGAGGGAAGGGGAGCGGAAGGGGGAAGGAAGGAAAGGGGGCTGGAGGAGGCAGACTGGGAAGTGGGAGGGGGGGGGGGGGGTAAGGGCAGGATGAAAAGGAGGGGGAGGGATGGAGAAGGTAAGGGGGTGGGAGGGGGAAAGAGGTACCCCCTGTCCCCCCCATCTTGAATTAACAACACACTAATGACGAAGAAAACACGAATCATGTACACATATTTTGCAATACAATGTTTTGAATTTTTAAAATACTTGAACGTACAGCTTCTACGTACTCTAGTACTGTCCGCGCGGCTCGGAAACTAGATAAACGTGATTTTGACTATTTTATCTTTCAGAATTTTTAATGAAATCGGGTGCCTAACCTTTTATTCATTGAAGCTATCTGACGACAAGATTTTTTTCTGTAAAATCTAATGATACGTGTACATGGACTGGTTTGAACCTGGTGTCAACAATTTTTTTTGTCCTTGTAAGGCGACTGAATAGGTATGTTAGCATTATATAATACGGCTTAGACAAGGAACAAAGAAGAACCTTTTGAAATTCAGATCGACTGTCTGAGAACTCGGTTATTGGGTCAGAGATCTCTATGAAGACAAAGTTACGGAAGCACAAAGGGGCTAAGATCGTATTTAGAATTACGAGCACAACTTTGTATAGAACTCAGTATCTTGTGCTTACAAAAAAGTATCTCGTATGGACGACTAAGTATCGTAAATTCATGTATGTGCTTAAGACTTAGAATCTCATATGGGCGACTCATTATCTTGTACTAACGACTAAGTTTCTCGTGCGGACATCTTAGTATCTTTGTGCTTGTGCTAGTGACTTAGTTTCTCGTGCGGACGAGTTAGTATCTCATGCGGACGACTTAGTATCTATTGCTTGTGCTCTTGACTAAGTTTCTCGTGTGGACGACTTAGTATCTCATGCGGACGACTTAGTATCTGTGTGTGTGTGCCAGTGTATCTCGTGCGAACGACTAAGTATCTCGTGCGGACGACTAAGTATCTCGTGCGAACGACTTAGTATCTTGTGCTAGCGACTCATCTCGTGTAGACGACTAATTTTCTTGTGCTTACGCTTAAATATCTATTGCGGACGACTCTTAAAATATCTTGTGCATACACGTAGTATCTTCTGCGAACGACTTAGTATCTTGTGCGAACGACTTTTAAAATATCTTTTGCGAACGACTTTTAAATATTTTGTGCTTACGACTTGATATCTTGTGCTTGTGCTAGCTACTTAGTAGTGATGAAACAATTGTCGCCGCCAATTGGTTGTCGATCGCTATTTAGAAGCCTTTCGATTGCGATTTCAATATTCTTACAATCTATTGTCGCTGAAAGGAAGGCGTTTCGTTTTAAGGTAGTTACTTTCCTCTTTTTTCCACGTAACATATACCGCTACTTGTTGTTTTACCTGAAAACAGCCAGATAATTGGACACAGAATGATTTGTGTGACAGAAAAAAATAATTCTGCTCTTATAATTCCTGAAAATTTTCCAGCTGGTTTCGCTCGCCGCAGTTTTCACTTGATATATAAAAAAATTTTGCTCGCTTCGCTCGCCATAGTTTTCTATCAAATTATCCCATGCAAACGACACATTTCATGTGAACGTCATCAATAGTATCTTGTGATATCGACTAAGTATCTTAATATGCGGACGACTAATATTGTGGCAGTCTGGCCGAGACAGGCCACTAATCAGATTGTAGAAATAACGTCTGTAGAAGTCCCAACAGTTTATTCAACAACGTCACGTCAGTGAAATCATCATTTCAATAAGAATGGCTTGTTTTCCTCTCTAGTAGTACAGAGCAATGATTAGATGGATATGACACTCTTTACTACGCATAAATACGATGGAAAATACGAAATGAGCCCTGGTACCCAACTGGGCCTCTTGTTGAAAAATGAATTATGTTGGTAAAAATCTTGTATTCTTAAAATAGTAACTGAGTTCTGGGATGGCATCGGGCCTCTTATCAAAAATCGGAAATTAACTGATACTTGTCAGGATTTTACATAGTCTCTAATTTCAGAAGTGCTCTCCCATCAAAATAAATTTACTGTGTAACAACTTTGTCTATTTAAGCCACCGTTCCACTGCAATCCCGCTGTACCTACGACCATTCCCGACCGAAATTTTCACAAGAGCGGGTAAAACTTTCCCGACCTTTTCATTTTTTTCTTGACATCACGCTCTATTCCCGACCGATTCCCGATCAATTTATGACCGATTCACGTTTCATCGCGGACTTACTCACGCTTTACCCGCTCTACTCAGGATCATATTGCCGACCAAGTCCCGTTCAATCCGATCAAACTCCGATCTATTTCCGACTGTCCCCGACGCATTCCCGCTCAAAACATAATTTCTAACTTAAACTGATCTCATTTTTCATCCAATGATCGAATCGACCGAGAAGAAGCCTATATTTCTCGTTTTGACCAAGCCTTACCCAAAAGTGTCGCGATCAAAATTTAAAAAATTCACTACTTAAAAAGTGGCATTGCATAGCCAAGAATCGTCGCCGCGACATTTTGGTAATAAGTATTTTGAACAAATCAATATCAGTGCGAGAAAATGAATGAAATATGCACAGATCCTATTTGAAGCGTCGTTTGGTCGTAACTTGGTCATATAGAGCGTGAATAGGTCGCTAGATGGTCATGAAAAGGTCTTGGTTAGATCAGCAAACATTGAATCTGTAGTGAATAGATCGTGGTAAGAGCGTAGAATAGACGGGTAAAGATCGGGAACAGGGCGTAATTAAAGCGTATCTTATGCGTGAAGAAAGCGGGGTTTAGTTAAATGCCACGCTCAAGCCACGCTCTTTCCCGACCAGGACACGATTAACCTAGGCTGTACCCACGACTATCCCGACCAAGCGCCGACCATTTCACGACCACAAAGAGAGCGGGAAAGTTTCCCGTATTCTTTCAACCGGTTGAAAGAATACGGGAAACTTTTCCCGACCTTTAAAGCGTGCCCGCTCTAATACCGATCAATTTTGGACCAACATACGCTGTACCAGACCAAGATACGACTAAGAGCCGTTCTCTCCCGACCTGGCAATTTTCGAGGTCGGGAATGAACGTAGGTACAGCGGGATTGCAGTGGAACGGGGGCTTAAGATTATTTACACCTTCATATCTATTTGAATTTACTATATGGTCTTATTTGCTCTTTATCGTAACTGATAAACATTATGATCATCAGTTCTCAAATTCATCTTGGTACCCAAGTTAGTGTTTTCAAGATATGTTGACTCTAAGAGCGCAAGAGCAAGAATGTGTCGATCGCGGTTGCTCTCGTCCTTTTATAGATTTTAGGCCAATCGCAGCCAGGAAAATTCCTTTCAGTGCCAGGTATATTCCTGGCAGGGGGGAATTCACTTCTAAACGTATGTAGTCATCAAACTTAATGAAAACAGTCATTTTGATCATCTAATGCATAAAAGATGAAATTGGCTTTACATGTAAAATCTCATGAAAATACATGTGCAAAAGTTGAAACTAGTTCTCAGCGTCTCTAGATGCGGCGTAAGTATCAGACACATAACATACTTGCAACCCGATCGTAGTTTCTCACAAAATAAACGATGCTCACAATCAAAATTGATTGAAGGTAGTGATGAGCAATCGGACAAATTTTACTATCGATTATCGGGAAACTATCGGAAACTAACTATCGATTGATCATTGATTATCGGTGAACTAGTGAAATACCATTGAGGCAGCAACGTTTTTAACATATATACATACACTGCAACGCAATGGTTAAAGTACAACCAACATCTTTACCAATATCATTTTTGTCCACCTCGCATGGTGTCATTTTGATTGATTTTGATTGAATCATTGTAGTAATACTTTTATCTCAATTGTCAGTTTTATTATCGATTATCGAAAATCGAAGGTGTTTCAGCGATCGACTATCGAAAGTCGCCGACTATCGTCACATCACTAACTGAAAGTGCTCAAAACTGTTGCCATGTCAAACAATTACGTCCAAAAATGACACTCAAATGTATGAGGGTAACAAGCCTTACAATACTGTACTCATATTTTGAAAACATTGTTATATCAGCTATGGTCTACCTCTGCACCATACAAGCATGGTTGCTGGTTCATAAACATGACAATTCACATCTGTAAATATAAAACCAACCCCAACCCGACAAGCACCTGTTTATAGGGTAAAACCAGTCTGTTACAATATCTCGTATTTACGACTAAGTATTCCGTGTGGTCGATCAATTATTTCGAGTAGACGACTCAGACTAACAGTCTAACAGTCGTGCAGACATCTTAGCATCTTGCGCAGACATCAAGATGATCTCATACGAATAACATAAAAAATGTTATGCTAAGCGCTCACGACCAGACATCTCGTAAGTTCTGATCATGAGACTCGATATTTTAGTCATTTGCGCTTTAGTAAGTCTTGTAAGGCAGAGTATGGAAGTGGCGAACATGAGTTACTCAGAATCGTGAGTCACGCTAATGAGTTACTATATTACTTTAACTCATTTAATACGTACGATATTTTCCCCTACGTTTCCCCTGATCTGCCTCCGTACATAAATTGGCATTTCAAAATATAAATAATTAATGTTAACGTTTTCAAAGGGAAAAATATAAACACTATCATGTTACAGTAATATGTACAAAAATGTCTGTAGATAACGCTCTTTGTTTAGACTGCTTTTAAATGATTTAAACATATGACATAATGACGTAATGTTGTTCAATGTAAACTTAAGTTTCTGAATAAAAAAAAAATTCTTTGATCTGTTCGTATTCAGATGAGATAATTTGTCAAAAAAAAAAAAAAAAATGAGGCAAGACGGTGTTATTTTGACTGAATGTAGGACGCCAAACTGTTTTCCTGACCCATTTAAGTTTTACGTGATTAATGAATAAAAACTTATAATGTAGATCGTTTTCAATGAGATTTGCATGCTATACTATTGTGTGTGAAAATTTTGCAACAAGCTTCAATATTTGCTCGTCCTACACGGTGACACACACAAAAATAACCGAATAGAACACACACACAAAATAATAAAAACAAACAAAAATTTCCGCACACTTTAAATAACCGAATAGAAACAACTTGTGGGAAATATTGAAGCTATTTTACCCCCTCCCCTCTATTGAAGGTGTTGCCTCAATACTGTCATCCAAGACTAGGTCCTGATCCCTTGTCCTATGTTATATTTGTTACATTTCATGTTTTCGCTATAGGATCAGGTCCTTAATATGTCCTTTATCGTAATGTCACCACTTTTTGTTTCATTTCATGTGTTCGCTAAAGGATCAGGTCCTTAATCGTAATGTCACCACTTTTTGTTTCATTTCATGTGTTCGCTATAGGATCAGGTCCTTAATATGTCCTTAATCGTAATGTCACCATTTTTTGTTTCATTTCATGTGCTCGCTACAGGATCAGGTGCACAGTATGCCCTGATGTCGTATTGTCACGACTTGTTCTTACATTTCAGGTAATCACTATAGTATCAGGTGCATAGTATGTCCTGTAGTCCTATTGTTACGACTTGTTCTTACATTTCAGGTAATCGCTATAGGATCAGGTGCACAGCATGTCCTTAGTCGTAATGTCACCACTTTTTGTTACATTTCATGTGTTTGCTATAGGACCAGGTGCACAGTATATCCTGTAGTCGTATTGTCACGACTTGTTCTTACATTTCAGGTAATCACTATAGTATCAGGTGCATAGTATGCCCTGTTGTCGTATTGTCACGACTTGTTCTTACAATTCAGGTAATCGCTATAGGATCAGGTGCGCAGCATGTCCTTAGTCGTAATGTCACCACTTTTTGTTACATTTCATGTGTTTGCTATAGGACCAGGTGCACAGTATATCCTGTAGTCGTATTGTCACGACTTGTTCTTACATTTCAGGTAATCGCTATAGGATCAGGTGCACAATATATCCTGTTGTCGTTTTGTCACGACTTGTTCTTACAATTCAGGTAATCGCTATAGGATCAGGTGCACAGTATATCCTGTAGTTGTATTGTCACGACTTGTTCTTACAATTCAGGTAATCGCTATAGGATCAGGTGCTCAGTATGTCCTGTAGTCGTATTGTCACGACTTGTTCTTACATTTCAGGTAATCGCTATAGGATCAGGTGACCAGTATGTCCTGTAGTCCTAGTGTCACGACTTTTTTTTTACATTTCAGGTAATCGCTATAGGATCAGGTGCCCAGTATGTCCTTAGTCGGCAGACTCTCAGCAGCTATCTTACCGTTAACTTTGCCGGAGGGATGGGATTGGCGCTGGGTATTTATTTTGGTGGTGGTGTATCAGGTACGTTCGTCTACATGATGGCTGTTATGAGGTCTTGAAGGAGATGTTTTAGCATATTGTTAATAGAATCAAACAAATGCATATTATAGAAAATAATTGCAACCACACATAATTTTCACATTTTCATAATATAGACTACAGCTAATGATTGATAAGAAAAAAAATTAGATGAAATTGATTTAATTTCGATTTATTCCTTACAAAGCAAAAGAGAATTACGAGAAGAAGAACATAATTGCAACTACACAATCATAACTTTCATATTTTTGATAATGCAGACTACATATTATGATTTTTTTTTAATAAGGAAAAAAAATGATTAAATGATTTTGTTTCGGTTCTTTCCTTACGCACAAAGCAGAAGAAAATAACCGAAGAGAAACATCTTATTTCATTATCCTTGTTCGACCATTCTGTATAACCTTTTGTACGAACCCTCGAAATTTCCATTTTTATCAGGTGGCTACGTCAATCCTGCCATTACCCTGGGATTTTGTCTGAGTGGGAGAATCCCATGGAAAAAGTTCCCCGTTTTTGTACCAGCTCAGTTTTTAGGGGCATTCACCGCTGCGGCCATTAACTATGGACTTTACTTGGGTAAGAAATAAAAGACAATTGTCACAACGCAACAATTTTTTTTTTATATTGGAAATTCTTTTCAGTTCAAATTTGAATTTTAAATAGAAAAAAGAAGAAAGAAAATCATCAGATTTTTTTATAGAAATCATGGCATTCTTTGAAAAAACAGATAAACAGCGTTCAGGGGGATGAGAAAAAACTGATTTCCTCAATATAGATCTTAATATTTTTGTAATTAAGATTTCAGTTCAAATCGATTTTGAAGAATTTCTTCATCAAATATTAATTTGATTTTGGGCATTGCCAGAAAGACTTATTTACCTGCTAAAAAGTTATAATAAAAAGGATGGGAGAAATATTATTTTATATAACGTATTTTTACCTTGCTGAAACAGACGCCATAAATCACTATGACAACGGTACCAGGTCGACAACGGGTCCCAACTCCACAGCCGGGATATTTGTCACTTTTCCACAGGAATTTGTTTCTACGACAACAGCTTATTTTGACGAGGTAACTTTTCAAGCAGTTTAACTTTGAAAATACTATGAGACAATCTATCAACAACAAAAATAACGTCAACAATATCCATTTATCAACATAGCGAGGATCACAGTAACAACGTACAAGAAAAGAGAGGAAGAACAAAAAAAACCCCACAAGACAACTACAGATATACATGTAGGAGAAAAAAACTTCAAGACTACAAGAAGACTTGACCACAAGACAACTAACAACAACAACAACAACAACAACAACAACAACAACAACAACAACAACAACAACAACAACAACAACAACAACAACAACAACAACAACAACAACAACAACAACAACAACAAGATAACAGCAACTTTAAAACAAGAAGAAGAAGGCAGTAACATCTATAAAACAACAACTACAAGACATCAACAACTAAGAAACAATAACTAGAACACAATAGCAACTATAAAACAACAACAACAAGAAAGAAACAACTATAAAAGAACTACAAGCCGGCAACAACTAAGAAACAACAACACAATAGCAACTATAAAACAACAACAACAAGAAAAAAAACAACTATAAAACAACAACAAGAAGAAGAACAAAGAAACAACTATAAAACAACAACTACAATACAGCAACAACTAAGAAAAAACAACTGCAACACAACAGCAACTATAACACAACAACTATAATACAGGTACAACTAAAAGCAAGTTACAAGACAACAACTATTAAACAACAGCAACAAATATAAGACAGCAACAAATAAAAAGGAACA
Source organism: Pinctada fucata (assembly GCA_028142955.1). Taxonomy (NCBI): domain Eukaryota; kingdom Metazoa; phylum Mollusca; class Bivalvia; order Pterioida; family Pteriidae; genus Pinctada; species Pinctada fucata. The sequence goes on along the minus strand of AP027115.1, from coordinate 20,507,976 downwards.
ACAGAACTATAAGGTAACAATTACGAGCAACAACAAGTCAACAACTGCAAGATAACAAGACAACAGTAACAGCAGAATAGTATCAATTTTAGGGCAACAACAATACTTATTACATACTAGTCTATACCAAAATACGACACATAAAATGAATAATGCAAATAAAAAAAATTCGCAATCAAACTCACTCTCATTTATTACAGGTTTTCTGTACGTTCATCTTGGTCGGAGCTAGCCTAGCAATAACGGATCCGAGAAATATGTTACCTAACAACGGATTCCTTCCGGTTGCCCTCGGATCTGTTGTATTTGCAATCGGAACCTCTTTTGGTTTTAACTCTGGCTATGCAATAAACCCCGCCAGAGACCTGTCCCCAAGAATTTTCATAGCTCTGGCGGGATGGGGAACAGAACCATTCACGTAAGTAGTTGAATGTAAAATACCATACTGTTGGCTAAAGAGAGATAATTCAAAGAAATTTTATTTCATGCTCAGGTAAATCAAAGAAAGGAATAATATCCCAGTATCATACAAGCATCTTTTTGGTGGTTAATTGATTTAATAATCGATCCAAGCCAATAAAGGGTTACAAATTTTGAAAGCACCATTCGAAATCGACAAATGATATGAAAACTTGAAAAAGAACAGTTATTTCAAATAATGCCGCAACTATTGTTTTCTTGTAATTCTTCACATAGGACATGCATATGTTAATGATGGAGTTAATTTTTTTCTGTATTATTTTTTTTTCAGGTTTCGTAATTATTATTTTTGGGTTCCGGTGATAGGGCCCATGACGGGAGGATTTGTAGCCTCTCTTTTATATTCACTTTTAATTGAAATCCATTGGCCTCAAGAGGAAACGGAGAAAGAAGAGGATGTCATCGAGAAACCGAACATAAACGAAATATCGAACGGACAGGCGAATAAAACTTTCATGAAAGGTATTTGTTTAAAATCTAGCTTACATAGCAACTCCTCTGTTCTGCAAAATGTAATTCCCCTCGACGCATGATCCAATCAAATTATCAACTCGCCTCGTCGCATGAACCAATCAATGAACCGCGAAGCGGCGAGGTGATAATTTTATTGGCTGATGCGACTCGGGGAATTACTGGACAATAAACAACTACTAGCTAGTTGTTATTTTTTAAATATATGATGTTTGGTTTTGATGGACCTTTGATACGTAAAAAAAAATCTTTTAGTTCTAGAATCATCGTTGCTATTATTATTATATTTCCATTTATTATCAATGTTTATAATTATTTTTAAGCAATAAATTCACATGTTTTTATTTTAGATGAGATAACAGATATGACGCAGCTATAACACAAGCTTTCAATTCGGCCGGATATCATCGAAATGTTTCCAGATCAACATTTTCATTACTTCCGCTTCCGTTTGCAAGTAGCAGCAACACGTGGATCTCAGCCTGTATGATAGCGCGAAATCGGAAAGTCTCCAATTGCTTAAATGAGATATCTTATTAAAGCAGGTTCTTTATATCCATATACGAATTGGGTTTTATATGAACTCAGCTGTAGATCTGACATCAAGCGATCGATCGTCAAGAAAAAAAAAACATTGCAAAGATGATTTGTCTGTGCATTAATTGTTATTGTACTCTGATAATATACATTGCCTGATTGGCACTATTTGTGGATAAGAATTTAAAAAAAGAACAAGAATTTTCATATTAATCCCATGAATTAGAATTGGAGAGTACAAATAAATGTTTCTATTGATAATTCGAATTTTTATTCACAAAACAGTGCTAGCTAGGAAGTATATATACATTAATTATTACTTCATCCCGAATAGTGCTGTGAAGAATCGTGATTGTTTTTTGTTTTATTGAATTTCCTTTCTGAATATCAGTGTATAATCATGGTGCTACATAATATTGACCATTATTTTCGTTCTTTCAATTATGATTTGAGTGTATATTTTTAACCATATTTCAACATAATAGATATACAAAAATGTATGTATCTAGTATAAATACAAACTTTAGTATGCTGATCTATCTAAAGAAACTATAGTAATGTACCACTAAATTAATTTGTTAATTATCATTATGCATGTGATGGTGTAAGGCCATACCTGTTTTTTTTTTCTTTGTTAAGGATCAGGTCAAGCAATGGAAGCCTATCTACCTATCTGTTAGAAACAAACAACAGTGAGGTGTTCTAAAATATCTAAAGAAAATATAAGAAATATTCAAGAGAGTAAGATTTAATGGGTTGCTCAAAATGACCCTTTTGTGTCATTTTTAATTAGTTTTCGGCTTAGCTAACGTTTGCCCACGGTAAATTGTTAAGATTACCTTCTGTCTTAAGGCCAATAGTGATTGAAAAATATCGAAATGAACTAATTGTTTTGTTGCAAACAGTACCCTGAAAAACTACACGTCCGCTGACGCTTAACAAAGAAAAAACTTGGTGTGGCCTTATATGAAGCAAGAAGGTATAGAAAGGGAAATGGGATGGGGAGAGAAGATAAAATTGGAGAAGGAGGGGTAGGGAGTACAGGGTCATAGAGAGAAAACGGGAGGGATAGGGAGATAGGGTTTGAGGGAAGAAGCAAGTCAAGAAAATCGAAAGGGAGCAAGCGCAAGGTGGAGAGACAGCGAGGAGGGGGGGGGGGGAATGAGAAGGGTTATTATTAGTGTTTATTATATATCATTTGAGATGTTCATATTTGTTGACTCATTATGTATGTTGTATCATTGTTTATTTTTTTATAAGTATATACATATACTTGCTTCAAGTAATATTTTATCGTGATACAAATTTTATTAAAAAAGTTATAAAAGAATTCAAGTTCTTAATTATTTTTTCACTTAATTATAAATTATGTAGAGATGATGGAGTGAATGTTCTGAGTGAACCATACAGCCGTTTTTTCATACCGCAACGAAGTTGGGGGTATACTGGAATCAGTGTGTCCGTCTGTCTGTCCGTCGGTCCATCCTTTTTAACGTTTGGCAAGGGGCTTTTTATTGAATTCCCATCTACATCCTTGTTCAAGGATTCTCAAAGCATTTACACCAATCATAAAGATGACACTCTATGCAGGGTTTTGTACAAACCCTATCAGAGAAGAAACGTATCGGACCTTGTGTCTTTCCTGCAAGATGATCGGACTCCTTGGATACTGACGTCTTCCTGTTGTGACGTCAACTTACAACTGTGCGTCTTTTTATGTACCACTTAATCCGGATAACTACGTCATTTGCCGAAGCAAAATACCACACTCTGACAATCAACACACGGGCTCGCTGCTCATATGTTCTCGATTGAACTCATGCTATTGTTTTGAACTTTGTAAAGCACAAGTTCAAGAGAAAAATAACCAAACGCATTGTAGACCTTTCGTAGATTTTATTTTCTGTAAATATACATATTTTGTTCGGTGTTTTGAAGAATGTATAAATGCAACTAACGTAAGGATGATGAAGGTCACATGATCTTAAATGAAAATGACTTCAAAGACTTTCTATTTACATTATCTACAAATAACAAGATGCAAACATTATAAGAGGTCTGTAAGTCTCATATACGTGTACTTTCATTTTGAAATACTGAATCGGTTTCCCTTTTATGAGGCATAATTCTGTTTCCGGTTCGACATAAGCTATGACAAGAAAAATACTAGTCTTTGTGGATTAATTTCTCTCTTAATCTTGAGACTTTCTCATGCAATTAAGCAAGTATATGTGATACTATTACGTGTAAATAAAATATCCATAGTTATTCTTAAAATGAAAATGCTCTTTATAGATTTTTAATTCACTTCAAGATTTTGGGCACCATTTTCAGCAGACGAGACTTACAAACCCCTTAAAAAGAAATTTTATAAAATGATTCTTAGCTACCATTAATATTTCCTTCAATACTGATCTCATCCTAGTTTGAATGTCATGAAATATCAACAAGTTCGATCGATAGTGAAAGTAGAAATACATGAAATACTGAAAGTGAAAGTAACATAATAGGACCGCAGTATACACTTTGGCGTAAGTATGAATATTATAATGCATAAGATGAAGAAGATAATGCCTTGAGATATCCTTTTACTTCAATTATTCATAAATCAACAATCTTATTGGTCCTTTAAGATTGAGGAATTCAAAAATTGTTCTTGTAAACTTTCAAAAGATGGATAATTTCTTATCTTTTGAAAGGCTTGCCCCAGTTTCCGTTTCATAAAACGACAGGTTACATTTTTATGGACTGAAATTGGCAGGGAAACCTCCTGCGCTATTTTGGAAAGGATTAGATCCCATTGAACCAGGCATGGCTCCCAAACCTCCCGGGCTCATGCCCATATTCCCCGGGCTTGGGCCACCGATACCTCCTGACGTCATTGTCAAGCCTCCGCCCATTCCGGGACCCCTGTTTCTATTTTTGTATCCCCGGACAACGACAATGTAAGAGAAGTTATGTTCTTTCACAGCGATGTCGGCCGATCTTGCCAGAGGGTCGGGGATTTCCTTGAGCTGCCATCTGCCGGAGTATACCCATTCGAACTTCCTGTACAAGATACGGTAGCCGTCCACTGGTTGGCTGGGAGGGTCCCACGTGACATGTAGTTTGGTTGTGTTGTCCATTCCCTTTCTGCGGTCGACCTTGACATTGGGTGGTACGATGGTGTCTGAAAACACGAGAAGGTATAATATTGGCTGACTACTAGTATGTATTAACTTGTTGCAAAATAATTGTCCAAAATTATCAACTTCATTTAAAGAAAGTGAAATGTCCTTAATTGCCCATGATACCCAAAACATGTATACTAATTATGAAGGAATCAATTTACATAATTCTCATGATTCATAAAAAAAAATCTGAAACGATCAAGATTCAACACTGTTCTATATCAACTTGCTTTGAAAAAAGAATATTTTTCTCTCTTTTAACACAAACCATTCATAAATAAAAAAAGAATCTGAAAAGATTGATTCATTACGGTTCAATATGAACTTGCTATGATAAAAAAGAAACATTTTAAGAATCTTTTTCTCTCTTTCAACACAAACCCAACAGAGCATTATGAATTTCTGAACCGGAAGCATTAGGATTGAAGTAGAGTTACCTCTCTTTGGTGTTGAGAATTCTTTGATCGCGGCTGGTCCGAATCCCAAGTCGTTGGCGGCAAAAAGTTTGAACTCGTGAGTGGTGTCATCGTCTGCAAATATAAGAATTATGGGTAAAATTGTAAAGAGACCGGATGTAAATCTTATAATTGTAAAGAGACCGGATGTAAATCTTACGAAAGAAACAATGGAAGTCTGTAGAGACTTATTAAATCATTTTTCACTGTATTTCATCCTTTTAATGGTGATTTCCAATTAGATTAACATTTGGAGTTGACAGCGCACTCTAAAGAGCAAAGTAACTCACCGAGGAAGTCGGAATCCCACTGTAGTAGGATGGGAAGAATGGTTTCCTTCCTGACAGCGCCATTTCTAACTCCCCAGTGAAGAGTGTAGTTGTTTAGTCGCCCGTATGTATTACGTGGTGGCAGCCATGTTAGTCTGACCTGGGGAGGTTCGTAACGAATAAAGTTGATCATGAGCTGTCTCGGGTCGGATGGAACTGAAAGTGAAAGTAGGAAGAGTATAACATCGTTATGGGTTTTACAAATGCAATACTTTTGATAATGTTCCATACGTAATTTGAGAACGATAAAGAAATTTTAATTTCTTTACTAAAATATTTGCGGTGATACTTATGCGTTTATCAATAACACCCCCCAGATATGTAACATTAAAACAAAAAATGCCAAGATCAAAATAGTCGCAAAAATAATTACCGTCCGATTTTGTTGTCTGCATGACCACAGCACTTCCGGCGCCGACGGATTTTCCGGTACGAGCGAATGCCCGGAAGTAGTAAGTCGTGGCGGGGTACAGATCGGTGATGATGGCCTCGTTGATGGATGAATCCGGGGTCTTGAACTCGTAGAAGTCGATGTATCGGCTGTCGGTGTAGTTGATGTTATATCCACGGATGATTCCGGGACCAGGAGTTGGCGGATCCCAGGCGAGGTGGACGGCGGTCTTGTTGCTCTTGACGACTCTGAGATTCAGTGGTGGACCAGGAACTGAGGAAAGGAAAGATAATTTTTGACAAATTCACAAATGTTGTAGGTTTAGTAAACAAGAGTCTTATGATTTCACAAAAAAATTGGTTAGAATGATGAAGTAAAAGATATACTTGAGAATCTATACGCAAGGCTTAATTGGTGTAGATTGTAAATGGTGAACATTTCAACAATATGGAAATCTTGTGCTCTAAATTAGAATAAAAAAGAGGAATACTTTAGGAAAGTTTGATGATGAACATCAAATGAAGAAATTTCAGAGAGGTTGAACCGGAAATCGTTAGTTCAAACTTACTGTAAGAGTCCGTCATCACTTCCAGGGGCATGCTCTTTGGACTTTCACCATTATCAGAAAACGCAGACACCATGATGTTGTATCGAGTTCCCTCCACGAGGTCGTATAATACGTAATTATTGACGGGTGGATCCACGGCTAGGACCATGGGCGTGCCGCTCTCGTCGGTGACGTAGATGGTGTAGTTGGTGAGAACGCCCATAATGGCGGGAGCGTCCCATCGTAGGGCGATGGCGTTGGGCTTAGTGCCCTCTACACGCACGTTGATGGGTGCAGTTGGAACTGTAAAAGAGAAGGGAAAATAATTTTATTATTACATTATATTATGGAACAGGTGCGGATCTAGAAAATTTCGGGTTTCCGGGGGGGGGTAAATCAAGGAATGGAATATTGACCGTATAAAAGGTCAGAGTACGTAATTCATCATTATTGACTTGATAAATCATTGTAAATACTGAATAGAAGCGACACATAAGTTCGCCTTTGGGAAGATTACAAATCCAGAAAAAAGGAAGCAAATATCAATGTTAACTTCACATAATTTACCGAATTTTAAAATTTACATCTGAATAACCTTCTTTATCAGACAGTCACATAAATCAACCATGCGATTTTGAAATATTTTTTAACGGAAAACATAAAGGTACAAGGAAGGAGAGGGGCATATGTACATGTATATGAATTTCGAGCTACTTTTTTCACGTCATATTTTAACATTTCTCCCTATTTACTCACCAACATCAGGTGTTTTCATGGATTTAGGATTACTGTTGGATTCAGCAGCCGTACATAACACCGCTCCCACCCAGATTTTGTAGAATGATCTTGGATACAGGTCTGTGATGGACGCACTGGTCTGACTGGCATCACAAATACTGAAAAAAGCATAAAGAGTTATCTTCCCATGTTATTTTTCAATATAGTTGTCTTTCCTTTATATTTTCATTTAGTTACCAAAAAATTAGAATTTTTAAAGAATTATCTCCTCATGAATACATTTCAAAAGAGTTATCTTTCCTTACCCCATTCAAGATATATAAAATCTTAGTCAAGTGTATTCATGAGGAGATAACTCTCTTTCAATGTCGTGTAAGCTGTACGTCTCGGAAGAACTATGTTACCATCCGGGCAAGTGGGAGGTTTGTGCGCACGTAATCGAGTAAGTTAATAACATTCCCCTGGCCGTCCAAATTCAGCACCGGATGCACATTAATTTGTCATTTTCAGTTCGCATATTGCAATTCGTCTTTCCTGTTCTATTGTGTGCTTTGTTTGTTTGTTGGTGTCTTGTGTGTCGTTTTAGCCCTTTGTTTGTGAAAATTATATAGTCCGATATTCGTTGCAATTTGTGGGTGAGTTCCTGTGGGTGTGTTCCGTGTGTGGGTGTGTTCTGTTTGTGGGTATGTTCCGTTAGTGGTATGTTCTGTTTGTGGGTGTGTTTCGTGTGTGGGTATGTTCCGTGTGTGGGTATGTTCCGTTTGAGGGTGTGTTCCTATGGGTGTGTTTCGTTTGTGGGCATGTTCCGTTTATGAGTGTGGTCCGTTTGTGGATGTATACCGTTTGTAGGTGTGGCCCGTTTGTGGATGTATACCGTTTGTGGGTGTGGCCCGTTTGTGGATGTATAACGTTTGTGGATGTGTTCCGTTTGTGGATGTTTTTCTTTTCTGGGTGTGTTCCTGTGTGTGTTTTCCGTTTGAGGGTGTGTTCCTGTGGGTGTTTTCCGTTTGAGGGTATGTTCCTGTGGGTGTGTTCCGCCGTGGTCAGTGCAGGGTATACTTCAGACATATAAATACACAGACATACATACAGACATACCAACATATGCTAAAAATACTAACCTAAATACAACTTCTCCTGCTGTCTGTTTGCCGAATTCATCAATTGGTACAAAGTAAACTTTGTATTGAAGGTTCTCATCCACAACTGGACTTCCCCCCATAGTGGGTCTGTCCCATTTCACGACAATGGATGAGGAATTACCAACGGTTACGGACTCTACCACTACATTGTTTGGTGGGGGTGGTGCTGGAAAGAAAGAAAAATCCTTTATAAATGGACATATTTTCATGTGTTGAAAAAATGAAATGATACACACAAGTAGATTTCTTCTCGTTCCAGAGAATGTGTTGGTTTTCTGATTATCTGCTTCGAAAATATTCTATTATTCTTTATCATTATGCTCTGTCTGGACTGAATGTAAATACTCATGTTTCATGCTTTTAATATTATGTTTATCCCTTCGAAGAAAGATGTAAATTGCAGGTAGAAATAAAATTGCGTTTGTGAAACACGTATGCCCCTGTCGTCATCATTGTCAGTATCAACGCCATTTTCTGATAAGTAGATCAAACTCGATAGGCAAGAGTTCATGTTTAAGTTTTCAAAAGTAGGTCAATGGTCAAGGTTACGAGGTGAAAAAATGTAATCTACGAAAAGGACTTGTTGCCAATATAAAAACTCTATCGCCTACAATTAGAAAGTCATGCTCATGCGATGAAAAAGTTTTTAATTGCCACGGACAAACAGACGGACAAGCTAAAAACTATATGCCCCCGAATCTTTTGTTCCGGGGAAATAAAAAGTATCGAGTTGTTACATGGAAATTTTAAAAGGAATAGTATCGAATGTATATACATGTACTTATTTTACTTACATGTATACAACCTAGTTTGCAAATAGAAACGAAAAGTTTAACCTTTTACAGATTTCTTAGAAAAGGTTAATGCTGTCCGTTCTATTATTGTATGTATCGAAAATCATAACTGTATCATCAGCATACACAGGTAATTAATCTTGTTATTGAACTCATGTGTATCTACACGTTTTAGTACCAGGACAAAGTGTGACACTTACAACGGGCACGTACATAAGAGTGACATAATAAATTATTCCATATTTCCGTTTGTCATGTTATGTAATAACATATAAGCCTTTTAATTAACCTTATTTGTACTTTCAGAATGATATGTACATCCTATGTTAACTGCCTACAGGGAAATGACAATATCATTTGACAAGTCAAGGCATAATGTGCACATTACGTTCGCTTATTGATGCACTGACCTAAAAAAGAATGGGTCAAATTTGTGCTTTAACCTCCGTTACGTTAGCATATTAATTTGTTTGACCTCTGTAACTTACATTTATTGATGTCAGATTTGAGTTTTATATGATGTTCAGCCTCTAGTCAGTTCTACTCCGTGTCAAGTAACGTATCTTACGCATAACGGAAGAAAAAGCTTCGCTGAACGGTACATTAGTTTGTTTTTATGCTCCTGGTCACGTAGGTCAAATTGATAATGAAAATTGTTAAATTCAGGTATTACACTTCAGTTATATGACGGAAATATTGGACACATATAGCTTACACTTATATTATATAATTTATTCATGACAAATGCACTCAGATATTTCAATCCGTCAGAAGGGAGGGGGGGTTGTTTCAGTCTTTAATTTAAAAAAAAAAAAGAATTAAACTTAAAATTGGAAAAATATTTTTTTTTGCAAGTTCCAATAACCCAACCTTTGTAAATACACCTTTTAGGTCCGTATTTCTTCAATATTCCAGGTATGGAGGAAAATAGAGTACGGTAAGGTATTTATCAACACCCCTACTCCTGAAAGAAATTTGCCTTTTGCGATTTCTTTTTCATATTTATCATTTTTACGAAAAAAAAAGTAATTTTTCTCGATATTGTTTAGTCATTAGGCGTCTCCTCAATCTAAATTAATTCATAAGATAAAAAGAAGATAAATCTCATTTATTTCACTGACTGTCATATCAAATAGGGCGAATATCAACAAAAATACACTTTTAGTTTAACCCACATGTTTTTTAAATTCCAGTGTTTTTTTTGCATATTTTGTAAGATCTTTTCATTATCTATTCAAGACTTAGAGTGTCTTGACAATTTTTTTTACGAAAAAAACTTTTAACTGAGTGTTAACTCATAGATATTTGAAAATTAATAAATGTGGATGCTTCAGCATACATGGTAGCTATGCAACTGAAAAAGTTGTTTTCTGGTATAATTTGACACTATAAAATGATGAAAATTATACCATTATGAAGAAGAAAAATTTTGTAACGAATATTTCTTATGGTGTCGGAGCTCAAAACCTACCAGCACGAGGAAAATAGATTAAAACGAAGAAATTGCCTACTTTATAGAAAAAGGTGGGATTACGCCTCGACCTGATCACAATGAAATTTAATTGAATATGACTGTGGTTACATACACTACAAGAATACATTTATAGACACGCATGCGCACGTGAACGGTGGAGAATAAGAACCTTAAAACATTCGAGAAATAAGGACACTGAAACGAATCCCATGAAAAGAAGAGTTCTTCCATGATACTCTGCCTAGCCATTTGAATGTTATACCGGTCTCTTAGTAAAGTTTTTAAGGCCAAAGATTTTGATTTCGTATCCCTATAATATCTTAAATAATCATTTTCATTTTAGGTCAAAATGTCAATAGAAATCAATATTCAAAAACTTATTGAACATCTTCAGATTTTCCAGAAAATTTCAAAATCCGATTAATTATAATGTAGAATGAGAGACGAAAATAACTACTAAAAGCCGCGTTTACAAGAGATGTAGTGATACAGATTGCATGCACACAACCTCTCCTCCAAGTGGGTACGTAAATCAGAGGTTTGAAGAAGATCCCGCTATACTTGTGTGTAGAATAGGTAACTCTTATATAAAGATGATTAAAGTCAACAGAAGTCGTCTGAAATGCTTCCCACGCGAGAGAAAAATGATTAATGAACAACTTGTACCATTTTTGGTATACTCTATTGTAACCGCCTTAAGATATATATACATTATGTGTATGTGAAGTTTTGCATTTTCCCCGTTTTATTTTTGCAAAATGATGGTCAAGACGCCCATCTTATTGCAAATTACATATTTGTTACTGCTTTCTCGTCTTAATTTCGTAACATTTGGTGTTGTATGCACAATTCGATTGTTTCAGTACGTTGGCTCAGGTGCAAGTACGCAGGTGCTTCCACGTCGTTTTTCAAAAAAAAAACCAAAAAAAAAACAAACAAACAAACAAACAACAAACAAACAAACATGGACAAAAGAGTGTACAAATGGTAATTTCTAACGTAGAAAACTGCCTTCGAAATGTATAAAAATATAGTGGCTTCCTAGTGGTTTTACCCCCTAAATCTCACAGGGTTTCGCCATACCCACATATCTGATGCCATTGGTCATATCCACGTATCTGATAACATTGATCATACCCACTGATCCATTAGTGGTTTTACGATTTTGTCACAATCTTTAATTTATTCGATTTCTCCGATGGTGATACATACATAATACGAATACAACAATGTATTAGGCAACAAAAATGAATCTACATGTATATGATTCAAACCAATAATGGTCGATTATGTCCCATTTACCAAATGACGTCAAAGGCTTACAGATCAGAATTTAAGATTGACGTTTCCTGGTCAAATAATCTCCGTTATTTTTCATAGAGCTTTTGTAACTCATCAATGGCGGTCACGACACGTACGTTACTCTGTAGGTAATTTACGTCCGTCAACTATTAGCGGTTTTTTCCACATCAAACCTGTTTGTTTTACGCTCATGTTCAGACGATTAGAAGTACACACGAATGCTTCATAAAACATTGTCAAGTTATGGATATTACAGGGAAGGTCACGTATTTTTTTTTTTTTTTTTTTGCACTCTGGACATACAAGCACGGGGTCAAATAAACAATTTACAGAAAAAAACACGTTCCAGTTCTTGAGTTGATCTCTTTCAAGTTAAAAATAGCGTTCTATAATCGTAACGTCATGATAGTTCATAAACGTCGAAATAGGCGAAATATCAAGCTCTTAGAATCAATTACCATCAGGAATTTGAATATTTAAATTTGGATGAATATTCTTAAAAGAAATTCATTTCATGGATGAATATTAATTAGATTAAAGGTACAATTCTGTACAAAGCACATGGCATTGGTTTGACCCATTCGTGACTGTTAGTAATGAATTTAAACAAAAACGTGCACGGCTTATTACGCTGTTTCTATAAAGTAACGTAAATTACGTAAGCGTTCTTAAAATACTTTTCAGCTGTGTAGAATGGAACAAAAAGAATTTACATACAGACTGGGTGACAAAACTAATGAGAATTACTATTATAAGTCGCAATTTTGGATGCATAAGTTAATAAATTCTAAAATCCTAGTTATCGAATCAAATTGACATAACGTATATTTTCTGTAGATGTGTATGATTGATTATGCATGTCAGTTTTGTACATTGTTTACGTGCTGTTTTTTATTACCTGTCAGTATAAACATGTTAATTATCAAATATTTCCTCGCTGTATTTGTTATACAAGAAACAAAGATGTGCTTTTTCTTTTGTAATGGACAATTCTTTCTTGTTGTTTACGTTTAAGGTCATCTACGTGTCATTAAGAATAGGCCCCCTCTTTAGTTTAGAAATTTATTTCTTGAAATTACACAAAAACTCTTTTTTGCGTAAAATTTACTCAGCCCTAATTTGGTTATCCAAACAGTTTCTATAGTAAATGTTTAATATACAACTTCATGTGTACGAAATTGCGTCTTAATTATTCTGTCTTGTTATGAATTTGTTTTTGTTTTGGGGCATGAAGCTCCCCCCCCCATTTTTATTTATGCAAAGTTTGAGTTTCCCTATTGCAATAATGATATTACTTTCCTTTTTAAAATGATATCTAAAACGAAGAAAATGCCTACAGTTTGACCTGGCACAATATTCTGTGCTTGATAATGACGTCATAGAAATTTCGTGACCAGAATAATATAGTGTTGCAACAGAAGAAATTGCATGTTTTCATTAAAAAGAATGAATAAAATTTGAATAGAGAATGAAACTTTAAAAAAGGAACTAAGTAGGGGGGGGGGGGGGGGCTTAGTAGTCCAAAATATTTATGCTGAAATGGGGGGGGGGGGGTGGAACAGAAAATTCAACTTAGGCATTCAACATTCCCCTTTTGAAAAGAAAGTATTAATTAGCCTTTAGTTAAATCTAAAAAACAGTGGGGGGGGGGGGTGTTCGGGTGGTAGGGATGGTTAACATGCCCAATTCAAACTGAAGGCATATGATATTAAAAATATATATTTCTATCTAATTGGTTGTTAGCATGTAAAACCTGAAGAATTAGAACATGTGCGTAGTCTCTTTTTCACTTGTCAGAATACCTCATATTAACCATAATTCTTTTGAAATAATTACTACGTTTTTGGGGTCGGAAAAGTCACACGATGGCGGCCATCTTTCTTGTTTTATGTCTATATCTTTTAAATGTTTTTGAAAAATCTGCTGAAAACTACACATTCATAAGCATGTCATATTCTTTAAAATCTAATTTACATTCATTCTGCACCTTCTTTGACAGAATGACGCACACAAAAAATGTAGATCGTCTCTTTTCTTGACAAGTTCATATGTAATTAACAATTAGTACGATATATCGATTAAAAAAGCAGCAGGAGAAAAGTGGGAAGGGGGGAGGCTGAGTTGGGTTTCTTTAAAAAAACAAACGATGTTAGGTTTAATTTGGTTAATTGTGAGGGTTTATTTCACCATTTCGTTTACACATAGGGTCGTTTTGAACCATCATTAAAAGCAAAAAGGACAAAGGAAAGGGATGCAAACTCATGAACATGAAAAAATATTTTTAAAATGATCAATATTAATTTCTTCGAGATTACTCTCGTGACCTTCGTGCTGGTAGGTGTGGGTCCTTAAACCATGCAATCTGATTAAAATGCAGCTCTTTTCACAGTATACATGAAGGAAATTCCTAAAAGAGCTGAACTGCAATTTGTTTTTATATTATGAAAAAGAAACTATTGAAAAAAAAACAAAAAAAACGTGTCAGCTGGTGTTTTCTTTGCGATTTCACTTTTCTAAATATGGTATTTTGAGTTTTTCTTCCATTATGAAATGGAATAACAATTTATTGGACTCCATAGGATCAAATAATAAATCAATTAAAGGCAAATTATTTGTCATCTTTTTCAGTTTTGAAGGGATGCAGCAGGGAAGAATTTTCAATTATGCTTCTTCACCTAGTTACAAAAAATTATACTACAAAACGGTGAATTTGAAGGAAAATTATCAAAATTTATCCATACTATATTTGCAACCGACAGGAAATAATGAAAAACGAAGGGTGAAAATGTACAATATTCATGCCTTGTTCCTCTGTTTATAATCTTTTATTTTCTTCCAAATACTTACGTTGCGGGTCTCCTGGACAAGTGGTCATTTTCTTGACCAGTTCGCTGGTAGCAAACTCCATTTTCGCCAATCTTGATTCGACGTCATTGATGAATGACGTATAAGCCATATTCATTGCTCCACCGGAAGTGGTATTCTGCGCAAAAGGCTGATATTTCATCCGTTCTTGATACACAATGTCTTGTAATGATCTTACATACATCTGAATATTGTCCAGATGCCTCTCAACATTTGAAAATTTGTCCGCTGGCCACCCACGGCCCTGTCCATTTGAAAATGTAAATAAAAAACATAAAACTAAAATATATATTAACTCCCTCATTTTTCCTCTTTTCTTCAAAAGTTTTGGATTCTAGTCATAAATCTTATTTTTTTCCTAGAAAAATAAAAAATAGCGAAAATGAAATGGCACAGTTCACATCCAAATGAAGTTGATTAGTAGTTGTTGTAAAGTCCGAAATGTGAATTGTTCTACGTCCGAAATGTTATGCCGCGATATACCTAATGTGACGTCCGACTTCTACCAACGAATAAATGGCGGCATTGAGCAAGTGAGTGACATATGTTAATAGAATAATTTTTTCATACGTTCATGTCCCCTGTGGCAAAGTGCGCCATAAAAAAAATAAGATGGTACGATGACAGGCCGTGTTTTTGACAGTAGCGAAAGGAGAACCATCCTATCTTTTCACGTGCCTTTTTGGTCTTCATACCAAATTTGATTGAAGTCGTTTTATCGCTGTCACGACCACGACCTTGGGGTCACGGTACAAATTTATGAAAAAAAATGATGTACGTACGTTGTACATCTGAATGATTTGTAGATACACGTTCCTCTTCATCTATTTACGGACATTATCACATATTTGACGTACATATACCATTTTTATTATAATTTCTTATTATGTAAGTCGGTGATCCAGAAGTGTGGTGTGTAAGGGGTTGAGCCTGGGTGTGGTCGAAACACCCTAGACTGATTTTAGAATCTAAAGGGAGCTATAAAGGGTTAAAAATTGTTTTGAAATTTCTTTTAGATATATTTTGGTCAAATCACAGTGGAAGGCAATGACCCCTTGTCGCCATTCCCTTTCTGATTTCGCACTTGCACTTAAGTTTCGAAATAAAAACCTTAGTTCTAAATCTCTTTTATGAAGTAATAAAATCACTTAATTGTATATTGTATATGTAAATTAAAAATGATTCGTGAGATTTTTGAATATATTTAAACTTTAATAGAAGTTAGATGGCAACATTTGAGATAAGCCATCACAGGCTCTCAAATGGCTTGTCTTATTTGTGAAGAATCTGTGAAGAAACCGTCTTCATGGTCGTCATGGATTCAGCATCATACAAAAGCTGAACAGAAAAATATGTGGCACGAACGCGGCTCGAACCCAGACTTTCAGCATGCTACCTAGCATGCTAGCCGGGCGCGCTAACCACTATTGCCATCTTTTTAGGAAGCCGGTTAGAAGACAATTTGAAGTTTCTACATGAATAAGAAGGGGCTTCGCTGACGCGACATAACAAAATCGGGAGCATGTAGAGATCTGGTTTTAGTCAGATTGAGAAAAAACCTCGCGGCGCCACGTGCTTGACCCGACTTACAACATGGCGCTTGAATTCGAAGAGACGAATCAGAGGTAGGTGGAATTCCGGTCGTAAATTAATAGTTAAAGCTTAACAAGGTAAAATATGATTGCCGATCGTTTAGTTTTGCCTTATTAGAATCAGACATTGTTAGTAATCCCCCGGAAAACCTGGTTTCATCAAGTACAGCCATCTGCGAACAACAAACCCACATTAATCAAGAAGCCAAGTGTTGTTGGCCATTTCCGTTAGAGTTTAATCTGATCGAAGTATAAAGACTACCAGAAACGTAATCTGATAGAAGATGCTTCTGGGGTTTTATACGAATTGGGTTTTATTAATGATATTTAAAAAGTTTCAACAAAATCAAAAAAAGGGAATCATTTAAAAATGGAAACAAGCATGTGCTTTCGGATGTCATAACCGATTTGAATCTTCATAGAAAAAAAAAATCATTTTCGTCAAAAATATTTCTTCAGAACATATAAGCTTGAATATCCCTCTGTGTAGACGTTATGAAACGCATCAACCAAAATGCATCTTTAAGTTAATTTATACATACAAGAAGACAATGTGCGCGTCTTAAAAACTTAAATACGTGAGGGTTTTTAGAAGGAGAAAAAAATCCAAAGATTAAAACTAAGCAGATGATTTGCCATAGAGGTTTTTCCGCACCTAGGCGTCATATTTACATGTAAATTAGTTTTCGCTCAGTTGTGTAAAGCACAAGAGTTTTTGCCTTAGCGTCGTTCGTCCGGCATCTGCGAGGCATATGTCCGTCGGACCTTCCGTCTCAACATTGTACAATTTTGCTTTCTAGCTCGTCCGCAACCATTTCAATTGAGATGAATATTGCGAAACCTTGGTAGGATCTAAATGACATACAATTCTTAATAAATACATTTTTGCTTACTAGATTCTGATCGAAAGGTTGAAATGGGCAATTGTCACAGTACCTTGTCCGTCGTCTGTCAGTCTGTAAAATTTTCACATTTTTCGACTGCCCCTACGCTGCATAAGATTTCATGAAATCTTGTAAGAACGAATAATTACTATTCATTTCTCTTTACTAAGTTTGTATTTTTCGATCCGATTGGAAAACAAACATTGCCACCGAGGGCTCTGATTGGCTAGTTGACACATTTTTACATTTACTCTTCCGATCTAAATGTAGATCTTTATTTTAGGTGAAAAATAAAGTTAGTTTTACCATTAAACAGTGTCAAAATAACGATGTTCGAACCCTCATCATTTACAACAAGCAATTATGGTCTTTTATACATGTATATAAGAATAATTGAAAGAGATTGATTTTGAGTTGAATTGGAACTGCTTATGAATTGTGCTGGAAGCATGACTTCGTACTCAAGGTCCAGACTTATACTTCATTTCTTGTTTTTATTCTGTTCTGTGTCCTTTTGAAAATGAGGGTGCTACCAGCCAGCCAAGAAGGAAAACAAACAAGCATATGAAACTAAGTTGCAATTTTCCTATCATGTGACTATGAATTAAATAAATCCTGACGACAATCTCAACAGCACTAACAATAGAGCACCAACATGAGCATCGACAGACCCGTAAGCAAGGTAGAGGTGGGATCAGGTGCCCAGGAGGAGTAAGCATCCGTTGGCTAGCCGTGCCCGCCGTCGATGTTCACGCACGGAAATGAAAACAATATCCAAAATATATGCGCTGTCTGTGACGTGTTTCATTTGATTACAAGATTAACAGATTTAAGTCAACAACAGAATGAAAGTTAAGGCTGTAAACCCATAACTGCCTACTTCCACTCAAAATAACGCTGTTTGCCGACGAATAATGATATGCTAATGGTATACTGATATTCTGCAACGATCGGTAAATATGTGAAGTACCGACAAACCCAGCTTAAAAATACGAATTGTATATTTCAACATTTTTTTTTGTATTTTCTTTACATTTTCATCAATTCATTTGATACCAAACACGGCTACAGTACTCCAATTAAATCAACACATTTTTTTTGTCATCAAAGTTCTTTTTGCTATTAACTTTTTTTGTTTTATGTCCGATTTTATTGAAATATAAATTTCAAAATGACCGTCTCTAAAAGACCTTTTCAAAAATATATACATCAATGAGGTTTTCTCGAAAAATTAGACACATGGAATTTCGAGGTCATTATTTTGGGAATCCCCTAATCGCACTGTCGTCAACTTTGTTTTATAACTTTGGACTCAAAGCATACCAGCACGTTAACCCCCCCCCCCCCCCAAAAAAAAATTGACCTTAAGTTAACACACAATGGTCACTATCAGAATTTCCATTGATTTCAGGTGTCAGAGCGATATGTCCATTGTTACATATTAATAAAATTAAGCCTTAAGATTAAGGTACACTGTATCAAAATTAAACACATAGTTTCCATGTAGTTTAGCGTGATACACCATTTGCATATATATTTCATGCATCGTCTGCGTGAAATAACAAAATTGAACCCTTTGCAGGTGGTTTACATACGGGGACTGATTGAGATGTTGTGAGCCTCGTATTGATGGATTTGAATCTTATCCTGACAGGAATTTTGCATTATTTTTCTACATTATCCCTTTCAGTATCTATACACTTTTGCCAACGGTGTTTAAGGGCCTCAATACAATTTATCTTGACTGGTCAGAAAGCCATCCACTGCAAGTATGACGTCATCTGAAAGAGGGCTTCAGAAATAGCTGCTTTCAGTTTTGGGAATAGATGAAAGTCTGATGAAGTGAGATCAGTTTAATAAGGCGGATGCGGAGCCACAATCATGAATGGCAGCCATGGCAGTGACATGCTTGTGAACAGGAGCATTGACACGCCTTTAACTGGTGAGCTTTCCTTGGCGCTTCAGTAAAATATTTTCCCGTAACTGTGTCAGAATTGAAGCATAGTATGTGCCATTGATTGTTTGTCCTTTATGGAGATAATCTATCAGCAGAATACCTTCTGCATCCAAGAAAACCGAGGCTCACAACATATCAATCAGCCCTCGCAATAATATATGGCACAGGGGCGAGGTATCATGGCTTGGTCACAAAGCCTTCCCTAAGCACAAACCCTTTCCTCCTCAAGTCTATTATGTTAAAAATGTTTTAATACACACTTGTAGAGGAAATGATTTGTGCCAAGGAAAGGAATTGTGACCGATCTTAAACGTCTTCAATTTCAATAACATCATTTTAGAACAGATAAATTTGCAGCATGGACCAGACATGCACGTTTAGGGTACTTAACCCTCGTCATGGATCCTCAATCTAAACAATGTAATATATCCAAAGAGTGTGAAATGTTAAACGTCTTCAAATTCAATAGCATCATTTAAAAGCAGATAAATTTGCAGCATGGACCAGACATGCACGTTTCGGGTACTTAACCCTCGTCTGTGATCCTCAATCTAAACAATGTAATATGACCAAGATGTATCGAAAGACGTAGCAGGATGGGTGGGATATGATGCTACAGGACCAACGTTTTAGAAATTCCAAGAAATTATGATAACAGAAATTTTCAAATGCGTTGAAGAACCGATTAACCGAATTTGATTGAACTTGGCTACGTGTGCCCTCGGCGACTTTTGGTCCACCAGCAGTAACACTCACCAAGTGGTACAAATGTTAAACGTCTTCAATTTCAATAACATCATTTTAGAAGAGATAAATTTGCAGCATTGACTAGACATGCACGTTTCGGTCCTGATTATCTGTCCTATCTGGAAGTTGGTCAGACTTCTCGGGTGGTTGATCTTGAGCTCGCTTCAGCAAGCAGAGCACAGGCTGTTATACGCATTCCATAAAATTGTTTAGATCCATTTACATATAGTTTGTGTTACAAGAGGCCGCTGCGCTTAACTATTTTGTTTGTGATGTCACCTTACAGGGAGGAGTTTTATGTTTATACAACAATTATGCGTCTATGGAGACCTCTGTGTATCGGGATAAGTGGGAGGGTTGTGCGCACGTAATCCGGATAACGACACCATAATAGCAGATGGCCGTCCAAAGTCGGCGCCAGGTGCACATTGGTCTCCTTCCTTTTATATGTTATCATTAATGTTTGATGTTTCTGTACGTCTGTTTCGATTGTTTTGTATCATGTTCTAGTCTATATTGTTGTGTCTTTTTGCAATTTGTAGTTTTGTATGATGTCATTTATGTGTCACTGTCTTGTGGACTTGTTTCGCTGGGTGTGTGCAGGGTGGTCATGCTGGAGATCCTTCCCTTTCATTTAACCCTCGTCGGTGATCCTCACTCTAAACAATGTAACATGGCCAAATAGTGTGAAAGTTATGTCCAAAAATGCACCGAAAGATTTAGCAGGATGGGTGGTATATGATGCTACAGGACCACCGTTTAAGAAATTCAAAGAAATTTTGAGAACAGACATTTTCAAATGCGTTGAAGAAACGATCAACCGAAGTTGATCGAACTTGGCTACACGTGCCTTATGATACCTGTCGCCCCTGTGATTTATGTAATAAAATGATAATGATAAAATTTCTATGAAGAATAAAACCTTAAAAGATTATGGTGTTTTAAACTAATTTAGAGATACATTGGAAATTTAATGTGATTCTGTAATCATAGTACATTGACGTTCAAAGTTTTGGACCTTCAGAATTCAGGGTTGTCCGGTAATTTGTGTTGGGGTCCATGCTCTACGGAATATCAACGACAATTTAATGTACTTAAATTGTAAAATACTAAAATCATGTTTTCAAAGTAACCGACTGTCTTAAAAGTGCAAAGACCAGTAAATGGAATATTCAACTTGTCGGGATCGAGTTGGGATGGTGTTAACGTAGTCGATGGCGATGGCGGATGTCCAGCTTTTGCTTTTGAAAACAAAGTTCTGAATGGATTTATCCCTCAAGCTTTAATAACAAATACGAGGTGAGTGAACTTCAGATAATAATAAGTAGTAAAATCATACAATTTAGGCTAAAATAAGATTTTTACCTATTGGAACTGCTACAATTTCTTTTTATTTCTTTTAATTTTTCATGCAAGACTACTTTTATATTTAAGGTGCGACATTAATTAATTCCAGATTGATGGATTAGAATGAAGAAAAGACTTACAAAATTCAATTAACTGCGCAAGATGCGCTAAGCAGATGTTTTTAAAACCTACTCAATCATCTATAGATACCGACATGTACATGTACATACTTTAATGTCAAAATCAAAAACGGCGGTTTGGCTATCATACATTATAATTATGTCAAAAATATGTCAGGCTTTAAAATTTATTCAAAGGTTTCTATTCATATCTCAGATAAATATGTTATCTAATTTTGATCTTTATTCTCATCATGAACGTTGACCAAAATGCTCATCAGGTTAAGAAGATTGACATATTTTCATGAGATTATCACACGCCCTGCATCTCATTTATATTTTTCAATCAAAACTAACTTCATGTACACTCAACAATGAAAATAATAAAACAAAATCAAAACAGTCGTCTTGATTTCACTTTTCATTGTCTCTAACTTTAACCAATAAAGCATACGCTAACGCAGCAAGTATATGTACGCCCGTCGGGATTAATATCTCAGTAGCGACAAATGTGAACGTGAAAATTGAAAGGCGGCTTCTATGTAACTTTTCTTTTCCTACCTCCTGTTTATGCAAATAACAATTTCAGAAATTTGACGAAACGCTGTGTATCCCAGAATAAACACGTCTATAAATCAATAATTTCAGACTAATATATGTAAGTAATATATAGATGCTCAATTGGTAGTATAAGAAACCATTTTACGGTAAGACTTCGTTATGGACAATTTTATCCCTGCGAGACCATATGTAACTTTAAACATTACATTGATTCTTTGCCCAATTCTATGTCTACAACCATTTGTCCTTTGATTTTGAGTACACGATAGTACTAATCGTGAATTCTGCAGAACTGTAGCTGTGCAGTTCGGTGCACCAAGTTCAAATGGTCGTCGTGAAAAATATTGATGCCCAGAAAGATGGCAAAATGTAGATTTTAACCCTACGTTTACACTATGTTCCCGGTGACCACGGCAGTCACGGCGGCCAAAAATGTAGCACACCGTATGGTTTTTGTCAGTTTTTATCTTGGTATACAATGTATACAAGTTCTGCTAGGTCTCGTTGCGTTTTCGCACAGTCTATCAAGGTATCCGTGACGCGCCGTGGCTCCTCTATCCTAGAGACCAGACGGCGCACTACGTTTCAATCTACGACTTGTTACGGACGTTTGTACGTTTCCTCACGACCTGCCTCGTTCTGATAAGGTGTGTCACGCTTTGTTCCAATTAAGTTGGCCACGCCTACCAAGTTCTGTCAAGGCCCATTACGATTAACCGTGACCGCCGGGAAAAGTAGACACAAAAAGCTGCAAAAAAGGGTTTGGTTTGTAATACTTCTTGTGTGACCGTGTGTACCGTATCAGGCCGTAGTAGAACTTGAAATAAACCGTAGCAAGCCGGGACTTACCGTGGTTGAACGTGACGGAACGGCTTACACGCTCCTTACTTAGCTCGCCGTGAGAAATCGTGGCACACCTGGATAAAACGCGCATCTATCATAAAGCAGCCGCAGCTAAACGGGACATAAACGTGACAGACTGCAACTCAACTTCTCTAGGATCGTAAATTGCTGACTCATTCTTTTGCTTCCCGTTCCGCTGCGTACACTGTCCCAAGTTGTGTTACGGTCTGTAACGTTCTGTCACGTTTCCTTGCGTCCGACCCGTTTTGCTACGGTTTCTAAAATAGACCATCTGCATTGTGGGCTGCCGTGACAAATGTTTTGACGGTTTAAATATTGCCCCGTCAGCCCCGGCAATCACGGTTAGTTGAGTTAGTCGATCCCGTTCCCCTGCGTTGTCTCACGGTCACCACGTTTCGTCCACGGTGGCTTGAAACGTGGCCTACGTGGCCGCCGGGAACATAGTGTAAACGAGGGGGGGGGGCGTTAAGGTACAGAAAACTTAGTATTAATATGGTTAAAACTGGAGTCTTAATTCTACAGAACGGCCGATTTTCAAGAATGCTTCATGCTTGAAATAGCCGATAAACTTTGTCCATACCCCTTAACTAACATACATGTATAATTATCATGTAAATTATTACAAAATTAAATAAATTAATCGCAAACAGTCAAAATTCTAGTAAATTACTCACGGTACATTAAGATCTTTTATTTCTTCTACCTATTTTGAGGCGGATCTGCACGTGAAAATTACTACCTGTAAATCTAGATCTCGTTTTCGAAAGGACACCGTATTGTTTACTGCTCAAAAAAAGTGTAGAATCACACTAACATTTCTCGTATACATTCAGCCAACAGGTGCTCGATTATCATATAAATTCTGCGAAGTATATAAAAAAAAAAATTATCAATTCACTTCTCACAGTACACAAAGTTAAAACATAACACAAATATGGGATCAATTTGAATGTAATTGTCATTCCAGGAAACTGCTAGAATTTTAAAATATTGCATTTTCTGAAAGTTCAGCAATTTTTATAAATGGTCGGAATAAAGCCCTTAATTTTAATGTATAAAAGTCTTTTTGCCCTGTAATTTTGGGACATAAAGTATCTTCTTCGTGATGATGTTGTTTCGGTGCTATTTTGGTCAGTAATCAACAAGAAATGATTCAAATGCAAAAATGGGGAAAATTAAAAATTATTTCTTTTTTCGCAAATCCCCGATAGTTTCCTGGAGGGTATATATTTTTAATAAATGACAGACTTTTATCTACCAGGTCAGATTATAAGGATTCTTCATCAATCGATTATGTAATAGATTGAAGTATTTCTTCAATAGGGAAGAAAGGAGGGGATCTCCGACAACGCTAGTTTGCAGCACCCACAGCAAAATCCCAAAACACCCAATGCAAAATCACAGAACAGACACCCACAGAAAGAGACGCAAAAGGGACAAGGAAACCAACTCACACCATAGAAACATTAAACATAAAAAACCACACATAAACCAACGAGACCAATGGGCAACCGATGCCGACTTAGGACGGCCATCTGCCACGTAAAAAGCAGACGGTGTGGTTATCCTGGATTACGTGCGCACAACCCTCCCACTATTCCGATTTCCCAGAGGTCTCGAAGAACGCACAATTATGGTGTAAAACAACCTCCTCACTGTTAGATGACCACACACAAACAAGACCGTAAAACACAGGGGTCCAAGCAACAAAGATGAATATGTAAATGAATGTAAAAAGAGAACGTGCGTAATAAAGTCCTGTGCTCTGCCGGCTGCAACGAGCTCATGTCTGTTATCACCCGAGGAGTCCGACTGACATTCAGAGAGGACAGGTGGTCGGGGCCCAGTCTTCTCTAAAGAGGTTTGGACAGGGCCCGTCATGGAGTCCCGTCGTCACAGTCAGTCAGAGTGCAAGTCTTAAGAATGCGCTCGTACAAGACTGTAGATTGGTCAAGTACCAATCTTAGTGTCCGTCCTAGGGAAGGGATGATAACAAATGAAAACCCAAGCACTCAAATACACAAATTTTCGGCCCCTTGGTCTTTATCAAGTGTAAAAACGACGATCTATAACAATTCCAAGTTATAGGTCGTCGTTTTTTACACTTGATAAAGGCCAAGGGGCCGGGAATTTGTGTTTTTATTATGCCCCCGGAATCAAAGATTCGGGGGCTTATAGTTTTTGGCCTGTCCGTCTGTTTGTCTGTTTGTCTGTTTGTCTGTTTGTCTGTCTGTTTGTCCGAAAAACTTTAACATTGGACATAACTTTTGAATGGGACGTGATAGGGCTTTCATATTTCACATGTGTATTCCTTGTGACAAGACCTTTCCATTGATACCAAAATTTTTGACCTTGTGACCTTGACCCTGACCTTTGACCTACTTTTCAAAAACTTTAACATTGGGCATAACTTTTGAATGGGAACTGATAGGGCTTTCATATTTCACATGTGTATTCCTTGTGACAAGACCTTTCCATTGATACCAAAATTTTTGACCTCGTGACCTTGACCTTGACCTTTGACCTACTTTTCAAAAACTTTAACATTGGGCATAACTTTTGAATGGGAAGTGATAGGGCTTTCATATTTCACATGTGTATTCCTTGTGACAAGACCTTTCCATTGATACCAAAATTTTTGACCTCGTGACCTTGACCTTGACCTTTGACCTACTTTTCAAAAACTTTAACATTGGGCATAACTTTTGAATGGGAAGTGATAGGGCTTTCATATTTCACATGTGTATTCCTTGTGACAAGACCTTTCCATTGATATCAAAATTTTTGACCTCATGACCTTGACCTTGACCTTTGACCTACTTTTCAAAAACTTTAACATTTGGCATAACTTTTAAAATAGTAAGTGATAGGGCTTTCATATTTCACATGTGTATTCCTTGTGACAAGACCTTTCCATTGATACCAAAATTTTTGACCTCGTGACCTTGACCTTTGACCTTTTAACCCAGTGACCTCACATACATGTACTTAACAGAAAATAGTGTTCATACTAACAAAGATGCCACCGGGGGCATTCGTGTTTCACAAACACAGGCTTTATTGATTATGTAATAGTTTAATTCTACTCAAAATGGTGTGATTTGACTAGAAGGTATGGAGAAAACCCATTGTGATTCTAAACTATTTTTGAGCAGTATATAACCACGGGATTTATAATATAAGATTATGAGACGGTATAGTCAAAATCAAAGGACAAATGTTTGTTGACATAGCATCAAGGTAAGTTATAGTACTATTCATAAATTTCTCTGAGGTGCAGCTGTGCAGTTCGATGCATGAATTAAAAACGTTTTCAAGTATTAAGAAGTTAGTGTAATTTTTGGTTAAAAAGATTTGAAAATGTAGCTATTGAGGTAGAGAATACTTGAGGATAAAATAGTCAAAGTTGGAGTCTTGATTCTTGATTCAGTGTGAGGAAATACACTAAGAAACACAGTACTTAATGATATTGCCATATTGACAGATTTTCAATAAATATTAGAAACTCGATCTTCATATTTATTTCTTTTCACAACGAAGTACAAAATAAACCCGCAACAATATAAACCGAAGCTGTTTCATTTTTTGTTTTCTGAAATCGCGTTTTTCTAAGTAAAAAGTTGACATTAAAATGCGGGTAACTGCCGGATCAGTTTGCACATTAGAACAGCCGTCGCGGCATGTTTCCTTAGATCTTATGCATTGTTACGTCACGAGCGTTTTCATTCAAAATGCAAACACGTTCCTTTCAACAGTTTCATCTCAGGGAATTACATTGGTTGTGCATATGTATATGGGAGTTTTTTTCTGTTCTAGTCATTGCTGTGTGACAGGCAGAGATGAAAATATGGCTGGTCCTAAAATCAAATCAAACTCAATGACAAATATGGATAATGACCATATCCCTGTATACAGCACAAAATCGATAATTCAGAAAAAATCAGAAACCGAAGGCATACAAAATCAGGATAAAACAGGAACCAAAGCAAACAAACAAAAACCTCCACCATATGAAAAGAAGCGAACTCCCGATATGGGAGTGAGAAGACTCTCTGCTATCTTGCCGGACGCTCTTACCAACTGAGGTAACCAGGTCTGATATTAGAACTGTCAAATTTCATCCTACCAAATGTGGCGGTTTCCCGGGAAGCCTCACTCATAGATTGTCAAAACTACCAACGATTCACGAGCTTTCACTCTGAAAGAACCAAATACTTTGACAGAAGGAGATGAAAATGTATCCAGACCAGGGATTCCGAGACCTGCTATCTTTGGAGACGCTATAACTGATCCGCCACCGCTGTAATAATGAATATTTCTTTTCATAAAAGAATTAGTTTATTTCAGTAAAGTTCTTAACATTATCAGTTCGATCTGCTGTTCTGTTGCTCTCTGAGGATATGTCACTTGGCTCCTCGCACTTTCCCGCTTCGATCGAGTGGACAAAAGGAAAAATACACTCATCTCCAGCATCTCTCTTTATCACTGTGAATTGTAGAACAATGTAATAAAATTACCACGCGTTAATCTACATGCCACAACCGAACAGACGGCCAAACTATTTTTCCAACACAAAGTGAGAGATGATATAATAGATAATTCCTTCTTTTGTTCATCTTGTACAAATAATTTATAATAAACTTACTTGTTGGTATATAACATCTTTATTCCAGTATCATCTTTTAATACATTTACATGTTAAACGTCCCATTAGCATCATTTAAAAGTGCGATAATAAATTTACAGCATGGACCAGACATGCACAATTTGGGTACTTAACCCTCGTCAGTGATATTCAATCCAAACAATGTAATATGGCCAAAATCTGTGAAAATTATGTCCTAAGTATACCAAAAGACGTAACAAGATGGCTGGGATATGATGCTATAGGACACAGGTTTCAGAAATTTGAGAAAATTTTGAAAACAGAAATTTTCGAATGGTTTGAAGAAACGAGCGACCAAAATAGATCTACCTTGGTTACAGAGTTAGATTAATGGAGGCCAAATGTCATCATATCAATTTTTCATCAAGTCCTTATGAACTATTAATTGTGACAAATCGAATAAGTCGTTTCAGTACTTTGCAATCCAACCGAAGAAGATGTCTTTTTCTTTTCTGAAAGGATGCTAATACTAAGCATCCGTTGAATTGAATGCGTCTTTTTTAACATTGTACTTGCCTTGAGAGAGATGTTTATTGCGTACAGCTGATATACAAAGGCAGTTAGTTCACAGCGACAAAGACCAAAGCTCTCATTGTTATTGTAAGCTTTCAGAATAAAAAAAAACATTTATATGAACTCAAACCCTAGAATACAGTACACAACTGTAAGCGCGGTGATTTTCGCTTGGGGAAATTTTGCGATTTTAAAATCCAGGCATTACGCTTGGGGGAGATATTCGAGATATAAACATCCCTGCTTTTGTAAGAATGCAGCAGAGTTATTCTCGCGTTGTGGAAATTTCGCGAAGTCCGTTGATTCGTGAATTAAGCAAAAATTACCACATCGCGAAAATTTCCATGTATACAGCAATATTTGATGCCTTAAATTAAATTTAAATTTAAATTTAAACTTTATTTATTTTACAACGATTAACAAACAAGTTACACAACTTATATTAATGTCTCACGTTGGCTCAAATGTTGGCGTGAGGGGATCCAAGGAGCAGGAGGAAACCGGAGTACCCGGAGAAAAACCTCCGTGCAGAGGCCTGGGTGGGGGACCACCTACCCTCCCACATAAGACCCTTCGCCGAATCTGGGATTCGAACCCGGGACCTTAGAGGTGAGAAGCGAGCGCGCTACCACTGCGCTAACCCGGCCATGCCTTAAATTAGCAGCCTTTATCAAGCAAATAAAAAAACCCCAACACTTTTTGCAACGAAAGCTTACTTGTAAAGATGCTTGAATGAAAGTTAAACACAAAAACCGAAACCATATTCAAAAATACAAAATTGAAAGGCATACGGATTTTGGAGAAAAAAAAGAGAGAATTTTCTCACGCGAAAGAAAAAAGGACAAAAAGGCGGACTGCAGGAATTCAATTAAGAGGGGTTGATAAAAATTGAATTACAACTTTGAATCTCGATAATTCATCTATTGCATAACTTGCCAAAATTAAAATTCTAATATGACTTGATTCTTTTTCCCTATAAAGACAACAACAGACGCGAGCCGGGCTCTATTCTCCAATATAGGCCCTATAGCGATAAGCCACGCCTACCCATTTTCTGAAAGCAGATAAACCGGCAGGAACTGGTTTTTACCAAGAATGGATTTTGTCGTCTGTGTTTCATTGATCTAAGTTTGATCATCATTAGAATAGAAATAGAAAATGACAAGCCGGGCTCTATTGTATCATAATGCCATCGCGTCCTCAGCCAATCACATTTATCACCTCGCCGCTGACGCGGCTCGGTAATAAATGTGATTGGCTGAGGACGCTCGGGCAATATGAGACAATAGAGCCCGGCTTGTCATTTTTTATTTCTTAAACAGAAGCTGGATATAGTAAACGCCTAAGATTTGCGATTATCAAGATAACCATTGACAAAGCAACAACCATATATATACAACTATCACACCAACGTACAGAGACAATGAAAATATAACAACATGCAAACAGGAGACGCTGACTCTCCCCGGGCACCTTGTCTCTTTTTGGAATAATGTTCGTTCTGAGGTTCACAACTGTTTAAGAGAAAATTCTAATGGTTTTGTCTTGCCTTCTCGACTTTGAGACTGAATATTCGATAGGGACATCTTTAATGTTTATCCATCAAGATAGACCAACGTTTGAAAAAAGAAACGTTGACCCGCATTTCCCCTCCCTTTAAGAAATATGAAATATGATTTGTTAATCAAAAGCAAACGTTTTAGAAAATGAAATGACATAATAAATTTAATTTGTCATCTTTTATTTTGATTTTAAGAAAGTATAATCATTACATACCTTCAATGCAACCGTCTTTCGTTGAATTGTGCTATACACCAAGTCAGTTGTTGGACATAACTTATAGTCCGATTTAATTAGGATGGGAACAGCTGAGGATATAATTAAAATTTTTACAATTTGGACAAAAGCAAATAATGGGAAAACGAAATGAATTTACGTCAATATGAAAATAAATCGAAGATAACATCAATTAGTCGCATAGCTGCAAATTTATCTGACATTAAATGATGCTTTGAATATGAAGACGTGGTATATTTGTAAAAATTTGTGTCACTGCTGGTGGACCAGGGGTCCACGAGGGCACATGTAGCGAAGTTCGATAAACTTCGATTGATCGTTTCTTCAAACACATTTGAAAATTTCTGTTCACAAATTTCTAGAAATCTCTTTAAAAGTTGGTCCTGTAGCATCACACCCATCCTGCTACACGTACGTCATTCAGTATTTTTTGGACATTATTTTCAGTCTTCGACCATATTTCATTGCTTTGATTGAAGATCAATGACGAGGGTTAAGTACCAGAAAAGTGCATGTCTGATCTCATCTTTCACAGTCTTTGACCATATTTCATTATTTAGATTGAGGACCACTGACAAGAGCTAAGCACAAGAAACGTGCATGTCTGGTCTTGTCTGTCACAGTCTTTGGCTATAAATACATTGTTTAGACTGAGGATCACTGACGAGGCAAAAACGCACACGGCTGGTCCATGCTGCAAATTTGTCTGATATTGAATGATGCTATGGATTAGAAGACGTGTTAATATCTGTACAGCCTGAATCAGTAAGACTTTGTGTACTCAATACCACCGCGTGGGATCGAAACGTATGGTATTTCATAGTTTTTTTTTGGTATTTTCTCATTTTCTTAATAAAACTTTACAAAACTGAACAGTGGTTGCAGTAGGACAACACCTAATAAATCAATCCATATTGTCCAGGTATATGAAAAATTCATAGTTTTCGCAAACACTTCAATAGTTTGTCGACGACAGAAAATGATTCCTTCTGACAAACTCTTGAAGTGTTTGCAAAAACTACAGACTTTTAAGATATATAAACGATATGGACTTACTTATTAGACATTTCTCTACTGCAACGTCTCATTAGTTTTGTGCAGTATCACTTAAATGATGAGAAAACATCAAAATTCTCCGTAAAGAATCACAACATCATACGTTTCGATCCCACGCGGTGAATACGCACCGTGATACATTTTATTGTCTATGGGGTCAATTCCATGTTCAGATCAGGTATACAGCAACAGTAAAAATTTCTACTCAGGATTGCCGTCCTAAGTCAGCAACGGTTGGGTTGCCCCTTGATTAATATAGATAAAATTTAATCTGACAGTGTACTTTTGGTAAAATTTGAAAAATAAATGCTGTTGTGTAGGTATTTTGATTTTACAGCGAATTCAAACTTTTCTTTCAGTGTTTTATTTTGCATTAAGCGCTCATATTGCAAAGGGTGGATAACATATACATTGCTCTCTTTTGCTCCTGATTAAAGCCAAGAAGCCGAAAATGTGTGTTCTTGTGTGTTTTCATTTTGATATATATTCACAACATATGTAATTCCCTGAAATAAAACTATTAAAATGGTACGTGTTGCATTTCGCATGAAAACGTGACAAAAATAAAAAATATTCATGCAAAAAGAAAATTGGACGGACAGACGGAGACAATGACAAAGGGCAATTTGTTTTATGAACCATCTGCACTGCAAATTCGGAATGCATTATAGGCATACATGTCAACTTTTTTTTCAGACAAAAGAGGGTCAATGACCCTCTTTGGGAAATGAAAAAGAGGGTCATAGCACGCGAAATAAAATCGCGACCGTTTGCTTGTGTCATTATGAATAAAATTTAACCCCTCCCCCAAAATACAGGTCAATAAAGTTCATTTTATTGTTAGACATGTAAAGCATTTTTTTTAAATTGTAATACTGCATAATCATGATAATGTAGCACATGTGTAAAATTTTAGGACTTATTTTAAAATCAAGACCTGAAGGTTCATAGTTGAATTTGCTAGGCTATACATATTATTATTTAGTCATTGCTATACCATGATGAAGATTTTGTGTGAAATGAACTCTACATTTCAGTGTTCATTGCTTCAATTGTTTTAAACACCATAAACACTTGTCCCTTTTCGTCTGCATAAATCTCCGTGATACGATCGACTTCCCATAATCCAAGCCCAGGTCGTTATATAATCCAAGCCCAGGTCGTTAAAACAACTTGAAAGTGGCTAATTACTTCCCATATCACTAAACAAACAACCCAATTTACCTGTAACTGCAGGTGTTTGATTGAAAAAGTCACAGCTGGAAATTTAAAGTCCCAAGTAATAGACGGAACCAAATCGGAATCGGGTGATTCCCGGGTCAGCAACGAAAAATCGGGTGAAAGACATGACCCGCGCAGGTGATAAAAAATAATCGGACCAAATGGTATAAAAGCGGGATTGACCCGCCGAAATCGGGTCAGTTGACAGCTATGATTGTAGGACTTAAAATTATAAGTATTAAGGTATCTGTTGTACAATTGAGTCATTTTACATAGCATTTTAATCATCTCCATTGTAAAGTATGGTAAATTTTATGCCTGGTAAGGTACTATAAACTATACACTTTCTGAAAGGTAATGATGCCCTGAGTACAGATATAAGATTCTTAGGTCTTAAAAAATCAAAGGGGAAAAACTCTTGTACGACTTTGTTATTTTGCATATATTGTATAGAGAAAATAGCCAATTTAAATGCTTCATCAGTTATTCCCCTTTGTTTTTATGGCCCCAAAATTATTATTTCTGAGCAGTGGGCATTATAACCTTTCAGAAAATATATAGCTTTTAGTACCTTACCAGGCATGGAAAAATGCCCTATTGTACATCAGATACCTTAAATTCACTGCAAAATTGCTAGTGTTCTCAGGTGAGCGAGGTGGCCCCTTGGTCTCTTGTTAATTGAATCT
The DNA here is from genome assembly GCA_028142955.1 of Pinctada fucata. NCBI lineage: Eukaryota > Metazoa > Mollusca > Bivalvia > Pterioida > Pteriidae > Pinctada > Pinctada fucata. The sequence goes on along the minus strand of AP027115.1, from coordinate 20,475,271 downwards.
AACAAAAACAAGTAGAAACATGTGATGCACATGCCACTGCCGTTTTTGCTCCTATAATACGATTCGTTCAATTACTGTCTTGTTGCAAAGTTGCAAAAACAAAAAAACAAAAGACACACCTACATGTATTATACATGTTTGTTGGTTTACGAAACATAGGATGATTAGTTTCATTTCATTTTTGTCAATAGTAAGTCTACTTTGTCGGCAAATTTTCCGATTAACATTTACATAGGTAAGTTATATGTGTATGCGCAACAATAGGTACGCTCAAAGTGACAGAAAATAAAATAAGATGGGGAGTTTTCTATGTTGATTTTAGCGTGACGTCGTTTAACATTAATCTATGAATAGCGTCAACGACGTCACGCGAAATTTAATATAGAAAAATCCCCATCCCCATCAGACTATTTTCTTTCACTGTGAGCGTATAATTGGTCGTACGGAGATATAATTTGCACCATTAGTTACGAGAGTTCTCTCCCAATACGAATTTTAATCGGGTAATAAGTATTCTCGAAGGAGATGAGAGTTCGTGGCGGGGTGAGTACGCATCTTCTGCTCAAACCAAATTCAAACACATAATTTCCCCCTCATGTTATCTCTTTTAAAACTCATATACCGATTGATATGTTACCACCTTTTGCCATTTTTAAAATAGATGCATATACCGAGCGCATATTTGACTTCCTTCTTTAGGTATTATCATTTGTGCTTCAGTGGTGTATAAGCTTTGTTTCTGTACGTTCGGTTGATTTTTCTCTTTGTTTCGCAGTGCAGTTGTTCGTGTGAAATACTTTTATCTGAACAATTGTAATAACATCATCCAAGGGTATTTAATGTATTGTAAAACTTTTGCTCTAATTCTGAAATGCTTTAGTTGACCTACAGGAGCAAATGTGCTTCATTGGTCGACCGAGGATTGTCTCTTGAGGTGTTTTGGTGTTTTGCTGTGGTTGCTCCAACAGAGTCTTGCTTGATATCCCCGTCATTTCTTGTTGCAAGTGGTATGGTTGCTTGAAATTTTCGATTTCATTTAGAACACCTTTTCTACTCATCCGTATACTCAAAATACCCTTGAATCTCCATTTCTTGATGAGAAGTGGGAGGGTTGTGCGCACGTAATCCAGGATAACCATACCTTCTGCTATTTCCGTGGCAGATGGCCGTCCTAAGTCGGCACCGGTTGCCCATTGGTCTCGTTGGTTTATGTGTAGTCCTTTGTGTTTGATGTTTCTGTGTTGTGCGTTGACATTCCTCGTCCCTTACGCGTCTCTTTGTGCTTGTCTGCTTTGTGTTTTTGCATTGGGTGTTTTAAGGTTTTACTGTGGGTGCTACAACCTGGTGTTGTTGGAGATCCCCTCCTTTGCTTGATATTTCTGTAACTTGTTGAAGTCGGTTTGTCTTATGGTTATTACAATAATCCTGTGGGTGTGTTCTGCTGTGGTGAGTGCAGACTTGTCTTGCTGAAAATCTCTTCTACATCATGTACTATTGATTATTTGATTTTTACTGAAACTTTAGGAAAATGCTCAATGAGACAATACCTCCATCTGACATGGCTTAATCCGTTGTTTGATAGAAGTAACTACTAAACTTAATAATGAAGAAGATACATCCAACAAGACTACCCGTGACATTAAGTAATTTTGTAAATAAGGCACTAAAACTGTCCACCCACAGAAAACCATCTTTGAAACGACCCTAATGTTGAGATTTCATTGATGTCGACGCCAACATAAGACGTATTTCATACTCGGACGTAGATGTGTTATCCCATAGATATTCAAATTATCATCGGCAATTTTCTTCGCAAAATGACATCCAATTGGTTTCTGTGAATCTGGTACAGATAAAGAGCGAGAGGAATTCGATCCAAACACTCATAGACTCTAGTAACGTATAAATTCATTTCATGTTTCTTGACATGGTTCGATTTGTTCAGGCACAGTTCACTTTAAAGATTCAATGATACACGACGGTAACATCGAAAGAAAGCGACAATTGCGGACCCATGGTCACTTTTTGACGGAAATCATCTCAGGAAATCATGTAGTTATCCGGACTATATATTCTCTCAATACAAATATCTAGTTGTTGCACATAAGACAACGCTTGCAGGAGCTCTAGGTAACCATGGTTACAAAAACTCCGAAAGTGGATGTTAGATGGCAGTGGAGATACACACAGTTTTATACCTATTTGAGTATACAGCTGTAAAGGTATAATGAGATCTGCATAATTTCTCTTGTGAAGCAGCAAGTGGCCGTCCTGGATATTTCCATGAAAAAATACCGAAAGCACTATTTTTATACGGAAGGTGTGCTGTTGCTGTGGAAACACATAGAAAAAAACCTCAATCCCAACAATATTATTTATAATAAATAATAAAAGAGCAATGATAGGGTACTAGTATTACATCAGTTTTTGTTTTAGATTATGTTGTAACGCCCCAAAATGCATTTTATTAATATTTAAAGTTCGTTTCCATGGAAACCGGAAGTAATATATAGACAATTTTTATCAATTTTTGTACTTTTGGGTCAGACCCAACCTTATGTATAAATTTTTATCAAAATCTGAGACATGCCGTGCCAAGTGTCCTTATTTACATTGTTAAGACTAAGGATCACTGACGAGGGTTTAGTACCCAAAACGTGCATGTCTGGTCCATGCTGGAAATTTATCAGGTCTTCAATGATGCTATTTAATTTGAAGACGTTTAACATAAGAAGTGCAAATGCTCAAAGAGAATATATATTAAGTAATGTAGATGTTGTTATTTCCCTTTGCAACCCTAAATGTTGTGATTGTGGCGGTATCTTTAATCAACTTCAAAATAAGAACTGAAAAAGGTATGATTTTGTTCAACAAAATTTTACTAAAATTTTTGTTGTCAACCAAAATATCAGAAACAAATCATACTTTTCAAATGTTTGAATAATGAATAGGGGAATCACGTTCTCATTCTAAGTCCTAAGCTCTGAAGTGAGGCCACAGAATTGCCTAAATAGTTTTCTATTGTTACTTACAAATCTCAAACTTTATAAAAGTATTCCGTACTTCAGGCCAAATAACAAAAAAGAAAATCGTTTTTGACCTTGTTTTGGTATACGCTAAAGTATTTTGAAGCATCGATGGCGGATTTCTTTCCCGAAACAGACGACATAGCACGCAAATCATGAATATGTATTGACCTGTGTAATGCATTTTACTTCCTCTTGGACCTTGGTATGGTATACACTAAAGTATTCTGAGACATCGATGGTTGACCTTTCATGTACATCTGAATGAAAGGATTTCTTTACCGAAACAGACTACAGACTGTAGTGACCTGTGTAATTCATTTTCCTTCCTCTTGGACAACATCTATGTTTAATTTAGTGAGAATCTCTACAAAAAAGTTTGTAGGGATTCCATTGGGTACGAACTGTGCACTTCTTGTTGCAGATTTTTTCAACACAAAACGGAAGACTTGATGATATGAAATTTTTCAATTGTACTGCAAGGTACCTGGATGATATCATTACTATTTACAACCCGGTTTTTTCAAAGTTGAACTGACACTTGATAAGGAAAACGTTACAAATATCAGAAATATTATTTTTTTTTTACCTAAATATCAAAATTGTTAACGATGAGATTCATACGGGTATATATGACTAAAAATATGATTTTGGTTTCAACATTGTAAACTTAACCTGGCTTGACTGGAATGTTCCAAGGCTACAGTCTTATTGTATCTACATATTTCATCTCATCCGGTACGCTAGAGCGTATGTACTTATGTTCTAGATATTAACAGTAGTAAATTGCAAATTACTAAGATCTTTTTAATTCAAGGTTTCTGCTTTCATAAACCTGTTAATTTGATACAACTTCTGAAATTCCGACCTTTACACGTAGCAGAGTATATTACTCTAAATAGGATTTTCACAATCTGCCTTTTACGGTGACATAATAATGAAAGTGAGAAAGATCAAGGGAGGACATATTTTCTCGCAAATGCGTCAGAATAATCAAACCCTTTTTTGCATCGTGGATAGGTTCCTGCTGTCACAAAATGGACGTTCGGCGTGATGCTTGACTAATCTACAGCCTTGTACAAGCGCATTCTTACGATTTGCACTATTACTGACTGTGACGACGGAACTCCATGACTCTAAACAAACCTCTTGAAAGGGCTCGACAATTAGTCGGACTCTTCGGTTTGTAATATGCATGAGATCTCTCCAGCCAGCAGAGCACGGGCTGTTTTTTCATATGCATAGTCATTTACAAATTCATCTATGTGTTGATTGGATGCCTGTGTTTCGCAGTCTCGTTTGTGTTGTCATCTTACTGTGAGGAGGTTATCATACACAACAATTGTGTGTTCTTCGAGACCTCTTGGAAAGCGGACAAGGTGGAGAGTTTGCACATATAATCCGGAATAACACACCATTTGAAGCTAGATGTCGGCGCCGTGGTCTGGTGGTTAGGGCGTCGGACCAGTGACCGAAAGGTTGCTGGTTCGAGCCTCACTAGTAACATGGGTCGGCCGACAAATACACATCTTTGTTCTGTGTGATATGTAAAAATGTCCCCGTCTGTATATTGCTTACATGTCTGTGGTGTTTTAAAAAACTAGTGTGTGGTAGATGGCCGTCTTAAGTCGGCACTGATTGCCCATTGGTCTTGTTGGTTTATGTAGATGTCTTTATTTGTGTTTGGTGTTTTGATGTCATTTTTGCGTCTCTTGCAAATTCTATTAGTTACACGGTTAGTTAGTGACCTGATACGGAAAAATACATGGTGTGAAAAGAAAACCCGTATCGGGCGAGGCGAAAGCCGAGTCCGATACGGGTTTTCTTTTCACACCATGTATTTTTCCGTATCAGGTCACTAACTAACCGTGTAACGAATTTATCACGTCGAAGACCTCTAACTGTATGCGTGGGGGTCTCTGTATCATACAATTCACGACGTCATAATAAACTACTCGCCCGATACGGATTTACAAGCCTGATACGGCTTTTTTCACGGCGTCATGTGACCATGATCTGACCAATCAGATTCCAACATTTTTGTCTGAGGCGTGATAAAATCTTATCTGTGTTTACACATTGGGTGTTTTGATGTTTTACTTTGGGTGCGTAAACCGAGTATTATTGGAGTTGTCCTTCTTTCTTTTTTTCGCTTCAGTTTCACGATGTCTGTTTAGAGATGGCTACAACAAAATACTAAGATCTTTAACAATATCACAAAGTTGTAAGCACAGCAGATCAGTCACACAAAGAGAGAAGAATAATATGGAAGTGGAACCTTCTTGAAGAAAATATCAAAGCATTTTCAATGCATCAGACACGTGCTTCAGATACTAAACCCTCATTAATGGCACTAATTAAGGGCCGAGGTGATTTTCTCATTGTTTCTGACACAGCCAAATGTATTTATTAGCGCCTTCTGGGTTTATATTTAGAATTTGAATTTGTGCATTTACTTTGCAGAGAGCGCGGATCCAATTTTGTGTAGGGTCGATTCAGTAGCATAGTTAAATGAAACCTATGAACATAATAGCATTGGGGGGATGGTGCTAGGATGTTAATATGTCAAGAAACTTTAAGACGACAGAGAACACTTAATGATAAGTGGACTAACGAACGCAAATATGATATGTTTTTGCAGCACTTAATTAAAACCTAAAATGCCAAATTTCTATATTTTTATTCGTATCATATCTTTCCTCTGGAAAAATTATTCCAGTTTACAGCATTTTTTAAAAATTTGATAAAGGATTGTCACAAGAGAAAATTCAAGAGCACAAAATAATTTTCCCAACAATGTGATCACTCTATCGTTATAGACCTTCACATGAAGCATTTACAACATAAATGAGGAATGAAATGGAACGGAATGACTTTTTTAAAATTTTGTGTTTGCTTTGTTTTTATTTTTTATGTGTTTCTTATGTTTTTTTCATTTTGAAGAAAAGTCCAGATATATAGTTAAAACTTAACAGTTATGTCCTTGGTTAAGATAGATAATTCGACTGTTTTGACAATGGGACCAATTTACTTACTAGATGAATATTTAATTTAAATGTCAAAATAATAGAATAGCGACTTATTGTTTTTAATAAGAGAGCATGGGAAATTACGAAGTATTCTGATCTAACTTCGTCCATTTGATGGAGACGGGGGTATACTTGAGTAATAACACTGCATTCACTATATTAAGTCATGGGTAACTCTGTCATTTTTTCCATAAATAAAATTTTATTGATGCGTTTTTGATACAACAACAGGCTTTTTAGGTAAAATTACCTCTTTATAGAGAGAACTGCCTATAATTTGTCTCTTCTCTTTGGAAATCGAAAAATTGATGATTTGTTTTCTTTGTCGGCAAACTTTCCGATTGAAATTCATATGGGGAGATTGATCTCGAGCTCTGTGTAGTCATCCATATATGTTGGTGCAGCCAATGCTACGCTCTCAGTGACAGAAAATAAATTAAGATTGGGAGTTCCCCTCGTTAATTTTGGTATGACGTCACCGATCAATGAACGTAAACAGCGTCATGCTAAAATTGACGAGGCGAAATACCTAGATCCAAAATATTTTTATTTCAATGTGAGCGTATCATTGGTCATCCGTACATAAAATTGCAACGTTTTTTACTAGACATCCAAATCTATCCCAAAATATGAAATTTAATCGGAAAATATTACGACAATTGAAACAAGACATCAGTTTTCTGAGTTCCGAAGTTAGCTAAGCGGACAGAAGCTTTTTTACTCTTTTAGCACACAATTGATTCAAAGGACTACGTCTTTTGAAACTTAAGTCACGTAACATTTCAGATCCAGTCAAATTTATCGCAAACCATTTGAGGAAGAGTATAATTCACTTAGTTAATTTCTTTGTTAGCCTGTTTTGCGTCCTCGTGCTGGATAGTTGATGAATCCATTCATACAAAGTGATTTTTTTCTTCCTTAATTATTGAAGTGAAAATGTAATAAAACCTTATCATATTAATGCTTTTAAGTTTACCTTTCGTTAAAATATCATTTCGATAAATCAATTCCATCAGGAATTTCGTCATACTTAGTAATTACGTCAAACAAGGGTGAACATTCATCTTATTTTTTTGAGTTTTTTTTTATTAAATAGTTGGCTAGAAGGTTTTTAAAATTTTGAAAAGGACGCAAAACAGAATTAAAGCAACAGACGACCGTATATATATTAGCAGTTATACATTGTGTGGACGGTGCATTAAAGATGTTATCGATACAAACATATTTAAGGTGGCTCAATAATCCAAGAATTCTTTGTCAGAAGGGGGAAAAAATCTGAATATTTAAATTGATATCTGATGATTAATATATGTAATTAAGATTAAATATCATCGTTCATTTGATTGACTAGTGGCCCTCTGAATATACATATATGTAAACCAACTCCGAGATCTGTCGCAAAACAATGAATTTTGATAGATAAAGACGTGATATATTGATAACTATTCCAGATTTAAACAATTCTTGTAATCATTTTCACCATAATATAATCAAATATGTATTTTTCTTTATAGATAATGGTTTCAAAGAGTGAAATAGATAAAACTGTTCCAGATTAGTACATTTTGTGTACCCCTACCCCAAAATGAGAATCTAAAAAAAAGTACTCAGTACCCTTATTTGACATCAAAGTGATAAGAAGTCTTTGTCAGAAGTTATTTTCTTTTACATATTTTTCAAATGCAAACTCTGTCCTTCGAAAAAAGATATAAAAAAGTACATGTTATCGTTCATCCTGATTTAAAATACTTGGTTGTCATAGTAACGATTTTGTAAAACTTTGCAACTAGTCAAATTAAAATGCCCTGTTCCCTTGGTTGTATATTATAATGATGAAAATATTTGTTAAAAGCTGTTATAATTGACATATTTTTCAAAACCAGACTCTAATCTTTTTACAAAAGTACAAGATATTCCACTTTACCTCGTTTCCATATTGTAAAAATCTACTTTGTTTACGCCGAACGGAGGACAGACGACGGATAGACGGCGGACGGCGCGCAATGACAATATCTCAGGTGAGCTAAAAAATCCAGATACTCCGAGTCGAGATTATTCTTTCCCAACATTCAGCGAAAGTTTCAAATTCTGGTGAAAAGAAGTATACTTACACTACACAACAATGATCATCGAAATGAAATAAAAATAAACAAGTTTACAAATAATGTGTCGAAAAATAAACAAGAAAAGGGAAGTGACGTGTGTAATTCTAAATATCCCGGGTCAAGCGTTATTCGCCCTTTTCTTTTGTAAACTCAGCTTTCATGTTTTGTTAGTGTCACTCAAATGACTTTTGTCAAAAAGGTCAAGTCAAAGTTTAAAAAAAATGTTTTGTTCAAAATTTCATTTCTGGTTCCATGAATCTATTTAGAGATACAGAAATATGAATAAGAGAAACATGCCTAAAGTAAACGGAAGCGTTTTTAGACATGTCCATAAGTGGACGTCAATCACCTCCCTCGTTCTCGAAAATGCATGCCGTTATCTGTGAAATGGATATTTCTTTGAACAAAGCAGGGTTAAAACTAAAATTAATTCGCTCAAACTTTTCAAATAGGGAAACTTTATTCGATAACACCTCGCTGCAAAGTACGAAAGTTGACAAAATTGAAGAAGAATTTTTTTTAACCAAAGATTATTAGAGTAACCAAGCTTGAAAAATCTTATCTTTGATATCGCTAAAATCTCCAAGAAATATCCTGTTTGGTCATTAAGTTAAATTTACCTTCTTGATTTTGTACCCAGGTAACAAGCGGTTGAATAATCGATGATGACGTTATAAAAACGATACATTTACGACGGTAGTCAGGGCGTCTCATATTACGAGATATTTTTGTATATATAAACTGAACGATATATTTGACTAAGTATTTATAACACTCAGATTGTAGATGATAATTTTCTGGTTCCATCGATACCAAACTTGCCGAAATCCGTCGAGAAACAAGCGAATTACGGAGGAGTTTGAAGGCCGAAAACTAATAAGGCCACATTAAACGTACCGCTCTCGATATCTGATGACGTCAAACGATTATTGAGCCTCCTTAATATTGTGTTTTGATAAATCTTAACACAAATACTATACGTTGTCACATGAGTTAAAGAAGATCCCGACGATAATCTCAACAGCACTCACAATAGAACACCAAATGGAGCATCGACGGACCCCAAGCAAGCTAGAGGTGGGACCAGGTGCCCGGCAGGAGCAAGCATGCCCCGTTGGCCTGCCGCACCCGCCGTCGATGTTCACGCACGAAAATGAAAAAATATAAAATACATGCACTGTGTATGGTTCTGTCTATATCGAAAGTACTATTTAATTTGAGCTGAAAGTGAAAAAAAATTGAAGGACGACAAAGGAAAAAGAATGATGCGAAAGTATAAAACTGGTTAGAAAGTATCAAGTTATTCAATTGGTAATGAAGGAAATCATGCAGAAAACATTGAAAATAAGTTTATTCAGTTTATTATTTGGCGGTTGTCTTCTTTTCTTTTACAAATCCTTTACACACTACAATGTATGAAACTTTTTCTTCGGGTACAGATATTTCAGCAGATCTTGCTGTCGGGTCTTCGATGGTCATAAGCTGCCATCTACCGGTATTAACCTTTTCGGACTTTCGGTACAGGATCCAGAATCCATCAACAGGAATTTTCGGGGTTCCCCACGTGACCGTTAGCGTTGTTGGATTCAATCCTCTACCTTTTCGTTTTGTTACTCGAACATTTGGTGGAATAATTTGAGCTGAAAGTGACAAAAAAATTGAAGGACGACAAAGGAAAAAGAATGATGCGAAAGTATAAAACTGGTTAGAAAGTATTAAGTTATTCAATTGGTAATGAAGGAAATCATGCAGAAAACACTGAAAATAAGTTTATTCATCATTTAATATAGTTCTGTGTCATATGATACTGTAAATTTCTTTATTTTCGTCAGTACCAATTTTCGTCAATTCGTTCAAAATGACCATTTCGTCAGTACGTAAATTCGTCATCGAAGGGTCCCTGAAATATAAAATCGTCGTTCAAATGCCAACTTAACATAGGCCGTATGCGTTTGTTGTCATTGTTTGTTTAACAATTATTGTTAAACAAATTAATTATACCTAGCTTGTTGTAAAAACATATCATTTGGTAATTAGAAGTACATTATATATATATGCGACTTTGTGTGCGTATTCAGTTCTCAATGATTTATCATTCGTATGAACTCTTAAGATTCACTTTTTCCTTTCTACACTATATTTTGTCAAGAGTATTTATATTCGTCGGTACGTAATTTCGTCAAGGGAAGCACTGAAGAAAATTGGTACCTGACGAATAAAAACCAATTTAAAGTTTTTAACAACTTTTGTACTATCCTAGGAGATATCGAAACAAGATTTATTTTCAAAAGGTTCATTATAGGAGTAATCTCCATTGTTGAAAAAAATAGAAAAAGATAAATTGCAGAAAAACTAATTGGTGAACTGTTGATTTTTCAGCGAAATTTGAAGCAACATATTTTTTTAAATGAGTTAAAGAATCTCAACAGCACTCATAAAAGAGCACAAAATTAAGCATTGAAGGACCCCTAGGAAGCTAGAGGTGGGACCAGGTGCCAAAAAAGAGAGAAATGTTTGGACAATCGGTATATGATGCCCCATCGTTCTGTTGAAAATTTTAGGAAAAATTGACTTTTTCCTAAAGAGTTCAATGTAAACTGTAAGGGTCCGCTACTCTACTCTTAAAGTAACCGATTTTTTTCAAGATCTAAATTGGTAAAAAAAATTTCAATTAATTTTTACATCATAACTTTGCTATGATTTTACTCAGGATCCAATAAATGGGTGTCCCAAGTACCTCTCATTACCCATTGAATAACTTAAGAGTACCTTTCTCATTCAGAATAAATGTTCGTAGCTTTTGCGACAGATGTTTATTAACAAAAAGAGAATATCAATAACGATAGGTTGAAAAGGTTCGTCAATTTTTCTAAAGCTTTAATGTAAGATCAGTGTTAAATGTCCTTATCTTTAGATTAACTTATTATTATTTACATCGTTAGAGATTATCGATAACATTGTAACTACTTTATTTTAAGAAAGATAACTCAATATGTTAAACATTAAAGAAGCGTTAGGAGTATTCATATGTTTTTGGCAATTTTTAATATACCGTATATCTGAAAATTTTCGCGTGTGTCTAATTTTCGCTAAATTCGCGAGCATAATGAAATCGCGAAAAATGGACAGAGCAAAAAAAAAACACAGATTTTGACCCTTGGTCTTGTTAAAAGATTAGCGAAAATTAGACTCAGCAAAAAAAAGACACACCTTTAGGGATTTATTTCGCGAAATAAACCCGACGCGAAAAATACCCGATATACGGTATGTTAAATTTAAGTGGAGGGCTACTGAAATGAATTTTGACTGTGTCTGAAAATCACTTTGGCTGGAACCATCACTAATGAGGCTTTCACTATTACAAACACGTGTATTGTGCATTAAAATCGGTTTGAAAATTTCTTCAAGAAGGTAAAAAGTTAGAACACTTCCGTATCATTAATTCATATCCAAATAAAAGAATCCTGATATCTTTAGGAAAAGATATAACGAGCTTATTACGTTTGCAGTAGATTCATATTTTCTTCCACAGAGAAGTAATGATACAAATAAAGCAAAAACACTCGAATACACATATTTTCGGCCAATTGGCCTTTATTTAAAAAACCCAATGTATTTAAATGAAACAAGGACAATCATATTTTGCGCTCATTGTTTAAATAAATATAAAGGATCAAATTTACTTAGTAAATTTATAATAGATCGTTGCAAATTTTTTTTGCACTTGGTAAAGGCAAAGGGGCCGAATATTTGTGTATTTGAGTGTTTGTGTTTTATTTCGTACGTTTGGCTTTGGTGCGGATGCTGAAATAGGTTGGTTCTCCTTCGCCGAGTTCGTTGACAGCAGATAGCTTGAAATCATAAGTGGTATTATCATCTGTAAAATAACAAAATTTGATTAGTTTCCATAAAGCTATTGCGACGGGTGTTGCATGCAATCAGGAGACGCAGACTCTCCCCGGGCACCTGGTCTCACTTCGGAATTTTATTAATTCTTATTAATTAATTCCTAAGGAAAATCTAATGATTTTGCCTTGCCTTCTCGACTTTGAGACTGAGTAACTGATCAGTACTTCTTTACTGTGTATTAGATCATCGGCGTAGCTACAATGTTAACTGGAAAGCTACCGAGAGACATGATCCTAGTTTGATCTTTGGCAAAACGTCATCATTCTGTAAAATAGTAAACATTTGATTACAACAGTGCCGTAGCTACAATATACATTTTATGTTTGTATGAAAGAATAAATCTCGAAAGCTCTTCTGTATTACCGTTCTCCAATGATTCTGCGTTGACTTCGCTCCAGGGATGGGGTTAATTGCATTGACTTACAATACAGTATTGCGTATGATATATCACTTAGCAATTAGGTACAATACGATATATCACTTACCTTTTACGTACAAAACATTATTGCGTATGATACATCATTAAGCTTTTGCGTAATTATTTCAGCATAACAAACTTTCCTTTTCTGAGTAGCAACATCCCTTCATCTGCAGCTTATGGCGTATTCATATCTCAATTACTTGCCAGAGCAAGTACCAAATATATGGATTTTGTTCTTAGAGCTAGGCGTCTTGCAGATAAGCTTCTTAGTCAGGGATATGTTTGTGAGCGACTAACATCGTCACTGAGGAAGTTCTACGGTCGATCATATGGTCATACACTATGATGTCCCACTCTCCAGAATGGTGGATGATATTTTGACATAGACCATTTGAACCATCCAACCAAAGATTGTACTCTATGTCTTCCGAAATGGAAGTAACCGGATGTGACAGTTCTGCCGAATTTAAGCGGCGGGTGTTTCATGCAAGCAGGAGATGCTTACTCTTCCTGGGCACCTTCATGTGGTGGAGGTTTTTGTTTGTTTGCTTTGGTTCCTGATTGTCCTGATTTTGTATGCCTTCGGTTTCTGATTTTCTGAATTATCGATTTTATGCTGTATACAGGGATATGGTCATTATCCATATTTGTCATGTATATATATCTTTGATCTTCACCTCCGATGTGAGAACACAGAGTCGGCAAGCACAACAACAGATGCAAAAGGGACAAGGCAGATCAAAGACGTAATCAAAACACTTAACGTAATAAGTAATATGAGTCGACTTCAAGAAATAAAAAGTTCAAAATCACCGCAAAAGCTTTTACTGAGTTTTATGTCACAGGCATTCCCTGAAAACAAGAATGTAATTCAATATTCGCTAATGGATTGCTTTTTGGCCAGATGAGCAATGTTACCCAATTCGCCTCTTGCTACCTTCCTTATTTTTGCAATTCGATATTTGCATGTTTTGCTGTTGTATTGTGATAAGTGTGTTAATAGCAATACATGTATACACTGACCAACTATAAAGACATGATTATATCACAAACCCTATTAGATGCCACCTCTTAAGCTACATCTTTACCTACTCACCTAGTAAATCTGAGGACCAAGTCAGAATATAAGCAGTTAGATTTTCCTTTCTAGTAGCTTCGCCCCTGACACCCCAGTGAAGAACGTACTTAAGTATCGGGCCATACGTGTTATTCGGCGGTTGCCATGACAACTGGATTGTTTGTAGGCCATTGTGCACCAATTGATGCATAACCGACATTGGCTTGGATGGAGCTAGAGATAAAAGGAAAAAACAAACCCAAAATGCGCCAAGGGCTCTGATTGGCTAGTTAACACATTTTTACATCTACTCTGCTGATTTGAATGTAGATCTTAACATCGATTCTCTGTAAGCGCCAGAAATTAAGCATAGGGGCCTGGCACGCTATGTCACAGATCCTTACAATATTTATGCAAATGATAGGCCATGATAAAAATATTTGAAAATGACGAAAAATTTCACATATTTATGCTTGTTGTCATGGACACGGGATGTAAACACCAAAAAGGTGCAATTTTTAGCATTTTGAAGCCTCACAGGATCTAATTAACACATTTTCTTCCGACATATGTGATTGAATCGTAATGTTTGATCCTAAGTCTTTGTGATAAAACCATAAGATAACAAGGAAAACTAAGAATATGGAGTTACTATGGCAACAATTTAAACATTATCTGAAGATAGCAATTTTTCATTTTTAACTTAAATGAAGGTAAATTGAGAAGTTTTAAGGAAGTACAATGTTAAAAGTACTCAGTTGGCAATAGACGAAACGTAATTTTTCTTGGTTGCCAAGGCGATATGGATGGTATCCAAGGAAACTGCTCTTTTTAATTCAGATTGTACATTCCTGTAAATGTTTAACGTTTTCAAATTGAATAGCATCATTTAAGAACAGATAAATTAGCAGTATGGACCAGACATGCATGTTTCGGTTTCTTAACCCTCGTCAGTGATCCTCAAATCTAAACAATATAATATGCCAAAAAATATGAAAGTTACTATGTCGAAAGAGCGTACCGAAAGACGTAGCAGGATGGGTGGGATATGATGCTGCAGGACCCACTTTTTAGAAATTTCCAGAAATTTTGTTAACAGACATTTTAGAATTCGTTGAAGAAAAGATCAACCGAAATTCATCGAAATGGCTACATGTGCCCTCGGGGACTCCTGGTCCACCAGCAGTGACACTCACCAAGTGGTATAAATGCTAAACGTCTTTAAATTGAATAGCATCATTTAAGAACAGATAAATTGGCAGCATGGACCAGACATGCACGTTTCGGTTACTTAACCATTGTCAGTGATCCTCAAATCTAAACAATGCAATATGCCAAAAAAATATGAAAGTTACTGTGTCGAAAAAGCGTAACGAAAGACGTAGCAGGATGGGTGGGATATGATGCTGCAGGACCTACTTTTAATAATATGAAAAAAGAAGAAATTTTAGGTGTTAACAAGTGTTATATATTACCATCATGTTTTTCTTCGCTTTAAAGCCGGATTTCAATTCCGGGTTTCACCGTTACCAATTTGTTAAGTTAGAATGTTTGTACCAATTCTGAATAAGGAATAAATTGTAAAAAATGATACATTTGAGCTGTTTGTTTATAAGATGAGCCAATTCCCTACACACACTACATGGTGGAGAATCGAAATGTCGTTTGCTATGCTATTATGAAACTTTGCAGAACTGATAAGTAGACTTTTACCGTTTTACGTCTTGCAAGCTTTCGGCGGAAGCTCCCCAGTTACAAGCACTCCGCGCCAACCTCGCCAACGCCAGAATTTCTCGGATACCATTATTCAAATAGAAAATTTTGACAATCAAGGCCCATCAATGGCGTATGATCGAACTTCATTGGAGTTGGGTTAAAATGATGCCGATGATTCGAACTATTTTACACGTAGTGATGCATTTCATGCCCATCAACCTGTATTTCATGGGTATCCAAATGAGGATGCAGAAAAGTTTATTAATGACTTTAGTGCAGCCATGTCACTTCAAAATGTCACTGAACACACAAGACTGATTTCTGCTTTTTCGCTATATCTAACGGGGCCAGCGTACACTTGGTTTCAGTCGCTCGATACTGACCCATTGCTCTTGTCTTGGGAAACCGTGAGAAAGAAGTTTCGTGACACATACGTAATTGCAGACCATTTGACGAATGCATCTTTGTTTGCAGAAAGTGAAAAATTTAATAAACTGAAACTGTCAGATAGTTTGTCTCTTGAAGACTTTTACAACAATGTAATTCGCACTGGTAAGAAGTTACAGAAGTCAAAGTTGGACTTACTGATCAAGTTCATTGATGGCTTATCGTCACAGCTACAAGAGCGGGTCGTCCTGTATCAGTAGAAGATGCATTTCACAGTGCACGGACGGGAGAAGCCGTCGGTTATAGGCAACAGGCCGAGACAGTAACTGCGACTGTTAATTCAGTCCGTACGCAACCTAACCAAAACAATCGCATGCAAGAGCAGTTAGATCTACTCATGTCTAAAGTGGATACTCTTTCTGTTCAGGGTACGAAAGATCAACGATACCGACCGGTATAACATCGAGGAAATGTTTCACGTGTAATGGTGAAGACCATGGAAAACGGGCGTGCAACTGGACATGTAATTGCCAAGCAGAACCAAAAAACGCGATGTCAGCTGTGTTCTCAGTTCGGACATCCGGCACGAGAGTGTAAATCATTAGCAGCTTCGGGGAAACTCCCAGAGCTCAGGTGCAGGGCGCGGGCAACCGAAAGAGAGCAGTTAAAGTGTAACCGTAGTAGACCACCAGATCGACTTAGTGTCCGTTCGTTTTCGCGCGACAGTGACCATGAGGTGAATGCAGTTCATCCGGACAATGATTATTCAGATGATTTCAGCGATTCCTCAGATGATTCCGATAGTGAAAGTGAAATATGTGCATCTAAGTCAAAATTATTGTATTTACCTGTAGTTATGAAGAATGTCAAAATTTCTGCATTGTTAGATAGTGGAAGCTCAATCAATATAATGTCGTCATCTTTATTTATTTCTTTGCCTAGTCATACTCATTCACCATTGTCTACTTCTAATGATTCACATGTTATTGTTTCAAATGATTAAAAAGTTGAAGTTGTTGGAATGTCGTATGTCGTGATGAATGTTTCGGGTAGAAAACACAAGGTGCGTGTTTATGTTCTAAGACATACGTCACATCCTCTAATTCTGGGCACAGAAAATTTGTGTAGCAAGAATATTATTTTGAATTTTGATGAATCAATTGTATATGCATCAGAATGTAATGTTAAATGTCAATCACATGTTACTTTGTCACCTAACAGTGAAACTGTTGTTTTTGCTAAAGTACCAAAGAGTGTGTACATAGGTACTCAGGGTATTTGTACTGCTAGTAGTCAAACTATGAAATGTGAACTTCTTGTTGCTAGATGTGTAGCTACTGTTACATTTTCTCATGAGGTGCCATTAAAAATTTTGAATGCATCTAAGGATGCTATTACTGTACCAAAGGGTAAAAATTTAGCTCGATTTAAACCTTTTGATGATTCATATCGCATTGAATTACTTACATGTACTAGTCAAGACAATAAGAATATTTTTCATAGTGATACATGTATGCCAACTGAAAATGTTTATTGTAACCATGTACATAGTTTGAACAATTTGCATTCTACTGTTGATACTGTTTACAATGATGTATGTGATGATCAAAGTGATCAGATTGAAAATGACCAGAGAAAAGCAAATGAGTATATTGTAGCCTTTGATATTGATAATGCTTGAATGTTCTCATTTATCAAATGACCAAAAGTGCAAACTATCGAAGCTTCTTGAAAGAAATAAGCCCATATTTGTAACTAAAGATAAGCCTGGGTTGGGGTTCACTTCCTTCGTTTAACACCACATTCACTTGAAGCCAGACGCCCAGTCTAAACACCAGCGTCCTTACCGTCTGTCACCAGATAAACGTGAGATATTAAGACATCACCTTCAGGAACTATTAGATCAGGGGAATATTGCTCCGGTTACAGCGGAAGAAAATGTACCTATTACAAGCCCAATTGTTTAAGTGTCAAAGCGTCGTAAATCGTCCGAGGGATTTATACCTGGTACAAAGGAAGCCGGCTTATCAATGTTTCGGTTCTGCTGTGACTTCCGTTACCTCAATTCTCCAACACAACATTTCAGGTACGCAATACCTGATTTACAGGAGCTCGCAGAATCGTTTACTGAACGTGAACCAAGCTTTATATCGTCCATAGACCTTAGTTCAGGATTTTTCCAGATGAGTATATCTACTGATTCGTCGAAATACACAGCCTTTAACACTTACTTTGGAACGTACAAGTTCCTGAGGCTACCCATGGGCTTAAGTACCGCGCCAAATTCATTTCAACTTCTAATGCACGGGCTTACGTTTAAATCAGCGTTATGCTATCTAGATGACGTCATATAAGCATCCGATGCATTTGAGTCGCACATGTCTGACCTTCAGGAGCTCTTCGATCGTTTCAAATCATCGGGACTCAAATTGGATCCGTATAAGTGCAAATTTGCTCAAAAGGAGTGTAACTTTCTACCTCATATTGTCACAAACTTAGTAGAGGGCAATGAGTACTTGCGTCCTGTGAAGTTTCAAGAAATTCTGTAAAGCAGTTTCAGAGGAGAAGTTGAAAATGTGTCAGCCAATCAGAGCCTGTGGTGGCCATCTTGGATTTCCGATAGGCTTGAAAAACGCAAACTTGGTAGAGGGTATGAGTACTTGCTTCCCGTGAAGTTTCATGAAATTCTGTGCAGCGGTTTCAGAGGAGAAGTCGAAAATGTGTCAGCCAATCAGAGCCTGTGGCGGCCATCTTGGATTTCTGATCAGCTCAAAAACACAAACTTGGTAGAGAACAATCCGTACTTCCTTCCTGTGAAGTTTCATGAAATTCTATGCAGCCGTTTGAGAGGAGAAGTCGAAAATGTGTCAGCAAATCAGAGCCTGTGGCGGCCATCTTGGATTTCCGATTGGCTCGAAAAACACAAACTTGGTAAAGGGCATTGAGTACTTGCTTC
The DNA here is from genome assembly GCA_028142955.1 of Pinctada fucata. NCBI lineage: Eukaryota > Metazoa > Mollusca > Bivalvia > Pterioida > Pteriidae > Pinctada > Pinctada fucata. The sequence continues at coordinate 20,456,665 of AP027115.1, read as the reverse complement.
CTGTGAAGTTTCATGAAATTCTGTGATGCAGTTTCAGAAGAGAAGTCGAAAATGTGTCAGCCAATCAGAGCCTGTGGCAGCCATCTTGAATTTCTGATTGGCTCGAAAAACACAAACTTGGTAGAGGGCATTGAGTACTTGCTTCCTGTGAAGTTTAATGAAATTCTGTGCAGCGGTTTCAGAAGAGAAGTCGAAAATGTGTCAGCCAATCAGAGCCTGTGGCGGCCATCTTGGATTTCCGATCGGCTTGAAAAACACAAACTTGATAGAGGGCATTCAGTACTTGCTTCCTGTGAAGTTTCGTGAAATTCTGTGCAGCGGTTGCAGAAAAGATATCGAAAATGTTAAAAGTTTACGCCGGACGGACGGACGACGACGGACGATGGACGGACGACGCGCTATGACAATAGCTCACTTGAGCTTCGCTCAGGTGAAATAAAAACAACAATACTTGTAGGGGACCATGATTACTTAATTCCTACCAAGTTTTACGAAAATCTGTTCAGCGGCTCTGGAAAAGTTGAATATGTATGAAAATCACACCCCCCTTTCCTTTTCACATAAGAAAAAATTCAAAAAATTAAAATTTTAGTATAAAATACATATCAAAGCATTTAGTAACTTAAATGTGATAAATGTGCAGTAAATGAATGTGTAAAATCATACACATATTGATTTATTTATAGAAATAGTGCAAAAATGTGCATTTCCGACAAAGTCTGGAAAGACGTCAAAAAATGCGTCAAAAATTTGACTTCCAAGTGGAACAAAAAATAACAACACTTCTTGATACATCTCTATAGATTATCCTGATGCTTTCGGTTTGTCGATATGTGCTTCCATTCTGAAAAAGAAGTTTGTCAAAGGAGGGTACCCCCTGTGACCAACTTTTGTCTCTGTTGGCACCACCTGTTGATGGATCCAGACAAAAAACAACAACACTTGTAGGGGACCATGAGCACTTCATTCCTACCAAGTTTCATGAAAATCTGTTCAGTGGTTCTGGAGAAGAAGTTGAATATGTTTGAAAATCACCCCCCCCCCCTTCCTTTTCACATAAGAAAAAAAAATCATAAAAAATCAAAAATTAGAATTTTAGAATAGAATACTTCTCAAAGCATTTAGTAACTTAAATATGATAAATATGAAGTAAATGAATGTGTAAAATCATACACTTATTGAGTTATTTCAAGAAATAGTGCAACAATGTGCATTTCTGACAAAGTCCAAAAAGACGTCAAAAACGTGTCAAAAATTTGACTTCCGAGTGGAACCAAAAATAACAACACTTCTTAAGACATCTCTCTAGATCATCCTGATGCTTTCGGTTTGTCGATACGTGCTTCCGTTCTGAAGAAGTTTGTCAAAGGAGAGTACCCCCTGTGACCTACTTTTGCCTGTGGTGGCACCACCTGTTGATCGATCCGGACGAAAAACAACAACACTTGTAGGGGACCATGAGTACTTCATTCCTACCAAGTTTCATGAAAATCTGTTCAGTGGTTCTGGAGAAGAAGTCGAAAATGTTGAAAAGTTTACGACAGACGACAGACGACGGACGCCGGACGGTGCGCTATGACAATAGCTCACTTGAGCTTTGCTCAGGTGAGCTAAAAAGGGGGGGGGGGGGTTAGGTTTGACTCTGGCTGAAATGTATGAAAAGAAACGCCGGCGCCGTTCAACTACCAGCCTCCATTCTTGTGTTGTCGGTTGTTGTTATTAGCAACGAGGGAGATAATCCCTGCGCAGGAACATTGCATTAAGCATTTTCACGATTTTCCAAGATCTAATAAGATGCACATAATATACGAATATAAACATATATATAAATAAAAAAAAAAAGAAAACAAAATAGAGAAACTACTGGAAAAATCTTATCTATGATCGCTAAAATCTCAAAGATTTATCCTGTTCGATCATTAACTTAAATTTACCTACTTCATTTTGTTCCCAAGCAATAAGCGGTTGATTTTCTGATGATGACGATATAAAGATATACGTTAACGGCGGAAGCCAGGCTGTATCACTTAAGGGATATTTCTGTATATTTAAGGAATGTTTCTAAAATTCTTTTTGGTTATGGGAAATAACCAAAAAAAAAGCCGATGCACAAACGTGGTCTAATTCGCTACGCGAATTATACCATTTATACATCGGCTTTTTGAGGTTATTTCCCATAACCAAAAAAAGAATTTTAGAAGCATTCCTTATAATTTAATTCTAAGTTATGTACTACATTATGTGCATCTTATTAGATCTTGGAAAATCGTGAAAATGCTTAATGCAATGTTCCTGCGTAGGGATTATCTCCCTCGTTGCTAATAACAACAACCGACAACACAAGAATGGAGGCTGGTAGTTGAACGGCGCCAGCGTTTGTTTTCATACGTTTCAGCCAGAGTCATTTGATATATTTTAAACAATGAGAATAGAATGACTCTGGATGGAATAGCAAAGCATCTGAGAATCAGGTACATGTTTGATAGTGGTAGATTTTGATTAAAATGAAATCTTTCATCAGCGTGACCTATCATCGCACCGACGCGATATGTTTACAAACAAATCTCGTGGTAAGTACTACATTTAATCGTTTACTTGTTGCTACAATCGATTATGTTTGTATATCTAAAAAATATGAAAATAGTATAAATGACGTGTATCTTGTATTTAATCTTCGTTCTCGAGGTAAAATTCAGTGTATTAAGTTTACGGGATCCGCCATTTTGCTTAATTTGGGAAGTAGTTCCAGAAAAGGGGGCGTGTCCTAAGATTTTTCAGGTTATGGATAATAACCTCAACTTTTAAGCCAATGAAAATCCTTGTTACATGCAAAATTAAATTATATAGATTCAACGACACGTTTGACTATGTATGTATTACATTCAGATTGTAGATAATAATTTTCTGGTTCTATCGATACCAATTGTTTAACGTCTTTAAATTCAATAGCATCATTTAAAACCTGATAAATTTACAGCATGGACCAGACATGCACGTTTCGGGTACTAAACCCTCGTCAGTGATCCTTAGTCTAAACAATGTAATATGGCCAAAAAGTATGAAAATTATTATGTCCAAAAATGTACCAAAAAAAACGTTGCAGAATGGGTGGGATATGATGCTACAGGACCCACGTTTTCGAAATTTCAAGAAATTTTGTAACAGAAAATTTCAAGTAAACTTGAAACTTGAAATCCGTCAAGAAACAAGCGAATGATAGGAGTTTGAAGACCGAAACCGCTCTCGGTACTATTCGATCAGTATTGACGTCGGGAATATGATGACGTCAAACGATTATTGAGCCTCCTTAATTACTGTCAAGTTGTTTTAAGGATTTTATAACCAATCTTCCGGAATGAATTCAATATTTTATTCTTGTACATACACATGTCAGAGCAAGTACAAATATTCATATTTTTATTCTGACAGCTAGGCGTCTTTTAAATACGCTTCTCAGTCAGGGAGACGTTTTTGACCGACTAACATCGTCACTGAGGAAGTTCTACGATCAATATGGGAAACTCGTTATACACTATGATGTCCCACTCTTCAGAGTGGTGGATGAGATTCTGACATAGACCATTTGTACATCCAACCGAAGATTATACCTAATATCTTCGAAAATGGAAGTAACCGGATGTGACAATTCTACGCATCGTAGGTATGCCTTTATTCATAATTTTCTGAATTATCGATTTTTGTGCTGTATATAGGGATATGGTCATTATCCATATTTGTCATTTTAAATATTTCGTCTTTTTTCTTCTCTCAATTTCTTTTTACTCCAAACAATGTTTTCCTGTAAATCTTCAGACAAATGACAAAACATTTTATCGAATATCCATTTTTTAACGTGACGGCTCGAAAATGAGAAGAAACGTGTAGTCGACAATCGAACAGGAAGAAAATCTATTCAACAATATATAAATATGCAATTTGTGATAAATATACTCAATTATATCTTCATGTTAGTTTAATATATATATATAAATATACTCAATCATAAATTCATGCTTCGAGCGTCCGTCAATTTTGTGCTCTGTTGTGAGTGCTGTTGAGATTATCGTCAGGATCTTCTTTAACTTATTCAGAGTGAATTAATTTTTTCATACTTTCGTTCTTTAGCCTAATATTTCATTTTCAAAGATTCTTTTTTACGTTAGTTTATAAGTACAAGCACAACAATTTTTACAATATGCTGAATATATACTCACTGCATTCCTGATCATCCTTGCACAAACTTGCGACGTCTACAATTAAGAATATCACTGTTTTGAACGAAGCTTAAATCTTCAATCGAAACCTTATATAAATACAATACAATCATACAAAAAAGAAGAAAAGAAAATTGTATTTTATGTGCCCATGTTGTGAGGAAGGTATTAAAGAAGACATAATTTTTCAAATATTCATGAACTTGAAAAGAAAAGTCTTAAAGAGGAAATTTCTTCGCGAAATTATCTGCAAAGAAACTATATGAATTCGATATTATGACTATAGACGTGTCTAGAGTAAAACAATTCGAGTTATCTCCCCTAACTTAAGTTCGCAGCGCCACGGGCAAAAGCAACTTCCGGTTTACGAAGCGTCATTGGAAACAATACACAGTCTAATAAATATAGGATCTCAAATGAATTTCAATTTCATACGATGTATTATGAAACAAGTTGTGTGCCATTAAATGGTGTTTTGATCGAGAGGGGAAAACTTATATTTGTACTTCTGAATCGAAGGGTTTCTTTTCCGCCACAGATTACAAATCATACAAATCATGGACATGTGGTGACCTGTGTATTGCCTTGTCCTTCCTTTTGGACAATATTTATGTATGATTTGGTGAGAAACTCTACAAGCAGGTTGTAGGGATTCCAAGGGGTACTAATTGTGCGCCTCTTGTTGCAGATTTATTTTTATACACTTATGAAAAGGAATTTATCCAAAATCTTCAAAAGCAAAGAAAAAATGATGATGTGAAATGCTTCATTGGTACTTCTAGGTACCTGGATGATATTCTTACTATCGACAATCCTGTTTTTGAAAAGTATAAAAATGTTATTTATCCACAAGAATTGATTTTAAACAAGGCAAACGTTTCAAACACAGAATCACCATTTTGGACCTAAATATCAAAATTGTTAACGGAGAGATCCATACAAGTGTGTATGACAAAAAAGATGATTTTGGATTTAACATAGTAAATTTCCCCTGGCTTGACGGTGATGTTCCTAGATTACCGTCCTATGGTATCTATATTTCACAGCTCATCCGGTATGCTAGAGCATGTACTGATGTTTTGGGTTTTCATAGTAGAAATTTACAAATTACCCAGAAACTTTTAGGACAAGGTTTTCGCTTTCACAAACTAGTAAAGACTTTCTGGAAATTTTACAAAAATTATTGTCAACTTCTTCTGAAATTCGGACCAATACAGGCAACAGAGTATATTATTTTGGGTATTTCACAACCTGCATTTTATGGTGACATTATTAACAAGATAAGAAGGATCAAAGATAAACAACATCACTATCGAAAATGCGTCAGAATCATCAAACGCCTTTTATACCGTGGATATGATCCTAATGTCACCAGACGGACACTAGGATTGGTACTTGACCAATCTACAGTCTTGTACAAGCGCATTCTTAAAACATGCACTCTGACTGACTGTGACGATCCAAACCTCTTTAGAGAAGACAGGGCCCCGACCACCTGTCCTCTCTGAATGTCAGTCGGACTCCTCGGGTGATAACATACATGAGCTCGCGGCGGAAGAGCACGGATTGTATTTCGTACGCCCTCTTTTTGTATCCATTTACATATTCATCTGTGTTGTTTGGGCCCCTGTGTTTTGCGATCTTGTTTGTGTGTGGTAATCTGACATTGAGGAGGTTATTTTACACCACAATTGTACGTTCTTTGAGACCTCTGGGTAATCGGAAAAGTGGGAGGGTTGTGCGCACGTAATCCAGGATAACCACACCTTCTGCTATTTCTGTGGCAGATGGCCGTCCTAAGTCGGCACCGGTTGCCCATTGGTCTCGTTGGTTTATGTGTAGTCCTTTGTGTTTGATGTTTCTGTGTTGTGCGTTGACGTTCCTTGTCCCTTACGCGTCTCTTTCTGTGCTTGTCTGCTTTGTGCTTTTGCATTGGGTGCATGTTTTGGGGTTTTGCTCTGGGTGCTGCAACCGGGTGTTGTTGGAGATCCCCTCCTTTGTTTTCATATATATACATAACACTTCGAGTTTCATATCACATCGTATGAAATGAAAATATATTTCAGATTCTTTTTATCACATCATACTGCCAAAATCTGTGTATTTCCAATGTGAAATCAACGTATCTGAGAACAAGAGGTGAACTACGCCTTGACCTACAATGTGTCTGCTACGTCATGAGAAGTTGTTCCACAGCGTATAGATTTTTTGTGCGTAAAGAAAAAAATATTTCAATTTTATTTAGTACTTTAATGCAATATTTATTTCAACAACAACCATTTTAAACATTGATATTGAATTTGCGTCTGAATTTAACATAAAAACGATATTTGAAAGGTCACACTTGTCAGAGTGTAGGTGATGAGGCTTCAAACTTGACCAACAGCAATCACAGAGCGATATGTTACATGGTATCATAATATTTATTCATGAAATGGCTATATGAAACTGCATTACGGTTGCATCATGTGATAAATTGCTTTACGTTCTTCTAATAATGTTGTATTTTATAGTTTTTCTTTCACTATCTAATGGTGGTACATGTTGCATTTTATGTAAGGTGTCTTCCCGTAATGGGTATGAAAGTAAATATTGAATGTTACGTATTATTAGTTACATTGCAACGAAGACGATATTTTCTTCTTCAGTTATTTTCTGTCTTCGAAAATAACCGAATAAGAAAATACCGTCTTCGTTGCACTGCATACCCCCGTTCTGTATCGTTGAATCTATGCAGTCAGATAAACACACACACACACCCTCACACAGAGAAAAACTAAAACATGAAGCTATTGGTTAGTAAAGATACTGTGACAGTGTGTATGACTGTAAGATACAACGTATACCCAAACCTTATGATCGTAAACTGGAACCCCCCTTCCTTTACATTTCTCTGTTCCGTTGTAAGACAGGAAAATACAAAAGGATGCTTGACTCACCCTACATGACTCATATCTATTCTACTACAAAACAGTGACGCAAAAATTTGCTAAAATTTGCCTTTACAATGATATCTTGTTTATTTATAACACTGCCGCGTGTGCACTTCGATATACATGTAAACAGGAAGCGTCATTTGCCCAGAGGAGTGTCTAATTTCGAAAATCAAGACGGTTATCTAAATGGCGGCGCTTACTCTGGATACGTCTATTGGAAGAATGATGTAATTGATATTCATGATTATATTTCCTGTCTATTTCAGTTAGCGTAACTAATGTGAATATACATTGTAATTACTGTTCGGGTGAATAGCAAATGCAGATAAAGGCATTGTTTAAAGGGGTATGGACAAAAATTTATCGGCCATATTGGATTTGACGTAAAGCATACTTAAAAATCTGCCGTTCTGCAGAAAAAAGGCTCCAATTTAAACAATTTATTGAACTTAGTGCACCGAACTGCGCAGCTACAAGTTTGCAGAATTCATGATTAATACTAAAACCTACCTTAAAATTACTATGATCATATTTCTACAAACATTTGTTCTCCAATGTTGATCATACTTTCCCAGATCGCAGGATATCTTCATTTTACACGTTGGAGGGGGGGGGGGGGGCTAGTAGCCATATCAACATAGAAAGGAATCCATAAGCGGATCCCCGGAATACTGAACATTTGTAATTTGTCACCAATAATTGCAGACAATCGAAATTCTAGTGACTTACCTATGGAACTTAAAAATCTTTTATTTTTTCTAACTAAGTTAGGGCAGGTCGGCACGTGAAAATGGCTACCTGTAAACACTCGTGTTCGAAAGGACCCCGTATTGTATAAGATTATAAGATTATGAGACCGTGTACCCAAAATTGATGGACAAATGTTTGTAGATATAGAATCAATATTATGTTTAAGGTAAGTTATAGTAATGTTCATGAATTCTTCTGAGGTACTTCTTATGTTAAAATATAAGTGTTATTTTCCGTATAAAAGATGGGAAAATGTAGCTATCGAGGTAGAGAATACTTGGGGTTAAAATAGTTTAAGTTGGAGCATTGACTCAGTGAAAGGAAAGATTTCCAAAAATACACTGAAATAAAATCCAATATGGCAAATAGCAGTTTGTCCATAGAGCAAGGAACCATATTTTGCCGGTGACCATATTTTGCCGGTGATCATATTTAGCCGTTTCATTGTTAATTGCTTCTTCTTTGTAATCGGTATTGTTTGAAAAGTGTATTTTGTATCCTATCAAATATGACCACAGCAGTCATGTATTGATATATTGTAACATCTCCTACACTCAACATGTTCAGCTGTGATGACAAATACCATAAAATGAGGACAATTGATAAAAAACACCATAGTTTAGACGTGAACATCAATTTTTTTTACGAAAATGAAACAAAAAGAAACCATTTAATTGGGAATAATTTCTTAGAAGTAGTAGTGAAAAAAGATTTCCAAAAAACAAAATTATAATTTTGTCCGTGTTTGTGTGCAAATAGAATACATATCAACAAAAAAGTCGAAATATGGTCACCCCGAAAACATGGAAACGAAATATTTTGACGTTTTATAAGGAAACAGTAAACTAGGTAAAATAAATTATTTTTGAAGTATTTCGATCGAGAATGGAGTTAAATTATGTTTAATCAATATATAATATATATTATACCAAATATTGAATTCGCCTCCAAGTATGGAAAATTTCTTGAAAATATACCAAGAATATGGTCACTTTCTCTACCCCGTTGTTGGCCAGGTACATGTACCACAGAAGACATCAAGGAGACTTAAACCAAAGACGACGACATCAAAATATCAAATAGAAAAGACTCACATAGACAATTGGAAGCCAATGCCGTCTTCGCACGACTGTCCATGAGAAGAAAATAAGTATCATCCGCTCCATTTTCAAGGCCGGATTTATCAACCGGAAGGTCATTAATACCTGAGTGGCGTAGATTTTGTAGGTGTGACGTACTGGCTTTGATGAAAGCGGCGTTCACTCAAGTGATATTCCTAGAATCGTGAGCGGTGTATGACATGAAAGATATACCAAAAGGTAAACTTGATTATGTTAAGGAGATAACCAAATATCATCAGTTTTACCTGTCAGTCAATAAGTTAGAAGGGACATAGCGAATTAAACAGGCCAATCAGACCATGACTATGAAATGTGTTCAGATCAGCCCCAATATGAACATGATGAATGTATTGAAGGAATTTTCCTTATACTTAGATGGCGAAGAAAGTTATCGGGGTAGCAAATTTGGTTGAATTATGAAGAGACAATTTTCCCGCATTTTTTTTTCAGAGCAGAATATCTCGGTTCACCATCGCTACCTTGAGAAATGAATATTATTTGTTTGACTTGTACCACATATATGTCTCAAAACAGAAATAATTTTTTTTAAGGTTGATGTATCATCCCTGCCCGATTCTTACGTGGACCTATACTTAAATTGAAGAGAAAGAAATCTGGCATAAACATACCTGTCATACATACTCCAGCCACCAATAGCAGGATAAAAATTCGGTTTTTCATTGTCTATGTGTTCTGTGTAAAACTGAGTCTGAATACGAGAAGAGTACTGCAAGTAGAACGTTTCCTTGGTGGATAGGCTTATATAAGTCATAGCAGGAAATGCAATCTAAAATGTTATGTTTTTGCAATTACATTATAATAATGTAGCAATAAAATTGGTAACAGATTTTTGATTTTTATTATTTGCTCAATGCCTTTTTATTATATCTATTATTGAAAAACGCAAGGATGGGGAAGAATTTTAATTAAAATGCACACATGTTGCAAATATTTCTTGATTATGAATCTACGTCTTCGTATATCTTAAAAGGACGGAAATCGTTCATTTATTATAATGTGTACCTTGTTTATGCTGTGTACTATACAGTACATTTACTGTACTACTACACGTGACACAGGGGAGAGTCCAGTAATTCATTTTCGTCCATTTTCCCATAGGCCGCAATGTTTACGAAATCTTGTCGCATTTCACATATACAACTTCAATGCTTACAATCTATACATGAGATTAACCGTCAATGATAGCGAGTCAAAAATATGTCGGAATAAAAACGTTTTATCATTAGAACCAGAAAAAAGGAAGTGTAATTCAAGGTCACCCAAAAATCTTCACTAAATGGAGCAGTTATTTTTGCCCCTAAAATAGCATAATTTCTACAGCTTTTACATATTAATGAATGGGTTTTCAGGAATTTTCTCTGTATTAATGTAAAGCAAGGAATATTTCTATTCTAAAAAGACCAACTTTGTAATTATTGTCCAATCAGAACACCAGAAACATAATTATTTACAGACTCGCATGTACCCTACACAAAATTGAAATATAGAATTTCCTCTGTTTTACCTGACTCTTCCCTATATCTTTCCCCCTCTTTAAATCTCAACCAAATCTTTGTACCGTCATATACATCAATACCTTTGCATGCAACATACCAAGTTTGAGCCAAATATCTTCATTCGTTCTTAACATCAGCTGAAATGAAGCGCGTTTGGAGCTATTTTTAGGCACACATTTATTGGTAAATTTCATTTCATCTCCATCTTCTCCATTTTCAATACAGTCCTGTTCTCCTCAAAGGACATTATATTCACATGAAATAACCCGTTTGGTCTTTCTTTGAGCTTTATTCTAAGTGGAAAAACTTCAATGCGTTTCCATAGAATTTATATGATTTTTTTCCAGGATGCCTGAAAAGGGTTAAATATCAGTAAAAAACAATGCATGAAAACAGCCAGAAAAATTAGTTTTAAGCTTTTATTGCAATGACAAATATGGATAATGACTATATCCCTGTATACAGCACAAAATCGATAATTCAGAAAATCAGAAACCGCAGGCATACAAAATCAGGATAAAACAGTAACCAAAGCAAATAAACAAAAACCTCCACCACATGAAAAGAAGCGAACTCCCGATATGGGAGTAAGACCAGGTGCCCAGGAAGAGTAAGCATCTCCTGCTTGCATGCAAGAGCCGCCGCTTCAATTCGGTAGAACTGTCACATCCGGTTACTTCCATTTCGGAAGACATAGAGTACAATCTTTGGTTGGATGGTTCAAATGGTCTATGACAGAATATCATCCACCATTCTGGAGAGTGGGACATCATAGTGTATGACGAGTTCCCCATATCGACCGTAGAACTTTCTCAGTGACGATGTTAGTCGGTTAGAAACATATCCCTGATTGAGAAGCTTATCTGAAAGACGCCTAGCTCTCAGAAAAAAATCCGTACATTTGGTCATTGCTTTGGCATAGCGTATCAACTGAGATATGAACACACCATAAGCAGGCGATGAAGGGATGTTGCTACTCAGAAAAGGAAAGTTTGTAATGCTGAAATTGAAGTCGTCACGTTTGTTATAGAGTGAGGTGTTCATGTGACCATCAGTGTCGTAGGACAACATTATGTCCAAATAGGATGCTGAATTATTTGTCTCTGTAGTTTCTTTGACTTCAAGCTCCGAAGGATAGATACTGCTGAGGTAATCCGCGATTTTGGATTATTGATGGACAATACATCGTCTATGTATCTGTAAGTGAAATTGAAGTCAGAAGCTAAGTATCTTTTCCCTTCAGAGACCATGTCGGCAAGGAGTGGGGCACAATTGGTCCCCATTGGAATTCCGACAATTTGCTGGAAGACCTTTCCTCCAAACACCACAAAAATTTTGGTTTTTCTATGATAATGATCTATATTCAACTAAATGAAAAGAAAAAAGGACGAACATATTGATATAACGACTCGTAATGAGACAAAAAACGCACCCCTACCCCCTAATTTCGCAAAAACACGTTTTTTCTCTCCGTGTCTTATATTTGCCTAAAACGAATCTTTAGCTGAAAAAAGTATATCGTTTTTGATAGATTCACCTGTGTGAATCGTTTTGTATTCAATATATATAAAATTTAGAGATAAATCGTTTAAATACTAAAAAAGGAACCAAAAAAAAAGGGGGGGTTAACCAGGTCTAAAAATCCATGGAAATGAACGTGTTATGGGTCTATGAAATGTGTATTTCATGTATATGACTGAAAGTGAACATTAAAATACCTAGATTTAGTAGATATGAACGATTCTTGATACAATGGGCAGAACTGGTGCTATTTTAGTACGCGTGACATACTTAGCATGGGGCGCTTACAGGGGAGACTCCAGTAATTCATTTTCGTCCATTTTCCCATAGGCCGCAATGTTAACGAAATCTTGTCGCATTTCACATATACAACTTCAATGCTTACAATCTATATATGAAATAAACCGTCAATGATAGCGAGTCAAAGATATGTCAGACTAAAAACGTTTTATCATTAGAAAACATTATCTTAAGATGTTAGATAAGGACTTTGAAATATCATTTTTCATTTGTGAATGCTCGTGTTTACAAGGGATAAACATAATTTTTTTGCCACAATTTTACAAAGAAATGATAAGTTCATGGTCTTTTTTTATAAATAAAAGACCAAGAAAAGAAATAATGGAAGAAAATCTATTTGGAAACCACAATATTAAGTTCAATAACAAACCGTTGATGATAAGTTCTTTTGCAAAATGTAATGTGAAAAAGGTAAAAGACATAGTAGATTTCAATAAAAACATAAAAAGAGAAGACGAAATATATGGCACTTTGGTTGATAAGCGAAATTGGATTGCAGAATGGATCAAATTGAAAAAAAGCAGTTCAAATTTATATGTTTTCATGCCATAGTAATGTTCAAAACAACATTTTCATCGAAAATCTGAGTATAGTAAAGTCGAATAAGGTGGTCAAAAAGATCAATATGAAGCTCTTTAAAAAGATTATTTTAAAAGAAAAATCTGCAAAACGTAAAAATATATGGAGTTCGAAATTTGGAATGAAATTTGGCTTAATTTGCACAAATCTCCACTATCCAATAAGATTAAGGATTTTTAATGGAAAAGTCTTCACATGATAATATACACAGAATATCGTCTAAAAAGAATGAGAAAATCTAACGGAAAATGTCACTTTTGTAAAATGTATGACGAAACTTTGTTGCATCAGTTTTTTAATGTGAAATTATAAAAGAATATTTATCATATGTACATCAATTTTTCAAGAACATCAAACTCGAAAATTTTGACGAATTTAATTTTACTCAATGTGCATTGATTTTAGGATTTCAAAAAGGTAGAACAAACATGTCCAGAGTGAGGTGTTCATGTGACCATCAGTGTCGTAGGACAACATTATGTCCAAATAGGATGCTGAATTATTTGTCTCTGTAGTTTCTTTGACTTCAAGCTCAGAAGGATAGATACTGCTGAGGTAATCCGCGATTTTGGATTATTGATGGACAATACATCGTCTATGTATCTGTAAGTGAAATTGAAGTCAGAAGCTAAGTATCTTTTCCCTTCAGAGACCATGTCGGCTAGGAGTGGGGCACAATTGGTCCCCATTGGAATTCCGACAATTTGCTGGAAGACCTTTCCTCCAAACACCACAAAAATTTTGGTTTTTCTATGATAATGATCTATATTCAACTAAATGAAAAGAAAAAAGGACGAACATATTGATATAACGACTCGTAATGAGACAAAAAACGCACCCCTACCCCCTAATTTCGCAAAAACACGTTTTTTCTCTCCGTGTCTTATATTTGCCTAAAACGAATCTTTAGCTGAAAAAAGTATATCCTTTTTGATAGATTCACCTGTGTGAATCGTTTTGTATTCAATATATATAAAATTTAGAGATAAATCGTTTAAATACTAAAAATGAACCAAAAAAAAAGGGGGGGGGGTAACCAGGTCTAAAAATCCAAGGAAATGAACGTGTTATGGGTCTATGAAATGTGTATTTCATGTATATGACTGAAAGTGAACATTAAACTACCTAGATTTAGTAGATATGAACGATTCTTGATACAATGGGCAAAACTGGTGCTATTTTAGTACGCGTGACATACTTAGCATGGGGCGCTTACAGGGGAGACTCCAGTAATTCATTTTCGTCCATTTTCCCATAGGCCGCAATGTTAACGAAATCTTGTCGCATTTCACATATACAACTTCAATGCTTACAATCTATATATGAAATTAACCGTCAATGATAGCGAGTCAAAGATATGTCAGACTAAAAACGTTTTATCATTAGAAAACATTATCTTAAGATGTTAGATAAGGACTTTGAAATATCATTTTTCATTTGTGAATGCTCGTGTTTACAAGGGATAAATATAATTTTTTTGCCACAATTTTACAAAGAAATGATAAGTTCATGGTCTTTTTTTATAAGTAAAAGACCCAGAAAAGAAATAATGGAAGAAAATCTATTTGGAAACTACAATATTAAGTTCAATAACAAACCGTTGATGATAAGTTCTTTTGCAAAAAGTAATGTGAAAAAGGTAAAAGACATAGTAGATTCCAATAAAAACATAAAAAGAGAAGACGAAATATATGGCACTTTGGTTGATAAGCGAAATTGGATTGCAGAATGGATCAAATTGAAAAAAAGCAGTTCAAATTTATATGTTTTCATGCCATAGTAATGTTCAAAACAACATTTTCATCGAAAATCTGAGTATAGTAAAGTCGAATAAGGTGGTCAAAAAGATCAATATGAAGCTTTTTAAAAAGATTATTTTAAAAGAAAAATCTGCAAAATGTAAAAATATATGGAGTTCGAAATTTGGAATATATATAGATTGGAATGAAATTTGGCTTAATTTGCACAAATCTCCACTATCCAATAAGATTAAGGATTTTCAATGGAAAAGTCTTCACATGATAATATACACAGAATATCGTCTAAAAAGAATGAGAAAATCTAACGGAAAATGTCACTTTTGTAAAATGTATGACGAAACTTTGTTGCATCAGTTTTTTTAATGTGAAATTATAAAAGAATATTTATCATATGTACATCAATTTTTCAAGAACATCAAACTCGAAAATTTTGACGAATTTAATTTTACTCAATGTGCATTGATTTTAGGATTTCAAAAAGGTAGAACAAACATTATTCTAGTGGGTAACATTGACTTTTTTGTTTGTAGATGGATTATATGGAAAGAAAGAAATTTGATTAAATACCTGAAAAAAAAATCAAGTAACAGAGCGGTAGAAATGTTTCTTTGGTTTAAAAATGCATTAAAACTAGAAATTGAAACTATCATAGAAAGTAAAAGTAGTTACACTATATTTAACATTTTGAAATCAGTTGTAGAAATTATGTAGAAAGAAAAATGTTATCTATGTCAGTTTTTTTTCATACCATAATTTTGCGGGGTATGGTCAATTCGTACCATAACCAACTCGTACCTGCCACTTCGTACCATACCTTACTACCAACTCGTACCAAAACCATTTCGTACCATGACCAACTCGTACCATAAATTCTACCAACTCGTACCATACATAAACTCGTACCATTACCAACTCGTACCATGGTACCAATACTCGTACCATAAACTCGTACCATGCATAAATTCGTGCCATTCATAAACGCGTACCATTGGTACCAATACTCGTACTATAAACTCGTACCATGCATAAATTCCCACCCCTACCAACTCGTTCCATGGTACTCAGTAAATTGTACTCTGTAAACTCGTACCTGAAATAACTTTTTCGGATCTTGACAAATTTTTGCATTAATTTTGATTGAATAAGCGTAACCAGACATGCAATGTTTTCGAATATCCAATCCGCATTAGTGGAAACTTATCATACATTGTAAAGAGTTCGACTAATAATTCAATGTTTATTCAAAAGATGTTGTATATATACGCTACATCGATGGGTGATTCGAGTTGGCTACGATTCGAGTAAATGTTAATGGGTACGAGATTCTGGGTTATTCGAGTTGCTTATGAAAGAGTTCATGTCAATGGGTATGAGATTACGTGTGGTACAAGTTGGTTATGATTCGAATAAATGTAAATGGGTACGAGATTCTAGGTGATTCGAGTTGGTTATGATATAAATGTCATTAGGTAAGAGATTATGTGTGGTACGAGTTGTAAATGGCACTAGTACATGTATCTAATGGTACGAGCTGAAATAAAATTGGGTACGAGTTGGTTATGGTACGAGTTAATGTAAATTGGTACGAGATTCTGTGTGGTACGAGTTGGTTATGGTACGAGAATGTTATGGTACGAGTTGGAATAAAATTGGTTACGAGTTGTACCTATGAGTTCGCAATGGGTACGGATTGACTTTTTATTTTGGTACGAGTTGGTCATGGTACGAAATGGTTATGGTACGAGTTGGTAAATTTTGGGTACGAAGTGACCAAGGTACGAGTTGGTTATGGTACGAAGTGACCATAAACCAATTTTGCTACATGTACTCCTGTAAAGGATAAAGCCGGAGCTGCCCATCTCCGGTTATCCTATTGCATAGATATGCTGCTGGGTTAATAATAAAAAAAATTGTACTGCAGGACCAGTTTCTCTAATTATGGAAGGCTGATGACCAAAAAGTTCAAATTATAGGATTTTTAAAAAATGACTTCAAATTTAAAAACTATCTAGATGTATTGGACTATAAAAATAGAGTTTTTTATGTAGATTTCGGACATGTAATCATAGGTTAGAAACAGGCCAATGGTTAATCTGGAAAGAAAAGAAAGGATTTGCAATTTATGTCAAGAAAATAAAATGGGGGATGAATTTCAATATATTCTAGAATGAAAAATGGGAATGAGTCAAAGAAGATCCTGACGATAATCTCAACAGCACTCACAATAGAGCACAAACTTAAGCAACGACGGACCCCTAGCAAGCTAGGGGTGAGACCAGGTGCCAGGAATGAGTAAGCATCCCCTGTTGGCTAGCCGCACCCGCCGTCGATGTTTAAACACGAAAATGAAAACAATATATAAAATTAATGCACTGTCTGACGTTATGTCTATATAGAAAATGCTATGGCGACAATGTCAGGAAAATATATACAAAACACTTACTGTCAAACCTCTCGCGGGAAACTTTTTTACGAGCTCCACACGGCAAAGGACATAAGTGTGACGCAAATTAGTTAAAAAAGATCCTGACGATAATCTCAACAGCACTCACAAAAGAGCACAAACTTAAGCAGCGACGGACCCCTAGCAAGCTAGAGGTGGGACCAGGTGCCCGGGAGGAGTAAGCATCCCCTGTCGGCTAACCGCACCCGCCGTCGATGTTTAAACACGAAAATGAAAACAATATATAAAATTCATGCACTGTCTGACGTTATGTCTATATAGAAAGTGCTATGGCGACAATATCAGGAAAATAAATTCAAAACACTTACTGTCAAACTCCTCGCGGGGAACATTTTTACGAGCTCCACACGGCAAAGGACATAAGTGTGACGCAAATGAGTTAAAGAAGATCCTGACGATAATCTCAACAGCACTCACAATAGAACACAAACTTAAGCAAACACTGTGACTCCATAAAAATTGGTCATGCACTGTACTTCTGTACCTGCGTTTATGATCGTGTATTGCACAATGTGAAAGTAAAGTATTAATAATTAAAACGCAGTTAAGCATCTTGCATTTGCAAATTTGGTCATGCACTGTACTACTGTACCTGCTCTTATGAACATGTACCTATTGATATGATAGCCATAGTATGTTTTTCAAATTATGTAAAATAGGCAAATTTCATCTATAAATAACCGGAATTTTCATTTTTGATAGCAAAGTATTGTTTCTCAAATTCCATAATTTTTTTTTCTCAAACTTCATCAATAATATACAATTTTTTATTTGCAGATCAGGTCATGCATTGTACTATTGTACCTGTTTTATGATCATGTATCAACCAATGATAGTATAATACCGTATTTTGCCAAGCAGATTTTCTCTTCAAATTAAATATAAAGCTTTCTTAAACTTAAGTCCATTTCATGAATCTGCAAGTGTGATCATGCACTGTACTAACGTGTATATGCTCTTATAATCATTTTAAAACTGCTCTATCCTTGCAAAATTATATTCATCCACTTTCGTATATATAAAAGAAATTTTGTGTCCTCTGTTGAACTTGTATGCAATGCACCATCGTACCTGTACTTTAACATCGTACCTGCTATATGAACATTTTCTAGTAAAACGTTACAGACAGATTCTACTCTTACATGATTCTTAGAAAATTATAACTTTAAAATATTGCTCTGCTTTTGTTTAAATCTGCTTATCTTGTCATGTCATGTGTTTTTATTGTTTTGGTAATTATATGTATGTTTTGTCTCTATACCAATACTTGGTTTATGAGAAATAAGTGAATCCTGAATCTTGAACATAGATTTTATGCTCCTGAACCGATCTTATAGAAAAGTTGGAGCAGCAAACTCTCTGCAAATTGTACAAATTAAATTTCAAAACTTATAACCAGAGGGCGCTACTAAAATGAATTTGATTATATCCAAAATCACTTTGGATGGAAGCATCACTGATGAGGATTTAATGTTCAAAACACGTGTCTGGTGCATGATAAATTGGCTTGAAATATTCTTCGAGAAAGTATGGAGTTAGACCACTTCCTTATTGTTTGATAAATATGAGTCATAGAAATGAAAAGTAATAATTCTCGAATATCAAGATTTAACTAGATTGGTATTAAAAGAAGAATGATTAGTTCACGAGTTAAGAAGGAAAAAAATTTACCCGCATAAATTGAGACCCAATAAGGCAAATGTTACAAAGAAGATAAAAACGCCATTTTTAGACCTACTCAAACAGATGTATGTGACAAAAGAGATGATTTTGGATTCGACATACTTAACTTTCCCTGACTTGACGGGGATGTTCCCAGGCAACAGCCTTGTACCAGCGCATTCTTAAGATTTGCACTCAACTGACTTTGACGACGGGACTCCATTGCAGAATGCAGGCCTTGTCCAAAACTCTTGAGAAGAAAGTATCCCGACCATTGGTCGAACTCCTCGGGAGATAACACCAGTCGACAGAGCATCGAATTTCGTTGTATCCCTTTTTTATATATCCATTTATAAATTCACCTGTGTGCTGTTTGGGACCCTGCGCTTTGCTGTTTTGTTAGTGTGGTAATCTTACAGTGAGGAGTTTATTATACACATTAACTGGGCCTTCTTCGAGACCTCTGGGTAAGCGGAAAGGTGGGTGGGTTGTATGCACGTAGTACGGATTACCACACCTTTTGCTACTAGCGCTGCAGATGGCCGTTCTAAGTCTGCGGCGATTGTCCATTGCTCTCAATTCTTTAAATGTAGTCTTTTGTGCCTGGTGTTTTGGTGTCCTTTGTCACGTTTGCTTCCCTTGCAATTTATGTCTCCTCTGTGTTTTCACTTGGATTGCTTTGATCACAAACCGTTGACCACAGCAGACCAGTCACTCGAAAAGAGAACAAATGAGTTAAAGAAGATCCTGACGATAATCTCAACAGCACTCACAATAGAGCACAAAATTGAACATCGACGGACCCCTAGCAAGCTAGAGGTTGGACCAGGTGCCCGGGAGGAGTAAGCATCCCCTGTTGGCTAGCCGCACCCGCCGTCGATGTTTCAGCACGAAAATGAAAACAATATATAAAATTCATGCACTGACTGACGTTACTGAAGAAACATAACGACAATAGAGAACTCTCAGGATAAGTGGACTAACGAACGAAAATATGGTATCTTTTTGCAGCTCTCAATTAATACCAAAAGTTTTAATTTGTATCATTCATTTCCTCTTGAAGAAAAATAATTTAATATTCCAGTTTACAGCATCTTTTTTTAAGAATGTAATATAGGATTGTCACAATACAAAATTAAAGAGCACAAAATAATTTTCCCGCGAACGCAATCACTATACCGCTAAAAACCTTCACATTAACACGGTTTGTAATCTCGCAACGCAGAACAATCGCTTTTTCTACAATTTCATAATGCGGAAGGGTTCCAACTCTATACCTTCTTGAAGAAAATTTCAAACAAATTTTCATGCACCATACACGTAATATAGATTATTGATCACAAAAAGGGGAATGCGATGCAGTGTAAAGCTGCCTTAGCTATGTGTGTTATAAAAAGCTAACATTCATCTCATTTTGGATATAACTGATAGCCATGGCATTCTTACACTGTATCACATTCCCCTATTGTTATAAATGATCTTAATTGCACAAAAATATTGAAAAAAACAATTGATCTGCGTTGTGAGATAACCCACCGTGATTTAGCATTTACAACATAAATGAGGGCATAAATGGATCGGAAGGACTTTTTTATTTTCATTTGTTTTTCTCATTTCTTATTTTCTGTGTTCCTTATGTATTTTCCTATCTCAGGCATTTTGAAGGAAAAATTCAGATATACATTGTATGGTTAAGACTTAACAGTTTTGTTCTTGATTAAGATAGATAATTCGACTGTTTTAACAATAGGAGCAATTCACTTACTAGGTGAATATCCAATGACTTATTGTTTTTGAAATGTACGAAGTCTTCTTATTTAACGTCGTCTATTTGATGGAGACGGGGTTTATACATAAATAATAACACTTCTTTCACTATAGAAAGTCATGGATAACTCTTTCATATTTCTATAAATAATATTTTATTGATGAGTATTTGATAGAACAACAGGCTTTTTAGGTAAAATTATCTTTTCATAGAGAGAACTGCCTATAACGTGTCTCTTCTCTTTGGAAATCGAAAAATTGATGATTTGTCTTCTTTGTCGGCAAACTTTCCGATTGAAATTCATATGGGGAGATTGAACTCGAGCTCTGTGTAGTCATCCATATATGTTGGTGCAACCAATGCTACGCTCACAGTGACAGGAAATAGATTAACAATTGGGCGTTTCCTATGTTAATTTTAGTGTGACGTCGCCGATCCATGGAGAACGTCAACAGCGTCAGGCTAAAATTAACTAAGCGAAATAACTACCATAACGTTGTATTTCAATGTGAGCGTATCATTGGTCATACGGACATATAATTTGCACTGTTAGTAACTTAACTTCCAAATATGTCCCCCAATATGAATTTTATTCGGACAATTGAGACAAGACTTCAATTTTGTGAGTTCCAAAGGTAGCTAAGCGGACAGTTGCGTTTTTACTCTTTTAGCACAAAATTTATTCAAAGGACTACATCTTTTGAAAATAAAATAACGTAACATTTCAGATCAAAGTCAAATTTATCGAAAACCGCTTGTGGGAGAAAGTAATACTGGAAGTAAAATTCACTTAGTTCATTTCTTTGTTAGCCAGGTTTACGTCCTCGTGCTGGAAGGTAACGTAATCCCTTCATACAACATGATTTGTTTCTTCATAAATTGTTACATCTTTAAATGTTACATGGAAATGTAATGAAACAGAATTATATAAACGCTTTTAAGATTTACCTTCAATTGAAAATTCATTACTATAAATCAATTCAATCAAGAATTTTGTCATACATGTAATTAGGTCAAACAAGGGTGAAAATTAACCTAGGCCTTGCTTGATGAGCTTGGGTTTTTTTTTTGTATAACCTAGTTGGCACGTAGGTTTAATAATTTGTAAAGAAATTCAAAACGGATTAAAAGGAACAAATAACCATATATATAAGCTGTAATACAGTGTATGGACGGTGCATTAAAGATGTTATCGATACAAACAAATTTAATATCGTGTTTTGATAAATCTTAACACATATGCTACACGATGTCTATGTTCCAGCAACCAGTTAAATGTTCCTTCACTCAGGTAAAAAAATCTCATCAACCATTTACGACTTAAAGTTGTAGTTATATGGATTAATAAATAACGCCATGTTGTTACCCCTAGAGACCAAAGGCCCCGGATGGTGGGTATGGTTGTTGATTTCCGACACCTGGAAATGAAAATGCCCCTGGATTGGCGGTTGTCTTCTTTTCTTTTACAAATCCTTTACACACGACAATGTATGACACTTTTTCTTCGGGTACAGATATTTCAGCAGATCTTGCGGTCGGGTCTTCGATGGTCATAAGCTGCCATCTACCGGTATAAACCCATTCGAACTTTCGGTACAGGATCCAGAATCCATCAACAGGAATTTTCGGGGTTCCCCACGTGACCTTTAGCGTCGTTGGATTCAATCCTCTACCCTTTCGTCTTGTTACTCGAACATTTGGTGGAATAATTTGAGCTGCAAGTGAAAAAAAAATTGAAGGACGACAAAGGAAACAGAATGATGCGAAAGTAGAAAACTGGTTAGAACGTTTAAAGGTATTTCCAATGGGTAATGAAGGAAATTATGCCAAATACATTGAAATCAAGTTGAATTTGAAAACGTTAAACATGTGTACCACTTGGTGAGTGTCACTGCTGGTGGACCAAGAGTCCCCGAGGGCACATGTAGCCAAGTTCGATCAATTTCGGTTGGTTAAAAATTTCTGTTTCGAAAATCTCTCAAATTTTTAAACCTGGTTCCTGTAGCATCATATCCCAGCCATTTTGCTACGTCTTTCGGTATATTTAGGACATAACTTTCACAGATGTTGGTCATATTACATTGTTTAGATTGATGATCACTTACGAGGGTTTATTACCCGAAACGTGAATTTTGGCTGTGTCTGAAAATCACTTTGACTGGAAGCAGAACTGATGAGATGCTTACTATTCCAAACACGTGTATGGTGCATTAAAACTGGTTAAAAATTTCTTCAAGAAGGCAAAGTGTTGGAACATTAATTCATATCCAAATAAAAGAATCCTGATCTCTTTAGAAAAAGAGCTAAAGAACTGATTACGTTTGGAGTAGATTAAAATCTTCTTCCACAGAGAAGTAATGAAACAATTAAAGCGAAAACACTCGAATACACACATTTTCGGCCAATTGACCTTTATTTAAAAAAACCCAATGTATTTAAATGAAACAAGGACAATCATATTTTGCATTTCTAACGTTCATTGTTAAAATAAATGTAAAGGATGAAATTTACTTAGTAAATTTATAATAGATCTTTGCAATTTTTTTTTGCACTTGGTAATGGCCAAGGGGCCGAATATTTGTGTATTTGAGTGTTTGTGTTTTATTTCTTACGTTTGGCTTTGGTGCGGATACTGAGATAGGTTGGTTCTCCTTCGCCGAGTTCGTTGACAGCAGAAAGCTTGAAATCATGAGTGGTATTATCATCTGCAAAATAACAAAATTTGATTAGTTTCGACGGAGCTATTGCGACGGATGTGGCATGCAATCAGGAGACCCTGACTCTCCCCTGGCACCTGGTCTCACTTCGGAATTTTTTTAATTCCGAGGTTTGCAACCGTTCCTATGGAAAATCTAATGATTTTGCCTTGCCTTCTCGCCTTTGGGACTGAATAACTGATAGGTACTTCTTTAATGTGTATTAGATAGTTGGCGTAGCTACAATGTTAACTGGAAAGCTACCGAGAGACATGATCCTGGTTTGATGTTTGAAAAAACGTCATCTGTAAATTAGTAAACATTTGATTACAACAGTGCTGTAGCTACAATATACATTTTATGCTTGTATGATAGAATAAATCTCGAAAGCTCTTCTGTTTTACCGTTCTCCAATGATTCTGCGAAAACTTCACTCCAGGGATGGGGTTAATTACATTTACGTACAATACAGTATTGCGTATGATTTATCACTTAGCAATTAGGTACAATACGATATATCACTTACCTATTACGTACAAAACATTATTGCGTATGATACATTATTAAGCTTTGCGTAATACATGTATGTATATATATATCTTTGATCTTCACCCCTTATGTGAGAACACAGAGTAGGCAAGCACAACAAGCGATGCAAAAGGGACAAGGCAGATCAAAGAAGTCATCAAAACACTAAACGTAATAAGTAATTAATGGTCAATCAATTAATTTGAGTCAACTTCAAGAAATAAAAAAAGTTCAATGTCACAGCAAAGCTTATTCGCTATTTTCGAAAACCGGAGTTACTTCCCATTTGAGACGGTATCTGACGTAGACTGATTATGACGTCATCAAAGTCTATGGAAACAGTCCTAAAAGTCTGGGAAATGACGGTATAAAATCGACGTTACCATACCATTTTCATGACGTCAAAATTATGCGCGGATCAAGCATTTTTGGTCAGAGGGGGTCCACAATTTTAGGAAGTCTACCTATCATGTAGTTACATATATAAAGGTGCACATTATGGGGAAGGGGGCAATTCTGAGGGGGGTATTGTTAGCTTTACTTTCACGTTTACTTTTATGAAGAATTGTCGAGCGTAGCGAGCCTGAAATTTTTTCAGATATGAAATATTAATTTGTCTTGATTCGATCGATATGATTATTTATAACATTGAATAATTTACTCCTTATATCGGCGAGCGGAGGGAGCCGCAAATTGTTTTATTAATTCACATTTTGTCTATATTTCATGAGAATAAATAGATAAGAGATCTGTCATTTTTCCAAATAATCAGACATCTTACAATGACAAAACCTTGAAAAAGATGAAGGAGGTTACATCCTATGAAGTAAGCCGGGAACTGTTGAAAATATGAGTTCCTGAGACCCAAGATAATTATATAACATTACTTAGTATGAACAACTGAAAATAATTAAGGAATTTAGCAGAAAAAAATAGTTTTGTATTTGTAAATGGCGAGCGAAGCGAGCCGACATTTTAGGTTTCAAAGCCCTTTCATGCATTTTTAGACCCATTTCAATTAGAAATGGGCCAAAGCTGGACCCCGCCTCCGAAAATCTCAGGGGGGGGGGGTCCAGACCCCCGGTCCCCCCCTCTGGATCCGCGCATGACAATGGTTTTACGTCAGATACCGTCTATAAGGGGAAGTAACTTTGTATTCAGCAAAGACTCAATACTGAGTTTTATGTCAAAAATATTCCATGAAAACATGAATGTTAATCAATATTCGCTAATGGATTGCTTTTTGGCCAGATGAGCTATGTTGCCCAATTCGCCTCTTGTTACCTTCCTTATTTTTGCAATTCGATATGTGCATGTTTTGCTGTTGCATTGTGATAAGTGTGTTCATAACAATACATGTATACACTGGCCAACTATAAAGATAGGACTATTTCACAAACCCTATTAGATGTCACCTCTTTAGCTACATCTTTATCTACTCACCTAGTAAATCTGAGGACCAAGTCAGAATGTAAGCAGTTAGATTTTCCTTTCTAGTAGCTCCGCCCCTGACACCCCAGTGAAGAACGTACTTGAGTATCGGACCATACGTGTTATTCGGCGGTTGCCATGACAACTGGATTGTTTGTAGGCCATTGTCCACCAACTGATGCATAACCGACATTGGCTTTGATGGAACTAGAGATAAAAGAAAAAAAGAAAAGAAATGAAGAAAAATGAATTTGAATACTATCACTTGATGCTGCAGAGGATAGAAAAAAATTAATTTGTAACTCCAACGTCTGCCTTTCCACTTGTCCAAATAAGTGTTTCGTTATTGTATATTTGCATTACCACAATCGCGTATCTCGTGATACACAAATGCTATGTTCCACGGGTATCCTCTTTGATTAAACCAGTTAGAAACTGTCTACTTTACATGAATTCATTTATGCATATCATATGACCATCATTATCAATTATATTATTGTAATCTATTCTGAACAAGAATTGACGTATATTCAGAGAACCCTGAAACAGAAAATATTCTATCACATGATACACCCGTTATGCAGTTTCATAAAGCCATTTCATAAATATATGATATGATAACACGTTACATATCGCTCTGCTTGAATGCGATTGGTCAAGTTTGGAACCGAATCACATACACCTTAACAAATGTGACCTTTCAAATATCGGTCAACTGTTAAATTCAGACCCGGAGTCAATGTCAATGATTAAGATTGTTTTTGTTGAATTAATTCTTGCATTAAAATACTATTCAAAATTGAAATACTTTTCTCTTACGCACAGAATATCTATACGATGGGGAAACTACTTCTCATGGCGTAGCAGACGACTTCTAGATCACGGCGTGATTCGCCTCGCCAAGGCTCGGGGACATAAAACTCACAACTCGTTTCATAATACATCGTATGAAATGAAAATTCATTTGAGATCCTATATGTATCTGTCTGTGCACCGTATCATAATATGTAGTGATCATCGAAAAATTCTGCCTAAGTGTTCTCTTAATCTAACTTGAATCTTGATCAGAATAGATTACTATCATATAATTGATATTGATGGTGCTATGATAGGCCTAAAATAAATTCACATAAAGTAGATTTCGACAGTATTCACCTGATTTAATCGATGCGGATTCTCATGGAACATATCATTTGCGTATCACGTGATATGCGACCGTGGTATATCAAGATTGATAATCGGAACAAAATGTATAGAGAAAAATGTTAGGATGTACTGATATGGAGTGTTCTAAAAAGCGATTTTTACCATCTGCTTTTGTCATATTCAATATAACTGCACTCCCCATGCCGAGCCTCTTCATAGTACGAGCATAAACTTGGAAGTAGTACAACGTGGCCGGAGCGAGCCCTGTAATAGTGACTTGAGTATCTGACGGACCTGATGTCAGCACCTCCTGGTAGTTACTGAAAAAGATTGTCTACAATATCAGTGGCGGATACAGAAGGTGCCCGAGTTTCGTTATATTAAATCATTTTTTTAAATGTTGATGTAGAAAAATGAAAGGGGGTTACACTATGACACTTCATTTAAAGTGAAAATTGAGCCCCATGACATAAATCCCTTTATCGGCCCCTGTCCTCGAAAACTGTAATAAGTAAAACTCTGTTGTCTCTTTTTCTGGAAATCTCCCATCCCAATGTCGTGCTGTTGTTACAATGTAACAGAATGTAATATATAATGCAATATATGGATCGTCAACTCGTCGCTAACCAGTGAGATTGTCGTTTTTCTTGACACACCTTACGAGGGTTTTCATTTCTTTTGTCCGAGGGGTTTGTGAGGTACGAGCTTCCTGGTTGGTTACACGCAATGACGAAAGAATATCGTCATGTCTTATTTTTATGATGGTCCGCCATTTATGTGTTGTCCGTTGCTCGCCACATAAAGATAAGAAGTAAAAAGACAGAGTGTGCGGCTTATCACATTTTTGGATTGTCTCAGGGTTTTCGAATAAATTGTTTGCCCGAGGATCACTCGAGATTAATCCCTACTATATGAGACGATGAAAACAAAAATGGACACTCACTCAAATCCTGTGTCTGTAGTGAAATTGACTCTGTAACCTCTAATCATACCGGGTCCAGCAGTCGGGGGGTCCCACCTTAAGGTCACTGACGTCAAGTTATGGTCGATTGCCCTTAAGTTTCTTGGTGCCATTGGTACTTTAAAATTGAAAAATTCGATGTAATCATTTAAACACTACATTATCATATGAAAAATGGCTGACAAAGTCGTGATTGAGCAATCAGTTAATATTTCATGGTCTAAAACTGGAAACTGTTACATGTTTCAAGGGATGAAATCTTATTCTGGTGTGGATATTTCTATGTCACTTTGGAAATTTACTATTTTTGATGTCAAGGAATTTTAATGGACTATACTTATCCCACCTTACCTATTAAGACCGCTATAGAATAGCGAATTTTCTTATCATCGTGCATGAAAGATTGTTGTGCTTTTGTATATAAAGAAAGATAACTCGAAATGTACATTTGATATATTGAATGGAATAATTAAAAAACTGATTATTTCTTGGAATAGGGGATAGAAAAGAGGTGTGAAGTTTTTATCAGAAAGAAAATTTTACAACTACAAACTTATAAATCATGTCTACAAATAAATGTATCTGTGATACATTCTCTTCAAAACTGAAAAAAAATATATAAGAGTAAAACTACTCACCATAAGCATCAGTTATCACTTGTATAGGTTGACTTTTGGGACTTTCACCATTGTCGGATGATGCCGACACCTGAACATTATACAGCGTTCCTTCATAAAGGTCATAAATAGCGTAAGTAGTAATGGATGGATCAACTGCCACCGTAGTTACCGGGCCTGATTCCTCGCCGACATAAATGGTATAATTAGTGAGTGTTCCCATCACTGCAGGAGGATCCCAGCCAACAGCGATGGCATTGGCTTTCTTACCCTCGATTCTTACATTCAAAGGAGCGGATGGTACTGAAACAAATAAGGCTAAGATATTGGTTGTGCAACTTAAATGAGGACATTGTCGTTGTAAGATTACAAATTGTAACCAAAATACCTTGACCTTGATCCATTTTTTGACCAACATTCCTTTAAGTTTGAAAATTGTTAATCAATCTCCCTTTTACATTTCATCTTATGTCTTTCCAGGATAATCTGAAAATCCCAGTTTAACCTTTTGTACATTCAAGTAGGATGATTTGATAATTATACTTACTGATATCAAGGGTTCTGACGAGGGTTGGATCACCTTCAGATTCAACAGACAGGCAGTGTGCCGCTGCTATTCGTATACTGTAATACGACCTTGGGGATAGGTCTGTCACGGAGGCTTGCGTTGAATTAGCGTCACAGATTCTGAAATAATGGAATATAATATTTCATTACTGAAAACATTACGCAGAGAAAATGGCGTGTTCCATACACTTAACGTATCGCTGGACAACATAAACTACATTTATAAGGGTTTGGTTTATCGTACAAGCACAGGGAAGGAGATATCTAGCCTAAGCTTCAACATATCTCTTTAAATACAATACTTCCAAAGTTATTATTTATTATTTTGTCTCACACATGATCATTTCACAATTCATAGATCAACAATGCATCTATTCATATTAGAGAATTATGCTTTTATATAAATAGGAATTTTCCCCTGTTATGATTGTCTAAAGCAGTCGCTCCGCGAAACGCTCGGACGTTATGTATACCTAGGAGACGTCATCCCGGGTAGATATAAGATTCCAACAACTCACCATGCATGTGATAAAATTAGATCAGGGAGGCTTTTTATAGTCTGAAAGTAATGTTTGAATGATTAATATAGGTGATTTTGAATCTTCATGTCATAAAATGATTAATTTTACTTTTACTTCATTTAATACTATACAGTTATTTACTTTTAGCCTCCATCGAAAGCAATACTCACCGAGCCCGAAGCCTACTGACAATTGTTTTTAGAACATGAGCTGTTGGAATCTTATTTTTACCTCAGATGACGTCACCTGAAACGGCAACGCCCACAGTCTAATTTTAACACATGTCTGATATTCACCACGGGATCTTATAAAAGCATATGTGATCCTTCTCTCCATAATAATCAGTGATATTCTGAATTGCGATTGAATGGCTGTCAACATCACCAAACAAGACATCTTAATGTTTACATCAATATGCACATCGAGACAATCACCGAATTTGACACGTTTTCACGAAACTGTTGCGACGGGTGTTAGATGTTGTCTCCCCCCGGGAACCTGGTCTCACTTCGGAATGTTTTTCATTTCGGGTTAGCAGCTCGTCCGACGGAAATTCTAATAATTGTGCGTTACATACTCGATTTTGAAACTGAATAAATAATTTGTATTTCTTTGATGTTTTTTCATTGTTTGTTACAATTTTGAGGTTGTACTCAGCTTTGTGGAGTGCAGGGCGTCCTTTCTGGATATCTTGTCAATATCCTTTTAAGATCGTATAACTAATATGATACATTTGTAAAACATACCACCCAAAACTCCACTGAATAAATAATTTTCATTTGCAAAAAGTTTGTCTGATTTATTCTCTCTTAAAATCATTTCCCCTCCTGTGCCACTTTTGGTCTGTTCGTCAGAGTATGTCAATTTACTACCCTATAGGGCAAAAATTTATGCGATCTGTACCCACAAAAATCATTTGCCCTCCTGTGAGTCATGTGGTCTTATCGTCACAGTTTGTCGGTGTGCAATCTTATGAGCAACAATATGACTGATATGTACTCACCTAAATAACATTTGCCCTCCTTTAGGCTGCCCATACTCATCTACCGGGGAGAAATAAACTTTGTAGTGAAGATTATCGTCAACCTGAGGCAATCCCGTCAACATTGGTGGGTCCCAGCTGACAAAGATGTTGGATGTGTTGTCCACCGTCTCAGATTGAACCATTATGTTCCGTGGTATCGAAGGAGCTAAAAGAAATCAATTCAAAGTTTTACCTCTTTGCATGTCAAAAATGTATTCGTGATATATCTTTGTTTTGTTTTTGTTTTACTGTTTTCCCTTATATTTAGAGACCGAAAACAGTATTATTTAGTATTATAGAGTATCCACAAATTCATTAATTGGTTGCCATTAATTATTTTAGACAGAAAGAGAATTGATGCTTTGACTTACTTTCGAAAGGGATGCTAAATGGTCTTTTGTATTTTCATGTTACAGATAATGAATCATTGCCCTACTCAAGTTTATCTATATGTACATTCACATTAAACTTGGGTGGATTTTAACGCAAATGGGAGTAAAACATAATCTGTGTAATAACCGGTATCTTGCAAAGTGGTCAAATAAAAGACAAAGAAAAACAATCTACTGTACAACAATGTTCAAGCTTTGTGCCTCAGATATGCATCTTTAAGGTATTAAATCATCATAAGCAGAAATCTTTAAACTTTAATGATACGAACTTAAAAATAAAATCAACTGCGACACCCTCTGTTTTTGTCCTTTCTACAAATCAAATATCTATAATGCTCACAGTATATTGATCCAAACTTCCTAGAGGATGTATGCAGAAGCTGGAATACTGAATAGATCAACAAATTATGTTATCAAACTCTCTTGAAATTTCTAAATCGTGGATCCTGTAGCATCATATTCCACCCATCCTACGTCTTTTCGTACAGTTTGGACGTAATAACTTTTACATTTTTTGGAGAAATCGTAATCAACGACGAAGGTTAAAACAAAGGAGGGGATCTCCAACAACACCAGGCGGCAGCACCCACAGCAAAACCCCAAAACACCCAATGCAACACACAATGCAGACAAGCACAGAAAGAGACGCAAAAGGAACAAGAAATGTCAACGCACAACACAGAAACATCAAACACAAAGGACTACACATAAACCAACGAGACCAATGGTCAACCGGTGCCGACTAAGGACGGCCATCTGCCACGGAAATAGCAGAAGGATTAATTATCCTGGATTACGTACGCACAACCCTCCCACTTTTCCGATTACCCAGAACGCTCAAAGTACCCCAAACGGCATGTCTGGTCCATGCTTCAAATTTATCTGTTCTTAAATGATGCTATTGAATTTGACGACATTTAACATTTGTATCACTTGGTGAGTGTCACTACTGGTAGACAAGGATTCCTCGAGGGCTCATGTTGCCAAGTTCGATAATCTTCGGTTGATCGTGTCTTCAACGCATTTGAAAATTTCTTGAAATTTCTAAAACGTCGGTCCTGTAGCATCATATCCCACCCGTCCTGCTTGGTCTTTCGGTGCATTTTTTTACATAATTACTCTCGCACTTTTGGCCATATCACATTGTTTAGATTTAGGATCACTGACGAGAGTTAAGCACCCGAAAAATACGTGCATGTCTGTTCCATGCTGCAATTTTTTTCTGTTCTGAAATTATGCTATCGAATTTGAAGACGCTTAATATGGGCAGAGATGAAAAAGGATTTTTTCTATTTAATAAAACATTTGAAACATTAAGTCACGGGGACTATAGAACCAGCTTTACATTGCGACAAAGAGATCGACATCATGAATCGACAATTTTCCTAGACATAATTCAAAACAATTGATACAAAAGGCCCTATAGAAGTCTTCTATGGGCGTTCTCAATATAACCTGAATAAATCAAATAATATCATGTTTAATTCATATTGCCATAACCTCTATCGTATCTATCGTAAGGAAAACTTACACAAATTAACATTGTAAGACTGTTCCTTTTTTTGAAATTTGATAAGGCGTAATTTCTTATATCAAATTTTCCTGTATGATAGTTTCGAATACATCTCTATTTAAATTTGTTAATTTATTCCACTATCTGTCAGGTACAACACGATGCATGATCATATTTGAGCAAATGCTTATTTCAGGATTGTTAATTTATGACAATATATTATTGTTAATTACTTGAAATACTCAATGACAGTTTTCCCCGTCTGTTTGCATCACGAACACGAGTAACATAAATGTTTTTAAGACAGGATTCTCACGATTTATGCCGAAGAATTTAATCTAAAAACGCTTAACCATCGATTTTAAAGAAGTGGGGCAATTGAATTTTTATTCATCTTATGATCTTTCTACCTTAATCGTGACTCTTTATTAGACTTTAATTCAATTTGAAATCCTCAGTGAATTATGACAATTACCATACCACGTGCAGTCTTATTTTAAGTATTCAAACATTGCTGTAATATAAAAAAACCCCTCGAATTATTTATTGCTTTGACGGAGAACAATCTACAAAATCATTGCTAAAGAGGCCAAATTCAATGAATTAGTAATACATGTGTAGCATATATATTCATTTTTTTTCCATTAGTACCGAATGCTTTTTAAGGGCATCCGGAATACTGCATGAAAGGGAATAATTTCTTTAAAACAGCAAAGAATTTACCTAGGCTATGAAAAAGAGATGATACTGAAATACTGTCCTCTTGTTGATTTAATTAAAGATGACGAAGTATTGCAATTAATATACCCCTCTGAACAGAAAGATGGAGAAGCATGGCCTTTAATCTTTGACCCTAATTTATCGATTATCCTTACAAAAGGTACTAACGCTACTTTCTTTTTGAGTTTCGATGTTTGAAATCTTTAAGACTATGCACAATCTTTAAGTGTTTATTGCTATCACGCAAGAAATAGATCCCACCGCTGCCACCAAGTTGTTACGTGAAGCGACGGGGGAGCCCGAAGAAGGGGTCTGAAGTCAAGCGCACTTGACTGCATCCCCGATAAAGCTAGCCTGCCAGGGAGGCAGTTCAAGTGGCTTATATTCCTTAGCTCACTATTCGTTACAGTTCTTTTTAGTTTTGATTCAATCAGTATTTTGTTGCTCACTTGCAAGATTTCAGAGACCTATTGTTTTTTACGGGACAACCTTTCTTAAATAGATAAAGAGAGAGTTATTTAAATTCATTGAAATGTACAACACACATAAACACAATAAATAACCATACTCCTGTCCAACTAAAAACAAGAATATATGTTGGGCCATAAAACAAAAACTATGTACTAATTCAAGAAATCCATGATATTTTACATGAAATTTAATATTTTCCTTTTATCTTAAAGTCATTTATTTACAAAAATTGATACTTAGGTGATAAATGTGAACAGAAGATCAGAGATCCAGTAAAACTGTCAGTTTTTTTCCTGGACTTCTGTTTTAATAAAAAAGAGTGAAAAGCCCTCTTTTCAAATGAAAGCATAATCAATGGGACAATTTATGGATTGTTTTTATTCAGGTAAGTGAAATGTATTTACAAAAATCTTATAAATGAATTGAATACTCTACGCACGATCACCACGCCTCATTTGATTTAAGAGAAAAATTAATCTTAAACGTTAAATGTCATTCATTGTGACTTTCTGATGAATAAATAAACGTACAATATTTTCCCTCTGAAATTAATTATTCATATGATAGCAAGAAGGAAGGGGATCTCCGACCAGACCAGGTTGCAGTCCCAACAACAAAACAAGGCATGAATTTTAAAAATGAGCATCAGACAATCAGTATAACGGGAGAAAAGCATGCTAAAATTTGTGAGTGTTCTTCATTTAAGAATTATGTATCACAAAATGAGATGTTTGCTTACATATGAACATAAGTTCATATGTCATATGATTACATAAGAACATAAGTGTTTTAGACAAAGATCCGAAGATAAAAAAGACCCAAAAATATTTTTTAATCAGCTGACCCCCCCCCCCCCTCCATTTACAATCATATCCCACAAAATAATTGATAAAACACTTACCAAAGCAACATTCACCATATAAATGTATCAAAATATATGCATGGATTCAAAGCGAGTTTACTGAACGTTAGTGTAGAGGAAAAGTAAGAATCATATGCTGGCGAGAAGGACGAGAGCATTTCCGTAGTACATCTAGTTTAAATAAATTTTGAAATTGTAATCCAATTTACTTATTATTGAATCTGATGCAGTCGAGATTCCTATTCAACTGACTCTTTAAAAAAACTCAAAGCTCAGATGAAAGACAATATTGCAATAATGAATTTTGTAGTGTAGAACCATTTATGACCTCACAACCCCTATACTGAAGAAAGGAGGGGATCTCCAACAACACAAGGTTGCAGCACCCACAGCAAAATCCCATATTGAAATGACGCAATTTGACGGATAATTTGACTATCATTCGCTCATTTTATGTTTGACTTTCTTTCACTGATTTTGTCAGAAGTTTTCTGGTGTTTGAGTTTACTGTATAAAGAGGTGGTGCTTTTTCATATCATTTCAGAGATGAACGTAATATTCTACCCATATCGCTATAAATATAATGATAATAGATGCATTTGTATGATATAATCAGATGGTACTATGATTCGAACCATTTTGACCCAGAAAATAAATCAAGAGATGATTATCTAATCCTGCGTTAACTGTATATGATGGGTTTTAAAAGGAGACGACTATGCAATCCGGAATTTCACATATGTCATTTACAATTGAAATGAAGAAAAGTCCAAAATCTGCATCAATTGTATATTAGACTAGTAGACTCTTCGCGTATCGTATATGTTTTTGTTTTGTTCTTGTAATGTTTTGCCGATAGCTATTCTACATTTAAAGAAAGGAGGGGAATTCCAACAAGACCCTTTGCAATGTTTTTCCGCTGGCTATTCACATTTGAAGAAAGAAGGGGATCTCCAACAAGACTCGGTTGCAGCACCAGTTGAAGTTGCAACGATGACTAGTTGTAACTACTCGTTGATGTGATGAAACATAATACTAAAAACGTTAAGACATTTTACTTACGTTCAAGTCCACGTGCACATGTATTCATAAGCAGAACAAGTCGTTCTGTGACGTTCTTCATAGCATTCAATCTCATATCAGCATCGTTAACAAAGTTCGTATAGGATAGGTCAACAGGTGCAGCTGTTATATTTTGAGGATATGGTGCTGGGTATTTCATTCTTTCTTGATACACAAGGTCCTGTAAGGATTGAACATACATTTTTAACTGCCCTAGATTACTTTCAATTTGCATGAATTTATCCGTTGGCCATGTTTGCGGAATTTCCGGTCTCTGTGGCATTGCTGGGGGGTATTGAACACCTTGTGACATGCCCTGCGGAAACTGTGCACCCTGAGGAACACCTTGCGTAAATTGCCCTCCCTGCGGCGCACCTTGGGTAAATTGACCTCCCTGTGGCGCACCTTGCGGAAACTGTGCACCCTGTTGGGCACCTTGCGTAAATTGCCCTCCCTGTTGTGCACCTTGAGGAAACTGTGCACTCTGTTGGGAACCTTGTGTAAATTGCCCTCCCTGTGGCGCACCTTGTGGAAATTGTGATCCTTGGGAAAATAGTCCGCCTTGCGGAGCACCCTGAGAAATTTGTGCTCCTTGTGTTGCACCAAGTGGGAACTGAGTTGCTTGAGGTCCACCTACGGGATATTGAGATATTTGGGCTCCGCCCTGGGATAGTTGACCTCCCCCTTGGGAGAGTTGTGATCCTTGTGCTACACCCTGTTGTGAGAACGACGACGATATTTGTGCTACGTTCTGGGGAAAGCCGGTTGGTTGTGCTCCTCCTTGTGCAAATTGTGCTGCCTGTGAAATCTGTGCACCTTGTGGGGGCTGACCCACTGACCCTAACTGTCCGTGTGATAAGGGAACTAACAAACAGAGAGCTGTCATAAATATCCAGTCCATCTTGTCTGATAGTTTAAAAAGTTCTTCAAAAATAAAAGAAAAATCCGAAAATCTGTTGTATCACATCCGAAACTCTGATTTTGTTATTCAGCAAGTAAGCTGAAAATTTATCTGATTCCCCCTATTGTCAAAACCCTTATGTGATTTGAAATTCATAATGTGAAATATATACTCATCCTGTCAAAGATATGTAAATTTCTACATCCCAAATGCATGTGACATCTCATGCAAGTAATTGCATTAATATACGTCACTGAGGGGGTTTTGTTCAGTGATAAAATTAATTTGACACGCTGTAAATTATATTCATATTAGTTCATTTAAAGGAGGCGCCTTATTTCTGTAGTTTATATTGTAATTAAATTTCCATGAAACTGCTATTTGATCTATAAAAGAAATAGATTAGAATAATAAAATTATTGTTTCTACCGTTGAACTAAAGAAGGAGATCCCCAACATGATTAGCCCATTTCATGCTATAAATGCAATTGCTGTGTGTTGCATATCCGTAGCAAAACACAAATTATTTTTTTCTGTATATATATGTGCACCACAATTGTCAGTTTCATTCTTGTTTTCTAATTAAATAGCGTTTTCCAGGTAAAAAGACGACGTTATATGTTAGGCAGCCGTCGTAGCATATTTCTGTATAGTTTATGCATTGTGACGCCGCGTGCGTTTACGTGCGAAATGCAGCACGTTCCTTTCAATACAGTAAGTGTTTTGAATATTTTTCCCTGACATGGTCGCCATAGCGCTTCCTATATAGACACAACGTCAGACAGTGCATGCAATTTAGATATTAATTTCGTTTTCGTGCTTGAACATCGACAGCGGATGCGGCTAGCCAAACACGGGATGCTTACTCCTCCCGGGCACCTGGTCCCACCTCTAGCATGCTAGGGGTCCGTCAATGCTCAATTTTGTGCTCTATTGTGAGTGCTATTGAGATTATTGTACGGATCTTCTTTAACTCATTTTAATAGTTTCATCTCAAGGAATTACTTTGGTTGTGAATATATACATTGATGAATTGATGATTAGTCTGTCGATGAAAAAAAATCAGAAATGTTTAAGATATGAAAATACTTGGTCAAAACAAAGTGTTCCAGCAATGTTGTCATTCAGTACCAAACTCATTGGTCATGAAGGAAAATCAAAAATGAGTTGAGGAAGATCCTGACGATAATCTCAATAGCACTGACAATAGAGCACAAAATTGAGCATCGACGGACCCCTAGCAAGCTAGAGGTGGGACCAGGTGCCCGGGAGGAGTAAGCATCCCCTCTTTGGCTAGCCGCCACCGCCGTCGATGTCCATGTACAAAAATGAAAACAATATCTAAAATACATACACTGTCTGAGTTTATGTCTATATAGGAAGTGCTATGGCGACCATGTCGGGGAAAAGTATTCAAAACACTTACTGTCAAACCCCTCGACATGAATTTCACGGATACACAGTATAACAACGAGTAATAAAATCTTTTCATCCTGTCTATATTAAAAGTAGATTGCGTATTACTCTTAAAAAATCAATAATCCTCGATTGCAGAACTATGAGGTATTCCTCTTCATTAACAAAGAAGGCTTCAGCCTTATCTAAAGCCATGTCTAAGAAGAAACAAAACCCTTTGTTTCCATAAGTAAAGAGTAGAATTGATACATACTTTTGCAAGGTAATTACATGAGATAAAGTAGATCCTGACGACAATATCAACAGCACTCAAAATAGAGCACCAACGGACTCATAGCAAACTAGAGGTGGGACCAGGTGCCCGTGAGGAGTAAGCATCCCCTGTTTGGCTAGCCGCACCCGCTGTCGATGTTCACGCTCGAAAATAATTTTGAGAAAATCAAACGATGTTTACAGATCACTGCGCAAAAATAAGACAAAGCGTTATTGAAAGACTTTCGACGACACCAAAAGGCATTATTCTGATACTGAGGGATGTCAGCTTTGTGACATTTAAGGTCACAGCTAGAATTTCGATCTTCAAATATTTTTTCTGGGATTTCCTCTATTTTGGCAATAGTGATAACTGATAAGATTTGATCAGGTGAATGTATTTATGGTGAACTGGAATTTTACTATAAAATTCAATATTGATAATATATTCTATCATATTTGAAAATACCAATGTAGAGGACACGGAAACTAAGCTACGAGAATTTCTGTATAATGAACTTGGAATTGAAGAGCGTATAGAATTTGGAAACGTACATAGGTATGGGCAGAAGGTGAATGGTAAAGATCGTCCTATATTGGCGCGGTTCATGTACCAAAGGGATTTGAAGAAAGTGAAGAGTTTGGCGTACAAACTTAAAGGAAGACCTTTCAGTATAAATGAACAGTTTCCTGCTGTAATCGAGGACAAGAGAAGGCTTCTTTATCCTGTTATGAAGAAAAAGAAACGCGAGGGGCATACGGTGAAAATGGTGCGTGACCGCCTTTATGTTGACGGACATTTGCACAATCATCCGAATCCACAAACTTACTATGATAACCGTAACCATGAGCGAGATGACGCGGGCCGAACAGCGCGGCGACCGAGTGCGAACCAAGGTCAGAACACTAACAGATCGGGCTAGGCCAGGTCACAGAGGTCAACAAGAAATGAACTACCTAATGTGAGTGACGTGAAATTTATTGTATGGAATATAAATGGTGGTTTAAATAGAAAACTAAATGACGATGCATTTTTGAATTATATTTGCACATATGATGTTATTTGTCTTACGGAATGTTGGATCGAGAAAAATTATTCATATACTTTGCCAGGTTATAATTCAACTTTTATCCCTAGAGGTCTCTCAAAAAGTAAACAAGGGGGTGGCATTGCATTATTTATTATGGAAAAATATAGTAAAATTATAGAATTAGAACGCATTTACTTTGACACACTTGCATGGTTGAAAATCAGTAAAGAATACACAAAAACTATGAAAGATTTATATATATGTTGCTTGTACATTCCGCCAGACCGCTCTGTATTCTATTCTTTGTACAACTGTGATATATTTTTCGAACTAGAGAGTCAAGTTGCACTTTACTCAGAACTGGGCAATGTTATGCTCGTTGGTGATTTTAATAGTAGATGCTCAAATTTGAAGGATTATATCATTGATGACTGTATCCCTGGTAGATTTAGTAACTTACCCGGTACTTTTTTATATCAATTTACATATTCATCTATGTTGCTTGGGCCCCTGCGTCTTGCGGCCTTGTTTGTGTGTGGTCATTTGACAGTGAGGAGGTTGTTTTACACCACAATTGTACGTTCTTCGAGACCTCTGGGTAATCGGAATAGTGGGAGGGTTGTGCGCACGTAATCCAGGATAACCACACCGTCTGCTACTGACGAGGCAGATGGCCGTCCTAAGTCGGCACCGTTTGCCCATTGGTCTCGTTGGTTTATGTGTAGTCATTTGTGTTTTATGTTTTTCTGTGATTTGACGTTCATTGTACTACTGCGTCTCTTTCTGTGCGTGTCATTTTTGTGTTTTACTGTGGGTGTTTTGGGAGGTTGCTGTTGATGCTGCAACTAGGTGTTGTTGGAGATCCCCTCCTTTCTTTGGGATTATCATACTGATATAAGCATGAGTGACAGAAACTGTCCCGATATGTCGTCAAATTCCTTTGGTGCGAAATTAATTCAATTGTGTATTGAATCTGGGTTAAGGATCCTAAATGGTCGTCATAATGATAATTTCTCTAATGACTTCACATACTATGGTCCAAATGGGTTTAGTGTTATAGACTATGTAATTACTTTACCTGATGTGTTTGATTTGATTACAAAGTTTATTACTTGTAGTTTTAATATGTATTCAGATCATTCTCCTTTACATTTTGAAATCAGTTTAGAAATCGAAATAGAAAGAGTATCACAGAATGTACATGTAGCTGGTAGTCATGATAGATTTAGATGGAATAGTGATTTTAGTGAAGAAAGTAAAAACGCCATTGAAGAAAATTTGTATGTATTTGAAAATCTGATACGTTCAAATGATTTAAATAACACAGATAATATTGAATTGTGTGTAGCCAATTTTATCGAGAACATTAAGGACTTAATGTCTGATTATCATAAGGTGGAAAAGAAAACTTATAAAAATGAAGATTATAAACGAAATCAAAACAGAAAATATCAACCAAAATTTGACTATGACAAGCCATGGTTCGACGAAAGATGTATGTTATTTCATAGATATAGAAACGCACTAAATATGTTTAACAAAGAAAAATCACACGAAAATCACACTAATCTGCAACAATGTAAAAAGATGTATAAGAAAACGGAGTGTAAATTAAAACGTGATTATTTACGTAAAGAGGGGGATATGCTTGAGACGATAGGAAAAAGTAATCCAAAACTATTTTACGCTAAATTTGCAAATAAGAATAAGACTATGATTAAAATGCCTGAAATAGATAGTTTCTTTGAACATTTTAAGAATCTTCATTTATCAGAATCTCGAGATGAAACAGAAACAGATAAATAAGACAGTAATATTGAAGAACCTAATATTGGAAATTTTGAAGATTTTGATTACTTGAATAATGAAATTTCGATTGAGGAAATTAATAAGGCAATAGGACGTTTAAAACGCGAAAAAAGACCAGGTTTTGACAATTCATTAAATGAGTATTTCATAGAATTTAAAGAGCTCCTTAATCCATATATTCATAAATGATTTAATGCTATGTTTAAAAAGGGATATTTCCCGAAATGTATTTCTAATGCACTGATTGTACCAGTATATAAGAAAGGTAATCATACAGAAGTAAAAAATTATAGGGGAATCAGTTTACTTAGCCACTTTGGCAATTATTTACGTCTATTTTAAATACTAGATTAGTAACATGGCAGAAAATGAAAATATACTTTCTGACGCGCAATTTGGATTTCGACCTAAATTGGGAACAGTTGATGCCATCTTTGCATTTTCATCTATTGTATCAAAATTCTTTGGAAGAAAAACTAAGCTTTACAGCTGCTTTATTGATTACAAACAAGCTTTTGATAGCGTTGATAGTTAAATTATGGAACAAAATTTCGAAACTGGGTTTGGCGGGAAATATTTTAAATGTGATTCAGTCTTTATATAAACATATGAAATCTAGTGTTTTACTAAAGGGTGAATATTCTACCTTCTTCTCTAATGACATTGGAGTTTTGCAAGGGAAGATAATTTCTCCCATATTATTTTCCCTATATGTTAATGATTGTGAAAGACATTTTTTAAGCAATAATTTAACTACTACAGAACTTCAACATTTATCTCTCTTCTTGCTTATGTATGCTGATGATATGGTCATTTTTTC
This sequence comes from Pinctada fucata, assembly GCA_028142955.1. NCBI lineage: Eukaryota > Metazoa > Mollusca > Bivalvia > Pterioida > Pteriidae > Pinctada > Pinctada fucata. Next base: position 20,415,333 of record AP027115.1, on the reverse strand, counting down.
TGAAACAGCAGAAGGTCTTCAAATGATGCTTAATGAATTACTGAAATACACTAAAAAGTGGTCCCTCACTGTGAATGTTGACAAAACAAAAGTATTGGTGTTTCAAAATAATAATGTAGAAATAAAAGATAAATGGTATTTTGATGGTAAGGAACTTGAAATTGTGAATTCACATATCTTGGAATTAAACTAAATTATAATGGTAATTTTAGTATTGCACAAAAACAGTTGGCGTTACAATGTAGAAAGGCTATGTTCGCTTTAAGGAGAAAATGTATGAATATGAATTTAAACTTTGTTACTTTACTGTCATTGTTTGATACCTATGTTACAAGTATTGGTAATTACAGCTGTGAAGTGTGGGGGTTTCACTCAGCACCAGATTTGGAAAAAGTACACACCGATTACTGTAAGAATATTCTAGGGGTAGGGATTTCAGTCACGTGATCTTTCAAGCTGACAAACTGATCTATCGGTTACCGCACTATACTTACCTTGCGATTTCTACCAGAATTTTTGATAAAAATATATGATTCTTTCTCTAAACTTTAAAGTGATATTTATTCTTTTTATATATATTGTATTTGTAATGAAAATATGAACAGAAGCGGTGAAATTATCGAGTTTTTGGACGACAACGCACGAATTTGTACACCTCTCGCTGCAAATATCTATGGCACGGGGAACGGCTCATGAAGAATTTGTGGGTCGTTCTGTTTGGCGGCTATTTCAGCTTATTTATTAATATTCATTTTATTAAATTCATGTATTGTTAGATAGATTGGACTCTCCGATTGATAACCGAGGTTGCGCAAAAGCTTAACTCCAAATATATTGAAAGTTGTGCCATTTTTCAGTTTTCAGGGGAATATGTATCACTTTTGATGTCATCCTTTCTATTTTGCGCACTTAAATACTTTTAAAAAGTTTGAACATTTCCGATTATTTTGATATATAGAACACCAAATTTTATCATGGTTTACCTAGCTGCATTGCGATTTTTCCGCCTCGACCCCCTTGATTATTTACTGCGTGATAATGTCTTCCATGACGATTTCACACAAGTTACAATGTATCAATAAAGTGTTCGATTTCTTTTATATTTACTTTAAAAGACGAGTGTAAAAAGGAACTAGGGAAATATATATACATTAAACTTTCATTTACGATGATATGAAATGATCAACGTTTTTATCAGAACTATCGTAGGTACTCTAAAGGATTCTCTCGTGTGTGGTCTTTGTGTTTTTTTTTGGGGGGGGGGGGGGGGGCCTGGGAGGGGGGCTTATTTACGCAATAGCTCTGTTACTGGGTAGACTCGTTAGATCGCATGTTGTTTTTTTTTTCTTCTTCCTTTATATTTTCTTTTCAAATTAGCTTAATTTCATCGAAAAGAACAAATGTATATCTTTATCGACATTAAGATACATGAAAAATCATTTCTTTTTTGCCATGGCAACCGAAATGAAGTGCTTTAAAAGCAATGATCACACATTTTTTTTTTGTATTTCTTAAAATATTATTTCGATTATCTTTCAAGTCAAACAAGTGAAAATTAAGTTTAAAAATCTTAAGATTTTCAAAATTTGTTTATTTAAATCGATGGTGGTCATTTTGTTTTAAAATGGTTACCATGGCGACACAACTTAATTATCATTGTAACATAAGACGAAAAGCTGAAGTCTTTACAAACAAAATGATGTACAGATCATTCAAATAGCTGTAAGATTATTTAAGTTATAGCTATTTCAATACGCTGACTGACCACTTCAAGTTACATTTGAATGGTGCCACAACATGAGAAGATTTATATTGAATACTATAGAAAATTGTGTCACAAAAAAGACACCAATCATCAAGCTTTCTACTTCATTATCTCTGCACTCGATCAACCGATTTTGATAATTTTTTCTGTAAAATGCTTCTATGGCACAGAGCAATGTAACAATCTTACAATGCATGGATCTTAATAATTAATTAATTTTAAGGTAAAATCCCTACTAGGGGTCAAAAGGTCAACTAACAACAACATGATTTACTGTGAACTTGGGCGCTACCTTCTGAAAATACACAGGAAAATTAGAATAATAAAATATTGGATAAAATTATTAAATTCGAAAAACGACATTCTAAGGTCAGCCTACGAGTTTTTACTCACACAATGTGAAATCAGACAAAATAAGAAAAACTGGGTTTCAAATGTTAAAGATTTATTAGCACAAATTGGTTTATATGACATTTTTGTATCGCTAAACAATGTACGTTATAGTAATGAAGTTAATTCTGTATCGAAAGGAGTCGTATCTTTAGTTAGGCAACGGTTACACGATGAATTTTTACAATTTGTATTTGGCAGTTTTGAATCATCAAGTAAATGTCTCTTGTATAAACATATTATTGATCACATTACCTTGCAAACTTATCTGATAAAACCTTTACCGATCTTATATAAGAAACTGATATGTAAATTGAGACTTTCGGCACATACTTTACTCATTGAAACAGGTAGATATAGAGGTATACCTTATAATCAAAGATTTTGTCCTCTGTGCAAGTTGGACATTGAAGAAGAATTTCACTTTCTTATCAAATGTAACTTTTATTCGGCTATTAGGAAAAAGTATATAAAACCATATTACTATCGAAGTCCGTCTGTTTTCAAAATTGTTCAACTTCTTAGCTCTCATAACACTAAGGAACTATGTAATTTAGCACTTTTCATTAAAAAAGCATTCGTTATTAGAAGTAACATTATTAAAAATTGATATATATATATATATATGTATATGATATACTATTAGTAACCACCTGCTTCGCTACACACAACCTTGATCTATTTCCCATATTGCATTGCATTTATATATGTACACTCATACTGTTTTCTTGTCATAACTCACTTATGTTTATATATTTTTGTTCAAACATATTATATGTCTATAAGCCGTATGGCTTTTGATTAATAAAGAATTGAAATTGAATACGATGTTGGACAACATTGGCTGAGAACTATAATAAATACCAAAGGCTATACATAAACTAGTAATGCAAAGATAATCATACAGCAGCAAATGTTGAACGTCTTCAAATTCAATAGCATCATTTAAAAACAGATAAATTTGCAGCATGGACCAGACATGAGCGTTTCGGATACTTAACCCTCGTCAGTGATCCTCAACCTAACCAATTTAATATGACCAAACAGCGTGAAAGGTATCTCTAAAAATTTACCGGAAGACGTATCAGGATGGGTGGGATCTGATGCTTCAGGACTAATGTTTTAGAAATTTTACGAAATTTCAGACATTTCTTAATTCGTTGAAAGTCACGATACTCTAAACAAATTGTACAAACACAAAGAACGAACCATAAAATATTCGAATGACAATGATACAGAAGTGTTGAGAAGTGATGCATGGTTCTAAAACTAAAGTGCCTGTAATTACAGCACATCTCACAAATGGCAGACCGTGGTCATCTTTGGATTTTAAGTACTTTTTACATCATATTATATATAAAATAAAGTTCATTGATTATGATTTTTTCATTACTTTCCCTTCCCCTTTCGAGAAAAGTATGTGCCTTGATATTCGTGTTTGTCCATCCATACGGCTGTTTGTCGATCTCAAAAAAAAAATAATCTGTCGTCCTTTTCAGATATACAGAGGTTTCCGAAGACCCACAGCTGTTCTATAGAATTAAAAACTCTCCTTGTGACAGCCAAAAGAGATAAGTCGAATCATTTGGAATACGGTGTGTGCTTTGCTGACGGAAGCGAGTTTATTGTAAACCAACCCACTAGCTTGACAAACCTTCGAATTTTCAACTGAAAAACTCAAAAATGAAATTGATCCTTTAAAAAATCATGTATGTTAAAGGGTTTTTTAATGATATGTAAAGAATAATTCGATCAACATCCAAATTAAATGTTGATTACTCGAAGTGGGCATGAAAGGTCGAGCCTTGAAAATTACGCAAATTAAAAAAAAAGACCCCCCCCCCCCAAAAAAAAAGAAATATAAAAACTTGCATAACTGCAAAAGTAAATTTCTGGAAAATCCATTTCGCGTTTTCTAGATACAGGTGGATAAAGCATTACTTTGTCGTTAAAATCCTATAAATGTTTCAAAACGATCGTTATGTATAAACGAACTGCATAAGACCTTGAACAGAAATCTTCGTTAATATGTAAATAGGCATACCAAACTTGGCTAATTATTACAACTGATTTATACTTTAGACCCTCCAATACTTCTTGAAACCCTGATGCTTGTGACCTCCGAAATCTTCACAGGGTATTCCACAAATAGAATCAAGAGGCCCGGGGGCCACGTCGCTCATCTGAGAACCACGTTAATCCTAGAGAGGTTTATATAATACGTATCATGGGCCTTATGAAAACAGAAGGTTCTCAAAGGTTACATAGCTTGCCATTACATCTGTATCGATAAGCCGAAAAGTCGTTTAATCGCGGTTTAAAATATCACGTTTAAATTCTAGAATTTCCAGATGTCGGTTGGTATTTTTTTTCTTTTTTAATCAGTTGATTTACGTTCAATGTTTCCCCCTTTGTTCATCAATTGATTTACGTTCAAATGACAAACATGCATGTCTGGTCCATGCTGCAAATTTATCTGTTCTTAAATGATGCTATTGAATTTGAAGAGTTTAACATTTGTACCAATGGTAAGTGTCACTGCTGGTGGACCAGGAGTCCCCGAGGGCACATGTAGCCAAGTTCGATCAACCTCGGTTGATCGTCTGTCTCTACAACGCATACGAAAATGTCTGTTATCAAAATTTCTTGAAATTTCAAAATTGTGGATACTGTAGCATCATATCCTATCCATCCTGTTTCTCTTTCGGTACGTTTTTCGACATAATAATTTTCACACCCTTTGACCATATTACATTGTTTAGATGGAGGATCACTGATGACGAGGGATAAGTACCCGAAACTTGCATGTATGGTCCAGGCTGCAAATTTATCTTTTCTTACATGATGCTATTGAATTTGAAGACGTTTAACGTTTGTGCCACTTTGATAGTGTCACTACTGATGGACCAGGGGTCCCCGAGGGCACATGTAGCCAAGTTCGATCAACTTCGGTTGATCGACTGTCTCTTCAACGCAATAAAAGATGTCTGTTATCAAAATTTCTTGAAATTTCTAATATCCCACCAATCCTGCTAGTCTTTTGGTTCATTTTTGGAGATAATAATTTTCACATTCTTTGGCCATATTACATTGTTTAGATTGAGGATCACTGATAAGGGTTAAGTACTGGAAACGTGCATGTCTGGTCCATGCTGCATATTTATCTGTTCTTTAAAGACACTATTGAATTTGAAGACGTTTAACATTGACACTAACTCACTTTGAGTCTTTTGCTCAACTGTCAGAACTTAAAAATAAAGAAAATTAATAATTTCAGAACATCAAATGCTTTATGAAAAATACAAACTCAAGAACATTCATTCATAAAATTCTATTAGAATTCTATTAGAATTATATCAATATTTACCTTATGGGAAAATATGGAAAAAAAGTTAGCTTAAATAGAAATGTTGAAGTGCAATAACAAGTAATAGAAATGAAATAAGAATTATACAGATAAAATGAAATGCATCAGAAGCTCAGAAAATAAGTGAAAAGGGAAGAAAAAAGATGTTTGTGCCATCAACCATTCGTAGTTATCCATACTCGATTCGTATCAACCCGTAGCAATCCGTACTGAAGTCGTAGGTTCATTGTTCATCGAACATTTTGCGCCCCGACTCGCCACGGATAGATCTTTTTTGGAGCCGGAGCGGAGTCGTGGCTCAATCCGTAAAAGTGTGTAGGGGCTTTACAATGTTTATGTGTAGTCTTTTGTGTTTGATGTTTACATGTCGTGTGTCTCTTTTCCGTCTCATGTTGTACTCGTCTTTTGTGTTTTTGCATCGGGGTGTTTTGGTGTTTTGCTGTTGATGCTGCAGCGGGGTCTTGTTGGAGATCTCCTCCCTTCTTTTACAATGTATTTCTTGATGGAGTGTGAAGAAGTTAAACTCGTTCCCCATGACTTGATGTTTGAAGTGTATTAATAACTTCTTTCAAGCTCTGTCGCCTGAAAGAAGCTTTGTTTTGGCCCTTTATCAATTTGACATCATATATATGATTTCGCTATATCAGACACTTGATATATCATTCGAAAATAACATCGAAATTAAAAGAGATTAACATCTGAGAATCATCTCTCCAATCCTATTTTAAACATACATTTTATTTGTATATGCTACTGAATCAACCCTACAGGAAATTTGGAGCCGCGCACTCTCTGTAAAGTAAATGCTATTTTTGTCTTCGATTTTATTCAACTATGCTAAGGAATACTACAGGGATTTTGGAGCCGCGCAGGCTCTGTAATTGCACAAATCTAAAATGAAAAAAATAAAACCAGAGGACGCTGTTGAAATTAATTCGGCTGTTTCTGAAAATTTGGCAGGAAACATTATTGATGAGGATTTACTATCCAAAACAACACTTGTCTGGCGCATTTAAATTGGTTTCTTCAAGAAGGTAAATAGCTGGAACACTTCCGTATAATTACAAAGAAATGTGCTTAAAACATCATTAAATTCATGGAGTTTGATGCAGGTACTGAACGAGATTCACCAACTCGAAAGCTTTGTTGTTTTGTTTCTGAATACCGTTGATGTGAATATAACATTAAAACGTCCATTTTCTTAAATAAGGTTTAAAAGTGCATATTTTGACAAATTAATCCGTGTCGGAAATACAAATGAGTATCGTTTCATAACGTTATTGACAATAAAACAATGAACAATCAGCAGTAGTCGTACATCAGTTCCTTTAATTGAGGAACAGAATATTAAAACACATAGTTAAGTGTTTTTCGAGAAATTTTCTATAATGATATTGCTTTCAAAAGATTAAAAGAGAGAAAGGTCGGTTGTAAATTCCTATCTGAACATCTGTAATATTACAAAACACCTGTATGAAACACTTGCTGTGACGTCAGGGATATATACATAACTAAATAATGGGATGTTTTGAATTATTATTTGATTCAGAAAATATTACACAATTTTTGTAAAAAATAATTACGAAAATAGATACTGGTATTTCAGAATCGCGGTCGTTAAATTTACTTTCCATATAGAGTCATAAAATATGTTTATGTGAAGATTCATCGTGTACATAAAGATAATCACCGAATTTGATAAGACATTTTGGAATTGTTACGACAGTTGTTGCAAACAGGAGACGCCGATTATCCCTGGGTACCTGTTCTCATTATTGTTTATTCCGGGGTTCAAGACTGTTCCAATAGAGCTTTGCCAATGAAAAACGGTTGTCACCCTACACACTTTGTATAAAACCAAACCCAACGAAAATATAAGACGTGAGTGATCGCTTTAAAGTGATTTATAAAATTTTGTAAAAACCAGGAGGTCAAGATGCCAGATATGTACTGATATTGAAATGAATAATTTATGTTTAAATAAATTACTTCAATTTCTACTTGTTTTTTCATCCGGATATACTAATGATACGGAAGTGTTCTAACTCTATATCTTCATGAAGACAATTTCAAACCAATTTTCATGCACAAGACATGTGTTTCGAATTTTAAATTCTTATCAGTGATTCTTCCAGCCAAAGTGCTTTTCATAATCCGCCAAAATTCATTTCACTAGCGCATTCTGGTTTTATTTTTAGAATTTAATATACGGTCTCCGGTATGAGCGTCTTACGTTAGGCTTTGTATGAACGAAAACCGTTTGTAATTGGTAAAGGTCTAATAGAAATTCTAATGATACTGTCTTGCCGTCTCGACTTTGAGACTGAATGACTGATGGGTACACGACTTCTTCGATGTTTTTGTCGACAAATGATGCTTGGTGGCCGATTCCATTCTGGTGATAAATAACAGGATCCGGTTGCAGTACCTACCGTTAAATATCGAATAACCCAAATGCAAAAAAACTTAGAGGGAAGAGGAACAATGACACCAAGGGGATGAGAAAGACATATAATTAACATTAAAGATTAGAACACAAGATGTTACATAAGCTAATGGAAAAATGGAAGTAATAATTATACGTCCACATGTTGGAATCATAGTACAAGACATCCTGATGACCAAACTTTTTTCAGCTGGATTTGCTCTTCTCTATTCGGCGTAATGGACATATACAGCAAGAGACTTAAAAGGGACATGGGACACTAAATATAACGTCAAAACGTCAAACACAAAAGACTACACATAAACCATCGAGACCAATAAACTCGTGAGACAGTTACACACCAGACATCACACAATTTCGCGATATTTCCATTGTGAGGTCAAAATAAAAGGCATGATAACACATCAAGGTGCTTCAAGACGGTGCGATCAGATGTGACGTCGCAATGGAAATTTTTGTCAAATGATGTGATGTCGTGTGTCTGTGTGTAAAAAATCGAGGTTAGGAACGGTTATATCTTTTATCTGGAGAATGGACTATTGGCAATCGGTGCAGACGTAGGACAATAGTAGGAAATGGTGATGTTGTCCGGATTACGTGCGCACAGCCCTCCTATCTTTCAAGTTACCAAGAAATCTCGAAGAATGCACAGTTTTTGTGTATGATAACCTGCTCACTGTAATATGACAACACAAACAAGACAGAAAAAACACAGGCACCCAAGCAACACAAAGATGAGTACGTAAATGGATAAAAAAACAAAGGGGATCAGAAAAACAGTCTGTGCTCTGCCTGCTAGAGCTACATGTAGCTCCCGAGGAGTCCAACTGACATTCTGAGAAGACAATTGGTCGCATCCTGTCTTATCAAACGAGGTTTTTGAAAAGGCTCGGTATAGAGTCCCGTTGTACCAATCAAAGTGTCATTCTCGGGAAAGCGCTCGTTCAAGGCTGTAGATTGGTCAGGTATCATGTCGAGTGTCTGTTTGTTGATAGCACGTCATATTCTAAATACACAAAAAATATTTGATGATTCTGACGTATTTCAATGGAAATTCTTTTCTTCCTTGATCTCTCTTATTTTGTTTATTATGTCATCATGAAATTTCAAAAGTTGAATATCCTCTTGCATTTATAGGTCCGAATTTCAAGGGAAGCTGAGTGTAATTTTTGTAACATTTCCAGACAATCTTCACTAGTTTATGAAACCGGAAACCTTGACCTAAAATGTTTTAATTATGTACACATTTTTCAGAACATAGTACATGCTCTACCGTACCACATGAATTGATACATGTATGACTGTAGCCTGGGAACATTCCCGTCAAGCCAGGGAAAATTTACTATAGAGACGATAACTAATCCTAATGGGAGATACAAAGAAAAGAAACAAATCATGTGAAAACATAAAACATAAATAAGAGATAACAATAAAGTTCCAGCCGACATAAAGCGAAAATGAACCAAATGATAAGGAAAAAAAGGTGGTTGTCCGGATTATTCCCGCGCAATCTTCCTTCTTGAAAGTAAACCCAGAAATCTAGGTGTACACATGTAATTGAAACGTTCTACAAGTAGACACATATCTTTAGTAGACACATGAAAATACATCACGAAGGAAATAAATCAGATTACTTGTGGTGGAAAAGGAAAGCAGTGTTTGAAATCATTTATATTACATAGATATAAGTAATTACCAGAAATTAACAATACTATCCCTCGTAGATGAATTGATTAAAACACTGTTTAAATAGAACATAAGTTTAGTTGGATAGCTTTAAACCAGAAAATTTATCTTAGAAAGACTTTCCTTTATGCATGTATGACAGAAATTTTAGACATAAACAGAAAAAAAATCGTTAATGAATATGAACAACATGAATACTGATAAGGATACAACAAAATGATTTATTGGTTTCATTGAAATGTTTTGGATATCTCCATGACACAAAATCATTTATTCTTAAGAAGTATTTTAATCAATGTATTTTGTCATAGCTTGTTCCAGTTTAAGGACATATACTGTTTATTCAGTTTTAGGATGGGAATTCTTTATATTTGAATCAGTTTCATCTTATTGTATGTAAAAGCGATGTATAGTGACATTTGATGAGGTTACCGTAGGAAATATTGAAGTTCTGAGTACTTCCCAAATAAACTCATGCATACATTTTCCATTGCCAACTATGACAAATTCAAAATTATACTCAATTACTTTTTTATTGTCGTATGATTTTCCTTCATATTTGGAATACAATATATTGGATATTCTACTAATTGATAGAAACGAAGAATTTGAAACCTTTCCGTACATAACTTTTGGTAAAATAACATAAAGAAAATTATTTTAACATGTTTAAAATATTTTTCAAAGAACTTTATAATGGAAATCGGAGTTATCTATCTTTGTACGTCAGAAATGCAGAATACTCTTCGATGTGAAGATTCAAAATTTTGGGTGCCGGATATGTCCTTAAATTTACAAAAATATACCTTGATGTCAAATATTAGAGTGGATCCTATTGATGAATGAAAAGCATTGAATACTAGTAACTTGTTTATTCCTGGATACGTAAAAGACTCTTTCGACAAGTCCACACGTTGTAATGTATGAATATATCTGAGTATTAACTTAAATTAAAGAGAAACAAAGAGTTGCTACTCAAGAATGTTTTACTATAATAATTTGAGCACCCAGGCAGATTATCAAAACGATATAATCATTTGAGTAACATTAGACCATTTTCATATTACCGCAAGACTTGAGTCATTGACATCAGAGCACCCAATATCACAACTTTTGACGTATTTCTTACAGTGACGTCTTAGATCTGTTATGACGTCACAGTAAAAAAGCTACATCAAATATTGTCAGGTTTGGCATAGGAGTGTATTTGAATTAAATTTAAATCCACTGTCGTAAAATAACATGATCTTTCATGGAGGGATCTTTTAAAGTGACCCTATGATACTTACAGGCGGATTTTCACTTTTTTGCATCATTGGGCTATTTTAATAGGACGTATAGATCCGTCCGGCAAATGTGATAAGTGAAAAAATTGCGATCCCATTAGTAATAATGATATCACTATCAGAAAATAAATTTTGCTACGATTTTGTGTTTGTAGTTTATAAAATATTACGATTTATGATAAGCAGACATATTCCGATTTTTGTTACACTGAATAAAAGTTGATGGTAATGAATGTTTGTGCAGATACGATCACTTTATACAATATTCTTCAATTCAATTCATGCCCAGACTTAAATCCATGTATTGGATTGTCGCTGTCCAGTGGGCTGGCCCGGGAAAGAAAATTTCTGATTTGTTAAGTTCGAGTTAGATCTTTGTGGTCGTCTAAATCCTTTACAGACGACAATGTATGATACTCCTTTCTCCTTTACAACGATAACAAACTCTCTTGCGTTAGGATCGGGAATTTCAGCAAGTTGCCATCTTCCGGAATACACCCATTCGAACTTCCGGTATAGAATCCAAAATCCGTCGACAGGGACTTTAGGTGTGTCCCAGGTAACTATAAGCCTATTCACGTTTCCTGTAGTGTTTCTCCTCACACGCACATTTGGTGGAATTATTTTGTCTGAAAGTCAAAACAACACGATGATAAATACAAAAGACTTTTTAAAACGTCAAAAACAGACGATCTTGTATATTTGTAAAAGTATAAAGTTATCAAAAATAGAATTTATTCCTTTATTATGACTTCAAAAAATTAAAGAAAATATTTTACGAAATTTGAAAGTCAATATATTTACAATCCGTGATTGTAATTTCTATAAAAGCAGACAAGATGAATTGTTCGTGGGTCATATCATAAAATCAAGTTCGTAGATCATATCATAAAATCAAGCAACATGAAATTTTACCCTTTGGTTCTGTTTTGATGCTGAAGGAAACAGGCTTTCCTTCACCAGTTGGATTTACTGCAGACAGCTTGAAATCATGTGTTGTGTTATCATCTGCAACAGAACAGGAGAAATCGAAATTTAAAGTTCTAAAGTTATGTTTTCTATCTGTTCATCTAGATTATCATAGATGTACAGAAGTACGCCGTTGCTTTCACATCGTTATTCCGCAAAATAGTTATAGACAAAAAAATGCAGAAAGGGTCATTTCCAATGCAGAAAACTGAAAATGTGTAAAATTCAACAGCACCCTTGGTTTTATCCCCTGTTATTCGTCTTGGACACATGTATGGCCTCACGGGCTAAGGCTTCAAAATCTCCTATCTGGAAAAATTGCTCCCAATTGAAAGATATCCTGGCTACGTGCCTGTACATTTTGACCATATCTGAACGATAGCAAAACTCATCTCTATGCATACACTTACCGAGTAAATCTGAATCCCATGTCAAAAGGTAAGGTGTTAAGACTTCCTTTCTGGTTGCACCACCTCTAACCCCCCAGCGGAGTATGTACTGTGTTATAGGACCGTATGGATTCTCAGGTGGCTGCCATGAAAGTTTGATAGTCTGCAATCCTTTGTCCAATAACTGTTTCCTTACTGACATTGGAATAGTTGGGACTGAAAAAAAAATAATTTAAAATTTACTGTGCAATCTTAATCGTTTTTGCCGCATATTCCGCTACCCTTTTAATTTATATTGAATAATCTTACACTACAGTGATGAAATGACAAATATGGATAATGGCCAAATCCCTTTACACAGTACAACGTCGATTATTCAGAAAATCATAAACCAAAGGCATACAAAATCAGGATAAAACAGGAACCAAAGCAAACAAACAAAATTCTCCACCACATGAAAAGATGCGAACTCCCAATATGGGAGAGACCAGGTGCAAAGGAAGAGTAAGCATCTCCTGCTTGCATGCATCACCCGCCTGAAATTTGACCATCCAACGCATGGACTTCTGAAGCTTTCCTGTTTTAAGAATCTGCCATTCGACATTTGTTAAGGTTAGTTTCTCAATATTTGTCTCGAGCTTTATTCATGACAAATGTATTAAAATTCACATTTGTTACACTTAGGTAATTACCATACATCATATAAATCAATTATTGTTATTACATATAGGAAAGGTAAAGAAGAAAGTACGAAATTGAAAAACAAAACAAGAATTATTTGTTTGTTGATAACTCGATTAAGAAATTTATAAGTCTGTATTTTTGTACTAACTGCAAGGAGGGGATCTCAAACAACACCACAGCAAAATCCCAAAACACCCAATGCAAAAACACAGAGCAGACAATCACAGAAAGAAACGCCAAAGGAACAAGGAACACCAACTCACACCATAGAAACAGTTCGTTTTCTTTGTCTTTATTCATACTAGAAACTACGTTTACTATCTACAATCTTGTTTATCATAGATGTTTGAAGGTCTTTTTATTTTCGAGTTATTCCTCTTGATACACTGTTATATTTCAGTGTAATTGGAAATTTCTACAAAACATGAATCAGAAAAAAAAATTGACCCTGCGGTGTCCTTAAAGAAGAAAAGAATACCATTAGCTGTTGTTTTATTCATTATTATGGCACTTCCATATCCCACTCTTTTCATTGTTGTCGCAAACACTTGGAAGTAGTACGACGTGGCAGGCATAAGGTTTGAAACAGTTGTCATGGTTACAGAGGGGTCCTGAACGTCGACCTGCTGGAAGTTTCTGAAAGCAAAAGATATTTCATTCTTCGTTAAATTTTCTTTATACATGTACATATCATCGGAATGTTAAGTCTTCAAATTAACATCATATAACAACAAGTCAATTTCCAGCATGAACAAGACATGTACGTTCGGGCACTAAACCCTCGTCCGTGTTCCTCAATCTCAACGGAGAAATATGACCAAAGACTGTAAAAGTTATGACCAAAATACCGGAGAATGTGAGTCTCTTTTGTATGAAGCATGTTTTTTTTTTCGAATGAGAAAAGGGTATATCTCCATTTTGTTTATTTGTACTCTGTACGTATTCTGTATTCAGCAAGCAATATCTACATTTGTAATTCCATCTTTGAATCAGCGACAAACATATTGGACGATTTTATTACTCTTCACAATGATGGGAAAGAAATTTTCAATGTAACTTAAAAGAAAATCCCATGGGAAATTTAAATATCCTACGTGAGGTGATAAAAATAAAATGCTCAAAGTAGGCCTTTAATGTGTATCTATCCTAAATGAGTTTAACAAGATCCTGATGATAATCTCAACAGCACTCACAATAGAGCACAAAATGGAGCATCGACGGACCCCTAGGAAGCTAGAGGTGGGACAAGGTGCCCGGGAGGAGTAAGTAAACATCCCCTTTTGGCTAGCCGCACCCGCCGTCGATGATCATGCACGAAAATGAAAACAATAAATAAAATGCATGCCGTGTCTGAGGTTATGTATATTATAGAAAGCGCTATGGCAACCACGTCAGGGAAAAATATAAATAAAGTGCAATCGTTTTGTTTTCATTTGCTGCGTTTGAGGCGGAGTAATTTTCCCAAAATAATTCCATCAACAATAAATAATGCATTTCTTTCTTGATTCATAAAATATCTAGATGGTCTTAAATGATGCTATTGAATTTGAAGACGTTTATCATTTGAACTACATGGTGAGTGTCACTGCTGGTGGACCAAGAGTCCCCGAGGGCACATGTAGCCAATTTCGATCAACTTCGGTTGATCGTCTGTCTCTTCCACGCATTTGAAATTTTCTGTTACAGAATTTCTTGAAATTTCTAAAACGTGGGTCCTGTAGCATCATATCCCACCCATTCTGCTACTTGTTTTGGTACATTTTTGGACATAATAATTTTCATACTTTTTGGCCATGTTACATTGTTTAGAATTAGGATCACTGACGAGGGTTAAGTACCCGAAACGTGCATGTCTGGTCCATGCTGTAAATTTATCAGGTCTTAAATGATGCTATTGAATTTGAAGACGTGGTGCGATTATTGAAAAATCATTATGATTCGTGTCTTGAAAAAGACCCTCCATTCTCCAGGAGTAAATAAAAAACATGCCATACAAAGATTCGGGGAAAAATTCTGCCCCGGGTGAGGATCGAACTCACGACCTTCAGATGGCTCATGCCATATGGCTTGTGATTATGAGACTGACGCGCTACCTACTGCGCTACCGAGGCGATAAAAGTTACTCGTCTGTCTGAAATTTTCTTCCCGCCGTCATAATGTATGTCTTGTTTTACATTACATATACAATGTAAAGCTGTCTGTTTTGATTAGTTTCTTCTCTTTGATGTCCGCCAAGCAAAGCGTACGGTATGGATGCGTCGTGAAATGTATTTTGTCGGAAATTTATTGATATCTTATTCGACATTTTGTATGTATTCCTTTATTTAAAAAAATTGTGAATTGAGGAAAAGAAAAATTGTCAAAAAGAATTTTGATTTTTGATTCATTATAGTAAATTTTCCCTAATTTGACGGAGATATTCCTAGATAACGATCATACGGTATGTACATTTCGCAGCTTATCCGGTATGATAGAGCTTTACTGATTCTTTGGATTTTCATAGTAGAAATCTACAAATTACCAAGAAACATATAGGTCAATTTTTCCACTTTCACAAATTAGGAAAAACTCTGGAAGTTTTACAAAAATTATTGTCAACTTCTTTTGACATTCGGACCCCATACAAGAAACAGAGTATATTACTTATGGTATTTTACCACCTGCTTTTTATGGTGACATAACTAACAAAATAAGAAGGATCAAAGGATCAGAATTACCATCGAAATTGTGTTAGAATCATCAAACGCCTTTATACCGTGGATATGATTCTTCTTTCACCAGACGGGCACTTGGCTTGGTACTGGACCAATCTATATCCTTGTACCAGTGCATCATTTAGAATTGCACTCTACTGATTGTGACAAGACCCCATGACGGGCCTTGGCCAAACATCTTTAGAGATGACAGGACCCCGACCTGTACTCTCTGAATGCCAGTCGGACTCCTTGGGTGATCACATGCATAAGTTTATGTTTCTTAGGCCCTTGTGTCATTATGTCTATTTGTATGTTCATCTTACAGTGAGGAGGTTATTTTACATCCCAAATGTGCGTTCTTCAAGACTTCTGGGTAATCGGAAAAGTGGGAGGGGTGTGCGCACGTAATCCGGAAAAAACACATCATTTGCTACTTGCGGAGTCGATGGCCGTCTCAAGTCGGCACCGGTTACCGATTGGTCTCGTTGGTTTATATGTAGTCCTTTGTGTTTAATGTTTCTATGTCATAATTCTCTTTTTCGTCTCTTGTGTTGTCTTCTCTGTGTTTCCGAATTGGGTCTTGGTGTTTTGTTGTTGGTACTGTATTCGGGTCTGAATAGAGATCTGATTCTCTTTTTTCAGCAATGTTGGAAAATTCGAATTTTCTAGAACTGCTTAAAAGGGGAATCAGTATATCCAATGCGCGATAATTTTCCATCCGAAACTCAAAAGTGGTGCTAGAGTCTGTTGACCCTACATTGAGCACCTCATGATACGCACAAGAAGCAACGAAATGAATAGTATGCTTAAGTATCGAAGTATATGCATCTTTAAATGTGGTTTTGATTCAAATGGAATTCTATGAGAAGGATATTGTCTATGTCATGATAAATATTTACATATTCAAACCCTTCGCTCATTCTTATTTTCGTGTCGAGTTTTAGTAAAACATGTAATATTTTAATGAAAGGTCAGATACGACCGCTTACACACATCAATTACCATGCAGAAATGTGTATCATTATAATAAGCTGAACACGATCCAAATAATTTTACTATCTTAAAAAATAATTGATGTATTTATCGTTCTGTCTTTGAAATTTGTATTATTAATTGCAATTTTTTTTAATATGGGTTAAATTACACATCAGTATTCCACAAAACATTCGTATTGTCGAAGATCATGAGCCAGGGAGCTTTTGCAACAAGACATTAACATAATGAGCAATCACAACAAAATGTTGTTAGAGATTGTGATCTCGTGCACTTTGAGTTAGATCGGGTGCCTAGGGAGGATAAGCATGCCATCATAGCGTGTGACTTCTTAACAAACGCTATATGATATTGAAAATCTGTCATTGATTTTTTAGTTTCTAAAACTATAGGTGGTTCACTATTACGTAGTATCATTCCATTAGCTTTTGACAACATATGTCATTTAGATGAAAGAAAGGGTACTCCAACAGAGCTCGGCGGTAGCATCTTCAGAAAAAAAAGAAAAACGAAAATGAGAAAACATTTTAAAACGTTTTAAAACGCAACATGTGACATTAAAGGAACAGGAGGATTAAATATCAAAGCCAGCATTACAACTACAACATAAATGGCAACACATAAACCAACGACCGTTGCCGATTATGACTAGAATTTCAACGTTAATAGTTAATGTTATTGGTGTCCGGAATACATGCTCAGTTACCCGACGTCCCGCAGAACGCACAATCTTGCGTAAAATAGACTCCTAACTGTAAATTTAGAACACGAAGAGGACAGCTACACACAGGGGCCCAAGTAGCATGCAAATGTACAATGTGTTTGTTAATTGATAACAAGAATATAGGGGCATACTAAACAGTCCGTGCTCTTCTATAACGCACTTTCGTGTGAAATTAGGATCACTGACGAGGGTTGAGTACCCGAAACGTGCATGTCTGGTCCATGCTGTTAATTTATCTGGTCTTAAATGATGCTATCGAATTTGAAGACGTTAAACATTTGAACCACTAGGTGAGTGTCACTGCTGGTGGAGCAGGAGTCCCCGAGGGCACATGTAGCCAAGTTCGATCAATTTCGGTTGATCGTCTGTCTTATCAACGCATTCAAAATTTCTGTTATAAAAAAATGTAGAAATTTCTAAAGCGTGGGTCCTGTAGCATCATATCCCACCCATCCTGCATCGTTTTTCGGTACATTTTTGACATACTACTTTTCACACTCTTTGGCCGTATTATATTGTTTAGATTGAGGATCACTGACGAGGGTTGAGTACCCGAAACGTGCATGTCTGGTCCATGCTGTTGATTTATCTGGTCTTAAATGATGCTATCGAATTTGAAGACGTTTAATATTCAACGTGTTGAAGTTTCACATTAACGAAGAATCCAGCTCTGATAGTTTTTTTTTCGAAACATTTCATTTAGATACACTTTTGTATAGAAAATAAGTTATTAATTACCAGAATTACAGTACAGAATCCTCAATCAATGTTATATGACCAAAAATACCTGAAATTACAGAATCCTCAAGCAATACAATGTAAAATGGCAAAAAATAAAAGATGTCAATTACCTGAAATTTGTTGTGTAATTGACTTGGTATCCCCTAATCATGCCTGCTCCTGGTAAAGGAGGATCCCAGTCCAAAGTTACTGACGTCAAGTTTACGTTCACCGCCCTTAAGTTTCTTGGTGCGTTAGGTACTGAAATAAAACATCAAATAAAAGACGTAAATTAACATTTTAAAAGCGTTGGAAAATGTTTTACGATATATCCATTTTTGTGTTTGACTCTGATTTGAGTCTTGTTGTAGGCGTTATTTACTTATGCTGTTGTTTGTTTTGCCGAATTTGATTTCAAGTACCATTCAAATTATAGCGGCTACAAATTTATCAATAAAAGATCGTCTACACATACTTACTGAATACGTCGGTAGTGACCTCCAGCGGTGCACTCTGTGGACTTTCGCCATTGTCAGAGGAGGCCGTCACTCTGACGTCATAAGTGGTGCCTTCATAAAGGTTATAAATAGCATAGATTGTCGTAGATGGGTCAATCTTTACTATGATTGGTTCACCAGCTCCGTCAGTGACGTAGATTGTGTAGTTAGTAATATCACCCTTTAAGATAGGAGGTTCCCAGCTTATAGCAAAGGCATTGGGTTTGATTCCTTCTAGCTTGAGATTCAACGGTGCAGACGGAACTAATGATAAAAAATAAGTGTAAATATAATATAATGCATAAGAATCCGTACAAACAACGTTTCATCGCTGGTTCCTCAAAATGTTCTACCAAATCTGTATCGATCTTACTCACCAAAGTTTTATCTGAAATCAAATCTGGGCTTCAAAAATATTGTTCGACAGTAAATTCTCGCAGTGGTATCAACCAGATGTGGATTTTAAAGAATTCGAAGGAACTTTTAGAACATCTGAAATCCACTCATTTTAGTAGAGTCCATTCGATCAAAGCCTTTGATTTTTCGACACTTTACACTATAATTCCACATTCTAAATTGAAAGAAAGACTCGCAAAAATTATAAGTAATGCGTTTACAAGTAAGAACGGTAATCGCAAATACAAATTTATTGTTGTAAACTATGACAAAACCTACTTTGTAAAAGAAAAGTCCGATTCTGAAAATAAGTACACTGAAACAGACATTATTCAGATGTTAAACTTTCTGATCGACAACATTTTTGTGGTGTTTGTTTTAGTTGAATATAGATCATTATCATAGAAAAACCAAAATTTTTGTGGTGTTTGGAGGATAGGTCTTCCAACAAATTGTCGGAATTCCAATGGGGACCAATTGTGCCCCACTCCTTGCCGACATTTTCCTTTACTCGTACGAAGCTGAATTCATTCAATCTTTGGTCTCTGAAGGGAAAAGATACTTAGCTTCTGACTTCAACTTCACTTACAGATACATAGAAATTTTGTTGTCCATCAATAATCCAAAATTCGCGGATTACCTGAGCAGTATCTATCCTTCGGAGCTTGAAGTCAAAGAAACTACAGAGACAAATAATTCAGCATCCTATTTGGACATAATGGTCACATGAACACCTCACTCTATGACAAACGTGACGACTTCAATTTCAGCATTACAAACTTTCCTTTTCTGAGTAGCAACATCCCTTCATCGCCTGCTTATGGCGTGTTCATATCTCATTTGATACTCTATGCAAGAGCAAGTACCAAATAAACGGATTTTGTTCTGTCATAATAACATATAATATGATATAATAACATATAATATAATATCATACAATATCATATCATATCATATCATATAATTAATAAAAATCACCAACAGCAAAAACTAAAACACCGAAATAATGAATTAGCCTGATTGACTCATTTTCCATTATAATATATTATGCATAATTTGATAAAGCATCATATTTAACTCTGCTACTAAATCGACCTTCCTTTTGGAGCCGCGCACTCTCTGCAAAGTTATTGCACAAAATTAATCCAGATGGCCTTACTGAAATGTATTTAGGCTGTGTCTGAAAGTCACATTGGCTGGAAGCATCACTGATTGGAGCTTACTAACCGAAACACATGTCTGGTGCAAATAAAATTGGTTTGAAATTTTCTTCAAGTTGGTAAATAGTTGGAACACTTCCGTATTATCACAAAGACTAAAATAAGCGTATTCCTTTATGCGCTTAATTCGCTACATTTGTTTTCCGTTGAAATGATAAATATACGTACACAACGTATATGAAGAAAATGGGAATGAAGAACTTACTAATGTCCAGAGTTTTTATGATAGTAGGGGGTCCTTCTGATTCCACTGCTCTGCAAAAGGCCGTGGCCACCTTGATTCTATAGTAGGACTTTGGTGAAAGATCTGTTACTGAAGCCTGAGTATAGTTAGCATCACAGATTCTGAAATTAAGAAAATGTGTAAAAAGCGAATTAGAAGTACACAAACTTTATTTATGCGTACATTGGAAGATATTTAAAAAAAAACATTTAAAGTGAACCTATACATCTAAATCTGAACTTGCTCTTTCAAATAAAAGAACCCCAGGGGCACAACGCTCACCTGCTTCTCATGGACACCCTTTACATACTGACATTGCATAATAATATTGCAAGTGCCAGGATCTGAACCCTCAACCTTTTGGTCCGTACGCACATAAGTAAAAAATTTTAAAAGTTAAGAAAAATTCTGAAAAAATTAGACATTAAATATATATCATAGCATTCAGTGACTTGAATATAACAAATACGCAATAAATGAGTGTGAAAATGGAAAAAAATGATCAAAAAAGAAATTATAGGTATTCAGATGCTAAAAAAGTGCATAAAAGCTGAAAAAACCCCCAATTTTTCGGTGCCCATGTCTGGACTTGAACCCACAACTCTTGGGTCCATGTGCACAGTAAATACAAAATGTACATCTATTCATATTGGTAAAAAATTAATTAAAATTCCAAAAATATAAGGTTATAGCACATGATGTATATCAAATAATTTCGTGCCTCAAATATGACAAATATGCAATATGATTGAAGAAGATCATACATTTATTGAGTTACTAGAACTTAAAGAAATATTTCAAAATTCCGAAATGACGTCAATTATAAAACGTATCAAATATTTGACTTCCGAGTGGAATCAAGAATTATAACACTTCTTAAAACATCTCTCTATATATCTCTTTAGAACATCCCCATGCTTTCGGTTTGTTGATAAATGCTACCGTTTTGAAGATTTAGTTTGTCAAAGGAAGGTACCATCCGTAACTTATTTTTGCCTGTGGTGCCACCAGCTGTTTACAGATCCGGACGACAAACAACAACACTTGTAGGGGACCATGATTACTTAATTCCTACCAAGTTTTATTAAAATCCCTTCAGTGGTTCTGGATAAGATGTCAAATATGTATGAAAATCCCCCTTCCCTTTTTACATAAGGGAAAAAATCACGAAAAAGCAGAAAAATAAAAAAATCAACAAATATTTATATAAAACCATTGAATGGCTTACATATGACAAATATGGAGGAAACGTGAGCAAAAACCACACATATATAGACTTATTCAAAGAAACAGAAAAAAGAGCGTTTCTGACAATGTCCGAAAAGACGTCAAAAACGCGTCAAATATTTTACTTCGGACTGGAACCACAAATAACAACACTTGTTGAGAAATCCTCTTAGATCATTCTGATACCTTCGGTTTGTCGAAATGTGCCTCGGTTCTAAAGAAGTGTGTCAAAGGAGGGTACACCCCTAGACCTACTTTTCTTTGTGGTTGCGCAACCTGTTGACGGATCCGGACGAAAAACATGAACACTTGTATGATACTAATGAGTACATCATTCCTACCAAGTTTCATAAATTTCCCTCCAGTGGTTCATTCTGGAGAAGAAGTCAAATTTATGAAAAGTGACGGGCGAACAGACGGACCACGGACGGACGGACGGACGGCGGACACCACGCTATGACAATAGCTCACTTGAGCTTCGTTTAGATGAGCTAAAGCAATGCTATGACAATAGCTCACTTGAGCGTCGTTTATGTGAGCTAAAGAAATGCTATGACAATAGCTCACTTGAGCGTCGTTTAGGTGAGCTAAATGAGTTAAAGAAGATCCTGACGATAATCTCAACAGCACTCACAATAGAGCACAAAATTGAGCATCGACGGACCCCCAGCAAGGTAGAGGTGGGACCAGGTGCCCGGGAGGAGTAAGCAATCCCATGTTGGCTAGCCGCACCCGACGTCGATACTCATGCACGAAAATGAAAATATATAAAATACATACACTGTCTGGGGTTATGTCGATTTAGAAAGTGTTGTGGCGACAATGTCAGGGAAAAATATTCAAGAAATCTTGAGAAACATTTGTTCGTTCAACTAAGCATTTCTATGTAATCAATGAATGAAACTCAAAAACAAAACCCGAAATCAGATTCTAAAAATCACAATCGAAAGGCTTACAAACTCTTGAAAAAAATATAAAACAGAGTTGTAAGTATGTTACAATTAGAATCAACAACAACAGAAAAAAAAAACACCTCAGTGTCCAGAACGTTGAACGATATTCGTAACTATATACCGATTTATCATTCAAAAAATTTTCAACGCTTTCAAAAAGTTATGGTCTTCATAGGTTTATATGATTTCCTTCGTCTTATTCTTTTTCTCTGTTTTGTATGATCAGAAGAAATAAGATCTCTTCATTACTGATTTTCATTTTTAAGCCCCTCCACTTAAATTCAAATTAGAAAATCTTACTCTATCATTAAACTCTTCATTTTTAAGCCCCTTAGTTTTTACTCGAAACTAGAAAATCTTACCTGAAGATGAATTCTCCGTCGGTTGGTCTTCCAGTTCGATCAGAGGGAGAAAAGTAAACCTTGTAATGTACATCATCCTGTGTCATCTGGGTCCCGTACAAGTTGGGAGGGTTCCATGTAGCTAAGATACTAGAGGAGTTATCTACCGTGTCAGATTGTATCAATACGTTCTGAGGTGAGGGAGGAGCTGAAATGGAGGAACAAAATAAGGTAATCATTTTCTGACATAAATCTGGGTGTATATGTGTCTCATTATAATGGCCGTCCTTAGTCGGCACCGATGTATGTGTGTGTGCATCCTCGTTACAGATGGCCGTTCTGTCGGCACCGGTTACCAATTGGTCTCGTTGGTTTATGTGTGGTCTTTTGTGTTTCATGTATCTATATTGTGTCTGTTGGTCTCGTTGGTTTATGTGTGGTCTTTTGTGTTTCATGTATCTATATTGTGTCTGTTAGTCTCGTTGGTTTATGTGTGGTCTTTTGTGTTTCATGTTTCTAAACGGTGTGAGTTGGTCTCGTTGGTTAATGTGTGGTCTTTTGTGTTTCATGTTTCTATCTTGTGAGTTGGTCTCGTTGGCTTATGTGTGGTCTTTTGTGTTTCATGTTTCTATGATGTGAGTTGGTCTCGTTGGCTTATGTGTGGTCTTTTGTGTTTCATGTTTCTATGATGTGAGTTGGTCTCGTTGGTTAATGTGTGGTCTTTTGTGTTTCATGTTTCTATCTTGTGAGTTGGTCTCGTTGGCTTATGTGTGGTCTTTTGTGTTTCATGTTTCTATGGCGTGAGTTGGTCTCTTTGGTTTATATGTGGTCTTTTGTGTTTCATGTTTCTATGGCGTGAGTTGGTCTCGTTGGTTTATATGTGGTCTTTTGTGTTTCATGTTTCTATGGTGTTAGTTGGTTTTCCGTGTCCCTTTTGCGTCTCTTTCTGTGGATGTCTACTCGGTGTACTTTGGGTGCTGCAACCGAGTGTTGTTGGAGATTCCCTCCTTTCGTTAGTGTGTTTGTGCGTCTTGTTTGTGTGTTATTTGTGCTTTGTTGACCTTGTTTTATCTTCTCTAGTTAAAATTAAAGAAATTAAGCGTTGCAAAATTTGTAAATGATTAGGTGCAAATAGAGCTGTTCGAATAAGCGACGTAAACCTACCAACGAACTTCGTACTACGTATTGGTACGTAAGGGAACAAAAAAAGGGGTGGTCTCAAAAATAGTTTATTAAACATGCTAAGCAATAGATCTTACTTTAATTCATCGATAGCATACCTCAAGTTTTATCTATGGAGTAGTGATTTACAGGCAAAAATAAACAGTTCTAAATACTCTCAACCTTTGAATGTGGGGTATTATAAATTGTAGTGTTGTGTGAAATAGTTTTGGGAACCGTATCAAAGAGGGTATTTCTCTGCTTCTTTATTACAAGGAAATTGAAGTGTTCTGGATTACAAGAAAGGGACATAGCCAGATTGGTTTCGACGTTGCTGTGAAGGGGTATTGGTGAAAGCCGGTTGATTCTTGGCACTTCGGAACGTAATTTTACAGCATCGTATCTTCCTAATATTATGCTACTGTGATATGTTTTGATTTTCTTTAGCGGACGTGTTCATTCTTAAACATGATGACAAGGTACAAGACGCATAGGTTGATTCATAATGGTATTTTTCTGAAAAGGTGGAGGATTGAAAACTAAAATACTTGAACACCAAATGGTTAAATGATGTGCAGTGTTTCAAATTAATAGCGTAGCGGGTCGAAAACTTTAAATAATTGAGGAATCAGAATACAAATTGTCTTAATTCTGTCTTTCTAGGAGATTGAAGATGATAAGAAATAGAATTTTATTCTATATAACAGTGATTGCAGCAGACAAAACATCTTTTAAATATATTTGCATCTTTGTTAACTGTTCTAGTCAATAATCTAAGAAAAATAAAGCAAGAGTTTACATAAAAATAATTCTACACTATTCACTGTTCACATTAGTCCTCTGCAAAAAATGTTCTTCTCTCCAAACACCCTGTACAAGGCAGTAAGATTGAGGATACCGTACAGACAAGCAAAGGAGGTTCTTTTTTCTTTAACTTCTCCCTTTTTAGGTCAGACAATAATGTATGGGATGTAACCTGCCATGCGCTTCATATAATCTGATATTATGTAACATATCAGGGCGAATAAAGAATTTGACTTGGGGGAGGGGTTGAAAATGAAAAAAAGAAAGGTGTCTAGGGGCATCTATATGCCGCATCAAAGTGGACCCAGGGTGAAGTGACTTCACTGACGTCCTTTTTGGGATTCTGGGTGAGTCCCTCCCTCCCAAACACAAATTATCTTGCGGTGAACGACCGTGTTGTTGACTGCAGAATATACTAAGATCAAATAACAGACGTTAGAAAGGAAGCATTAATCAATATAAAAAAGTTTATCGCTTTATGATAGAGAATGAATGTGGCGAAGGAAGCGAGCTAGCGATTTTTTTCTTTTTTTTAAGGAGGGGGATGGTTACACATGACAAATTGTATCACCTTTGCTGTAAGAATATATTTGGACAAACTTAGTGTATCAAAAAATAAGACCAGTCAAATTAGAGAAGCCTTAGGGTTATTCTGGCTTTTGCGCATGAAATGGATGTCATGCTTTTATTCTTATTTAAATTTAAATTAGACTTAAAGTAAAGTATTGAACGGCAGCGACTATTTTCTGCCAGAAATTAAGTATACACATACAAGTTTGAGGCAAACAAATACCTTACTAAACCCTCTAACCCCACTAGATCATTCAATGAAAATACCATTTCAAAGAGCAAGACGAAACCAAAACAAAAGCTTTAAATATCAGTAGTTGAGAAGCTGAATTCGCTTATAATGCTGCTAGATTTATCCTTTTGATGAAATAAAGCAAGATATCTTGTCACAAATGTTTAATAATGTGTTTTTGAGACCATCCCTTATTTTGTTCCTTTACGTACCTATACGTAGAACGAAGTTCGTTGGTAGGTTTACGTCGCTTATTCGAACAGCTCTAATAATTGAAAACAGACATCATATAATTCCCGTTTAAGTTTTACAGCTTCAAGAGAAAAATTAGGATTTTTCTTAATTTTCAGTAATAGACAAACAAACGACAAACTATAAACTTAATGAAAGATGAAAATATCTTTTCTACAAGGAACCAAGTCTGAATTTGACAAAAATGGACAAAACGAATATGTGAAAGTTATATGTTGATCGAGTGGAAGATTGATTGGATCATATCGTTATTTGTATTTGTTTATGTTTATGTTATTTCAAAAAATGTTATATGTAAATGCAATAAATACATTAACAATAAAAAAAGTTATATGTTGATTATATATGTTAACAACATGAAGAAATAATGTCTCTCTGTACTTTTTTATAAAGTGTTTGGACCGTAATTATGGCCGAAAATTGATTGTTTTTATTGAAGCTTTCCTTTATCCTTTAATCTATATGAACATGCTGGTAGAATGTCTCACTCAAAAATTTTGCAGCATTTTAATAGAACACTGTGTTGAGTGACTCAAAGATAACATTGGTGCAGTGATAACAGCAAAACGAATAATGTAACCCCGTCTTTTATTCGCGGCGTCTAAAGTTCGCGAACATGAGTGAAGTGACTGGTTCGCGGTGTTTTATATTCGCGACATTGTTTAAACGTAACTTAATACACATATGTTAGGACATATTCGCGGCGTTTTATATTCGCGAATCGAAGGATCTCGCGAATATCGCGAAAATAAAACGCCCGCAAATAAAAGACGGTTTACAGTAACACGGTCACAATAACATAAGGTACCTATTAATCATAATAGACAGAGTGAAGGAGGGGATCTCCAACAAAACTCGATTGCAGTACCCATAGAAAAGCAGAAAAAACATCCCATACAAAAACACAGAGCAGACATGCACAGCAAGGGACGCAAAAGGGACAAAGAATACCAAACACAACATAGAAACATCACACACAAAAGACTACACATATACCAATCAGACAAATTGTAGGAAACCCTCTGATAATATCTTTTTGGACAACTATCTCCCTTATTTGGATACTTAAAGAGCTTCGATCATCAAGACCATAGCAGAATAATACACTTGAAGAATTGCAAGCAAACAACGTTTCCAGATAACACAGGTTCAACAAACAACGAGACAAGGTGACAAGGAGACACGCGTATTAAGCAAAAACAAAATGAAATATGAGAATGGATGAAATGAATTGTACAATAAGCACTACATAAGCATTACAATGTTTATACACTAGACTTACTTTGAAAAATAATTGTAAATTATCTATCACCAACTTTTATGATTTATTCTTAAAGCCAATGGTATCGTCCTGGATACATAGCTCATAGTTTTATGTAATAATATGTTCGGCATCGAGCATAGTAGGCCACTTGGGTTACAGTAAACAGTTTTTTTTCATGACGTCATCCCTTGACGCGCACCCTTAACCCAGCGTCATATGATACTATCATAAAATACATACCTATAAAAGTATATATATGGTTTAAAAGAATAAATCTTACACTTTATCATGCTTACACAAGATTATACCTATAACTTAGAATAAGATGTAGAAATGTGCTCGACAAAGGAGAAAATAGTAAAAATTTGACGGTACCGCGGGGCAACTTCTATAGCGGAAACGACATCGTTCCGTAAATATTTGGGGAATAAAATTCATATCAAAGAAAGAGTGTATTTATATCAATAAAATATAAAAGTGCATTAGGGATTGACCGTGTAGTTAAGGAGAAATCAATATGACCATCAAAAACACTGAAAATCATGATGTCCCTTTCGGCGCCCCTTACTGTGGTAGATTCCTTTAATGAGCCCCAGCTCATTGCCTATGAACAAGTGTTTCAGAAAATGAAAATTTTCCATAATCTTGCAAATATTTTACAGATTTTAATGATACCTCATAATATGCCATTATTTTAATTTTCATGCATACAGTATGAAGATCAAGGCTCAGCTCTTATCATTCGAAAAATTGACCGGGGCCAAATCAGCTTAGAGATTATACGAAACTGTTTATTGAAACCCTGCCGAAATTCATAATGGTTGATAAAATGACGAAAAATGTCCGAGATAGGCAATTTAAGCGCTTTTTTTTCATTGTTACGTCACTATGGAATTGCGTCTTTAAACAGTGACGTCATAATGAAAAACAACGCCAAAAGATGTTGACTCGGACATATTGTGCTTTCTAACAAGATCGGAAAATGGTCTATTGATGATACATTATTTGTTAAATGTGCATATCGGTTAAATTTGTTAAATACGATGTTTTGGATGGTTCTTACCTAAAATATCTGTCAAAAGGATCATTGACGATAGTTAAATAACCGAAACGTGCATGTTTGGTCCATGCTGCAAATTTTATTTGTTCTGAATTTTTTAACATAGAGGTAAACGCGATGTTATTTTGTTTAATATTTCCATTGTGACGTCCAAAATATTTTTGCAGTCGCTTACAAATGTATCCTTCGTTCAGTAGTTTTTCGTTTAGTCTCTTTGCCCTGAGAACGGAGTCGTTATATTTTTTAAATTTAAATATTAATTGAGAGCATGTCATTGATATATCTGTATATCGAAAATAATTTGAGTGCTATGTGTTTCCTTCCGTGAGAGAGCACAGAATTTATTTTCAATATCAGGAAGAAGTGGAGCAAAATTGGTTCCCATGGGAACTCCAAAGATTTGCTGATAGACCATTCCTCCAAACACAACAAATATGTTTCCATCAGTCAGTTCAACATTTTGATTACCTCTGCGATGTAATTAAAATTTTATGCACATTTGAGTTAAGTGATGAAATATGAAAATACTCAAATCATTTAAACATTATGTTTGATGTAAACGAATGACCAAACACAGTGGCTAGTGACGCATATATATAATTATTTTCTTTCCATTTTTTACAAACTCGAAAAATTGCTAACAACGTGTTTCGAATAATTTTTCATTACTTTATACCATTTCTAAGCCTATCGTTGAGAGGAAGTGTAACAAATGAAAATAGCTTTGAGCATTTGAATTGTTTTACATTCCCACTCTTGGCAAAAAATATGTGATATTAACCTTATAAGCATATGCTTCTTTGTTTAAGGTCACGTCCTCACGCGCCATTTCTCTCTCATCCATTTGTTTAATTTTTGGAGTTACCTTTCTTGATATACAGTTATATTACATTTCAATCGGAAATCTCTCGTGTATGGAGATAAAAATATTTTACGACCCGACTGTGACCTTAAGAACGTGTTAGGTATTCCTGTGCTAATAATGTATTCCAGTTTGTGTCGGACTCTGACGTGAACATGATCATATAGTGACAGGCTTTTATGATATACGACATCTAATGATTTAAGATAACTTGAAATAACTTTTGACCGTTTTCCCCAAAATTCAAAGTCGGTCACACAAAAAAATATCATTTAAATTTTTAAATAAAGAATAAAAAATACGTAATGAATGTTGGTTTTCTTTAAATTGATTAGTTTTAATGGTAAAACTTAAAATTAAAGGAAATAAAAAAGGAAGAGTTCAATTCAATTTTATCAGAATAGATTATACATTTCGAATGTCAAACAAACATGGTATATATCTGGAAAAAACGAAACTCCTTAGATTTCAGACGATTCTCATAAAATTTTGTCATCTTGATGGTTTGTTTTCAGTCAGTTTTATAGAAGACAAGAGAAGTTACGTAACATTCAAAGTTTGGAATTCAACAGCCCAGATGTCCGTATGAATTCGAAATGGTTGAACGCATCTTTGAATTTCATTAAAGAAATGACTGATATGAGAAATGTTTTATAATTTTACGTCTTCAAATTCAAAGCATCATTTAGATAGAGTTAAGTTTTCAGCATGTGTCAGACATGCACGTTTCGGGAACTTTACAACATTATATTTTACCTTATTAGGTGCCAGCTAGTTCATCCTTCCTCTCCATGTTTTAAAAAGAGGGAATCTCCAACAGGTCTCCGTGAAGCATCAACAAGAAAACATGGCATTGTTGGTCCTATTATTTACGGGTCATTTTTCTAACAAGCTCCACAGAAACACGAAGAAGAAATTATCCAATGAGCCATCTTCAGTGCAAGTGCTTTGCGCATTGTAGAATGTATTGTAGATGGCGCACTTAAAACGCGCCGTACTAATTACTTTTAAGTTTCACCTATCTAATGCAAGTATAGTATGCAAGTAGGTAGAATAAAAAAGGAAGCCCAAATATGAAACGTCTTCAAATTCATTAGCATCATTGAAGAACAGATTAATTTGCAACATGGACCAGCCATGCATGTTTCTGGTACTTCACCCTCGTCAGTGATCCTCAATCTGAATATTGTAATATTGCCAAAAACAGTGAAAGTTTTTATGTCTAAAAATGTACCGAAAGACATTGCAGGATGGGTGGGATATAATGTTGCAGGACCAACGTTTTCGAAATTTCAAGATATTTTAATAACAGAAATTTTCGAATGCGTTGAAGAAAAGATCGACCGAAGTTGAAGTAACTTGGCTACATGTACCCTTGGGGACTCCTGGTCTACGAGCAGTGACACTCACCAAGTGGTACGAACGTGAAACGTCTTCAAATTCAATAAAAGCCCGTCCCAATTTCAGTTTCGCTGATTGACCATGGAATGACCAAAAACAATTGTAAGTAGCACCACCGTGAATAAATTCGAAAAGAAATAGATGTTCACTAGCACACTTAGATTTTTGATTCGAACTTTGTTATCCACAGTTATGTTTCAAACTTGATGAAATCGAAAAATCTATACTTACGCATGGGACCTCTTGGGCAGTTCGTCATATGCTGTACCAGTTTGGATGTTATTTGCTCCATTGCTGTCATTCTCGTGTCTGCATCATTTACGAATGATGAAGAAGGAAGATTCAAAGGTACCGCTGTCATATTCTGTGTGTATGGCGCTGGGTACTTTATTCTTTCTTGGTAGATGATAGATTCCAAATATTCTATATACTTTTTGAATTCTTCTAAACTCGTCTCAATTTCCTTCAGGTTTCTTTGTTGCAAGGTATATACGCCACTTTGCGGAGATCGTGCTATATTCGTAGGATATGGCACTCCAGATGCTGAGCTTTGGGGAAATTGTGCCCTCTGTGTTCCCGCTTGAGGAAGTTGTGTGCCTTGTGAACCTTGTAAGGAGTTTTGGAAACTTTGTCCAACTTGACCTCTACCCTGAATCCCTTGTGCTATACCTTGGTAAATTTCTGTTGCTTGTGATCCTTGTGACATTTGTGTTCCTTGTGACATTTGTGCTCCTTGTGACATTTGTGCTCCTTGTGTCATTTGTGTTCCTCGGGACATTTGTGCTCCCTGAGACATTTGCCCTCCTTGGGACATTTGAGTTCCTTGTGGCATTTGTGCTCCCTGTGACATTTGTATTACTCGTTGCATTTGTGTTGGTTGTTGCATTACTTCTGCTTGTGACATTAGTGCTCCTTGTTGCATTTGTGCTCCTTGTGACATTCGTGCTCCCTGTGATATTTGTGCTCTTTGGGGCATTTGCCCTCCTCGTAATTCATTTTGAAACATTTGAGCTGACTGCATTGATTGGGACGTCTGTGTTAATCGTTGCCTTTGTGTTGGTTGTTGTATTACTTCTGCTGGTGACATTTGTGTTCCTTGTGGCATTTGTGTTCTTCTTGACGCTTGTGCTCCTTGGGACATTTGTGCTCCTTGTGACATTTGTGTTCCTTGTGACGTTTGTGCTCCTTGTGAAGTTTGTGCTCCCTGTGACATTTGTGCTCCTTGGGACATTTGTGCTCCCTGAGACGTTTTTGCTCCTTGGGACATTTGTGTTCCCTGTGACGTTTGTACTCCTTTGGACATTTGTGCTCCTTGGGACATTTGTGCTCCTTGGGAAATTTGTGTTCCTTGGGACATTTGTGTTCCTTGTGACGTTTGTGCTCCCTGTGATATTTGTGTTCGTTGGGATATTTGTGATCCCTGTGACATCTGTGCTCCTTGGGACATTTGTGTTCCTTGTGACATTTGTGCTCCTTGGGACATTTGTGCTCCTTGAGACATTTTTGTTCCTTGTGACGTTTGCGTTCCCTGTGACATTTGTGCTCCTTGTGACATTTGTGCTCCTTGAGACATTTTTGTTCCTTGTGACGTTTGCGTTCCCTGTGACATTTGTGCTCCTTCGGACATTTGTGCTCCTTGGGACATTTGTGTTCCTTGTGACATTTGCGCTCCCTGTGACATTTGTGCTCCCTGTGACATTTGTGTTCCTTGGGACATTTGTGCTCCTTGTCCTGTTTGTGCTCCTTGTGGTGTTGGTGCTCCCTGTGACATTTGTGCTCCTTGTGGCATTTGTGCTCCCTGTGGCGTTTGTGCTCCCTGTGGCGTTTGCGCTCCTTGTGACATTTGTGTTCCTTGTGGCATTTGTGCTCCTTGGGACATTTGTGCTCCTTGTGATGTTTGTGCTCCCTGTGAGATTTGTGCCCCTTCGGACATTTGTGCTCCTTGGGACATTTGTGTTCCTTGTGACATTTGTGCTCCTTGGGACATTTGTGTTCCTTGTGACATTTGTGTTCCTTGTGACGTTTGTGCTCCCTGTGACGTTTGTGCTCCCTGTGACATATGTGCTCCTCGTAATATATTTTGAGATATTCGTGATGACTGTGCTGATTGTGACATCTGTGTGGATTGTGCTGATTGGAACATTTGCGTCCCTAACTTTGTTGTGGCTCCTTGAGAAGTTCGTGTCCCTTGAGAATTTTGTTTCGCTTGATTTCCGCCTTGTGTATTCCGCATACCTTGCTCCGAAATTTGGGATGTCTGGGACATCTGGGATCCTTGATTCGCTCTTTGCGTACTCTGCATAACTTTGTTTGAAGTTTGAGACATTTGGGATGTTTGTGATCCTTGATTCGCTCCTTGGTTACTTTGGGATGCTTGTGATACTTGATTTCTTCCTTGTGTTCTCTGTATACCTTGACCGGAGGTTTGGAACACTTGCGATGTTTGTGATCCTTGATTTCCGCCCTGGTTTTTCTGTAAACCTTGGCTGGAGGTTTGAGACATTTGGGTCGTTTGTGATCCTTGATTCGCTCCTTGTGTACCCGACATACCTTTGTTTGAAATTTTGGGCATTTGGGATCCTTGATTCCCTCCTTGGTTACTTTGTACACCTTGACCACCTGTTTGGGAGGTTTGCGATACTTGATTCCCTCCTTGGGAACTTTGCACACCTTGACCTCCAGGTTGGGATGTAAGCGATACTTTATTCCCCACTTGGGAACTTTGAACCCCCTGTCCCACAGCCGGAGACGTTTTAGGTACTTGAGATACCCGTAATCCTTGTGAAAATCCTCGAGAAAACATACCTCCCCATCTAGTAAATGGCGCTACTTGAGGTGGACCTTGATTTGTTTGTCCTCCTGGTGAAGTACCTTGATTTTGTGCTCCTCCTTGATTGTTTTGTGCTCCTTGTTGGGTTTGTGTTCCGCTGCCTCCGGGAACGGGTTGTGTTGGGGCCACGGTCCCTTGCGTCATTTTTGCTTGGGAAATCTGCCCTGGTGATCCCAGCTGACCATTGGATAAGGAAAATAACAAACACAGACTCGCGATCCAAATCAAAATCTTCATACTGACAAGAATTTTTAAAATCCAAATGATATATAGGTCACATAGACACAAAAATCCTATGCTCGCTCAAGTCCGAAAAACGAAAAATTCATATCCAGTCCGTCTTATGTCAAATCCCTTATGTGATTTTAAATTCATATTAAGAAATAAATACTGATTCTGACAGACATATGTAAATTGTCTCTGCTTATTGCATTTAACATCTTATGCAGGTAATTACTTAAATATATAAGAAATTGGGTTTTTTTACTATTGAGAAACCGCTATGACACATTTAAGTGACGCAAGGTCCGAGGTGTTAATTATCAAGAAGCCGCACCATACATTGTACCATAGCAGTGAAATATACATAGAGCAATAAATTACATAGCCCATAATAGAATCATACCATACCAAAAACAGGGTCAAATGTACTCAAATTAGTGTGTCAGTGACCAGAAGGACCTTCAAATCAGGGTCCGACTCAAGGAAACATCTTTAAGAATAAGAGCTGATTTTTTCCCGAGGGTTTACAAAAGGTTCACATATCTCTAAAGCATCACAAACATCCCATTCGCCAAAAGCAGGTGAAAATTTTTGTACTAAGTTCTGGGCATCTATAAGAAGACGCATAATGTTAAACTGTCAATTCTTTTGATATCAGGATAACGGACACTTACAATAGATACAAAAAGATTCAAAGTAGGTTTCTTGGTTTGTTCTCATGAAGATATTTCCAAGTCTGGACAAAACAATACATCAATTTCACTAAAGATTCCAAATATGGATTAAACCATACATAATTTTGACTAATAATCGTTTCCTTCTTAAATTATAAACTTGAAATCATATAGAGCCAGACAAAAATGAATACAATTCTAAAGCAGATAAATGAAAATAGTCCATTTTATTTACACATATGTGAGTCCTCAAACTAGGAACGAGGTCAGATGCCCGGGAGGAGTAAACATATCCTGCTTTAATGTCACTTCCTGCATCACCAATCGGTAAAAAATTGTAGACTCGTGTAGACTTTTCCTTTTTAGTGAGATTAATTCAATCCAGTGATTTAAGGGTTCGAGGACTTTAATCTAGAATACCAGTTCTCTGATAAACAAACAACGCTTAACAGCTTGATTGTCCAAAATTTTTACTTTCTTTCTATCAATCTCTTTCAGATATCAATACCAGTCTTAAAAAGTTGTGTAAAACAGTCTACGTATAATTCATCACTCAGCGTTATCAAACAAATTTTTAATATTTCAAAATAATCATATAAAATTCTAGAACACCTGAATTCCACACCTGTCTTTTTTCCAATGATTCCTCACTTCAAATTGAAAGTCAGAATTTTCAAAATTATTGAAAAAAAGCCATCACCAGCAAGTATTACATCCGCAAAAACAGGTATTTTGTTGTTAAATTCGATTTGTAAAGGAAACCCGTATTCTAGTCATGAAAACATGGGGAGCCACGTAATCAATATATTGGACTTACTGATCGATACCTTATTCATAGTGTTTGGGGAAAGGTTTGTCAGCACATTGATGAATTCAAAACGGAAACAATTTTTTCTCAGATCTTGCTAATTCTGTTTTTCAATACACATATAAAATTGATTTTCTATAGTCCTTGTTCTCTCGTGGAAAGAATCACCACATCAATTCAACTTGAAATACAGATACCTTGATGATTTTCTCTCGATTATGGATACGCTTTTAGTGGATTTACCCAAAACACGTTTATCCGGGTGAACTGGGGGTAACAGAAAGCACGAAGAGCGCTGAATTCGCTTCATAGTTAGAACCCATGCTATTTTTGGATGCAATGGCCACTTGAGGAAAATTTATTTATGGAGACGATGGTCACATGAGGAAAAGCTATTTTTGAGACAGTGACCACTTGAGGAAAAGAAGTTCTCCGAATCTGCCTCAAGAGATAAATAAAAGCACATCATTAAATGACAAACACTACGGCTTCATCTTAAAATGACACCTGATGTGAATATTAGCACCACATAGCGATTGTGTATTCATATCCCTCTTGTACGCCATGGCATCCAAACATGAAGATTTCATCATTAGAACCAGTCGGCTTGCAAGTAAGCTACTTGTTCAGGGTTATATTGCGCAACGACTGAAATCATCTTTGAGGAAGTTCTTCGGTCGCTAAGGGGATCTCATAAAAGCATATCAGATCCCCCTTTCCAGAATGATCAGTGACATTCTGGATTAAGATTAAATGGCTGTCATCATCACCAAGCAAGAAATATTTACCTGATGTGAACATCAATATGTACATAGACACAATCACCGAATTTGACAAGATTCCATGGAGCTGTTGCGACGGGTGTTGTATGCAATAAAGAGACGCTGACTCTCCCCGTGAACCTGATCTCACTTCGGAATGTTATTCATAAATCTAATAATTTTGCCTTGCCTTCTCGACTTTGAGACAGCATAACTGATAGGTACTTATTTAATTTTTATTCAATATTCCAGAACAAACTCAAACTTGTAGGGTTTAGTTCTGAAAAGTCGACTTACCGAGAAATTATTCAACCAAGCTAGGGTATATTTGTTAGTTTCTGAATTTGTCACTGCGAAACTACTGGGCGATTCCAAGTTGCCTACTATTTTGAAAGATATCTTGAGAAAGAATCACCAAAAACACCGAATTTCAGACATTCCCTGACTTTTCCCGATCGACTTAATCGATGGGTTTTGATACCAATCAGTGACACTAATGTTTAACGTCTTCAAATTCCGTCTTTTCGATTTTACAGGCCTGCGTTCTATTTGTGCAGGTATCTGACGCAAAAGCATTGTGACGTCATTAAATTCCTTTGAAAACGTCATATATGTAACCCTATTTCCCTGAATTCCGTGCTGGTTTCCATAGAATTTGATGACGTCACAATGCGTTGACGTCAGATACCTGCACAAATGGGAAGTAACTCTGTATTTCGAAAAGACCGAATTCATTAGCATCATTTTAGAACAGATAAATTTACAGCATGGACTAGACATGCACTTTTCGTCTATATAACCCTCGTCAGTGATCCTTAATCCAAAACAATGAATTATGGCCAAAATTTACAAAAATTATGTCCTAGTTATACAGAAAGACGTAGCAAAATGGCTGGGATATGATTCTACAGGACCAAGCTTTCAGAAATTTGAGAAAAATTGTAAACAGAAATTTTCACATGCGTTGGAAGAAACGACCAACCGAAATTTATCGAACTTGGCTACATGTGCCCTTGGGGACTCCTGGTCCACCAGCAGTGACACTCACAAAGTGGTACAAATGTTGAATGAATTCCAAAAATCAAATTCCAAAAATTAAATCAAAAGGCTAACAAATTCTTGACAAAATTACAAGAAGAAATAAGTCTTTCTCATAAGAAAAGAAAAATCGGACAAAAAGACGGAGACATTGACAAGGCTCTATAGAAACACGAAGGACAATCTAATCTAATGAACAAACTCCAAAAAAGTCTAGTGGAAGTACAGAATGAACTGTAGGTAGCGCCGTTAAAACGTGTCGTGCTAATTTGCAAGAAATATGTACTCTTCCTGAGCACCTTATTTAATTTCCATTTGAAATTCCCTCTTGCTTCTTATGAAATGGTTAAGTTGGGTTTTTTTGGTTTCGTATTTCTAGTTGTTTTGTATGACTGTTGATAATATATTTTGGATTTTGATTTGGGATTTTGTAATGGACTTTCAATCACTCATCAAATATTCTAGGAAATAATATGATATGCTATTTTGGGTGTTAAGTTTTCTCCATTGTCGCTTATTCAAACTGTCTTGTTTGACTTTACTGTTTCCTTTTGTGTGCGTGAAGTCAGTTCCGGATATACACTGGTCTCCAGTCTTTATAATGTGTTACATTTTGTTACATGTACCCTGAAATTTTGCCTTGTTCGTTGGTCTTTTTGTGTGATTATTCTTGTTGTTATTAGTTATTTGTTATTTTTTAATATTACACGTTTTCAAATTCATAGCATCATTTAAGAAAAGATAAATTTGTTGTTGCATTGATCACAGGAACCTGTCGTTTTATTAGAGAAGATAAATTAATGTTCACTACTTCACGACTCAATAATTTATTCCAATAAGAATAACAGAGTCGCGAGGTAGAACATTAATTTATCTTCTCTAATAAAACGACAGGTTCCTGTGCATTGACTAGACATGCAAGCTTCGGGTACATAACCTTCGTCAGTGACTCCCACTCCAAACAATGAAATATGGCCAAAGACTGCATGTGAAAGTTACGTCCAAAAAAATACCGAAAGACGTAGAAGGATGGATGGGATATGATGCTACATGACCCACTTTTCATAAATTTCAAGAAAAAAATATGAACAAAAATTTTCGAATGCATTTGAAGAAACGATCAAACGAAGTTGATCGGAGTAGGCCACATGGGGCCTCCGGGACTAATGGTCCACCAGAACTGACACTCACAAAGCGGTACAAATTAAGGTTTTAGGCAAATCCGAGTGGCCATTGTGCACAACATTGTCTTGTTGGATGAAATTCTCTTTCAGTCAGCATAAATCTAAATCTAGAAATTTTATTCAGAGGGAGGCGTTCAGCCCACAGGGTAGGGAGGTTTTTCAAAACTGTGATTTTTTTAATCGTACCATTTTTTTTAAACAAAATCCGAGAAATGCATTTTTGGCAAATTCAGAGGATAGTTGAGACCTGGATTGATCCTCACAGAGTATAGCGAAGAATTGTTTTTCTTCAAATTGCCTTTCAGTTTTTTTTAGTAAGAACAAATGCATTGTACCAGTCGGAGGACAATTTCAGTTTCCTTTAAGAAATGCAAATATTTAATGCAAAATACAGTTATTCCTCGGGAATAGAAAAGCGCTTCTATACGAATACTTTATGACGGTAGGTCAGTAGAATCGTGCTGTGGGTTCAGATCAACAGTGTGACATACACGCAATAAATTCTAAGGTACACATTCTTTAGCATATTTCAATTTTGTATGTTTTTGTATTACGTAATAATGATCCTATCTAACGTCGGACACGTATTGGTTGATATCAATCTTTTCATATGACAATTTAGATGAAGTGTAAGAAAACAGGCATCTGTGTGCCACCTTGAATAACATCACAACATAGAAACATATCCACTAGTTTCAGTATGAAAACGAAATATATATCACACGTGACGCCGCTCAAGTCAATGCCGCGTCGTATACTTTTCAAAGTTGCTAAAATAAATTCAATCAAAAAAAGAAAAAAAGGGCTGACTGGCCATGACAATGAGATCGGAACTTGGATATCAAAGCTGACAAAATAATTCGACAACGGGCGCGGCTGACCAACAGGGGATGCTTACTCCGCCCGGGCACCTGGTCCCACCTATAGCTTGTAAGGGGTCCGTCGATGCTCAATTTGGTGCTCTATTGTGAGATATGTTGAGATTATCGTCAGGATCTTCTTAACTCATTAGATTGTATGGACGTAGTTCAGACATAGGAGCTCGATGTACGGGTCTACAGTTGTATCTTTAAAGCGAAAGTAAAGATAGAAATCTTTTTGTGTTGTTGGTGCCGAGCTGTTGGGAATTCACAGGATGTCAATAACGTAATGAACGTATACATGACGAATACACGTAAATTAGCGTATACATGGCTCGCCAGAATTAGAGTAGGACGCTCCCTCTCCCCAGGGGCTGGACAATAATACGGAAGTGTTCCAACTCTACAGCTTCATGAAGAAAATTTCAAACCAATTTTTCTGCACCAGACACGTGTTTCGAATATTAAATTCTCATTAGTGATGCTTCCAGCAGAGCCACCAAAATTCATTTCAGTATCGCCCTCTTTTATTTTTTGAATTTAGATTTGAACATTTACTTTACAGAGAGTGCGCGGCTCCAAATTTCAGACATGTTTCAGACTTCTGCTGCAAATTTCGATAAAAATGCCGAATAATTTCATAGATTTCTCTTGTAATAGCATAAACGACTTATGAAAATTGTGTTCATATGTTCAGATATCATAAATTAATTCCAAAGTATTCTGTACATTTGACTTAATAGGTGTAACACATACCGTATCGCCATATTTTTTTAATTAAGGAAATAAACTCGATTATGAATAGAAACGTTTAGGAGATATTATAGCCACAATACACTTGTAAGTTACATGCGATACTTCATTAAAATCACTTCCAAAAATGATTTAATTTCATTGAGTGTCATACATGTTCAAAAAGAACGTTAAGTTCCAGAAAATAAAATTAAACCACAAATTTGCAATTGAAATGAAAGCTCTCTACTTAGATATTTAATTCATGAACGATTTATTACTTCGGAACAATCAGTAAATCTTCTCAACCTGTCATTGGCGGATCTAGATTTTTTCCAAGGAACGGGGATGGGGCGGCTTTCAAGTCGTAGGGAGTCATGTCTAATTTTATTTGGGGGGGGGGGAGGGGGAAATGTGTATGAAAACAGGAAAAACTAGGTTTTTTTTTTTTGCAAATTCAAAAGGAGAATTGACTTGCTCCCTCCTTTCTATATCCGCCCTTGCCAAAGTATAAAGTAAATACCAAAGGTACTTTAAATATTGTGATCTAAAAAAATGAAAACATTGAAAATTTTGTATATATTCGTATAAAGAGGAGAGTAGAGAGATAGGGTGTGTTTTTTGCTATTTTCCCCGAATCCATGAAACTTGTCAAAATCCCTTATTTCCCAAATTTTCTGCCTCATGACCATGACCCTAACCCCCAGTCACAACATCTCCCTTCGAAAAATAAATTCCTGAGCCCACGATTCGAATCTTCGAAAGTATGGATACTCTTTTAACATAGAAGACTCCATTAAGTATTTGGTTTTCAATCACTGTTTCACAGACAGACGGCGAGGTGACATTTGCTGAGGAAACTCTTAAAGAGCACTATAGTGTAGAACATTTTCTATCTCTGTGCAATAAAGATTTCCACTTGTGAACACGGTATATAAAGAGAGGCAACTCCAAATATCAGACAAAATATATCAGAAAAACAGAATGTAGTGACCTTAATCTTTCAGCGAGAAGGCTATTGTACACACAGGGATTTATCACGCTTCCCGGTTGCTAAATTTTCCATGGATTATCTAATAACCCATAGTAAATTGAGCAATCGGAAAGCGTGATACATGTACATCCCTGTGATTGTACACAACAGTTGTGCATTCTTGGAGACCACTATGTAATCGGTCGGATAAGAGAGGGGGGGGGGGGCGTGCACACGTAATCCGGATAACTGCACAATTTTCTGCTAACGTGTTATAGAGATATACATCTTAAATCGGCATAGATTGCCCATTGGTATTGGTGGTTTATGTGTAGTCATTTGTGTTTGGTGTTGTATTTGGTAGTCCTTGTGCCTTTTGTGTCTCTTCCTGTGTATGTCGACTCTTTGTTTTAACTTGGTGTGTCTGTGTTTGACCTTGGCTTCTGCATCCGAATCCTGATGAACCCTTTCTTAATTGATCAAGAAAGTTCTTGTTAAAAGATCTATTTGATGTTCTGATTAAAAAATAGAAACTTATTGGACAAAAGCATTTCTGGTGGTCATGGAAACAAAATCTGCCTTTTATAATTTATTATCCTTAATCCATGTTAAAACATGATGCTGCCATGTAAACTAATGAAAAATCTTCTTTATATGAAAAACGCGTTTTCTCAATAACTTCTAGAATCATACGTGCATTACGGAATTATATTGACAAAAGGAGCAAGACACTCTTCATGGTACTTGACCAATAAACATCCCTGTACCACCGCATTCTATAGATCGAGTTGCAAACTAAATTAGTGTGAAGATTGGACCCAATGACGAGCCCAATCAAAACCTCGAAATGAAAACGGAGCCCTGACAACCTCATCTATCTGAAAGTTGGTCGGACTTCTCATGTAAATGCATGCATTATTCTGCTCTAACAGGCAGAGCTTTTACTATATCAATTTACATATTCAACTATTTGTTACTTGGGCCCCTGCGTTTTGCTGAGAGTTTGTGTCGCCATCTTACTGCAACAGGGATATTATACACAACAACTATGCACTCTTCGAGTTCATGCGTAACAACAATTGTGAGGGTTGTACGCAAATAATCCGGATGATGACACACTTTGCTACTTACATAGCAGATGACCGCCCTAATTCGGCATAGGCTGTCGATTATAGTAAGTGTTTTGATGTAGTGTTTCATGTGTTTTTAATCTTTCCCATCCTTTTTGTGTTCCCTTGGTGTGTTTGTCCCCTTTGGTGACCTTTGTTGTGTTAATTTGTCCCTCTTGTGTATTTCCGCACTTGAGTATTTCGGTGTTTTGTTGTGGGAGCTGCAACCAAATCCTGTTTAAGACCTGCTCCCTTCTTTTAGTTTAAGGTAGAGCATCCCTCAGGTCAGAATTCTGGAAATTTTACCCTATTTTTTCCCGTCAGAATATTGTTCAGATTATCAAATTAATATGGTTTTGGGGAAAAGAAATTTTTTATAGTTACATTTTATCACCCCTAAAAAGGGATATTTCTTACTTTTAACATAGGGTCCAATGTAAAAATTCAAACGGCTACATTATCGGTATAATTATGAAACCAAGAGTTATATTTTGTTTGTATGTATCAGGTTTAGCATAAGCTTTGAATATACGGAAATGAAAATATTGTAAAAGTTGTTATTTAGGAAATATGAGCATCTGAGACCTGAGGGATGCTCTACCTTAAACATAATTATTTAAGATTGTTCATTACAGCATAGGATTTGATGACAAGTTATAACGACTTAGAGTCCGCCTGTCCTAGAAATATAAGATACTTTAATTTGAAGACGTTTAATACATGACATTAATACATGCGTCCCTTCTTTAATAAATTATGTTATCTTATTTC
Organism: Pinctada fucata; assembly: GCA_028142955.1. Classification (NCBI taxonomy): domain Eukaryota; kingdom Metazoa; phylum Mollusca; class Bivalvia; order Pterioida; family Pteriidae; genus Pinctada; species Pinctada fucata. The sequence goes on along the minus strand of AP027115.1, from coordinate 20,372,793 downwards.
CATGATTATATACGTTCTTATGTTAACATTTTGTATGACATTATGTTTTTGTATGGTCTTTTATTTGTTGTATTGTATACTCGTTGTTCGTGGTTTTGTACAATGTGTTTATTTATGCTTGTTCTTACTCTTTGGCTCTTTATCGCGTGTTCTTTTCTTCATGATTATGTATGTTTCTTTTCTTTAAAAATTTGCTCGTCCATTGGTCATGGTTATGAATGTTACTTTTGTTCATCCTTTCGCACAGTAAATGATTTTCTCGCCTTTTATTTTTAGTTTTGTATGTTTCTTTTCTTTAAAGATTTCTCGTCCATTGTTCATGGTTTTGAATGTACTTGTGTTCATCCTTTCGCAAAGTATGTCATAGAATGCAAATGCACAACGCAGACACGCACAGAAATAGACGAACACCAACTCACGCCATAGAAAGAACCAACGAGACCAATGGCAACCGGTGCCGACTTAGGACGGCCATCTACCACGCCAGTAACAGACTGTGTGGTTACCCGGAATACGTACGTACAACCCTCCGACTTTTCCAATAACCCAAAGGTCTCGAAGAACGTACAATTGTTGTGTAAAATAACTTCCTCACTGTAAGATGAACATACAAAGAGACAGCATAAAAAATCAAACACTCAAATACATCATGTTTTCATTTATGCCATCCCTTCCCTCTGAAAGAAATATTCCAATCTGTTATTCTTTTCTTTAGGTTGCCATTTTTGTTTATGATTTCAATTGTACATTAGATTGCGCTTTGTTTTTGGTTTCAATTGTACATTGCGCTTTGTATATGGTTTCAATTGTATAATAGATTGTGGTTTGTTTATTGTTTTAATTGTACTGTAGATTGCGCTTGTTCTTGGTTTCAATTGTACATTAGATTGTGGTTTGTTTATGGTTTTAATTGTACATTAGATTGTGGTTTGTTTATGGTTTAAATTGTACATTAGATTATGGTTTGTTTATGGTTTAAATTGTACATTAGGTTGTGGCTTGTTTATTAGATTTTGGTTTGTTTATGGTTTTAATTTTACATTAGATTTTGGTTTGTTTATGGTTTAATTGTACATTAGATTGTGGTTTGTTTATGGTTTTGATTTACATTAGATTGTGGTTTGTTCATGGTTTTAAGTGTACATAAGATTATGTTTTGTTTATGGTTTTAATTGTACATAAAATTTTGGTTTGTTTATGGTTTTAATTGTAAATTAGATTGTGGTTTTTTATGGTTTTAATTGTAAATAAGATTGTTGTTTTTTTGTGGTTTTAATAGTAAATAAGATTGTGGTTTGTTTATGGTTTTAAATGTAAATTAGATTGTGGTTTGTTTATGGTTTTAAATGTAAATTAGATTGTGGTTTGTTTTCATAAATGTTTTCATTTATGCCATCCCTTCCCTCTGAAAGAAATATTCCAATCTGTTATTCTTTTCTTTAGGTTGCCATTTTTGTTTATGATTTCAATTGTACATTAGATTGCGCTTTGTTTTTGGTTTCAATTGTACATTGCGCTTTGTATATGGTTTCAATTGTATAATAGATTGTGGTTTGTTTATTGTTTTAATTGTACTGTAGATTGCGCTTGTTCTTGGTTTCAATTGTACATTAGATTGTGGTTTGTTTATGGTTTTAATTGTACATTAGATTGTGGTTTGTTTATGGTTTAAATTGTACATTAGATTATGGTTTGTTTATGGTTTAAATTGTACATTAGGTTGTGGCTTGTTTATTAGATTTTGGTTTGTTTATGGTTTTAATTTTACATTAGATTTTGGTTTGTTTATGGTTTAATTGTACATTAGATTGTGGTTTGTTTATGGTTTTGATTTACATTAGATTGTGGTTTGTTCATGGTTTTAAGTGTACATAAGATTATGTTTTGTTTATGGTTTTAATTGTACATAAAATTTTGGTTTGTTTATGGTTTTAATTGTAAATTAGATTGTGGTTTTTTATGGTTTTAATTGTAAATAAGATTGTTGTTTTTTTGTGGTTTTAATAGTAAATAAGATTGTGGTTTGTTTATGGTTTTAAATGTAAATTAGATTGTGGTTTGTTTATGGTTTTAAATGTAAATTAGATTGTGGTTTGTTTATGGTTTTAAATGTAAATTAGATTGTGATTTGTTTATGGTTTTAATTGTACATAAAGTTGTGCTTTGTTTATGGTTTTAATTGTACATTAGATTATGGTTTGTTTATGGTGTCAATTTTACATTAGATTGTGATTTGTTTATGGTTTAAATTGTACATTAGATAGTGGTTTGATTGTGGCTCTGATTGTACAATAGATTGTGGTTTCTTTATGGCTTTAATTGTACAATAGATTATGGTATGTTGATGGTTTTAATTGTACATTAGATAGTGGTTTGTTTATGGCTCTGATTGTACAATAGATTGTGGTTTGTTTATGGCTTTAATTGTACAATAGATTATGGTTTGTTTATGGTTTTAATTGTACAATAGATTGTGGTTTGTTTATGGTTTTAATTGTACAATAGATTGTGGTTTGTTTATGGTTTTAATTGTACATTAGATTTTGGTATGTTTATTGTTTTAATTGTACATTAGATTATGGTTTGTTTATGGTTTTAATTGTACATTAGATTTTGGTTTGTTTATGGTTTTAATTGTACATTAGATTGTGGTTTGTTTATGGTTTTAATTGTACATTAGATTATGGTTTGTTTATGGTTTTAATTGTACATTAGATTATGGTTTGCTTATTGTTTTAATTGTACATTAGATTGTGGTTTGTTTATGGTTTTAATTGTACATTAGATTGTGGTTTGTTTATGGTTTTAATTGTATATTAGATTATGGTTTGTTCTTATGAATGCACTACTCTTGACGACACTGTTCGTCTCTTGTTTGTGTTTTTGAAATTTCTTTGGTTTATTGTATGGAATGTTCTTTTAATTGTTTATGTTACTGTGTCAGTGAATGAAAATCACAAAAGTCCGAAATCAGATTCTAAAAGTCACAATCGAAAGGCTTAAAAATTCTTAAAAGAAAACAGAAATTTCTCATGCGAAATCAAAATTTGAACAGACAGACGGAGACAATGACACAGCTCCCTAGAAACACAAATTACATCTTTATCCAACGAACAATCTTCATAGTCCGGTGAAAGTACGGAATGCACTGTAGGGGATAAAGAAGATCCTGACAACAATCTCAACAGCACTCACAATAGAGCACCAAACTGAGCATCGACGGACCCCTAGAAAGCTAGAAGTGGGATTAGGTGCCCGGGAGGAGTAAGCATTTCCTGTTTGGCTAGCCGCACCCGCCGTCGATGTTCAAGCACGAATGTGAAAACAATATCTGCATGATGCGCTGCTAAAACACGTCGTGCTAATTTGCACAGTTAAACATTCTCAGATATCACATGAATCATGTTACATGCATATATCTACTGCGAAATAATTTATTTTCGCGGGATCCAATTTTTGTGGATTCGTGAAATTCAGTATTTTCGTGGGGACGTAATTTCGTGGATTTTGTGAAAAAATTAACAAATGGTTCTCAACCCAGGAAGTTAAAGGACTTTAAAAGTCCGAATAAGGCAACGATTACGCAAACGTCAAACTTAAAGTCCCTCCATGTCAACCGGCTGATTGCCACTCATGCTAAGGTGATGAAATGGGCCCTACAGTAATTAGAAGCGGATTTTCACAAGGTTGCTACTAAAAGCAATTAACGTATGCGCCCGTGTTATCGATAGGTGTTTATACGTCAATCGTCTGCAAAGTATGCTTGCTTGTTTTATCTTTAAAAGTTGTTTCAGTTTCTTGGTTTATGTGCTATTATTCATTGGTGGATGAGGCTATCCACGAAAACCACGAAAATTGAGCCCCCACGAAATATAATGGTTTCACAGTAATTCAAGTATAGTATCTAAGTAAGTGGCACAAAAAGGCAGATTAAAGCTTATTTTAATTTTTGTCTTCGTATTATCTAAGAACAAAGGGGGAAGTTTCGCCCATTGATCACGATATAAGAAGCTAGAACAAGAAGATTACCAAAAATTATTGCAAGTAGCGCCACACTGAATAAATTCAATGTAGAAATTAGATGTACACTATTATTGAAAAATGCAGTTCAATTGATCTCGAAGCCTACCAAACGTAATTTGCTGTGGATTCTGCTATCACAAAACAGAAAAAATATAGCTTACCTGAAGATCACGAATCATAGAAAATATTTCCACAACAAATAAACCGATCAATGTAAACATTCTGTTGTTTAAATATTTTTATCTACATTACTAGTATATCCACCATTTCTAACGCCCATTAGGCAACAAGTATTATAATCCAACAACTTGGGTTGCTATTTTGATGTCACGTTCAAGTTTTCCATGTAGAGAGAATTTACCAACGTTAAACTACATTTGACGCTGTTACAGGCAAAATGTGAGTTGTGCATGCATTAGGTTAAATGTAAGTATAAGTAATGACTGTCTTACTTTTGGTGTTCATGGGTGTATAATTCTGGTTGGTCACGTGCAAATTTTCAGAGAAATGCTAATTTGTACGTGACCAACCAGCATTATACACCCATGAACACCAAAAGTACGACAGCCATTTCTTATCTAAACTAAATACAAAATTTCAGACTTAGATATATAGCAGTTTCCATGTGTGCAGCGCCGCATAAATTGATTTCAACAACGCCACCTACACGTATGTTCATTAATTAATGACTTTGTAAGTTGTTTTCTTTGTGATTTTGTTCCTATTAAGGAGGTATTGAACACTTGGACGCCAAATTCAATTTTTCTAAAAATTTCTGAAATTAAATATTTTTTGTCTGTTCTTGACTATACAAACTTACATTTGATTCTATCCACAGGAAAATTTTCTACGAGACTTTGAAATATGCATAAATCGACGTTTTCGTGAATTTCTTGATGACGTCATAATATTGAAAGTGTCATTCCAGTTCTCGTAAAGCTATCGGAAATTAATCTTTATTTAACTTCCAAAATAACCATAATTATATTGCACTTACGTATGGAAAAGAAAAGATGAATTGTATTTTAAACACAGGCAGGATACTTGAATAAAAGATGACACTGTCGCTAAAGATATTGCAATTTCGAGTCAATTTACTGTAGTTGCTAGTTAATTATTAGGAATCCTGTGGATACATCTTTGTCAAAAACTATCAAAATTATCAAGAATATCTAGAGATGATTTAATGATTCAATGGGAAATTTTGAATTCAGGATAAATATATTACAAGGCTTTATATTTCCAATTTTATCTTCCAAAATCGCCAATTTTCGATGAAGTGACATCTGCTTTCCTGTAACGTAAATTTGTCAACGGATACACCGTGATGAAGATTGAATTTATTTTATATATGCTAAGTTTCAATGCAATACGTTTAGTAATAATGTTTTTATTGCATTTTGAATGCGAAGGTTTGTGACGCCATTTTCCCCTGATAACATCGAAATGACGTCGTGGTTTGCTCATGGATAAAACTCCCAAAGTCCTTAATTTCAAAAATCGCCATAATTTCTTCAAATGACGTCGGAAATTATTCAAACTTCATCAGGATACTCAAATGCGTACATCAATCAGAGTATCAAATGTTTTAAGGGAGTTAAGACTGTACTTTTCCTAGGAAGCGAGAAAACAAATAATGCCGCCGCCATCTTGGTGTTCACACCCTCCTTAAATGTCCTTTTGTTTAGAGTTTTGTATGTTCATTTGTTTTTAGTTTTGTGTGTTTATTTGATTAATGTTTTGTATATTTTTTTGTTTATAATTTTGTAAATTCTTTTGTTTATGGTTTTGTATGTCCATTTGTTTATGTTTTTGTATGTTTATTTGTTAATAGTTTTGTATGTTCATTTGTTTATAGTTTTGTAACAAAACATAAATTATGACATTTATGCTATAGAACAAAGGAGGGGATCTCCAACAACACCAGGTTGTAGCACCCACAGCAAAACCCCAAAACACCCAATGCAAAAACACAAAGCAAACAAGCACAGAAAGAGACGCGTAAGTGACAAGGAACGTCAACGCACAACACAGAAACATCAAACACAAAGGACTACACATAAACCAACAAGACCAATAGATATGCATTACAGTTTCATTCTTGCTTTCTGAAATCGCGTTTTAGCTGCTTTGTTTATGGTTCTGTAGACTTTGTTAATGGTTCTGAATGCTTTGTTTATGGTTCTGTATACTTTGTTTATGGTTCTGTTTGCTTTGTTTATGGTTCTGTATGCTTTGTTTATGGTTTCGTATGCTTTATTTATGGTTCTGTTTGCTTTGTTTATGGTTCTGTATGCTTTGTTTATGGTTTTTTATGCTATGTTAATGGTTCTGTATGTTTTGTTTATGGTTTTGTATGCTTTGTTTATGGTTTCGTTTGCTTTGTTTATAGTTTTTTATGCTTTGTTTATGGATTTGTATGCTTTGCTTATGGTTTCGTATGCTTTGTTTATGGTTCTGTATGCTTTGTTTATGCTTTTGTATGCTTTGTTCATGGTTTTGTTTGCTTTGTTTATAGTTTTGTATGCTTTATGTATGGATTTGTATGCTTTGTTTATGGTTTCGTATGCTTTGTTTATGGTTATGTATGCTTTGTTTATGCTTTTGTATGCTTTGTTCATGGTTTCGTAATGCTTTGTTTATGGTTCTGTATGCTTTTTTATGGTTTTGTATGCTTTTTTATGGTTTGTATGCTTTCTTTATGGTTCTGTATGCTTTGTTTATGGTTTTCTATGTCTTGTTTATGGTTTCGTATGCTTTGTTTATGGTTTTGTTCGCTTTGTTTATGGTTTAGTATCCTTTGTTTATGGTTCTGTATATTTTATGGTTTTGCATGATTTGTTTATGGATTCGTATTCTTTGATTATGGTTCTGTATGCTTTGTTTATGGTTGTGTATGCTTTGTTTATGGTTGTGTATGCTTTGTTTATGGTTTTGTCTGCTTTGTTTTTGGTTTCGTATGCAATCAGACATTCATACAATCAAACATCGAATGACATACAAAGGGCATATTTCCTACCATGTGCAATCTACATGCAAATTAAGTGATGCGAAGAAATGAAAAAATGAGGCGAAGAAGTGAGAGCTGATGCAAAGACGCGATAGTTTCTTCGCTTCTTCGCGTTTTTTTTTTTTTTTTCGCTTCTTCGCATTTTTTTTTTTTCGCTCCTTTGCATCATTTCTTCGCTTCTCAACCTGTTACTTTATTATAGGACGAAGAAGCGATGCCACCTACAGAACAACGTGTAGTCTGTCTTTCGGCTGATTCACACAAATTATTTTGTATATTACATAACGACTGAAATCATTATTGATGAAGTTCTTCAGTCGCTACAGGGATCTTACATATGTACATGATATCCCTCTTTCGTAGATACGTGACTTTCTTGATTGCATTTGGATGGCTTTCAAAATTACCAAACAAGGCATCTTTCCCTGATATGAACATCAATATGTACATCGAGGCAATCACCGAATTCGACAAGTTTTCATGGAACTGTTGCGACGGGTGTAGCATGTAAACAGAAGACGCTGATTCCCCCTTACCTTATCTCACTTCGGAATATTGTTTATTCCGGGGGTTCGCAGCTGTTCCAATGGGAATTCTGATGATTTTACCTAGCCTTTTCGACTTTGAGACTGAATAACTGATGGGTATTTCTTCAATGTTTATAGAAGAAAAAACAACGATTGAAATCGCCTTTTTCATCAATCTATCATTTTACATGTATCAACATATGTCACGTTACAAGCTGGTTATAAGCTGAAATATTGCATGAATGACAAGTCACGTAATGTCTTGTAAGTTTGCTTTCGTGAAAACAATGGTTGAAATTATTCAATGAAGGCATTTCTACCATGGGGGCCTCCGACCCTGAAGAGGTTTTGGTGTACCCTTCCTGTAGGCTCTCACGACAACGATGAACGAGTAGTTAGCGTCCTGGACCGGAATTGTGGCTTTTCGGGCATTCGGATCATTTATTTCCTTTAGATCCCATCTTCCGGTGTATACCCATTCAAACTTCCGGTAGAGAATCCTGAAACCGGATATCGGCCTATTTACAGGGCCCCATGTGACGTCCAACTCGGTTTTACTGGTAGTTTCATTTCTCCTACGTTCTACTTTCACGTTTGGTGGTACAATTGTGTCTGAAAAAAAATGAAAATTGTTTGATTTCATAGTCAATTTTAAAATAATCTATTTTCAAACCTGAAAGCATTTATAATCAAAGTGTTAGCCTTCTTGTGTTTCCTTTTTTTTTTTTTTTCATTTTAGGAGACATTTCTGTCTATGAGTTCGCTTCGGGAACGACGGCGAAGCTACACTCTAGAGCAGCTGTCTTGACATAAAAGGAGCCGATAAGATAAGGGCCATTTTAGCCCTGAATCTCGTGTCGTATTTCTTCCGTATGACGGTACATATGCAGAAAAAAAGATAATCATTATAGAAATATAATGTATTTTAAGACTTTTTGTATGTTTTACTTTTCGATGAAATACTCCTAAGATTGTAGAATGAAGGTCCAAATAGGTAGGGGGCACTCGGCTAATAAAACTGATATTATCGACCAAAAACAGAAATTTTAGAATATTTTGCCTAAAATGGATAACTATTTACTAAAAGATATCAAATATATCAACATTGTATATCAGAATTTTTTCTTTCGAAAGTTTTATATCCTTTAATCGTCAAATAATGAAATCCGGAACTCAAAATACGGTCTTTTTTGTATGTAATGGCTATAATAGAAGCTTTATAGCGCGAAATTCACATTGCTTATTTCGTCTCTAATTGTTGTACATTTCATTCGATTGTATTTAGAATACATATTTTGATCAATTAAGGAGGAAAAATAGTAAAATTTTCCATAGTTGATGGTCTAAAATATCGATCATTTAACGAATGCACCCCTTCCTTTTTTGGTTTTTCGTCTCTTTGGTAGTGCTCCCCCTCGGAGATACAGAACCCCACTTTTCCAGAGAACCTGTATCATTGATAAACACCTCGTGTTAGCGGCGTTCTGTATAACCGAGATTGGGAGAGGGGGGGGGGGGAGAGAAACAATGTTCGAAAAACTTTCCCGTTTTCTATTGATTTCTATGGGGAAAAGACCAGTTTTGACCAATATATTACATTTTGTAGCAATATTATGCATAAAAGATCTAAAATAACTTCAGATTTTGATGGGATACCGAATATTTATATACAAATGTATATTATCAAGCATATTTCTTTAAATTTCCATTTTCAAAATTCCACTATTTAGGGGAGATTTTACGCCTTATCTTATCAGCTCCTTTTCAACGTACAAGACATGCATTACTCATCATCGTTACTTCAAGCCTAAATATTTCAGAAAATTCAAACCATTTCCATTTAAGTAGCGCCTCTTGGTTAGTTTTATAGTCTAAATCATTTACTTTTTCTGGACACCGTAAAATTCAGACTTGTCAATTGATGCAGATTTAATGTGAAGACGGCATCCAATGACGGACCCTATACAAACATTGTTGGAGTTTGAATGGAATTCTAGAAGTACATTCCTGTTTATTTATTTGTTTCTGTACAGTAAATGGCTATAACTATATGCAATGCTTTCGGTGGTCGCTCAACTTTTCGTTTGGTGTGATGTTTTGAGATATTCTAGAAGGATCCTGTCGTACGATAGGGTTCTACTTTTATACTTCGGAACACCATACCAAACGACGAGTTCTTACTAGAATATCTCAAAACATCACACCAAACGAAAAGACTCTTTTTCTTTCTTAAATATTTTAATCCAAACGATATCCTTCACCGAACAATAGGGCTCTACTTAGATATTTCAAAGCCACAGATCAAACGATAGGGCTCTACTTAGATATTTCAAAGCTACAGTCCAAACGATAGGGCTCTACTTAGATATTTCAAAGCTACAGACCAAACGATAGGGCTCTACTTAGATATTTCAAAGTTACAGACCAAACGATAGGGCTCTACTTAGGGTTCTACATGCTACAGATCAAACGATAGGGTTCTGCTTAGATATTTCAAAGCTACAGACCAAATGATAGGGATCTACTGAGATATTTCAAAGTTACAGACCAAATGATTGGGCTCTACTTAGATATTTCAAAGTTACAGACCAAATGATAGGGCTCTACTGAGATCTCAAAGCTACAGATCAAATGATAGGGCTCTACTTAGATATTTCAAAGTTACAGATCAAATGATAGGGCTCTACTTAGATATTTCAAAGTTACAGATCAAATGATAGGGCTCTACTTAGATATTTCAAAGTAACAGACCAAATGATAGGGCTCTACTTAGATATATCAATGCTACAGACCAAATGATAGGGCTCTACTTAGATATTTCAAAGTTACAAACCAAATGATAGGGTTCTACTGAGATATCTCAAAGCTACAGATCAAACGATATGGCTCTACTTAGATATTACAAAGCAACATACCAAATGATAGGGCTCTACTGAGATCTCAAAGCTACAGATCAAATGATAGGGCTCTACTTAGATATTTCAAAGTTACAGACCAATTGAAAGGGCTCTACTTAGAAATTTCAAAGTTACAGACCAAATGATAGGGCTCTACTTAGATATTTCAAAGTTACAGCCCAAATGATAGGACTCTACTTAGATATATCAATGCTACAGATCAAATGATAGGGCTCTACTTAGATATTTCAAAGTTACAGACCAAACGATCGGGTTATACTTAGATATTCCAAAGTTACAGACCAAATGATAGGGCTCTACTTAGATATTCCAAAGTTACAGACCAAATGATAGGGCTCTACTTAGATATTCCAAAGTTACAGACCAAATGATAGGGCTCTACTAAGGGCGCTACTGAATTTAAATGATGGTTAGGGCGCTACTGAAATTAATTTTGGTGGCTCCGCTGGAAGCATCAAGTGCTGATGAGAATTTAATATTTGAAACACGTGTCTGGTGCAGGAAAAATTGGTTTGGAATTTTCATGAATGTATAGAGTTGAAACACTTCCGTATTATTAGATATTTCAAAGCTACTGACCAAACGAGGGGTTCTACTTAGATATCTCAAAGCACCACACCAAGGAGTTGAGCTATCCTTTAATATTTCAAAACATACACTCACACTTACATACTTAAATATTTCGAAAGACATCAAAACACAACCCTCACTAACGAGGGTTTTAAATACCCGAAACGGGCATGTCTGGTCCATGCTGCAATTTTTTCTGTTGTTAAATGGTGCTATTAGGTCTGGAAACGTTTAACATTCCACTTTCAAAATATTTAAAAAGAGTCTTTATTGCTCTATTGTGAGTGCTGCATGTTGAGATCGTCTTCAGGATCTTCTTTAACTCATTTATATATTTCAAAGCCACAGACCAAACGATATGGCTCAACGTATATATTTCAAAGCTACAGACCAAACGATATGGCTCAACGTATATATTTCAAAGCTACAGACCAAACGATATGGCTCCACGTATATATTTCAAAGCTACAGACCAAACGATATGGCTCCACGTATATATTTCAAAGCTACAGACCAAACGATATTGTTCCACGTATATATTTCAAAGCTACAGACCAAACGATATGGCTCCACGTATATATTTCAAAGCTACAGACCAAACGATATGGCTCAACGTATATATTTCAAAGCTACAGACCAAACGATATGGTTCCACGTATATATTTCAAAGCTACAGACCAAACGATATGGCTCCACGTATATATTTCAAAGCTACAGACCAAACGATATGGCTCCACGAATATATTTCAAAGCTACAGACCAAACGATATGGCTCCACGTAGATATTTCAAAGCTACAGACCAAACGATATGGCTCCACGTATATATTTCAAAGTTACAGACCAAACGATAGGGCTTTTCTTGGATATTCCAAAGCTACAGACCAAACGATAGGGTTCTACTTAGTTATTCCAAAGCTACAGACCAAACCATAGGGTTCTACTTAGATATTCCAAAGCTAAAGACCAAACGATCGGGTTCTGCTTAGATATTCCAAAGCTACACCAAACGATAGGGCTCTAATTAGATATTCCAAAGCTAAAGACCAAACGATAGGGCTCTTCTTAGATATTCCAAAGCTACAGACCAAACGATCGGGTTCTGCTTAGATATTCCAAAGCTACAACAAACGATAAAGTTCTACTTAGATATTCCAAAGCTAAAGACCAAACGATAGGGCTCTACTTAGATATTCCAAAGCTACAGACCAAACGATAGGGCTCTACTTAGATATTCCAAAGCTACAGACCAAACTATATTGCTCCACGTAGATATTCAAAAGCTACAGACCAAACGATAGGGCTCTACTTTGATATAATAAGCTACAGACCAAACGATAGGGCTCTACTTTGATATTCCACACCATCCATAGGGCTCTAATTAGATATTTCAAACATAACATCAATCACTACCACTTAGATACCTCAAATATCACATCAAGGAATTGGGTTCTTTCAGGATATTTCAAAGCACCTCACTCATCGATAGATGTTTACTTATTCATATATTTCAAAGCGCCATACCAAGCTATAGGTTTCACTTAGATATCTCAAAGCACCACTCTAAATCATATGGTTCAACTTAGATTTTTCAAAGCATCACGGCAAACGTTGATGCTTTATTTAGATATTTCAAAATACAACACAAATAAACAAAGATCTACTTTAATATTCACAAGCACCGTACCAAGGATAAGGCTGTCCCTAGATATTTCGAAGCTACAAATTTTAAACGTCTTCAAATTCAAAAGCATCATTTTTGTAGCATGGACCAGACATGCACTTTTCGGGTAATTCTCGTAAGTGATCCTCCATCTAAGCAATGGAATATGACCAAAAGGTTCAAAAGTTATTATGTCCAAAAATGTACCAAAAGACGAAGCATGATACATGTAGGTAGGATATGATGCTACAAGACCCACGTTTTAGAAATTTAAAGAAACTTTGATAACAGAAATTTTCGAATGAGTTGAAGAAACGATCTACCGAAGTCCTACAACTAAACAAAGGCCAAGGAGTGTAAAATTTATTATGTCCAAAAATGTACCGAAAGACGTAGCAGGATGAGTGGAATATAATGCTAAAGGATTAGCGTTTTAGAAATTTCAAGAAAATTTGATTACAGAAATTTTCGAATGCGTTGAAGAAAAGTGCTACTAAAATATTTCAAAACGCCACGCTCTACTAAGATAGCCCAAAACAAAATACCAAAACGACAGGGTTATACTTATGTATTTCAAAATAATGCACCAAACGATGGAGATCTCCATAGACATGTCAAAGCACCACACTTAAACCCTTCATTTGGCGAATGGGTTTATCCACTACTTTTGTATTTGTCCATCGGTCTTATTCATGTTTGTTTTGTAAGTAGCAAACTTTTGTCCATTTGGTGTACGATCATTATTTGTATTTGATATTCCCATGGGAAATATGAAGTCAAGTGGGAAAATCAATTTCATTTTAAGAATTAATTCTTAATGTTTTTTTGTGAATGACAATTTTTGTCCTATTGTGTGCAAATTCCAAAGAAATTAATACTCCCTTGGGAAAATTAAATACTAATGGGAAAATAAATTTCATTTGACTTTAGATTTTCAGAATTTCTTTGGAAATCACAATTACCTGCCAAATTCTTACCATATATATGATTAATATGTGCTATTTTACAGTCTCTACCTTACAGCCAATGAACGTGTGTAACAGTACAAACGGTCTTAGAAAAAAGAAATAATGGACGACAGCATTACATTTAAGAGCATTGCCCGATCGTAAAAAAAACTTTATCTCCTTACACAAGAGATTTCCAATTAACTATCCAAGAGAGATAACTCCAAATTCAAATAAAAATTAGCGTGTAACGAGCTTCTTTAAAATATTTGGAGAGGGACTTGTAAATTGTGAGAACTTTTTCCCAATCATTTTGCTATTATGCAATAAAATAAGTTTGAACTAAACTTCCTTAAATTAAATGATGTAATTACCTCGTTTTGGAGTTGAAAAGGTAACTACCGCGGGTGGTCCGTAACCAAGTTCGTTACCAGCAAATAGCTGAAATTCGTGCACTGTATCGTCATCTGTGTAGAGAATAAAAAATATTATAAATTCTTGGATTTAGAACATATTTGCAAGATGTTTAATTGAAGACTGTTATGAACTTATTCTTGAGTCTTATAGTGGTATTGTCTTTAACGAAGATGGTATAGTGTTGGTGATCGATGTTTAAGTTTCATTGGCCAATCACACAAGGACTTATTTTCCTAATAATTCAAGGCATCAAAATGCAAATTAAGCCAAATACTAAAGCTAAGTGGTCATTACTAACCTAGATAGTCAATACCTACCTATAGTCAAAACCGACTGGATGATAGTCATCTGCTTCATAGATAGACTTTAAGTACCAATTTAGATAGCCGTTAATTTGATCCACATTGGTACCTAGATCGTCATTACCTACCTAGATAGTCATTACCTACCTAGATAGTCATTACCTACCTAGATAGTCATTACCTACATAGATAGTCATTACCTACATAGATAGTCATTACCTACCTAGATAGTCATTACCTACATAGATAGTCATTACCTACATAGATAGTCATTACCTACATAGATAGTCATTACCTACATAGATAGTCATTACCTACATAGATAGTCATTACCTACCTAGATAGTCATTACCTACATAGATAATCATTACCTACCTAGATAGTCATTACCTACCTAGATAGTCATTACCTACATAGATAATCATTACCTACCTAGATAGTCATTACCTACATAGATAGTCATTACCTACATAGATAGTCATTACCTACCTAGATAGTCATTACCTACATAGATAATCATTACCTACCTAGATAGTCATTACCTACCTAGATAGTCATTACCTACCTAGATAGTCATTACCTACCTAGATAGTCATTACAAACCTTTATAGCTATTACTTACCTAGAGAGCTATTACCTACTCAGATAGTCAAAATCTACCAGAAGATAGTCATCGGCTTCACAGATAGGCTTACCTAATAAGATTAATTTTACCTACATTGGTACCTAGGCAGCCATTACCTACCTAAATAGTCATTTCCTACTAAAACAACCATTACCCAACTAGATAGTCCGAATACCACTCTGGTGTAGAGACTAATATGAGGTACTACCCTATAGCACCATTCCGTACACCCCAATGTATATACTAGGTAGTCAGGCGTCCGTACGTCTTATCCGGAGGTTACCACTGTAGTCATTACCTAGCTAGATAGTCATTACCACCCTAGATAGTCAAACTTACCTAGATAGTCAAAATACCACTCTAGTGTAGAATCCAATATAAGTTCCTTCCTTGTAGCCCCATTCCGCATACCCCAGTGTTTAGAGTAGTTAGTCAGACGTCCGTACGTCTTCTCGGGGGGTAACCACTACAGTCATTGCCTACCTAGATAGTCATTACCAACCTAGATAGTCAAACCTACCTAGATAATCAGAATACCACTCTAGTGTAGAGTCCAATATAAGTTCCTTTCTCGTAGCCCCATTCCTCACACCCCAGTGTATAGAGTAGTTAGTTAGACGTCCGTACGTCTTCTCGGGGGGTAACCACTGCAGTCGAGCCATGGGAGGCGGGTCCAAACGCGCTGATTCTGCTATCAGTTGTCGGGGAGCAGTTGGAGCTGCATCAAACGAAAGGAAATAGATCGTTAGGCCAAAACAAGTTAGTATGAACTTTTTCGCTCAGTTAGTACAGAGCAAATGGGGTAGGATGTTAATTTGCATTTTTTAAAAACTTTTTATTAACATTTTTTTTCTCGCGACATAAGAACTACATGCAAGGTGAAATTGACCAAAGGCAGTTGAAAATAGGGTAGGTAGGGTAAGTTGAAAGAGAAAGGATTTTTCCGGACTTATCAACCGAAGTTTAAAATACTCGATACTTAACCTTATGGTTTAGTGCGAAGTATTTTTCGATGCTTCGGAAATCAAATATCTCACAATCTTTAAACATTCATTAATGAAAAATTCATATAATTACCTGTCATATCTGTATCTTGCATAACGACTGCACTTCCGGCACCAGCCCGTCTTCCGGTGTGCGCAAAAGCACGGAAGTAGTATGTGGTAGCTGGCTGCAGTCCTGTTATAATAGCAGACGTTACTGTTGCATCCGGTGTTTTGAAGTTGAAAAACTCGGTGTAGCGACTGTCAGTGTAGTTTATGCTGTAAAAGCGGATAATTCCAGCTTGGGCGGTGGGTGTAGGTGGGTCCCATGCCAAACCAACGGAAGTAGTGTTGACATAAGTCACTCTGAAATTACGGGGCATATCAGGATCTGTGAAAGAAAAGAAACATGGAGGGAAACGTGAAGGGTATTTCAATCAAAATTCTTGTCAATGATATATTTATACCTAATTATATATTTTTCGTATTGTTGCTCTTCACAACTTAAGGTTTGCAGTGTACATGATTGTACAGATAAACTTTCTACATGGGTCACAACTTCCGAATGAAAGATACATGTACATGTATATAATTATTTGGAATTTCACATTTTATTTGCATTAGTGTATGGTTATAAAATTTCACAAATGTTGCTAGTATTTGTTCGCCAAGTGTCAAATTTCTCATATTTGTAGCATGTACACTTGTTAACCACACCATTTGACCTTTTGTGTGTTAGATAAATCATTTCGTGTTTCCATGAAATGATATACATTCAGTCTGAGTTTTCTCGACTTTAATATGGATTCTCTGTAAAAACCTAAAACAGCTGGCCACGGCATGTCATGGATTTTGATGAAACTTTCTGTAATTATCATACTTAATGTAAAAACAATGAAAACAAACCATATTGTTATATTTGAACAACGGTTGCCATGGTAACGGGGTCAGTCTATTTGACACCCCCATAAATATGAGAGATAAGACATATTGTGGCATTCTGTTGCCATGGAAACCATGGTCAAAATTTACTTTATGAACACAAAAACTTTTCTTTGTAAGTTCAACTCTAACAAGAATAACTTTTTCGGGGGAGGGGGTTATCAGGTACTTGTTGATATTCAGTCAAATTATGTGAAAATTTAGCAAAAATAAGGTCTAATTTTAGGGTCGTTTTTGGCCTGTTTTTGATTATTTTGAAGGTTGAAAACCATTATTTGGTGAATGTTATGGGTATTTGACATCACCTTGCCAAAATAAATGTCTATAGCTGGAAAAATTCAAGAAATAAAATTTATGGTGAAACTCACCATTTTGTCATGAATGCCAATCAAAATCCGTTGCTATAGCAACTTGGAATCCATATTACCATATACCGCATATTTAAAAACATTGTTTTTCCTCATGTTTGAGTCCTATGATTATGAAATAGCATTCCTGTATACAAATTATATTTATCATTATCAATTGACCTTCAAATTATTTTAAGGTCATCTGTTCAAATCTCAAGGTCATTTCTAACTTTAGACTAAAATTAAGACAAAAATCAGGATTTCCAATTAATTTAAATTGATTTCTCTAACTTATTTCATTAGATATTTTGATTTCAAATATTTACAGTTGAGCAACCGATCAAAAGAAGTAGAATTCATCGCAATTTTGTTAAATTGTATTTCACTTCTATGTATGACATACTTTCAAAAGAGCATAAAATTGAGATTTTTTAAAAAATTTTCGTAAAATATGTGACATTTTTTTTGGGTCTTCATTGGACTTTGATAAATGTGATACTCATCCCAACAAATAATACATTTATCATACTTTTACCGATAATTGATTGTTTTGCCAAGGTTCCATACTGTTTACTGTTATTCATGTCTCTTTTTAGTGAAAAACCACAAAATTTGGCCTGAAAATAGCAAATATTTTTCAATGACCTTGAAAATTGAGCACATGACCATGACATTTTCTCAAGGTCATGATAGCATTAAATGGTCTTTAATACATCTACATACCAAGTTTTGTAACGATAGCAGGCATACATCTGTAGAAATTAGCTTTTTACTTATGACAGCTATTTACTCCTTCGTACCAAATGTTGCCATGGTAACCTATTTCAAAGGCATGTAAACAGACAAATCTCACTTCTAGATAAATTTCCTTCGATTCCCATGAAGTCCTAGGATAATACTCCTCAGGAAATAGTCAACTGTATTTCAAATCTTGTGCAATTGCATTATTACTCTTGTCAAAAGTAAGTAAAATATAGGTAAAATAAGGCCTAAATTGGCAGAAAATGGCTCATTTTGAATAAGCAATTTTTCTTGAAATTGAAGCAAATTTACATGACACACAGAAAGAAGGAGCATCGAAAAATCAAATTGTGTCAACTTAAGAGGATTTAAATAATCTTTTCCGAAAATTACATTTACATTCAACATTTGTTTCCATGGTAACGGGATGCATAAAAATGCCTTGTTCAAAGGTGTTTTTATACAAAACCTTGGTTACCATGGCAACGGAACGTCGGAGAAAAAAATGGAAGGTCAATTCGTTCTGAGGACATCATATTTACCTTATACACAAAAAATATCTAAAATCTGAGACATGTCGTGGCCAAACATGTCTGATATTTTAGGTTTTTACATAGAATCCATATTAAGACTGAATAACTGTTATGTACTTCTTTGATGTTTATCTTAATGATAAACAATAATGGAAGTACATGTTTGATTTTTTCGATTATATGAGACAAATTTACAATATAAATTTCAATATATAAATTCGAATTTCCCGCCAAACTTACAATACACGTCTGTTTTGACCTCTATCGGACTGCTTTTGGGGCCCTCTCCATTGTCCGAGTATGCGCTGACACTGACCACGTATCGAGTGCCCTCTATGAGGTCATACATAATTGTATTGGTCACTCTAGGCAAAACGGACAATTGGAACTGACTTCCGTTCTCTGATGCAACGTAGATCGTGTAGTTAGTGAGTGATCCAGAAACTGCAGGCGGATTCCATCTTATTGCTATGGCGTTCGCTTTTGTTCCCTCTACTCTTAGATTAACCGGTTCAGAGGGTACTGATGGGGAAAGAAAAATGTTAAATATATAATGATATAGGTTCATGTATGAAAGAATTAAGTTGAAGGCATCAAAACACCTGTAAAACATAATACTTAATAATATATACATTTTATACATAAATAAATCAAACACTGTCAATCGCAAATACTCGGACCTTTCCGTTTTCCGAGCGTGCGACGGAAAGACCCGAAAATGCGCGAATGCAAACACTGCATGCACTTACTGATATCCGGTGTCTTCATAGATTTTGCCGAACTGTTGGATTCAGACGATAAGCATAAAACCGACCCAACCCAAATTTTGTAGAAGGAGCTCGGGTAAAGATCCGTTATGGAGGCGCTCGTTTGGGAAGCATCACAAATACTGAAAACAAAATGAAAAATAAAGCTGTTGGTATATTCACCACAATCATTAATATGAATCAAGGCAAAGCCTTTTTGTGCGAGCAGAGAGAAAATAGATATGATTATATAGAATAAAAAAGATCTTTCTTTTTATTATGACTATGATGGCTTATCTTATATTGCCAAAAAAAAAGGTGGTATAAGGCGAGTGGAAACACGGAAACATTTGTAAAATTGATCTAGACCAGCAGATGAACATTTTTAGTGGGTGCTTAAAAAATATGGTTCTTTAAAAATATGGTTCTTTATAATTCATTCATAAGAATAATGTTTAGGCTAACTGATAATAAATTATTTAAGAACAAAAGAAAAAACAAACATATTCCGACTTCTGACAGTACGAAAACACCCGAGACGAGAAAAGCAATCAGAGCGAAACGTCTCGTTTAAAACCGGAAATGTCGGATTTCCCGTGATTACGCTGCCTTGTTGATGTTTTATCGTTACCTGATTTACGAAAAATGTTTTCAATAAATTTAACTTATAAACAAAAATTGAGTATAACATATACGTCTACTTGGAGTCGAAAAAAAAAATTAAATGGCAACATCCAGCATCTCCGCAGCAACTCTGTCTGCGAGGGGACGAAAGTTTTTGACGAAAGATGAAAAAAAATCATATGTAAATCTTTTTGTCACTTGTAAACGTTTTATCTTAGTTAACAGTAGGGCGGCCAAGCCGGATTTGCACGTGCGGCGTAAAAAGGAAAATGTGAGTCCGCGAATGCATGACGCACTCTTTCTCGTCGGAGAAAATATGGACGCCTCCGAATTTTGGTCCTTTTCCGAAAGCTCTAGACAGCACAATTTTTTATTTCAGCAAATAAAATATCGTCAAACTTTTGCTTTTAGCTTTATATTTTACTCTCAATTAGTTTATTTTAGACAAACCTGACATTTTAATTACTAAATCGATGATTGAAGTTGGCTAAATTTTCCCGGGAAAAAATGCCCCAAAAAGTGGAAAATAAAAATGAGGTACAAAAAATGGTCCCTCACAGATTTTTATAATATTTTCAAAAAATGACATTCACATCGGCATCTTTCAAATATCAAAAAATTACAGAACCACTTTTTCATATATTGAAATAATTCCCGTTTGAAATCAGCTGGTGTTAGCTTCGTTTCGGCATGCGCAGAATCACGATTTTGCACCCAATAGATTAATCGAACCAATGCTCGGACACTACCAATGCTCGGACACCTAGTGTATTTGGCTCTATGGGTTGACCGACAGTCACGATAATTCTTCATAAAAAAATTGCTTGGAAGTTTTAGCGATATCAAATACAAGATTCAAAACTGATACATTTTCATCAACAAATTTCTTACTTTTTTCGCTTTTGCTTGAAATTTCACGTGTTCAGAAGGCAATGTTAACATCTTCTATTCAAACAATGAATTCAAAGAACTGGATGAATTATGTGTGATTGTATTTGAATATTCCATTAGATATTGAATCATTTTCAGTAAAAATTACTTTTGTTTTTCATTTGCTTGATTATCATGTGCAATAAAGCCAAGTGTCCGAGCATTTTTTCTCTTTCTCGTTCTTTCTCTCACACATACATATACACACTTTACTAATACTACCAAGATATGTAATAATTTTCAATCACTGAAATGATCAGTTTATTAAGTTCATTAATGTGCCTTTATTTTGACCAACCAAGCCTACCCCCCCCCCCCCATTCGGCCCCAAGCCATATTTTTTTAATTTTAAAAAATTACACACTGTCATTCACAAGTACACATGATATTATAAATGTATTTTTTTAAATTCAGAATATAAAGTGAAAAGAGAAAAGAGATTGAATGGGGGGGGGGGGGGGGTTACTCACATTTCCATTCACACAATGACATAAACATATAAAATGCATAATGCAACATGGGTAATTTAAACTATGAATTTCTAGATAGATAATATATCATTATATAATTTGATTATCTTGTAGTTCAAGTCATTAAAAATAATTTTTCATGAAATCCATTGGTTGAGTGTTGAATTTCAATGTCAATACTATTCTTTCCAGTGATAAATTTATGATTGCTAAATGAATAACATATACAATCAAATAGTTATAAAGGATTAATACAATTTACAAATGTAAGTACAATTAATGAATCATTTTGAATTTTTTCTGTTTATGACTATGCATTAGTGAAAATTGTATCAAAATAAACAAATAAATAAATGAGTAAATAATAAATGAATTACTTAAAACTAATTGAAAATGTAAAATTACTTTTTCAGGTCAAACTTGTTAGAAGAAATCTTGCTGTCTGAAAATCACCAAGTGGCTTTTTATATGGAAGGCATGCATTTAAAAGGAATTATTGATTGGAAATTGTGTACTATAGACTATATTGATATCATATTCTACATCGAATTGGTTTGAAGATTGTGCATATTGCCATCATATTCTTCTTTGTGAATTGTGAGTGTGCAAAAATACCATACAAATGGATTATTCACAGAAGATGGAAGAGTTCAAGACCTGTCAAAATTTCAGAAAACAATTAACATGATTAATGACTGTGAATCTTATTGGACAATGGCAGATATAGTGAGATAATGAAATAAATATTTTTTGTGAATTCTTGCAGAGGATGAATTGGTCAATTAAATTTCTTCTTCATGATATATGAATTTAAATTCAACTGTCATGGATCATGGGCACATCAAATTATGATAGTTATTTCTTTCGTAGTGACTATCTGGAGTAAAAAAGTAAATATAGGCTTCCTTGCAAAAAAAAAATCACATATTTGTATCTTTTGTTTTCCAATTATTGAAAGCTCCTGCGCATTAAACAGAACAAAATTGGAATTTTTATATGTATTTTTCTCGGATACAATGAGTATATTTCAAATTGTGGATGTATTGTCTGGCATATCCAAGAAAATGTCATTTTTCCCTTGTGCGTGGCAGTTTTGTACTTGATCAGAGGAAATTAGGAAGGTCGCTGGAAAAATCTTCGGTCTGTTGAATTCTGGTGATATTTTTTTTACAATTTAAATGTTTGCTCATCAAAAGGTCAAAACAACCTTCCTTCTAGAATGGTAAATTCGAATTTATATTCTGCTTTGTGAATTTCTGATGTCGAAGCGTTCGGTCGATTGACGATTTCTCCGAAATTGTCGAAACTGTGCAGCATGTCGAGGTACATAAATGAATTTCTGATGTCGAAGCGTTCGGTCGATTGACGATTTCTCCGAAATTGTCGAAACTGTGCAGCATGTCGAGGTACATAAATGAGGTACAAAAAATGGTCCCTCACCGATTTTCATAAAATTTGAGAATTGAACACTTGGATATATTCTCCACAACATATCAAAAAATTACAGAACTACTTTTTAATATTTTTGAAAACGATCCCCCTGTTTGCGAGGAAGGGGGCATGGGAGTCGAACGTTTAGAGTACTGCTGTCATTTTGTCAGCTGATTTTCGACAAATTTACAGAATAAAACATCACATTTTGGGTATATTTAGATACATAAAATCTTAAAGAGTTTGTTTAATCTTTTAAAATCTGATGCCATCAATTTGCATCGCTGTTATTAGTATTTTTTTGCTGTGAATGTGTTTCGAAAAAATGCTTAGTAACGGCGACGCGAACTTCGTTCGATATTAATGCGCCGTTCTTAGCAACGGTTGCCGTCACGCGCAAATCTGGCTTGGCCGCCCTACTGTTAACGGTTGCGACCACTTCAAATCATTACACAAAAGACAAAGTTCCTAGCAATAATGTTTTAAAAAATGACGTCACTTGAGCCCTGGTCACAACCTACAGTGCGTGCTTTTTCGACGTGAGTGTTTGTGGAGGCTACGTGCGCTACGTTTTTCTGAAGACGCAAGGAAGGATGTGGCAAGAGTATGGAAGGAGTGCGTCAACGCACGTCGCACGCACGGTTATATTGGTGGTTACATGCATCATACATTGTATGTTGCGCAAAAAGTAAGTGCGTTGTACGTACTTACGACTTGCGTGCAATATGATTACAAGGTACTTTCTCCGCACGTCTTCTACGTTATTGTAAGGATATCGAATTTACACGTACTGCTAACGCACGGAGTCCTCACTTCAAACGTGCTTTGCAAGTACTTGCAACGTACTCACAACGTGCCTGTCGTACTTCTTGTTTAATTAAGGAATGATTCTAAAATTCCTTTTGGTTATGGGAAATAACCTCAAAAAGCCGATGCACAAACGTGGTATAATTCGCTACGAAAATGCTCAATGCAAAGTTTCTTGCGTTGGGATTATCTCCCTCGTTGCTAATAACAATAGCCGACAGTACAAGAATGGAGGCTGGTAGTTGAACGGCGCCGGCGTTTGTTTTCATACATTTCAGCCCGATTCATTTGATATATTTCAAAGGATGAGAATAGAATTACTCTGGATGGGATGGCAAAGCATCTTACAGTTGGGTACATGTTTGATAGTGGTAGATTTTGATCAAAATGCCATCTTTCATCAGCGTGACCTATCATTGCACCGACACGATATGTTTACCTACAAATCTCGCGGTAAGTACTTCCTTTAATCGTTTATCTGTTGCTGCAATCGATTATGTTTGTACATCTAAAGATGAAAATAGTATAAATGACGTGTATTCTGTATCTAGTCTTCGTTCTCGAGGTAAAATTCAGTGTATCAAGTTTACGGGATCCGCCATTTTGCTTAATTTTGGAAGTAGTTCCAGAAAAGGGGGCGTGTCCTAATATTTTTCAGGTTATGGAAAATAACCTCAACTTTTAAGCCAATGAAAATCCTTGTTACATGCAAAATTAAATTATTTCGTAGAGAACACGCAGACAGGACTCAGCGAAAGTTCTGTATGCACTTTAACTGCTATTTCCTGTCTGCGTGTTCTCAACTCCACAAGGAAGCCGTACGGGACACGTACTGATAACGCACAGACATCCTTCGGATACCCAAGATTTGCCTTCGTTTTTGCGTGTAGACAGCACGGACGTTCACGTACGGCGGGTTGTGACCACCGCTTTAATGACGTTATAACACATCAAATGACGCTTTGTTCAGTGTTATCTTTATTTTCATTAAAAGCGGTAATTCTTGTATTTTCATGAGAGATACCAAGTATTTCTTATGAAATTTAATTCTAGAAAAAAATGGAAGACCGATTAAGGGGTCTCGTGGCCCTACATCTTCAACAAGAAAACACACACAAAAATCAGAACAGAATCCTCTTACTTTAAAATATAAAAGAACCTCCAATTAACGTTAAACACTAAATTTTCATATTACATGATGCTGTTCTTAAAATAAAATTGTTGAATCGTACTCTACCTGAATACAACCTGAGCGGCAGTCTGTTGTCCATATTCGTCAATTGGTACGAAATAGACTTTGTATTGTAGTTTGTCCACCGGAACATCCGGTCCCATGATATTTGGAGGATCCCATGATACAACGATAGAAGAGCTGTTGCCAAGGGTTTCAGATTGGATAATTACATTTCTAGGGGGAGGTGGGCCAGGTGGCGATACAGGAGGACCTAAAATTGATTCAGTTAGAGTTAATTTTTACAAGGAATCTGGTGCTTGTGAAGTGAAAACATCATAAAATGGTTTTCGAGGGACACATTACATGGTCGCATATCGCGTGATATCCAAATAATCTAGCACAAAGGAATTCCCTTCGATTAAACAAGGTAAATTCTGTCTAAATCTTATTTGCAAGTGTCTATTTTCAAATTGGGACAATGATATGAGCATCATTATCAATTACATGATGGTAATCTTTTCTGATCAAGAATGGAGGTATTTCAGAGTACACTTCTCTGAAACACATAAAAACTGAAGTCGGGATTTTAGGCAAGATTGAGCCAAATAATCATGGTAATTTAGAAAATAGGGTTTTGAGGCGAAGAATGGATTGTTAAGGATAATTTTCAAAGAGAAAAGAGTTTTTTTTTTTCTACATTTATTTTCTTTGACACAAGGAGAAGAATAAGTAAATGTAATGATAAGAATAACGAGAAGTCGTTTGTCGTCATTATGCATTACCGAATCACGTGACGTCATCACTAAAAGTCACTTCGCTCCAGGCTATCTCGTCTATTGATAACGATGCTCATATACATATAAAGTATATTTAGACAGTATCATTCCCATGCGCTAGATTATTTGTGTATCACGTGATATGCGACCGTGCATTAGATACATTGATTAGATGCAAGTCACTTGTGCACTAAGCTTCACAAAGCGGTGATTTAATACATCGAAGGGAACAAGATCAATGGGCGAACATAAATCCTGTATGTAAAAAGGAGTCACGATTTCATTATCATATGCGAAATTTTATACAACTTTGAGCTTTATAACGTCAAACGATGCAGGTGAAGTAGATAGCCCTAATGGAAATTCACAAAACTTGTAAACACCGATTTAAAAGCAGTTAGAACTTTGTTATTATTATCCCATTGCTCTTTCTGCCCTGGCAATTCATTTAGGAAAAAAAATATTTAACTGGCGCGGAGCCAGAATTTTTTTTTTTTTTTTTCATGACACATTGTGTGTACAGCCTAGTATAATCAGGAGAAAATTCCACAAAAAGATTAGAAAATATAACAGAAAAACAATATTTGTGAAGACTTGCGGGAGTATGATAATCAATTCAATTCCGACCACCCTTAGCCCCCCCCCCCCCCCCCTTCCCACCCCTCACCTGTACATTCGCGCTCGTTAAAGGGCGGCAGTAATTGTCTTTTTAATAAATATTGATGACAAAAGAACAAAAATTCCGCTTGCACTATAATACAAATGTGTCAGTTTTAAACATAAATATAATTCAATATTCTGTGCATGGGAGAGGCAGATATAACCTTGTCATAATAATTTTTACATTCAAATGTGGCTTTTTAAAACAAAGTCATGCTTTCAAATCTTTTATCAATTCAATATATCACATGCCAGTGCATGCATGAATAAATTGGAATAAGTTAACAGAGAGAGAGTTGCGAGATCGGTAGTATGGTTTATCTGACATGGCAATGTCCTGTGCCATACTTATACAAAAGAAAACAACAAACAAGCTAACAAAAATAAAAGAAGAAGAAAAAAAAGTCCTTGAAGTTGATTAAGTGTCCTGCAAACTTGTTTCTAAGCAAATGTCAGTGGTGGATTCAGGGGGGTGCGGAGGGGGCGACCGCCCCCCCCCCCCGGCACTGACCCAAAATTTTCCAAAAACAGGTATATTTTGGCCCATTTTCAGTCAAAATCGGCAAAATTCGCCCCTTGACCCCCCGGCAAAGGGGGCGCTGGATCCGCCACTGAATGTACTCTGTATTATAATGTACAGTGTACATGCTGACAAGCTGGAAAGTTATTCGCTCATAATCCGTATTACCAACACTAGCATCGTGTTGCTCTTTTTCAGCCAATCGCCGTTCCTAGTAGGTTTTAGGTGCACACGTGTACATCATCGGTACATTTTTGGACATAATAACTTGAAATTACACTCTTTGGCCATATTACATTGTTTAGATTGAGGATCACAGACGATGGTTAAGTACCCGAAACGTGCATGTCTGGTCCATACTGCAAATTATCTGTTCTTAAATGATGCCATTGAATTTGAAGACGTTTAACATGTAAACTTCATTTTAGTTGTTTTTAAAATTTAGGTTATTCTTGCATATCACGGAAGTTCACGGAAGTTCATTTTTCCTAGCAGCGTCAACGACAAATAGTAAGCAATCTATATTTGCAATTCAAAGTTTTGCCAAATGCGAGGAACCTACGAAATAAAATGAAGAGAAATCAGTGATTTTGATGGAAGCGGAGATATTGAAACAAAAAATAATAATGGCTATTTATAAACCTTATGCAACATTTCTGCTATGCAAATGATGGAAGTTACCCTCTAATCTAGTGCCTTACATTAACCCCAAAATATCACTCTATTTACTGAGGTCCTAGGTAATTAAATCATTTATTAGGAAGTTATACCAGTCGGGGAAAAATACATGTAACTGGACCCTCTGAGTTTTTATAACTAAAAAGAGTGATGTCAAAGTAAAGCAGTGTTGATGGGGAAGCGATTCATGTATCTTCTGCCGATGGATATTTTCACATTTCGCGATAAGAAAAAAAATCTCTAAAATTTCTGTTTTTATAGGAACGATTACAGAATTTCATGAGTCTCGAGCAGTTCATCTTATCCATAAAATGACCATGGCAACAGACTAACCGGAAGTGATCAAGTTACAGCCAAAGTTATGAAAGTACAATCTTCAAAATTAATAATGAAACGAAAATGCAAATTTTACAATTAATCATAAAACGAAAGTACAAACAAAATTAATCCAAAAGTGATGGTTTTAATATTAGAATGTTCGAACAAACTAGATATACTGTGATTTATAGGAAAATAAGGAAAGAAAAATCAACTGATAAACTAATAGATAAATCAAGAGATAAATCAATCAGAAATTTATGATCAGCAGAAAAAAGCTTACTCATCGTTAGATTAGTAGCTGAAGAATTCAAAAAATAAGATTGAAATAAAAACTAATCAGATAAATGAGTAGTCCGAAAAACCTCACGTAATACCAGCCTTTGATGGTTCTTTGGACAGGGGGGGGGGGGGGGGGGGGGGGGGGGGGGGCTGGGAGACCCCTATCGTCAAAATAACCGTCAAAGGCTTGGTTTAGGTCAGGTGTTTCAAATGAGTAAAACAAGGTCTATTTAAACAAATAAAAACTAATGGAGTAAATTGAAATAAAAATGGACAGACGAAAGAGCATAATCTTTACGTACCTACGGCTCCTCTCGATGGACAAGGGGAGTAATTCGTGAGTAAATCCCCAAGTTTAAACTCGATTTTCGTCAGTCGGGTATCTATTGCTTCTGGGACAGCAGCCGGTCCTAAATTTATAGAAGTCGCTGTCGCGTTCGGCATCCACGGATAAAGCTTCATGCGTTCTTGATACATAATATCCTGTAAAGACTTGGCGTATAACTGGATTTTTTGTAAGTGATTATCAACATTTGCGAAATCTGCCGATGTCCATTGGGTATTTTGACCGGCTGTCCCCACTTGGCCCATTTGTCCACGTGATGACGAAAACAACAAAATTGAAACTAGAATTGAAAACTGTTCCCTCATTTTTATATTTTATAGTTTTGTTCCTTCTTCTTCAGTTTTGATTTTGTAGTCCAGACATTGAAAATTTGAATCCTGTGTTAAGAATAGAGAAACACATCCGAAGAATTAAGAAGTAAAATTTCAAATAATCCGAAAATGACAGAAAAAATCTTTTCTCCTAAGCCGAAAATGTGTTTGTGTCGAATAATGACAGCTGCAATCTAATTAAACTTCCGTCTTAATTTATGTTAATTAATTCCATATTCATAAGCATGATAGCTTTGTCCAAAACTGTGATTATCATTTTACACTGAAAATGGGAAATTTGCGTAATATTTAATTCTTTTTGTACACCTTGTTCATTACTCTAGGTTGTCTTTGTGCTGTGGGTTCATGAAAAATAACAAGTTATTTCAAATAGATAAATAATAGATGGCTTAGTGAATATTTAAACGAAATACAGAATAAGAAGTGAAATTTTCATATTTGGAAAAATGAGGGAAAAAAAGAGAGAATAGCGAATAGTAGAGAAGAAAGGTAAATAGGATTGCGTTAGTACATGTATCATACATGTAAAGAGACACACTTTTCTTCCATTTGCCCCCATGTGGGATAGAGTTTGCCCCTAGCGACGCGTCATGTAGGGTCACTGTATCCCACATGTACCTTGCGTGACTTTTGACGTCGGCCGTATAGGCCGTATCCATATTGTGACGACGTTGTTATCCATTGTGACGTCATGATTTTTGCACCTAAAGCGGCGACCTCTCAACAAAAACGTCGTTTTAAAACTCTTTTTTCTAACAATGGTTTATTCTTTTAGAATAAACCGTTTCTGAGGGCGCTGAAAACGAATATTCCTATATTTTTCGAATTCGATAAAGTTGACGATTTCATGATTTCGTGGATTTTCAAGAAAGGCCCCTAGAAATGGGAGAAAAACGATCAACCATATGTTTGTCATGTGGGATGAGAAAAGCCCACCCTCGGCAAGCCTCGTTCCCTGACCAGAAACCAGACCCCTCGGGTGGGCTTTTCTGATCCCACATGACAACATATGGTTGATAGTTATACTGTCCCTCTAATTCGATAGTCTGTCGTAGCACATGTGGCGGTGGTGGAGGTGCCTTCGATGACAGTGGTTCTTACGACGAAGATGAGGACGATAAGCTATGATGACGGAGTTATGGTGGCGTAGAAAGCTACGACGACGACGACAAATGTTGATGTGGCGTCTTAGACGATGTCGACTACGACGATGATAACGAGATGGTAGCAGTAGTTCTAACGACGATGAGAAAGCGCTAGTGCTAATGACGATGATGACGATTTCGCAGTGCTGGTGGCGTAGTGGTTAGTGCGGTGGACTACGAACCCATAGGTCGTGGGTTCGAATCTAACCGTCGCCGGTCATTACAAAACCATTGTTACCTTAGGCAATTTTAGCACTGTACTCTCTCTACGCATGAGTAATTTTAAAACCGGCTATCTGACACTAATGTGAATGAAAAGCATCAGCGCCGAACGACAGCTCTGCTTGTATACTCCCAAGGGAGTTGATAATGCACTGGTTTGTACAGGTCTCGCCAGGGAGGTACTTGTGGGAGTTGCGTGAGACGCATGAGACTATAAACCCCTACCTTTTTCCCTTTTTTACCTTCGACGATAATGATTACGTTGATGGCAGTTATTCTAACGATGATGAGGATGTTGATGAAGACGGAGTTGGTGCCGTACAAAACTGCGGCGTCTTTGATTATTATGGTGCCTACGACGTCGATCTGTTCTCTGTGTGCCTATTGCTTTTGTTATCCATTTACATAGTTTCTGTGTTATCTACATCCCCTTGTACATACTGCCTTGTTTGTTATGCAGCCTTAATCCGGATAACTACACCATTTGTTTTTACATAGCATATGACCTTCCAATGTTATCACCGGCTACATGTTGGTTTCCTGTAATTTTATTCATGTTTCATGTTTAAGTTTGTCTGCATGATTGTTTGTTAGTCGATTTGGTGTGGGGGTTGATCCCTATTGTTTATTTAAAGTGTTTTGTCTGATATCCTTTATGTGTTGTATTCTTGAGGAGGTAACAACGGCGATGGTAGTGGTGGTGGTGGTGGCGGCGATGGGAGTGGTGGTGATGGTGGCGATGGTAGTGGTGATGGCGATGGTGGTGGTGGTGATGGTAGTGGTGGTGGCGATGGTAGTGGTGGTGATGGTGGTGATGGTCGCGATGGTTGTGGTGGTGATGGTGGTGATGGCGGCGGTTGTGGTGGTGGAGGAGGACAACGACGACGACGATTATGATTGCATTGCTGCGCCTTATTTATGTTTACAACGACGACGTTTGAAAGGAATATAGATATTTCAGAGATTATATTTTCACAATCTGAGACAAAGGAAAGAAATGGAAAAATAGGTCATCAAAATATTGGTCAAATTGACAAGCTTCATAAATTATAAAAGCAATTAATAATATATTTTGACAAGAGAAGTCAAGCAATAAACTATGGTCGTTTGCGTCTACAATTCAGCCGTTAGTGGAAAATAATAAAGAATACGTTTCACATTGTTTTCCTATCATATACATGTATACACAAATAAAGGAAAGAAATTGTCTTAAAAGAGATGGGATTTTTTATAACAGCAGATAATGGATACTATAAAATAAACTATGACGTCTAGAAAATGAGTTGAAATTAATGAAATAAAAAATCATTGGAAGTTATGAGGTAGAATAGTATAAAACTCAAATGAAAACGTGAGATAATCCGGTAAGGTTAATGCATGCGCAGTCTGACAAAATACATTTCAGTGTCGGAGAGTCACGCGCGCGATATGTATCTTACGTCGCTAAAATTAAATTTCAAATTGTTTATATATAAATCGAGAAAGGAAACAAATGAAGAGAATAGGTGATAGTAAACATAAAGTGTGTCAGTGTGTCCGTGCAACAGCTCCACTTTCTCTTTCAAGACATCTATACATCCTTCCATGAAACTACGGTCACTTTTTTATTTTAAATTAGTACTAGACTAGTATATAACAGAACTTTCATTTATTCTATTATCAAATATTGCAAATGGATGGTTTGTCTGTAATAGTCACGCGAACGACAATTTTTTACGCGGTCTCGTTGGTTTGTGTGGTCTTTTGTGTATCATGCTCTTATGATGTGAGTTGGTTTTCCATGTCCCTTTTGCGTCTGTTTCTGTGAGTGTCTGCTTTGTTTTTGCATTGGGTGTTTGGGGGTTTTGCTGTGGGTGCTGCAGTCATTTGTTGATGGAGATCCACTCCTTTCTTTTATGTATTGGAGTGCAGTGTTTAGATATCACATTGTTGGGGAAAACTGGGCATGCAACACGCTCACGAGTTTAGAATTATTTGCAAATTCTGATTGACAGTTTTGTCAGAAAGGTGAATATAAATATCGAGAGGATTTCATCTTATGATGTCATGCATTGAATTAATAGATTTTAATTCAGGTAATTGAATATATGAACTTACAAGGATTTATTCATCATGAAAACTGACAAAATCGTGCATGCAAACAAACATTAGACAATATATTTAAATAACTTTAAAAGGTCGATATAGTTTTTGCGACTTAATCAGGGCTTGACACGTATCCATGGTAATAAACAATGTTGTGCACGATAAACGCATGTCTAAGAATAGCAACCCTCGGTATAACAAAGACATAACCAAAATAAGGAATTTCGAATATTTGAAGAGCTATAGATTTAAACAAGGAACGGTATCTTTTAAAAGCACGTTCTTTAGTTTGAACATGCAGAAAAGAAATCATCCTCGGGCTGTATTCATTTATGCAATTACATGTAAACGTCTTCAAATTGAAAAGCATAATTTAAGAACAGATAAATTGGCAACATGGACCAGACATGCACGTTTCGGGTACTGTCGAAATAGCTTTCCGAAAGACGAAGCAGGATGTGTGGGATATGATATGCTACAGAACCCACGTTTTAGAAATTTCAAGAAATTTTGATAACAGAAATTTTAGAATGCGTTGAAGAAACGACCAACCGAAATTGATCGAACTTGGCTACACGTGCCCTCGGGGATTCCTGGTTCACCAGCAGTGACACTCACCAAGTGGTATAAATGTAAACGTCTTCAAATTGAAAAGCATCATTTAAGAACAGATAAATTGGCAACATGGACCAGACATGCACGTTTCGGGTACTCAAACCTCGTCAGTGATGTACAATGAACATGTACAATGTTCAGAGCGAAATTAGAATAGCGCCTCACCTCCTAATTTGCCGTAAACCACGGAAAATGATAAAAAATTAAGTGCTCATTTGCAGTGAAATGACCCCACAAAATAGTGAAAAAAAATGGTACAATGACAAATATGGACAATGACTATAGCCCAATATACACAGTACAAAATTGATAATTCATAAAATCATAAACCTAAGGCATACAGAATCAGGATAAAACAGGAACCAAAGCTAACAAACAAAAACCTCCACCACATGAAAAGAAGCTCTAAATATGGGAATGAGACCAGGTGCCCAGGAAGAGTCAGCGTTTCTTGCTTTCATGCAACACCCGTCACTTCAATTCGGTAGAATTTTCACATCCGGTCACTTCCATTTCGGAAGATATAAGCATATTCTGTTGTAGGATGGTTCAAATGGTCTAAGACTGAATATCATTCACCATTCTGAACAATGGGACATCATAGAGTATGAGGTTACCCGTATCGACCGTAGAAGTTCCTCATGACGATGTTATTCGTTCACAAATGTATCCCTGATTAAGATGTTTATCTGAAAGACGCTAAACTCTCAGAACAAAATCTTTGTATTTGGTACTTGCCCTGGCATAACGTTTCAATTGAGATATGAACACGTCATAAGCAGGTGATGAATGAATGTTCAGCTACTCAGAAAAGGAAAGTGGGTGATGCTGAATTTGAATTCGCTACGTTTGTCATAGAATGAGGTGTTCATAAGACCATCAGTGTTGTAGGACAGCATTATGTCCAAATAGGATGCTAAATTATTTGTCTCTGTAGTTTCTTTGACTTCAATCTCTGTAGGATAGATTCAGCTAAGGTTATCCGCAAATTTTGAATTGTTGATGGATAACACGTCTATATATCTGTAAGTGAAGTTAAAGTCAGAAGCTAAGTACCTTTTTCCCTTTAGAGAAACATTTAATAAATTAAGCTTCGTACGATCAAATGAAAATGTTGAAAAGGAGTGCGGCATACCTGGTTCCCAGTGGAATTCTGACAAATTGCTGGAAGACCTTTCCTCCGAACACAACAAAAATATCGTCGATCAGGAAGTTTAACGTCTGAATAATATCTGTTTCAATGTACTTATTTTTTATCGGATTTTTATTCTACAAAGTATGTTATTGGCATAGTTAACAGCAGTGAATTTATATTTGCGACTGTCGCTTTTGCTTGTAAACGCATTGCGTATAAGTTTTGCGAGTCTTTCTTTCAATTTAGAATGTGATACATTTTGTATTGTTGTGTAAAGTGTCGAAAAATCAAAGGCTTTGATCGACTTGACTTTATTGAAATGAGTGGATTTCAAATGTTCTAAAAGTCCTCTCCTTTCTTTTGAATTCATTAAAATCCACATATGCTTAATACCGCTAAGAATATACTGTGATACATTACTTTTTAAGTCCAGATTTGATTTCAGTTAAAACTTTGGTGAGTAATGTTTAATGTCTTCAAATTCATTAGCATCAATTTAGAGCAGATAAATTTGCGGCATGGACCAGACAAGCACGTTTCGGGTAATAAATCCTTGTCAGTGATCCTCAATCTACACAATGTAATATGACCAAAATATGTGAAAATTATGTCCTAAATATACCGAAAGACGTAGCAAAAGATCGATACAGATTTGGTTGAACATTTTGAGGAACTATCGATGAAACGTTGTTTGCACGGATTTTATGCATTTTAGGTATGCAACATAAGTATGGTAAATCTAAATCATATTATATAAGTATAAGTAGGGTTTCCAGGTGTCAAATCCAAACCCAACTCCTTAACAAGGCTGTCGAATTAGTACTTTTCGCACGTAAATGTGTAGTTATTTGAAGCTTTGTCTGCTGGTGTGATGACATAATGCTCTTGGGGGGTAGGTGAGCTCTGTGAAAACATGAGGGTAAGATTGACTCGAATCTGGTGTTCACAGTTGCTTGTAAGTTGTAAATGTTAAACATCTTTAAATTCAATAGCATCATTTAGAACCTGATAAATTTACAGCTTGGACCAGACATGCACGTTTCGGGTACTAAACACTCGTCAGTGATCCTCAATCTAAACAATGTAATGTGGCCAAAAAGTATGAAAATTATTATGTCAAAAATGTACCAAAAAGACGTAGCAGAATGAGTGGGATATGATGCTACAGAACCCACGTTTTAGAAATTTTAAGAAATTTTGTAACAGAAAATTTCAAATGCGTTGAAGAGACTGACGATCAACCGAAGTTGATCGAACTTGGCTACATGTGCCCTCGGGGACTCTTGGTTAGATAAAAGTTAACCTCTGATAGATGTCATCCACCTACATAGGGAATCAAGCTGTATATCCTCTTTCTTTGCCCAACGTCTTGCATATTCCTCATACGAGTCCATGATTGGTTCCATGTGAATGATTTACTGTATCTGTATTTGGGACAATGTTAAACGTCTTCAAATTCAAAAGCATTATTTAAGAACAAATAAAGTGGCAGCAAAAATTCCCTCAACGTGTCGTTCTTGACCATACTAAGGTCACCAGTAACAACGTGTCCACTAGGAGAGTAGTTGAATACCTATGAAGAACATTCGCAAGAAAATGGATGCAGTGAGGAATTACTTAATTCAATACACTACAGGAATCGTTGTTAGGTACCCGAAACGTGCATATCTGGTCCATGTTGTAAATTTAAAGTGATATTAGAACATCTGTGAAAAAAGTATATAGCATTACCTCTTTAAAAATGAAATTTTTCATGCTGTAACCACAGAAAAAAAATTCCTGGATTTAGAGGAAATCGACATTTTTGTCAATTTACCCAATAAATTTTCGGGATCGACTGTATTCTTCGTGGGTCTCAGTAAATGACGTCAGAAGTTATACACGACAAAGTGATTGCCTGTACACTCACATGTGTATACGCATGTGGTTACCGTTTCAAGAATAAAACAATCAATATCTAAAACATAGTTTTTTATCTATTGAGCAAAAATAAATAAATAAATAAATAAAGGGCGCACCATTTCTAAACATGCTCATGGCTGGCGATCACCTGTAGATTCAGGACAGAAGTTTGACATAATTTATATTCTGTTAAAAAAAATAATCATGCTGGCCAATATTTTTGATAGATTCTGAATCTACATATGGATTTATGGATCTAGCACTTGCCGAATATTAGATCGTGGTTTGCGGGGGTACCCCCCCCCCACACACACACACACGCACATTTGTCCGTTTTGAGTCGTTGAGAGAGAGATCTTGTCCATCCAATCTTGTCTATCATCAATTGCCTCTCATGAAAACGTATTTCAAAAATGTTTTCAGATCATTATAAATTTATTGCTTCGTTCTTTTATTATTATGTTATTCCATTAAAAACCGCTAGCTGTGACCATAACTTAATGATTTAGAAAAAAAAGAATAATGTCGAATCGTTTTTCGTTGTTAATCCCTAAAATTGTGACCATATATATTGATAGAATAAAATTTGATCCTTATTCTAAAGATTCCGTGACATCGACTTGGAGCCTCAGAATAATATCAAAATTTACCGAGTGTTTTACCCACTGGGGAGCTCGTGAAATAAGGTCTACCCTATATCCCTTGCACCAATGCAGGCCGGTGAATTTGGAAATAATTTATAAAGATGAATTCAAAAAAATATATGTAAAAATAAATTAATAACGTTTTGTTTTAGTAATTATACCCCTCACCCCTTTCTACGCTTCTCCGAAAGATTGTTTTCAATGTTCACTGTTAATCCGCCCTCCTTATTTTAGATTCCTGAATCCGTCTATGCCAAAGATATATCCATCTGTCATTTGTCATTAAAGTGAATGTATATGACAATATGAATATAGGTAATACTATGTTGTTCACTAAGCTCAATAAAAGGATGGGCAGAGCCCTGGCCTCGCTAGCATTCCAAGTTAACCCCCCCCCCCCCCCTTCTGCGTTTGAAACAGGTCGGGCTGTATGTTCAACCATAGTTTCAAATCGTGCGTGTTTAGAACAAATAGTAAAATAGGACAGACAGAAAATATGATGTGACATCATCAGTGAAATCGTCCATCTCAAGACCCTGCCCCCCCCCCCCTTTTTTTTCACGGACAGATGCTTGGTCGCATGAAAATTACTAACATTAAACATTTACATATTAATACTCGACATGATCAAGAAATTATCAAAAGATGTGAAAATGAACAAATTAAATGCGAACTCAGCTTCAATACCTCAACGGTGCATTGCATTGTTTACACTGCTTTCGTCTTTCATGTACAACTTTCTACGTCATAAGTCTCTCCATTCTATTTACCGGAAGTGATCATTTATAGAATAAGGGTTTCTGTAAATGGCTAAAAATAGCAACTTCAAAACTGATTTACGTATGTGTGCGGTAAGAGCTGAAAACTATTTTTGGCGTATTATGGTTTCTTTTTAGGGAAAGTTTTAGGTAAAAGTATTATCTTATATGTTCTGATATCACTTTAAAGACATTTAACATTCGTTCTTTAATGATGCTATTGAATTTGAGGACGTTTAACATTTGTAGTTGTAAATTTTAGATGCAACAGTTGAGCTGTGTATCTATAGAAAATACAAGGCATTTCCCTTCTTTTGAAATATGGTGGGGTCTTTCTGTGACAGTTTTGTGATTCAGGTCAATATTTAATTCATCAATTCCTTTGTTCGCAAATCTAACTTTAATAAAAGGTTTGTTTTCTCTCGTGATTTATCTGATCATATGGCAAAATAGCGCTCAATTTATTCATATATGCAAATGTATTCATATGACGATTATATTACGTCATATACCTTTGTTTGAAACCCGCCAAATCTTAAACAAGAATGACCCGACATGCCAGGAAAAGCAACTACATTTTAAATGCGTCAGATCAAATAAATACAAAGAGCAGAATGCGCCCTTGCAAAATAAAACTGTTTCTAATCCAATTTAGCTTATTTATTTCCAAAAAAAATTACCCACTCTACGTATGAACACAATATTTTCTTTATCCTGTCAAAGCCGATAAAGTGATTCCATCAATATGACAGGCCTATTTCTCAAAATATCAATTTTTCAACCCAAAAATGACAGAACTTAATTTCATTTTATGATTCTCAAGTTGACCAAATCCGGAATTTGATATCGCGATCTATCCGAAACGATGTGGACAAATACACAGCTCCCATGATTTCCTACTGATAAACAAAGTTAAAGTGCGGCCAGTGACAAGTTTTGGACTTTCTTAACATTGAGGGTATGGGCAGTATCGCCTCGAATTTTCACCTCAAAAATGACAGAAGTAAAAATTCGTTAATTTATCAAAGATGTGGAGATATAAATTCAGATTGTTGTAGAGTTTCTTGCTATATGTGGACAAATTTGATTGGTGTCATGAAATCGTAAGTATTCTCAATTTATTATTTGCTCCCCATAGACTCCTATAGTAAGAATATGAAGCCTACGGAATCCAATATGGCCGCTATGCAAATTAGGAAATTGAGCGCTATTTTGCCATATGTCTTTCTGTTTGAAATGAACGAAAAGTAGAAATGTCTATGATGACACATTGTAGTCTGTATTATGGGGAATATTTCGGTAAACATAAGGTACTCGGTATATTCGTAGACAGATACATTTTCTAAGGTTTATATATCCCTAAGTTGGAACTCTAAGGTAAGGACTAAGGTTTAGCTATCCGTAAGTTGGAACCCTAGGATTAGTTAGAATTTACCAACCCTAAGTTGGACATCTATGGTTGGTGTTTAGGATGAACTTATCCTAAGTTTGACTCCAATTGATGCTGTTGAATTTGAAGACGTTTAACATTAGTGATCGCTAAACCTTAGGTCCTAGGGTTCCAGCTTATGGTTAGTTAATGTTAAACGTCTTCAAATTGAATAGCATCATTTAAGAACAGATGGACCAGACATGCACGTTTCGGGTAGTCCTTTGTGTTTGATGTTTCTGTGTTGTGCGTTAATGTTCCTTGTCCCTTATACGTCTCTTTCTGTGCTTGTCTGCTTTGTGTTTTTGCAGTGGGTGTTTTGGGGTTTCTGCAGCCTGGTGTTGTTGGAGATCCCCTCCTTTGATTTAACCCTCGTCAGTGATCCTCAAATCTAAACAATGTAATATGTCTAAAAAGTATGAAAGTAACTATGTCGAAAAAACGTACCGAAAGACGTAGCAGGATGGGTGGGATATGATGCTGCAGGACCCCTTTTTTAGAAATTTCAAGAAATTTTGATAACAGATATTTAGAATGCGTTGAAGAAACGATCAACCGAAATTGATCGAACTTGGCTACATGTGCCCCAATGCTAAGCCCCAACCCTAGGTTTCCAATTTGGGATAGCTTAACCTAAGCCCTTACCTTAGATTATCGTCAGGATCTTCTTTAACTCATTAGAGAAAGGAGGGGATCTCCAACAACACTAGGTTGCAGCACCCACAGCAAAATCCCAAAACACCCATGCAAAAAACACAGAACAGATACCCACAGAAAGAGACGCAAAAGGGACAAGGAACACCAACTCACAACATAGAAACATGAAACACAAAAGACTACTAATAAACCAACGAGACCAATGGGCAACCGGTGCCGAGTTGCCCATTAGAGTTCCAACCTAGGGTGAATAAATCCCCAACTCAAATCCTAGGGTTACAACGAAGGGTTGGTTAATTCTAAGCCCCAACCCTAGGGTTACAATTAAGGGTTATTCAATTCAAAGCCCAATCATATGTTTCCAACTAGGGATAGATTAACCTAAGCTCTTATCTTAGTATTCAAACTAAGGTTAATTATTCCGTAGCCCAAACGCTGTGGTTCCAACTAGGAACAGCTTAACTTAAGCCCTTATCTTAGAGTTTCAACGTGGGATTTATGAATTCGAAGCATCAATCCTAAGGTCCGAACTAGGCAAAGCTTAATTATAGCCCACACCTAAGTGTTCCAACTTAGGGTTAATTGATCCCAAGCCTCAACCCTTAGGTTCCAACTAAGGCTTAGCTAATCCAAAGCCCCAACACTAGGGTTCATCTTTGGGTTACTTAATTCTAAGCCCAAACCCTACGGTTCAAACTAAGCCCTTTCCCTATGATTCCAACATAGGGTTAGTTAATCCTAAGCTCCAGCCATTGGGTTCATATAAGGGTTAGTTGATCCTACGCCCTAACCATATGATTCCAACATACGGATAGCTAAACCTAACCCTTAACCCTGAGGGTTCGAATTTAGGGTTAGTTAATCCTTAGCCCAAACCATTGGAGTCCCACTTAGAGTTAGGTTATCCCAAGCCACAACCAGGAAGAGTCCAGCTTAGGGATAGCACAATCTTAGCTCTTAGTCCTAGGGTTCCAACTTAGGGCTGGCTAAACCTTAGTCCAACGCCTATGGTTCAAACTTAAAGTTAGCTAACCCAAGCCCTAACCATAGGGCTATAACTTAGGGATAGCTAAAACTGCAGTAGCCCTAGGGTTCCAGCTAAGGGATAGCTAAACCTAAGCCCTTACCCTAGGGTTCCAGCTGCGACATAGCTTCACCTAAGCCCTAACCTAAGGTTCGAACTTATAGATAGAAAAACCTTAGTTAACCCCGAGGGTCCCATCTTCAAGTCAGCAATCCTAATCCTTCACCCTAGGGCAATTCACATCCAGCTTTAGCTCTATGGTTCCAACTTAGGGGTAGCTAAACCTTAGCTTAGCCCCAGATATCCAGCTTAGGAATACTTAAACCTAAGCCCTAACTTGGGGTTCCAGCTTAGGGATAGCTAAACCTAAGCCCTTACTCGAGGGTTCCAACTAAAGGAGGATAGCTAAACCTAGGCCCCTACAATGGGGTTCCAGCTTAGGGATAGCTTAATTTATTAATGCCTATATGGTTCCAGCTCAGGTATAGCTAATCTTGAGCCCTAACTCGAGGGTTCTAACAAATGAAAAGCTAAACCTAGGCCCTAACCATGGGGTTCGAGCTTAGGGATAACTAAACCTAAGCCCTATTCCGAGGGTTTTTATAGGTCAAGCGGGCTTGTATAATTTCGATTGCAGTTAAAGGATAGCTGTTTTCTTAAATTGCATAAAGATACAACGGGGTGTGGCATTTTGAAAGATTGAAATATTACAAAAGGAAATATCTTGAACATATTTGACGGAAAAAGATATACAGTTATATAAAATTACACCAAAGCTGGTCTAATGACAAGCTTCTAAGTGTCTGAATCCTACAAAGTCTTTTGATTTATCGTCATAATGTATGTCATTTGCGTCTGTCCTTAAGTCTTAAAATAGCTTTACCTAGCTATATATTGTATATAGATATCATCCGAGCATTTCTTCACTTAAAACACAAATATACCCCCATGGGTAGTGGATGGATGTCAATTTCCTCTAAGACTCACCTGGATCACTCTTTGCTTAACCTTTATCGTGTAATAAGAATACTTATAGAAAGTTTCAAATAATTTTTTATTGACCTCGCGTAAAAGCATATCATAAATTTCATGAGTTACGTAAGGATTTCCTTTCCTTCAACCTTAAAACGTAAATTATAATGTGTATTGAACGAATTTGAATATGTACCTGAATTGGAGGCAAAGGAGAGGATGTCTGAAAAAAAGAAGAAATATGAAGACTTACGATGATTATGATATGTATATATATATATTATCTTATATGAAATCATTAATCAATAACTTCTGACTTCAACTTCACTCACAGATACATCGACGATGTGTTGTCCATCAATATCTAAAATTCGCGGATTACCTCAGCAGGATCTATCCTTTGGAGCTTGAAGTCAAAGAAACTACAGAGACAAATAATTCAGCTAGCATCCTATTTGGACATAATATTGTCCTACGACACTGATAGTCACATGAACACCTCACTCTATGACAAAGGTGACTTCAACTTCAGTATCAAACTATCCTTTTCTGAGTAGCAACATCCCTTCATCGCCTGCTTATGGCGTTTTCATATCTCAGTTGATACGCTATGCCAGAACAAGTACCAAATACACAGAATTTATTCTGAGAGCTTAGCATCTTTCAGATAAGCTTCTCAGTCAGGGATACGTTTGTGACCGACTAGCATCGTCACTGAGGAAGTTCTACGGTCGATATGGGGAACTTATCATACACTATGATGTCTCACTCTCCAGAATGGTGTTTGATATTCTGTCATGGACCATTTGAACCTTCCAAAAAATATTATACTTTATATCTTCCAAAATGGAAGTAACCGGATGTGACAATTCTACTGAACTGAAGCGACGGGTGTTGCATGCAAGCAGGAGATGCTGACTCTTCCTTGGCACCTGGTCCCAATCCCATAATGGGAGTTCGCTTCTTTTAATGTGATGGAGGTTTTTGCATGTTTGATTTTGGTTCCTGTTTTATCGTGAGTTTGTTTGCCTTCGGTTTATGATTTTCTGAATTATCGAGTTTGTGCTGTTTATAGGGATATGGTCATTATCCATATTTGTCATTTCATACAATAATAATACTGAAGTGTTCCAACTCTTTACCTTCTTGAAGAAAATTTCAAACCAATTTTAATGCGCAAGACACGTGTCTCAAATAGTAAGTTGCTGTAGCTTCGATTCCGCAGCATAGTTAAATAAAATCTATGTCCAAAATAACATTGGAGGAATGTGCTAGGATGTTAACATCCTTTAACTGACGGATAAAATTCTGAGTGGAGACCTGCTGAAACATACAAGATTTGATGATTAAACAACAAATAATCATTATCATCCGGTATTTGTAATCCATAACCTTAACCTGTTTCTGAGACTGGCTGCAAACAGGATTTGCATACTCTTCCCAGCACCAGCTGCAGAATCTACAACTTGTCAACTATTGTTATGTCACCTGCAACGCAAGCGCGAAATAGAAGGATCATTTTGTCTTGTGTCCATCAGTCTGTCATAATGGTAAGAGAAAGGAGGGGATCTCCAACATCACTCAGATGCAGCACCCACAGAAAAACCCCAAAACACCCAAAGCAAGCACACAGAACAGACATGCACAGAAAGAGACGCAAAAGGGACAAGGAATATCAACCCACAACCTAGAGACATCGAGCAAGAAATCACAGAGAAGACGAACACAGCAAGAGACGAAAAAGAGACATACGACATAGAAATACCACACATAAACCGACTTGACCAATGGGTAACCAGTGCCGACTTAGGACGGCCATCTGCTGGTAGTCACACTTTCACATAAATTTGTCTAAATAGCAATAGCTTGATTGATATACATACAACAAATTTACAGAGATGATCCATCATAATGAGACTCAACATCCAAAAGGGTCAAGGTTAACTTCTAGGTCATGGTCACATATTAAAGATATAATGTTCTTGAATAGTCCAGGTTTTCATTGTATCATACTAATCATGTTGTATGTTGTTGATTATGACCCCCCCCCCCCTAGTTTAGGAGGGCGGGGTTCATATATTCTAAATTTTATTTCTGGAAAGAATAACATTTTTCAGACAAAATTTTATTCATTCATAAGGTATATATAGGTTTAGAATAAAAATGGAATATAGAATTATTCATAATGCATGATATGTATATACACATGTAATTCTATATTGCATACTAAATTTACCATAAAAACAGTAAAATATGTAAGAAAAATATAAGTAAATAAAAAATAAAAGGCTATAATTTATGATAAATATATATGATTATAGATAAACGAATCAGAGGTAAATAGTTTAATTATATAATATATGTTAAACAATACATGCAATGTATAAAAAATAGCAATCCAAGGAATGCTTGTGTCGCCTGCGAAGCGGTTTGATTATTATTCTAGAAAGTGGATCAAAATTCTTGAAAAGTAGGTCTAGGTCAAATATCTAGATCAAGGTCAAAAGGTCAAATTTTATGGTCTGTGTAGAAAGGTCTTGTCACAAGGAATACACATGTGAAATACCAAAGCCCTATCACTTACCAATCAAAAGATATATCCATTCTTAATTTTTTTTTGAAAAGTAGGTCAAATATGTAGGTCAAGGTCAAAAGGTAAAATAAGCTTTAAATGCATCAAAGATGCAAAGTGCCGAGTTGCAAAACTGGAATATAAGTATGAATGTGCAGACTTGTAATGTACATGAATTGATTATGATCTTGGCAGATGGGAAACATTACTGGCACATTTCAGGTTGATACTCATTCATTTATGATTCAGAAACCATCTTCATTCATCAGAGTCCTGCGAGTTTGACCTTTGACCTTTTGACCCCAAAATCATCAGGAATCATCCTTGATTCATGGGAAATATTTCTGACAAGATCCATGATTATAGGTGCAATACAGGCTCTAATATGGTCCGGAAACCATTTTCAATTACCTAAGTCCTGTGACCTTGAT
Organism: Pinctada fucata; assembly: GCA_028142955.1. Classification (NCBI taxonomy): domain Eukaryota; kingdom Metazoa; phylum Mollusca; class Bivalvia; order Pterioida; family Pteriidae; genus Pinctada; species Pinctada fucata. The sequence goes on along the minus strand of AP027115.1, from coordinate 20,328,559 downwards.
CTTTGACCCTTTGACCCCTAAATCAAAAGTGGTAATTTTCTATTCACTGGAAACATTTCTGGCAAGTTACATGATTATAGGTGCAATACAGGCTCAAATTCAGTCGGGAAACTATTTTTAATCATCTTAGTCCTGTGACCTTGACCTTTGACCTTTTAACCCCAAAATTGATAGTGGTCATCCTTGATCCATGGGAAACATTTCTGGCAAGCTTCATGATTATAATTGCAATACAGGCTGAAATATGGTCCGGAAACCACTTTCAAGCATCGGAGTCCTGTGACCTTGACCTTTGACCTTTTGACCCCAAAATCAATAGGGGTCATTCTTGATTCATGGGAATCATTATTGGCAATTTTCATGACTTTAGGTGCAATACAGGCTAAAATATGGCCAGGAAACCATTTTCAATCATCAGAGTCCTGTGACCTTGACCTTTGACCTTTTGACCCCAAAATCAAAAGTGGTCATTTTCTATTCACAGGAAACATTTCTGGCAAGTTACATGATTATAGGTGCAATACAGGCTAAAATATGATCCGAAAACCAATTTCAATCAACAGAGTCCTGTGACCTTGACCTTTGGACCCCAAAATTAATAGGCCTCATCCTTGATTCAAGGGAAACATTTCTGGCAAGTTTCATGATTATAGGTGCAATACAGGCTGAAATATGGTCCGGAAACCATTTTCAATCATCTGAGTCCTGTGACCTTGACCTTTGACCTTTTGACCCCAAAATCAACAGGCCTCATCCTTGATTCAAGGGAAACATTTCTGGCAAGTTTCATGATTATAGGTGCAATACAGGCTGAAATATGGTCCGGAAACCATTTTCAATCATCTGAGTCCTGTGACCTTGACCTTTGACCTTTTGACCCCAAATTCAATAGGGCTCATCCTTGACTAATGGTGAGTAAGTGTATGAAGTTTCATTGTTATAGCCTCTTTCGTAGTTGACTTATAGTCCGGAAACCAATTGTTGACGCCCTCCCGCCCGCCCAGACGCCCGCCCAACCGCCCGCCCAGACGCCCGCCCAACCGCCCGCCCAGACGCCCGCCCGCCCGCCCGCCCGTCTCACATCAAATTAAGAGCCGAGTTTTGCAACTCGGCTAAAAATAATGGTATGTGTAGAATGGCATTGTTACAAGGAAAATACATGTGGAATATCAAAGCCCTATCACCTACCAATATTACTTTTCTTGAAAAGTAGGTCAAATATCTATATCAAGGTCAAAAGGTCAAATTTAATGGTCTGTGTAGAAAGGTCTTGTCAGAAGGAATACACATGTGAAATATCGAAGCCCAATCACTTAGCAATCAAAAGATATAGCGAATCTTATCTTTTTTTCAAAAGTAGGTCAAATATCTAGGTCAAGGTCACAAGGTCAAAAATTATGGTATGAGTAGAAAGGTCTTGCCACAAGGATTGCACATGTGAAATATCAAAGTCCTAACACTCACCAATAAAAAGATATATCCATTCTTAATTTTTTTGAAAAGTAGGTCAAATATGCAGGTCAAGGTCACTAGGTCAAAAATTATTGTATGTGTAGAAAGGTCTTGTCACAAGGAATACAGATGTGAAATATCAAAGTCCTATCACTTACCAATCAAAAGATATAGCAAATCTTATCTTTTTTTCAAAAGAAGGTCAAATATCTAGGTCAAGGTCACAAGGTCAAAAATTATGGTATGTGTAGAAAGGTCTTGCCACAAGGATTGCACATGTGAAATATCAAAGCCCTATCACCTACCAATCAAAAGATATATCCATTCTTAATTTTTTTGAAAAGTAGGTCAAATATGTAGGTCAAGGTCACTAGGTCAAAAATTATGGTATGTGTAGGAAGGTCTTGTCACAAGGAATACACATGTGAAATATCAAAGCCCTATCACTTACCAATCAAAAGTTATGGGCTGTGACACCCAAAGTGTGACAGACAGACAGACAGACGGACGGACGAACGGACAGACGGACAGACGGACAACGGACAAAGTGATCCCTAAGTGTCGCTATGCTTCGCAGGCGACACAAAAATTGAAAATCCTCCAGGCACGGATCCGGGCAATTTGGCACGGAAAGCAAAGGTGAGGGGAATGGGCAAATGTGCTTAAGTGGTTAAGTTCTAATTTTTCTTTATTGTGTGAACTTTTATATTTATTTTCTGTGGTTTAGGAGCATGGTAGGCGAGAGAGAGAGAGAGAGAGAGAGAGAGAGAGAGAGAGAGAGAGAGAGAGAGAGAGAGAGAGAGAGAGAGAGAGAGAACGTTTCTTTATTATAGACTTTAAAGATTCTAACTATTGACATGTGTCATGCATTTGTTTTAAGTGAATGTAATAGATGTATACACAACTGTGCTAAAGTATGTCATATCCTGAATTAAGCTGCTTATATTTAAGTTTACTTTTCTTGTAATAACAAACGATGACATTTCTCCATAAAATACAATTTGACAGGTTGTAAGGCTGGGTATACTAGTACATATATGCATGCTTTAAAGAACTATATACAAAACTAAAAGTGATATTTGGCTAAAATGATAATCTGCTAATAAGATTACAACATGTTTGCTAAGCTAGATTTGGATTAATTTACGTTTTGGCACCAATTGATAAACAGTGTATTGAACATACAATAACTTTGATATCGTCTACAATACTGACAATACTCGATATCTACTATATAGTATCTATCTAAACTTATATCATATCAATGAGACAGACTGCATGCAATGGAGTTTTGGAATTACACCAATGGAGTAAACAATAAACCATCCCTTAAGTGGAATAAATTATTATGATTTCGTGTCAAAGACTATCAGTACACATACAAATTTTCTACTATAATTTCGAAAAAATGTTCTTTCATTACCTAAACGTACAAGAAAGCAATCATTAAGATGATCAAGTATGGGGTTATGCAAGGAGCACTCATTTGCCCAATGCTTTTCTCACTATATTGTGTAGTCCCTATTATCTACCCACTCATTCTTTTCTTTTTTAGGTTTCTTCGTCCTACTCAATTTAAGTATGTCCTTTATGTTAGTGTTTCATTTGGGTTCCAAAGAATCTGTTCTCGTTCACCCTTTTTATCTGTTGACAGTAAATCAGATGAGGAGGCCCTAGAACCTCGGTCTCTGGGCAAATATTTTCACTGTCCTGAGTTTAGCTGTGATGTCTTCATAACCAATGATATGGAAAACTCGAAGAAGTTCTTCTATAGTGGCCATTGGGCCTTTGAATTCCCGCCAAAACAAGAGGGCATTGTATATCCTGTCCGGAAGTTTGTCTTTGCCATGGTACATCTGGTCCAGTTCCGATATTTTATCATCCGGGAATCTGAACTTCTTCAGCAAGTAACGAAGCTCGTGTTTGTTCATTGAGACTTTGAGAATGTCAAACATTTTCAGCATCAGGATGTCTGGAAAGACAGAAAATGTAGTGTTCAAATAAACCAGGAAATATAACTACGTAGACTCACTCATGAGTTCAAAAGAACAAAAGCACATCTTATAAACATCATATCTTAAAAAGTTTTTAATACTATGCAAAATTTCATCCAATCATTTTTTCTAACTGATTATCGTAATGTCAGCTTTTGTATCTAGATGCTGAACTTGCGATACCGATCATATAATGACTTCTTAAAAATTCTTTAGATTCTGAATATACTTTATCATCAATGAAAACATTATATCCCCTGATTTAATCAATGAATGCTTTATCCAATCACATCCATTATACGAAATTAATTTTACCCTCTCTTTCTACAGCCCTTCGTATGAACCTTCCTATTGGCTGGACCACGCCACTAACACAGACGTCCATTGGTGGAGTTCTCAGGGGGTTGTTATGGAGACGAAGATCTTTCAAATTGCTCAGACGATCAAAGTTTTCAGGAAGTGACGTCAGTTTGTTGTCATTAAGATGAAGAATTTCAATTTGTGTCAAGTCACAGATTGATTTCGGCAATATACTTATTTCATTGAAGCTTGCGACGATAGATTTGATATTTTTCATGCCATTTATTGTATTCGGTAAAGTGCGCAGAGTGTTATTTGACACAATTAGGTAGGACAAATTTGAAAATTCGATTTCATCCGGAAGTGAAGGAACCGGATGTCCTTCTGATTGGTCGAAGGTGAGCCGCTCCAATTTTTCCAAAGCCAAAACAGATTTCGGAAATTCCAGGAAGCGATTGTGGGAAATATCCAGGTCCTCAAGTCCGGTCATCTGAGAAATTGCCTCAGGAATTTCCTCGACGATGTTATTGGCAAGGTCTAAAAGCTGGAGTTCCGTCATACCGCATAACTCCGGTATGAAATTGTTGACGACATTATTACCCATGTACAAGGACGTCAGACGGTCAAGCTCCGCGATTCTAGACGGAATTTCCGGAATCTCGTTTTTTCGGAGATCTAAAATTTCAAGTGTCTTCAGGGAACATACTGAAACTGGAAATTTTGTGAATGCATTTTTACTCAAACTGAGTTGTTGAATATGCCTCAATCCGGAAACGTCTGACGGTATATCAGACAGCTGGTTGTCGTCTGCTGACAGAATCTCAAGATCATGTAAAGTCCCCAGCGCTTCCGGGAGCTTCTTGAATTTGTTACTTGACAGGACTAGAGTGTGAACACGGCGTAAATTTTCGATCTCGACGGGGAATTCTGATATTTTGTTATTTAAGAGACTCAGAATCTCAAGATTTGAACACCAGCACAAATTTTCTGGGATTGTTTCAATGTCATTGTTCCCTAGATATAGTTCCCGTAGCTCGTACAAATTTGCAATGTTGTCTGGAATTCTTGAAATCTTGTTGTTTTCAAGTCCAAGAATTTCCAGACCTTCAATATTGCAGAGTTCTTCCGGTATTGCCTCGATTTCATTATTGTTCAGTCCCAACACTGCCAGTCCCTTAAGATTTGCTATTTCAGGTTGGATCTGACGCAGACGATTTCCGGACATCACTAGCGTATGCAATGTGTCCAACCAAAGGACCTGCACGGGAATAAATTCAAACTCATTATCATCTAGATAAAGCTCTTCGAGGGCGACGAAATTCTCTACCTCGCGAGGTAAATTTGCAATATGGTTACCAGATAGACCAAGCCGTACTAATTCTTCAATTTTGCACACCTCTGGGTTCAAATATTCCAATGCATTTCGTTCTAGTGCCAGCACTTTAAGATTCCTTAATTTTTGTATGGAATCAGGGATTTTGCGTATCTGATTATCACTCAGAACTAATAACGACAACTCTTCCATTTCTCCAATCCTCGGCGGAAGCTCTTCTATGTGGTTGCTATTGGCGACCAACTCTTGCAGCTTTGTCAAGCTTGAAATATCTGGAGAAATCACGGATATTTCATTTTCAGAAAGGTCCAGCAATCTCAGTTCGTAATTTAGATAAACTGCCCGATTTACCGTCCGAAGCTTGTTGTGTGATAAAATCAAAGTTTCCAGGTGAGGAAATTGTCCTATTTCATTGGGTAATTCGGTCAGCTGATTATTTGACAAGACGAGAGTGTTCAGAGAGTCGTAGTTGGTAACTCCTTCAGGAAATGAGGTAATTGCTCGATTACTGACATTCAGAATGAGGTTTTTGCCTTCCCTGTACACCGCCTGCGTCACGTCCACTTCTCCGTTTGTAAGAGGTCCCGCTTCTGACACCACTTCTTTGTCAGGTTCTATAGAGACATGTACACGGTCCGGGTTGTCATCCTCGTCCTTTTTGGGAGGCTGTTCGACTTTGACGTCAGACTCCATATCTGATATAAAAAAGAAAAGTAACTTTCAGTTTTAATTTTGAATTGATAAAATGAATTAAGATAAATGTGCCTGCAGATGTGTATTAATGCATTTGAATGCATAGGAATAACTGTACATGAAAATCCCCGTATAAAGATGTACTAGTACACGGAACATTATTATGGTCAAATAATCTTAACTGATGTATCTTTATGAAGTTGAAGTGCCTTTCAGAATAAGGAAAATACATGCACACCTAACAAGACCAGAGTGGAACACATATGCATGGTTGCAACATAACAATGGACATCAAACAAACAGTGGGAGTTAAGTTGAGAACTCACATCTAGAACTACTTTAAGGTTGAATTCCCTACATTGATACGTCCTTTTGAAATTTTCTTCAAGAAGGTATAGAGTTGGAACCCTTCCGCATTAGTCTTATATCAATGAGTGTACGAATTTAAGGGACAGAAAACAAAACAAGCACAAAACTGAAACTCAAATGACATCACATTAAGGAAGGGAGACGACCTAGCACTTGGTGCAGACTATCGATGGTGATTTGCTATGTAATCACGGATGACATAGTCATCCCAATTACATGCTCATAGCCCTCCCACTCGATCATTAATGTACACAGAGGTTTCCTCTTGTTGTTTTATGAAGGAGAATTCTTCGCGTTGCAAGATGACGTTACAAACATGACAATGAGTCGCAAAAGCCCAATGCACAACACAGAAACAAATAAAAACACAAACACGTGATCAAGTACAGTTTTCGGCCACTTGGCCTTTGTCAAGTGTAAAAACGACAATGTATAAAAAGACTACTAGGTAAAATCCATTATGGAGTCGTTTTTACACGAGATAAAGGCCAAGTGGCCGAAAATTTGTGTACTTGAGTGTTTGTGTTTTCATTTGTAGCATCCCTTCCCTCTGGAAGAAATATTTCAATCCAACACAGAAACGTATTTAAATGGATTTCAAAAAGATTCGTGCTCTGCTGGCTGATGGCAGAATATCGATCTTCTTTTCATTTTGTTTTTTAACCTAAGCTTGGTGCTCGAACGATTTTATGTAAATGTTTGAAATCCTATGCGGAAAAATCAAATGCGGAAAAAAAAATGAAAATATGTTAGATCTATCTGTATTGCAAAAAGTGTCAAATTGTCAGCTGAATGACACGAATTGATTCCAGATCAATATGTCTATCTATTTTTGATTGATCGATGAGCTATCATGAAGCGAGTCGTCTTTTGATTAAAATAAAACATGCATATCAATCCACACCAAAATTAAATATCAACGTATGATGAATCATCACAAGATCTTTTAAAATTATAGTTATTCATTCAATTTTTTTCTCCTGGAATTTCGCATCATGCTAGCAAGTTCCTCGTAAGAGTTTATAGACCTTCAACATATGTCATGCAAACCAAATTTTGAATTTTTTTATGGATGCTTTGAAAAAAGGAACAAATTCCGATTGTTTTAGGCGTAAATCAGTCATTCCAGAAAAATCGCGACACTTAGTGATGTTACCTGTCGCTAGGTCCTAATTTGTGATGTTCATAACCTACTGCTGCAACTGAGTGCTCATTTGAGAAGAACAATCTTTTTCTCTCACATACACGTCAAATACTGACCGATTATTACATATTTAAGGAGTAGGCTATCCTAAAGTAGCTGAAATTAACCAAGAAATTGATGTCGCTGAGCTCTTTCACTATTTTTCTTAAAGTTTTAAGAATAGTGAGGGTACTTAAAAACAAAATCTGATATCACGTTTTATAGCAATTAATATCTATTTTATCACAAAGTATGGATTTTTAAAAAAAATTCAACAAAATGCAAGGTCATGGCCCAAAATCTCGCTGTCGCTGAAATATGCCTAACCTCCATAACAAGGTAGTCATTGTCTATCAGATTTTTATTTCCATTATTTTGGAATACTCAAGAGGCCTTACCAACAACTGACTATGATATCAATTTGATTTTTTAACAAAAAAATCCTTTGCAACTTACTAATTTTCAGTTTTCAGAAAGGGAAGTTCTTCGATTGGAGTGTCACATATAAGAACCTAACCTACATAACGGATTTTTCTTTGCAAATAGCCACATAAACTTTCTTAAAGATCATATTGCTCAACACAAGTAATAATATCAATCAGCTGGTGTATGCATTTAAATCTTTGTAATGTTCCTCTTTCCAAAATATCTTATTAACTATGAAAACATAACCTCCATAACTAAACAACCTACGTAACGGTAATATTCATTAAGCTTTATTATAGATCTGGCGATCAAATTTTCATCCGGGTTGTAAGCAGTGTGTAACTAGAAGACATATTTAAGCTCCTCTCAATATATAAATCGAAGATTTAGGGGGATGTACGACTAAAGATGCGTTAATGTGTAACGTCCGTAACGATCACGTTCAAGTTCCACAGTTTGCCTTTTTTATTTCTTTTTGGCGTGTTTTTCGGAAGAGGGCCGATCAAGCGTTGAATAATGTTGAGGAAAAAATGTTACTTGTATTTCTATCTCTTCGCTATCTAATTTTTAAATGAATTGAACAGTATAGCCTCCGTAACACTGTTTTGAAAATACCAAATATCATTTTCTGGATGTCCAACTAATTGAGAGGATATACGCAATACTAGTTCCGTATTATTTAACTATAGTAATTGAATTTCTCATTACGATATATCTCTTTCAATCAACATATATACTTTTTATTGTATGATATTATCATAGAGACGTGAGAAGTGGATTTCCTAGGACAGCTAAGCTCAAATATAGGAAAAATAACATAAAATAATTCCAAAAACATTATAAACTGTGTTGATGCAGCAATGTCAGATAAGAAAACGTATATCTGTCGAAGAAAATGATTATTTAGATAAATCAGAAAGGTGTCAAAACATATATTGTACTTTGTAATAACCTACGTAACATAAGACTAACGGTTTATAAGATCAATGAAGGCCCCTTTACTATGATCAAACTTACGGGAAATTTTGGATATTCATAGTGAAAACGCAGAACTGTGAATCTGCATAACTGAATAACTGAATTAGCTCCTGCTTGTCATGAAAAAAATCTTTAGAAGAAATACGACTTGAATAAACAATGAAAGTCCGCTATCAATACATGTTCTTTTAACTGAGCATTGAATTATTTCTTACAATTCCTAAAAAGGACCGTGCGTTTTGTTCGGTTATAGGTTAAGGTTCAGAGGCATACAGGTTTCAAACTTCTGTAAAATATAACTTCAAAGTAGACATGAGTTTTACTGTCAATCACCTCCGTAACACTGAATCTGACCCCACTACCTCCAGAAGCCCATAACTCGAATAAGAAAAATATTTTGTGTGTAAAAATAGAAATTCATATTAATTAATAGTTATATAATACAGTCCAGTATATATTATGCCTCACGTTTAATGTTTATTTTTGCCCAATTTCAAAATTTTAGTGTCGCACTTTTTCTGGAATCACTGAAATACTTGTTAAACAAAAGGCACAGTCGCTTAAAATAGCAACAACAGCAACTGATACTTTCGATATCACGAGTCACGCAATCCGGATAACCACACCATTTGCTATATACATTGTAACTGTAGCAGATGACCGTATGATGACGGTTCAATTTGCTCAAAAGATAGGTTAGTTCTAACCCTTTTTTTAAAAATGTGCAGACCTATATGTTGTGTGTTAATTTCAATGATGTATTTGTTTTGTTGGTGTGTTTGTGTTATTGATTTACGTGTGTATTGTGAAGTGGGCACACACAACACATGCACCTCTTGTGTCACTGTATGTTTTACTGCACTCACTGCAACGTTGTTATACTGGTGCATGTACATGCAAATTAATGAAATTAAAAGTGCGGCCAAAGGGGAAATCCAGGATCTGCTCTTCGAAATGGTTGCTTAGAAACATCATGAGTCATGTAATCCGGATAACCACGCCATTTGAGAAAAAAAAAACAAACATATCTGCTGAGTATTTCAGACAGAGCGCACAGAAGAAATTGTCTCAGGGACAGTTAGGGTGGGGCAAAAATAGAACTGCATGTTTGCAATCAATTTTGTCGCTTCTGGAGTTTGATGGTCGATAAAAATATGTACCAAGGTCAATATTATCATATTGCTTTTTCATCGTAGCAAATACCTGTAATAAAGATCGTTCAGTGGCGGTTTTTTTTTGGGGGGGGGGAGGTTAACCCCTTTTCTAGAAGCCCTACAATATCAACGGAAATAGCTAAATAGATAGGAGGTTAACACGTCCCCTTCCATCGCCCACCCTCTTTTGGTCTGAACAAAACAAAAAATGATCATATAACATTAAAAAGATACAGAGAGAGCTTTTGCCTTACATTCGACATTGGGTAAGGTATTGTACGATTCCCTGAATTGATCCTCCGATTCCTATACTAACACTCCTAGATCCGCCAATTTACAATATAATTGAATCTTATCGTTATTATCGATCAATCAAGTAAATTTATTGTCCATAAAAATAACTTTAATATGTTATAATGAGTTACTGAAGTAATATTGGGTTTTAGTGACAATTACCTGTAATTACAGATAATAATTTATTTCAAGCTGATTTTATCGATCGTATTGATTTATTATATATAGTTGTAGTAATGCGATATATAATTCATTTTTTGAAATAATCCGTAAATCAGAGATATCTTAATTGTTTCCTTATTGCATTTACAAAGCGAAAATGCATGGGATATAAATAAACATTTTTTATGATTTAGATGCAAGGATCTAAGGGTTTTTCAGTTGCGTATTTTCTATGTTTGCTTGTATGCTAAAGCATCCACAATTCCCCCAAATTTTCTGAAATTGCACTTTTATACTTTTTTTCTTAATTTGTCACAATACTCTGGAATGGCAATCTATTTGTGGAGCTTCCAGGTTCAAAGCCCTACTGGATCTCTATTAGTGAATTTACTTCGATTTTTGTGTCCCATCACCCATGGATAACGAAAAGCTTCCAGCTAATTTTGTATCGGCTACGCCACTGGTTTTCTTTTTTGATCGGGGACTGTCGCTTGGAGAAGATCCTCAAAGGCGGGTCAGATGGTTGCCTTTTTTTTTTAGTTTTTTTTTTCAAACTATATGCTGGACCCTCTGATTTGATACACTCCTCGATTCTAGATCCGCCCACGTTCCTGATAGTCCCGGCAGTATGAGGTCCAAACTATGATTATTTCATACATTATATGATTTGAAAGATCGATACGCATGTTTTATTAATTTCGAAAAAGGTTTCACCCCCCCCCCCCCCCCGTTTATTACATGACACCCCTCGTATGGATCCGCGGTTGACTTATGTACTCTATATTTAGACTATTCATCCCAAGACAAGTGATCATCACCATTCGATTTGCACGAAAAGATGACTGAATTATTAAAAAAATGATAAATTGAATTTTCAAACATGTCATATATAAATTATATATATCTATATATCTTACAATGACGGATTGAATGTCGGATGCCACAGTGTACATGTCAAGCATTTGATGATCTTCAAAATTAGTGTAATAGATGTAAAACATGACGAATTTATGTACTGACCGAAATATGGTCTTTTCTATGGTGCTGACGAAAATAAAGCAATTTACAGTACTTCTTGAGATTTTATAAAAATAAATATGTATGGTATTTTATTTTCATGAAAAACCATTTTCTTTACGTAATTGTCACCGTAAAAAAGTATACATAACTATTTTTGATATTCGGAGAGAGAGAGAGAGAGAGAGAGAGAGAGAGAGAGAGAGAGAGAGAGAGAGAGAGAGAGAGAGAGGAACCTATACTGTATAAAGAAAAATCTTAAGTCTCTCTACGTACCTATCTCATTTAAAGTTCGGTTTGTATACATGTGCCTTTATACCGTGTGGCTATATGTTTGAAGGATAAACATTTATGAAAGAAGGTATTATATATTGCTTATATGACGGCATTGCATTTTGGCACCAAAGAACATAATAAAACTCATAATTTGTGTTTTAAACCTCAGCATATATCTATAAATCGATATCAATATCTATCTGTGCAAACATAGAAGTATTGCCGTCTAATATCTGCGGATCCAGAAACTTTTCGAGGTCGGGGGGGGGGGGGGGGTGTTCCAGCCCGGCCGACAAAGTCGGTGGAGACCTAGTCTATGATTTTGAGAAAAGTATACTATGGATTTGAGAAAAATCAGCATGTACTTCTTTGACGAATTCCTGAGGTAAGGGTTTCCTGGCCATGGTACATGAACCGTTCCCCTGGACCTGCACATGGCTTTTGATTACATAACATATCTACACTTGATCTCATTTGATCATTTTATTGCTCATGAAATCCTTTCTACGTGTAAGTATAGTAGAGTAGAGTCGGATAAAATCTTTCAGAGAGATAGAGAAGTGAATACCTACAGGCTACAGACAAGAAAAGCCCCAAACAACAACATCAACAACAACACCATGTGTGGATCCATTGGGTCGTTAATCTTAATTCTTTCACTAAATTAAAAGCGCTTCATTTTTTAAACCACGAAAATGCACATAACTATTTTAGTTTTTTCTTTTTTTTTTTAATATTTTGTTTACTATAGTTTCAGTTTTTGTCCTTGTTTCGTTTTTCTAAAAAGGCATTTCAAACGGCGATGTAAATTCATATTTGTAATATACATGATCTGTTTTTTTTTTTTTTTTTTTTTTTTTTTTTTTTTTTTTTGACGAAGTTAAGAAGCCGGTACATCATCATTGTCATTGATATCGTGACAAATGAAAACAACGGTACTGAGATGACCGAGACCCAGGAGGAATAAAAGTTCAAAGTGCATGCATGTACCCTAATTTTAAGATTAGGCCATGGGGCAGATGTCTATGTACAGCGTGAAAGGGAGGGGAGAGAGCCGAGGTTGGGAAGGGGAGAAAGAGGGCAGGAGTGGGAGGAAGGGTGGTTGGGGAAAAGGGGTGGGAGGAGGAGAGAGATGCGGGAGGGGAGGAAGGAATGGGAGGGATGGGTTGGAGGAAGGGGTGGGATCGAGGGCAGAAAGAGTGGAGGGGGAGAAGAGGGAACAGAGGGAGTTCAAAGAGGGACGGGGGAGGGAAAGCAAGAGGAGAATGGGGAGCAAGGGATAGATAGGAGGAAAGGAAAGGGGAGGAAGTGAAGAGGACTACCCCTGTCTGTCCTTCAAAGATGGAGAGGTGTCACATTTAGTCCGTCCGTCAGGCCCTTTCCCCTTTCTTTTAACTATATCCTCATTTCGTCTGTATATGGTTTATCTTGGGAATATTTGAATAGTCTCTGAATAATGAACCGACAACAGTAGCAGTTTCATGAATTGCAATTGATTTTACAACTGGCGGATCCAAATATTTCTTAAAAGTCTATTGCTTCATTTTTTATATAAATTAACGCGATTTTTTTAACCACAGTTATTTTTTTTTATTTTGTAACAAAAAATAAAGCTCTTGATCATTCTAATAGATATAAAAGCTATGGAATTATGAAAAGTACCTTTCCCCGGCATGGTTTCCTACTTCTTCAAAAATAGGATCCGTCTCCGAGGACGCTTTGTTGTTATGAACAGGTGCGATATCGCCGATTTCGAGATCTTGAAACGTGATGTCACGAGATGTGGGAGTTTTCTACGCGCATGACAGGAAATAGTAATCTCAACATGGAAGTGAAAGTAGAGAATTTGGGTAGCAATGATAATTTATCTGCAAAATTACTTTAGAATGTAGATTTGTCAAGACTCTTGTCATAGATTTTAGACCATAAAGGTATATTTTCACAATCATAATCGTTACCTTACAGAAATTGCGTTTTGATTATATTTTTTATCGAAAACAGGAGACGAACTTGTCTGCCCACTTTTGCCGACTGTTCCACGAATTTACATAGTCAGATGACGATGTGTCTGTTTCCTGTCTTAATGCATACTTATTGAACATAGAGAGCAAATGTGTGATGCCTGCCCTAAACAAAGAAATCATGAGAAATTAGAATCATTGTACAATTGTCAATTCAATTAATTTTATGTAATTTCTGAACAGCCCCTGACCACAGGCCCTTTGCCTCAGAATGAAATATCAGTGGCGGAAACAGGGGGTTGCGGAAGGGGGGACAGACGTCCCCGGCACTGACCCAAAAAATTCCCCAAAACTGGTATATTTAGGCCCATTTTCGGAAAAAAATCCGCAAAATTCACCCCTTGACCCCCCGGCAAAGGGGGCGCTGGATCCGCTCACTGAATAGGACTGTCATGTTTCAGGCTTTAGTCGGTTCAGTTCAGGAAAATGAACCATGGTTCTGTTTTTTTTCGGTTGGGTTTGAGTTTATGATGTTTAATTCCAAAAAAGAGTGAAATTATGGTAAAAATAACAAATCTACAAATTTTCTGATTTGAAAGCATTTTTCTTCGAAATTTCATCAACATTCAACAAAGTAATCAAACTAGAACACTCAGAAGACTTCTTAGACTCTGCCTGTCGAACAAACGGGTACACATTTACATTCAAGAACTTCAGTGAAACAACCCATTTCATTGGGTGAAATAGTAACCAATCACAGTCTGTGTATCATACAAAATTGATAAACTACTGATTACCAGATATAACCAAAAAAAAAAAAAAAGAGAACTGAACCAAAACTGTAAAGCAAACCGACCAAGCTTGAACTGCGGTTTACCGAATTTTCGGTTAACCGTGACAGCCCTACTATGAACATGATGAATGGATTGAAACTGTTTCAAAATGCTGTTTTCTCTTGTTCTCTGTCTAAGGCACAATAGCAGGATACATAATTTTCATAGCGGCAAGAATGTCAACTCATGGCAGTCTTGCAAACATGACGAATGCAACAAGGAATCAACTCAATTCCAGAGTAAACAATCTACCAGTATGCTATTCCTTTTTGCTTTTGGCATGTTTGTGAGACAAGACCAGACAAATCAAATTTTAACACAAGCTCATGTGAGCTTTCGACTGATGTGAGAGAGTTGTCATCCTTTGCGCGATCTAAAATACATGTATGATAGGCAACGGTTAAGCATGCGCTCTGAAATAAAATTTTCTTCCATCCAGCCAGTGCAACCCAAGTGATATAATCTTCATTGTATTCGAAGGCGATCACCGAAGAAGATTAAGAACTAGAAGTAGAAGAAGCTTTCGTGCCTTAGAGAAATAAAAGAACAAGAGAAAAACAGTGTACAAATTAAAGTTTGTTTTTTAAATCATTTGTAGGAATATCCTGTATCACATGTACTCAGGACTTCGCACAGGGAGTTTGTTTAGCACTCGCCCAGTCGCATTTGCAACTAAATTTGGCTCTGGGCGACTTTGAAATCCCAAAGTGCTTGCCAAAATTGGTGACTGAATAAAATCAATCATATTGTTTTGTTCATTTCCTTTTCATTCACTTTGTTTCTTGGACATTGTTTCACGCTATATAATTTCCCTCCGACGAGACGTCAAAGTAAACCTTACCCATCTGGTATCAGACCTGCTACCAAGACAGTTTTGTTGGTAATCATGGTAGTGCAAACGCATGTCCACTGCCAAGGCAATTCATCGGTCTATTTGTTCATTTCTTTTTATTTTGACATTTTATTTGCTTTTTCAATGGTAAGTTCTTTTTTTTTGTAACAAACTGCGCACAAGACATTAAATAACTTGTATATGCGTTTGGAGCTCTTAACTTTGTTTTCTAAAAACAGACTGTCATTCAATCAATTACATGTATGTAAAGGTTTCCTATAAGTTTATATCATCTGCTGGCCTTTTCTTTAAACGTCGAACTTTATAAAATCGTCCGGCCACTTGACAGCCTACATATGATAATGTTCTAGTCAGACTTCTATATCTCATATAAATTTGTATACGTCAATATGACCCTGTGACATTTGATTTGCTGAAGTACAGTTTTGATAATCCTGAAAAAATTTTGCACACAATAAATTTGGCGAGGACAAATTGAGCTCATGAAATTTAGGCTGGGCTTCTGAATTTTCTGTTGTCAGGGGCCCAGTTGGCGACCAAGGTTTATAAGTTAAACAAACTCCCTGTGGCATCTTGAATATCACCATAGCAACACTTGTTTATATTTTGTTTATATTTATTGTATGTGGAGAGGTCTTCATCATGGCCATGTTTAATGAACTTGATGTTTAACGATTGCAAATCGCAAGTGGCAATTTATCATTCTCATGATTATCTACTGACTGAATACTGATAGATTTTACCTTAAAATGAATTATCCCAGCTTTTATTTTAAAAGTTTTAATATAGGTTACATGTAAGTCCATGCTTTTTTCAGTCATCATCAATTTGAAAACAAAAACAAGTTGCAATGCTGCTGAAGGACTTAGAAACAATACATTAGAGCAAGAAATATCAGACCAATGGATAAAAGTTTAAGGAATAAAGATCATGAAGATGTTGTGTTTTCTCGAAATTCCCTTTACTACATGATTTGTACATGTAGATGTTTGCAGTGAAATGCAGCTTTTATCCGTACATTCTAATGATGCTGAATCTATGTGTAGTTTTATGACGTTTTATGCGTGTCTTATTTAGTGAATGATAGATTCGTATAAGAACTACAGTATACATAATAGTCATTTATAACAAAGTTTTACTTTTTCAGGTTGAAAAATGTCTGGGTTAAAGGAGAACAAAGATATATCTTGTTACTTCATAACCAAACACTCATGGAAAGGAAAGTAAGTTTAGGCAGTTGTAAGCATTTTTTATGTTACCTGCAATGCAAGAGCAACATACCATACTGGTATAGTGATCACTTTAGCTGGTGTCTGTACATGTCTCTCTGTCTGTCCGTCCATCTTTTGTCTGTCTGTTAGACACACATAAATGGCTAAAACATACATGCATAATGTACTTGAAGTTGATACACATTGTATTTCCACCAAACTTGCAGGGATAGTCAAGTATGATGAGACTTCAAGGGTCAAGGCCACTTTCAAGGTCGAGGTTACAACTGTATGAAGAGATTGTAAAGGTCAATTTAATGGTCAAGGTTACAACTGTATGAAGAGATGGTAAAGGTCAATTCCATGGTCAAGGTTAAGGTTACAACTGTATGAAGAGATGGTAAAAGTCACTTTCATGGTCAAGGTTAAGGTTACAGCTGTATGAATAGATTGTAAAGGTCAATTCTATGGTCAAGGTTACAACTGTATGAAGAGATTGTAAAGGTCAATTCTATGGTCAAGGTCAAGGTTACAACTGTATGAAGAGATGGTAAAAGTCACTTTCATGGTCAAGGTTAAGGTTACAACTGTATGAAGAGATTGTAAAGGTCAATTTAATGGTCAAGGTTACAACTGTATGAAGATATGGTAAAGGTCAATTCCATGGTCAAGGTTAAGGTTACAACTGTATGAAGAGATTGTAAAAGTCACTTTCATGGTCAAGGTTAAGGTTACAACTGTATGAAGAGATTGTACAGGTCAATTTAATGGTCAAGGTTACAACTGTATGAAGAGATTGTACAGGTCAATTCCATGGTCAAGGTTAAGGTTACAACTGTATGAAGAGATTGTAAAAGTCACTTTCATGGTCAAGGTTAAGGTTACAACTGTATGAAGAGATTGTACAGGTCAATTTAATGGTCAAGGTTACAACTGTATGAAGAGATTGTACAGGTCAATTCCATGGTCAAGGTTAAGGTTACAACTGTATGAAGAGATTGTAAAAGTCACTTTCATGGTCAAGGTAAAGGTAACAACTGTATGAAGAGATTGTAAACGTCAATTTAATGGTCAAGGTTAAGGTTACCACTGTACGAAGAGATGGTAAAAGTCACTTTCATGGTCAAGGTTAAGGTTACAACTGTATGAAGAGATTGTAAAGGTCAATTTAATGTAAAGGTTACAACTTCATGGTCAAGGTTAAGGTTACAACTGTATGAAGAGATTGCAAAGGTCACTTTCATGGTCAAGGTTAAGGTTACAACTGTATGAAGAGATTGTAAAGGTCACTTTCATGGTCAAGGTTAAGGTTACAACTGTATGAAGAGATTGTACAGGTCAATTTCATAGTCAAGGTTAAGGTTACAACTGAGTTGAAAAGAGATTGTAAAGGTCACTTTCAAGGTCAAGGTCATATGTGTAGGATATTGAGACTACGTTTGTTTTCTTATAAGCACTGTAGTTGTCAGTAGCTTTTAAAAGCTATTTCTAATAACATAACTTCAAGCTATACATGTAAATGTTCACAGGGGTCTAGAATTTTTTTGAAAAATTTACTTGCCACAGGCAACTCTTATTGTAAATAATAATAAAAAAACAATAAAAATATAAATATAAATAAAAAAACCCCAACTCTTATCGTAAAATTTACATGCCCACCCAAACAATCACTTGCCAATTGAAAATGATATGTATCGGTCGATAAGGGTATGTGATATGATATACCGCAACTTAATTTACAGGCCATATGTTAAAATAAGACATACTTAACAAATGGAGTGCTTGATTCCACAAAGTAAATTAAAACTCTGTCTTAAAATTTGGAGAAAAGAAAGAAATCTGAATAAACATGATAAACAAGACAAAATGTTCAGCAAGTCTACTTGCCCACTGGCAAATGAACACCTGCTTTGCTTTTTCCCGACCTAACTTTTCACTTGCTCAGGCAACGGGAAAAGGGAATTCTAGACCCCTGGTTCATTTATTGTTCTCATTCTAGATCTAATTTTTGACCATAAGTCAATTTTATCACTTGTATTGTAAAGGCTTTGTTTCTCATTAGCTAGATCAAATACAATTTACACTTGTGGACTTGTGATTCTAAGATTTTACTTTCGTTTTATTTTAGGTATAAGAGAATATTTTCCGTAGGCACGCATGGAATAACAACGTACAACCCACAGTCTTTAGAAGTTACCAATCAAGTAAGTAAATTTAGTGCAATTGATGGTTTCTTTTCAATGCAAAAGATAATGTCTTTTAGGATCTATTTCTCAACGGGAGTAATTTGCACTAAGGATGACATAAGCTCACTAAATATTGAGGCCCGGGATCAAATGGCTAAAAATTCCACATGATTACTGCGTTTGTGTTTCTCCTGATTGTGAAAAAAAGGTAAATCATGTGCAGTGTTTACATGTATGTATGTAACGGCTAAAAAAATTTCCAAACTTTGACATAAAATGATAACTCCAAATTCATTAAAAACTGAACTAGGTTTGTAAGAGTTATTCCTCTTGGCAATGATTTTATATAATTTTTACAGTGGCCGTACGGTGAATTTGTCAGTATAGTGCCGAACGTGAAGGCCCCTAACAACAATGAGTTCATCATTACGATGAAAAAAGGCCCCAAGAAAACGGAATCCATGAAATTTTCCACAGATCATAGGGCCGATCTGCTGACGGAAGCTCTGGTAAGTTCTCTTTGTAGGAAGGTACATTCTTTTAGATGAAAGGATCATGCTAGAATCATTCAACTTGTTCAAGGACTGATAGATTGTACACTTGTATAGTGATATATACTGAAAATCGCAGTTGAATTTCTAACTACCCTTACATGTACATTAACATAACATTAGATGTTTTTTTTTTTAATCAAAAACAATGTTTGGATATTTTGCAGAGATTTCGGAATCAGTTTGCTGAAGTAAACAATACCTCAAAGGTAAGTGGGAAAATGTTAAAAAAAAGATATCCTATAACATGTATAAAAAATGGCAGAATTTACACGTTGTGTTTATACATACCGTATAAACAGAAAATTTTGCGAGATACTTATTATATTCACAAGTGATTTGGAGTCACGAAAAATTATTCTCATGAAAAATTATGTTTGTCAGTGATAAGTTTCAACAAAAATTGTTACTTCATTTACATTTCAGTTTAATCATACATGCGTCATGTTTTCCTTTTCCAAATTAACATTATTAACACGCAAAAAGAAATGAATTGAGTGTACTCTTATCACAGACCTTAATAATACTTCAATAATGAAAGGTACAAAACAGTAACATCATATGTACATATTTGCTTGTAATTTAGGAATCCCGAAAAATTGTACTCGCCAAAATAAAGACACCCTATTTTCATGATTTTACTGTAAAATTGTGAAATTTGATACTTGCGAAATTTCTGGTTATACGGTACTATGCCTAAAGCATAATTATCCAGAACTGTCGCCATGTCCCTCTCTCCCAATCAGAAGAAAGTTCCAATACTCAAGTACAAGTACCTTCTTCCTTATATTTTCTGATATTTTTTTTTATTTCAGAGATTTAATGCATTCAAACACCACTGGTCAGACAACAGGGTGTCGGTGGTCCTGGAGGTCAACCAGGGGTCACTGGACCAGATAGAGGCATCTACAAACAGAAAACTCTGCTCCTATGACTACAAAGATATGGAAGGGCTGTGTCAGGTAATGACCTTGAGATGTCCTTGAGATCATTTTCGGAGGTCATGTTTTATGACACTCATCTTAGACTGAGGTAAAATTGCGGTTTTTGTCTTTGGGAAGGAATCTATAAATAGATATCTTAAGGCTTTCTGAAGATTATGACCTTGAATTAAACTGAATAGAAAAGGTTCCTCTTGTCTTTAAATGATGTGAAGCAAGATTACATATACATACATAAGGAAAATTTTACTCTTCATTTACTCATTTTTACTGTAACTGATTATGAGTATATATGAAAGGGTTGTGTAATGTAATGACATTGAGATGACCTTAAGAAAAAAGTTAAAAACAGATCCTGTAAATGTGGTTATTTTCCCAGGGGGGGGGGGGGGGGGGGAAGAAATTTCGCGATTATAGCATCAAGACTTTTTGCGATGAAAATGTCTTTCCCATTGTAAGAATGCAACAGGGATATTTTCGCGTGGAGAAATATTCGCAAAATCTTTCTATTTGCAAAAAACGCGAAAAATTACCACCATGCGATTATTTCCACGTTAACAGTAGCAGTAGCTGTAAACATGGTCAGTTACTAGAAGTTTTGATTAATTTTATTTTGAACATAACAACGATGCTTCATGATTGACAATAAATACTGTACATGTATGGGTAAAGAAATGATTTCTATTCTCTTATAGATCATCCAGAGGTCACATATTTGTTATTTTGATATTTCATTTCATTATGACCTTGACATGATGACCTTAACCTTGACATGACCTTGACTTTGAAATTCATATTCTGCTATTTATTTCAGATATCAGATTATCCAGGGGGAGTGGCGGTCATTCACGGAGGATTCAGTAGATTGGTAAGTACAAAAAAGGTCACAGTGTCATTTTACTTGAAGGAAAAAAAAAGAAATGTCAAAATCCTATTGCCAGATATCAACCTGCTAGACAAAAATTACCAAATACTATGAACCAGGCATTCATGTTTTGGATACCAAATTGTCATGTTTTGGATTCCAAATTCTTATCTCTTGGATATCAAATCCTCATCTTTTAGATACCAAATCCTCATCTTTATGATACCAAATCCTCATCTTTTCGATACCAAATCCTCATCTTTATGATACCAAATCCTCATCTTTTTGATACCAAATCCTCATCTTTTCGATACCAGATCCTCATCTTTTTGGATACCAAATCCTCATCTTTTGGATACCAAATCCTCATCTTTTGGATACCAAATTCTCATCTTTTGGATACCAAATCCTCATCTTTTCGTTACCAAATCCTCATCTTTTGGATACCAAATCCTCATCTTTTCGATACCAAACCCTAATCTTTTTGACACCAAACCCTCATCTTTGGATACCAAACCCTCATGTTTTCAATACCAAATCCTCATCTTTTTGATACCAAATCCTCATCTTTTGGATACCAAATCCTCATCTTTTCGATACCAAACCCTCATCTTTTGGACAACAAACCCTCATCTTTTGGACACCAAACCCTCATCTTTTGGATACCAAATCCTCATCTTTTGGACACCAAATCCTCATCTTTTGGATACCAAATCCTCATCTTTTGGATACCAAATCCTCATGTTTTCGATACCAAATCCTCATGTTTTCGATACCAAATCCTCATGTTTTCGAAACCAAATCCTCATCAGTGGAACTTCGAGCCAAAATTTTGTAGCAGAAATGTTAATGACATTTATCTTGAATTTGGATTCTTATGAATTTTTTAATCAGAACCGTGGTCTAGTGGTAAGGGCATCTGGCCAGTGACTGAAAGGTTGCTGGTTCGAGCCTCACTAGGAGCACGGGTCAGCAGCCGACATATACTCTGTTCTATGTTACATACTAAAAAGTATCCTTGTCTGTGAATTGTTCACATGTCTGTGGTGTTTTACTGGTATATAATAAAGTTCTTTATCTTTGATTACTTGATATGTTTTTGTGACTACCCTAAAAATTGACAGGCAAAATAATTTCAATCACAGATTCACTTATTGTATACTGGTGAGAATAAGCTTTTAAAAAAAAACTAAAAACTATTTTGATAACAAAAATTTCAAACCTTGGTTGTATTTTTCCAGCATTTATTTGCGATAGAGCAACGTGACGGGTTTATAAAGTGTGTGATGGAGGCAGCGGCAGCTTACGTGGGAGTGGTCGTCAAACAGAGGAGAGAACCAATCACATTTGAGCAATTTGTCAACAACAGAATGGGAAAATACAGGTAATATATGTATAATAATAGAGTAGATTGATTTGCTTATATGAAGCAGTATTTTAACTTATATTGATGTCATGTTACTATGGCAACAGATAATTTTAAGTATCTTATAGCTTAACAAATTTTGAACAAAATTATGTGTTGTATTAAACTCATATGCTCAAAATTCATAATCTACCATGATTAGTGCTTAAAGTTTGCGATAAAATTTCATACAGTGTAGTGTGATCTATTTTAAAATGCTTGAAACTCTTTGTTGAAGGAGGAAAATAATTAAACAAAATTCTCAGTTGTCAATTTTCATCTGATTATCTTGATTTTCAATGCATCTGTTAAACATATTATGAAACTTTTATTTCAATAAATAAATAAATATCTATTTATAGCACGGATGAAGCTATGACATCATATGCTGAGTTTATGGTACAGAAGATTTCGCCACGGCACACGGATCACGTAAGGCGGACGTTATGTCTGACGGAATCTTGCTTGGTGGAGAGGGACCCAGCCACTTACAATGCTGTCACATCAAAACCACTCTGTGATGTAAGTAACCATACCATGGCTACTGGTTTACAAACATGTATCATATAATTATATTCTATATTTAGATTGTTTCCCAAAATTTTAGTATGTACTTGTACATGTACCTCTTAATCTTCCTCTGTAATCAGAGACGAGGCATGAATGACGTTTTTTTAACCTTTAACTGTACATGGATTTGAACTGAATTAGAATTATTTGATTTGAAAAAGGGCAAGTAACTGTACTGTACATGTACGTATATGTGCACCTTCTGAAAAATAAATGTATACTTGTCAGAAATAATTATTTTTCTCTTATGAGCGTATGACAAACACAATGTATGATGTTAGTTTTGAATTTTATGTATTTCATTTTGTGCAGATATTTGCCATTATAAGAGATCAGGAGAATCCCCAGAAATTCAGTGTAGAGTACGTGAAAGGTGCCGTTAGAACTTACTTATCTACAGACAGGTTAGAATTCAACTACATGTAAATTGTCCTCGAAGAGAGTTGTTTTCACCATTTCTATTTTGAGTAATAGCTGGACATCATCATCTTTCACCTCCAAAATAGCAAAATTGAACTTCACATAACCAAGTTTATATGCATAGATCAGTACATGTACTTACTGAAAATTCTGAATTTATTTTCAAAACTGGTTCATGTATTATGGATGCATATTCTGTGCCTAATCCAAATTTATCAACTCTGCAAATGTGATGTATAAAACTACATGTATACATAAAAACTTTAAATATTGCAGAGATGCCCTAATAGCATCAGTGTTAGATGGAGTTCGAGCGTCAGGGAATAGAGATGTGTGCATTAAAATGATGGTGACGTCACGAGGTTACAGACTCGGCCCATTTACCGTACCGGTCGATGAGGAAGTAGAAAGTCAGCATCTAAAATTCATACACCAACCTCCAGGTATTGTTTACAGGAAAATTTAAGCCTCTGTTTTGCAGGATGACATGAGGGCCAATTAAAGTTGAGGGAAATAGTACTATTCGTAAAGGATTTCTTTACTAAATTTGAAAGTGGATATATTCAATAATGGACAAATCAGTCTCCTATCTAAAGGGGGAATAAAATAGGACTGAGCGATTTCAAAGCTGTATATGGTAAATGTGAAACTTAAAGTCTAATTCGGATAGAGAGTTTTTGTGTCGCCTGCGAAGCATGGCGACACTTAGGGATCACTTTGTCGGTTGACCGTCTGTCAGTCTGTCCATCTGTCTGTCACACTTGGATGTCACACCCTATAAAAGTGATTCCTGAGTGTCGCTTTGTTTCGTAGGCAGCCTTGGAATTCCTTGGAATGATTTTGTTAATATACTTTTCCATGTTCATGTTTTGTTTTACATGTTTTGTTTTCATTTCAATTGTTGTACATATACATTTCAGTGGGTATGACGTTTGAGGAGTGTGTATCGAGGTTTAACAGTAACATTTCTTACAGCGGTCTCCTACATGCTGTCACACAAGACGTAAGACTTAGTTTAGATTAATTTCTTTCAGAAAGTTTGTAAATCTAATAATTTAAAAAAAAAAATATGCATAGATACCAATTTGCCATTTAGCTTTTTTTGCATACATATCATGCATAAATGTACGTCACAGAAAATCATAAGAATGGATAAAAATCTACAACAAAATTCAAATTTCGGAGAAAAAAAAATTTCATTGTTCCAGATAAGAAAAAAATATTAGGTCCTTTGTCAAGTCATATGTTAATCATTTCTATGATACCAGGGTCTATTTGCTGAGAACAAAGAGAAGTTGATCAATGGTGCATTGTTAAGTCTTCTGGAAAAAGAAGGGGACCAGAATGTTATATCAGCAGAGAATCTAGAGGGGCAGTTCCATGCCTTAAGAAGGCTGGTCGCCTCCAAAGCTGGGTTTGAAGCCTTCACAAAACTTCCAAAGTAAGTATGGAGGGACTTTTTTGTGTCGCCAATTTAAAATAGCATAGCAATGCTTGGGGATCTCTTAAACTACTTCAAAATCTTTGCTCTTACTAAATTGTAGAATGAAGCAGAATAATTTTTACTGAAATTACATCTTTGTTTCTGATCTGTATTTTCTAACTTCTTTTAGCATTGAATTATTGATACATGTACACTTACATAGGAATTCTGTCTAGTACTAACACTGAATTTGCCGTCTTGTATTTTCATCATAGAGTAATTTTTTAAAACTTCAACCTTTGTAAATAATAGTAAGGGAGAGGGCTTTAATGAACAAACATTGTACTTACACTCTCATTGCAATTTCTTGATACAAGACCTTTCTATTGGTAACAAAGTTTTGATCTTTGATTTTGTCTGTCTGTCTAACTATTAGTTTCTTTGTTTGATGTCTGTCAGCTTGTCTCTCCCATGGTCTATCTCTCCAACATCATTGATGTCGATACTGTTTGGGTTAGCAAGGAATTTTAATCTCTCTCAGGTGTATTTTACATTCATCAGATTCTTATATATACATATATTTATCCATCTGTTTCAGTGACAAGTGAGTGATGGTTCAATTTTTCCTACTTTTCGTCAAAGTTATAAACAGAAATATTACCATTTAATGTATATTTTCCGTTCATTTCACACCCTTCTTAGTAGAATTCCTTTTGTCCGTTAATTGATTTCATTCAGCATTTGCACATACACTTTATTTTGTTTAATGTTCATTTTCTGTCTGTAGAAATGTGATTAGAAAATACAAATATTATAAAGCATTTTAAAGATAATCACCGACAAAATTATTGTTATTATATACATTTCTCAACATTTTAAACCACAGAATGTTTGCAGGTTTTGAATTAGCTGTAATAACAAGCTCGTTTTTGAAGATGATTTTTACCTAAAAAAGAAAAGAAAAAAAAAGTTTCATCTTGCTAAATTTTGAGGTTTTTCTTGGATAAAAATAGAAATTATATTTCTAGAGATAGAGGTTAAACAATCGAGAAAAATTAAATGCAATCTTTCATACATGAACATGTACATCTATAGAAACGTAAAATTGCAATTTGCATAGCTGGACTCAATTGAAAAAAAAAGGAAAAAAAAATGAATATAAAGGTACACTTTGATTACCATCTAGTTTTCCACACGCACATGTAGCTAAAGTCTTCATTTCAATAAATGTTGTTTAGGTAGTATTTCTATGTAATGTGTTCATCAAGATATTTAGAACTGGCCATGTTATTGCTACAAATGAATATACATTATGCACCATCAAGAAAATTTAAAGAGATTTTAAGAAGAGAAAGTAATGTTTGGTATGTAGATACGTGTACATGCATGTAAATGAATAAAAAAATGAAAAAGTTACAGTGAACATGTATATACATGTAAATATGAAATTTTAGAAAGTGGATTAGATCTATTAAACAAAACAAAACTCTGATAGTTTGTAAGTAAAGGTTATAATTTAATTTGCAGAATGAGAGAGAAAGTAGGAGTAAAGGTTGTGAAGTCAATGAAGCGTAAAGACACGGGGGTGACTCATGCCGCTTTAGACGTACTGTGTGCACTCATGCAGGTATGCCTATCTCTTTAACTTTTCATAGTCAAGTATGATAAAGTAGAAAATTTGTTTTCACATATTCAAATTTTATTTAATGAAATATTTTCTATTTTGCAGTATTATGCAAAAGGACAACTTGCGTCAAGGAGAACTGAACAAAAATTCTTTCTCACATTTTCAAAATTAGGCATTTTCTATGATGCAAAGTTTGTTTCTATTTTTAGCCCATGCACGATGACTATGACTTGCGTCAAGAACAACTGAACAAATACTCGTTACTGTCGTCAAAAAAATTCCTGGAGACTCTGCTAGATACTTTCAAAGACCATGTGGTATGTAAATACAGTATATTACCAATTTGAGCTGAAAATATTCTTTCAGACACAATGTAATGTATTCATACAATAGATGCTTTTCACCGAGTCAAAATTTTCAAGAGTTACAGAGTATCTCCTAATTTTCAAATCCACTTTATGATTTAACCATTTTAGGGTGAATGTTTCATGAATGTGGAGCTTGGAATTCAATTTTGTTTAATATACGCTTATAAATGCTTAATAGATTATTGGATAATCTGGACCTCTTGTACATCTTTTACATCAACTTGATCATATGAATGGTCCACTCAGGGGACAATGTGCTATAGAACTTTAATGAAAAAAAAGTACTTTCTGTTGTTTTCTATTCTAAATGAGCTTATTATATGAATGCAAATAATTCTCAGAGCAATGTTACATGTCTTTAAAATTTTCTCAAAGTTTTCAGAGGCTTTATCTTTCAAAATTTTTCATCGATTTTAAATAAACTTTGAAATTTTATTATTTTTGGACAGATGTTACGCCTTATTTCATGTTTTATCAGAATGATGCCTAATTTCATGTATTCTCCTTATACAGGTGCACAGTACAGGTGCTCTTGTTATATCTTCCATGCTTGACTTTTTGACCTTTGCCCTTTGTGCACCGTACAGTGAGACGACAGACGGAACTCAGTTTGACACTCTCCTGGAAATGGTGGCTACAAATGGCCGTATCGTCTTCAAACTATTTCAGGTTTGTTATGATCATAGTTGTAAATGTTCATGTTATTTGAATCCCTATATAAGCTCCAATATTACCATGCTTCTTTTAAAAAATTATATTCGAATTGTGTTCGTAAAATGAGGAAAAAAAAAAAGATGGGCATTATCAATTTTGAATTCCTCATACACTTTACTATCCTTTTGTAATTTGCCAAAGTCAAGAACTTACTTAGCCAAGAACTTGCCGAAGTTCAGGATTACTTAAGGATCCCGCACCCTAATAGAGTACTTCTGGTTAGAATTTATGCACATTTTCATATTTTCCCAACAAATGCCGATGATTTCATAATTGGGAATCTTCGGGGTGACAGAGTAGATCATGGTATGAGAAGTCCTTAATTTTAGCTGGAATAGTATGTATAGCATTCTTTTTGAAGAGACTGAAAATTCTTATTTATGGTATTTATCATTGAAAATGCATCAGGGGTTGAATACCTTAATTACATGTAGATGATTGGGTGGAAAAGATGAAAGATTATCTCTGATTCTGCATGTACAGTATGAGTAAGAGAAAATTTTATACGTGTATATACATGTAAGTTATTTATTTTTGTATCATTCCAGCATCCCTCCATGGCTATTGTGAAAGGAGCTGGTCTAGTGATGAAAGCCATTATAGAGGTAAACGTGACATAAAATTGATTATTACTAAAGCCATACCAAATTATAAAATGTTCTTTGGATTTTCTTGTGAAAAAAGGGTGCTAGTGAGCGAAAATATAATTATTCAATTTGTTTTAAGTGTTGGAAGTTTTTTTTTTGGGATGTGAGCGTGTGAATGAAATAATTTTTTTTTCCAAAATTATTTTGTTTTCAAGAAATTAATGTGAAAATTAATTGCACATAGAAATATTATGTAATTTAAACTTGTTTTAAAAATAAAGCTCGTGACAAGGAATCAATAGTTACAAGATGCATTGTATACTAGCAGAAATCAATAGCAGTTCAGTCCAAGGAAACAAAATTATGAAGTATCTTTACCAACATTTTTAAAATTTGCAGAAGAAGTAACTGACACTAAAAGAACTTTGAGCCAGAGTTTTAAAGGTGCGGGCGAACGAATTATTTTTGAAGTATGTTTTCTTGAATTTTGAAAAATATGGTGCGGGAAATCCAAAGAACATTTAATTAATTTGGTATGGCCTTAATTATTGAATCAATTTCAGACATACTCTTATGCATGAGACATACTTTCATGCATGTACATGTAAATGTATTATTGCAATTCTTTTGATTGATATTATTGGCTATTGCTACATTTCTCCTCTGCCGGGATTTCAGGAAGGAGACGCTGAAGTAGCTGCTAAGATGCAGGATTTAGCGCTATCAGAAGGGGCGTTGCCTAAACATCTACATACGGCAATGTTTACACAAAGCTCTGATAATAGGATGCTCACAATAAGGTACTTATGTGTACATGCTACATTAGACATAAATACATTCTCATCATCTCTCTATGATGCACAACAACATATACATGAATGTACATTTTATGCTTCTATTTCAGGCAGCTTAGTCGACATTTAGTGGGATTATGGGTAACTGGCCATCCGACTGCCATGGGATTACTTAGAAGATGTCTGGTATGTAGAAATTCTCTATTCTCTATCTACTCACCTTCAGATCCTATCTGTGAACAATGTATATAAAATTAGACATGGAAGGTGAAAATTAATTGAAATAGAAAGTTTTATGCAGCGAAAAAGAAGGTCAACATACTTGCAGCATTTTGAATAATCATTATTTGACAAGTTGTCAACTATAATGCAGATATCAGAAAAATCAAGAAATCTGATTTAATTCAGCTCAGAAAACTATACCCTAAATAACTTTGTTCAATGCTTTTGCAATTTCAGTATTTTTGTTGTTTAAACATTTACATTTACATGTATTAAATGTAAACACATTTACACGTAATATATTTACATTTACATGTAATACATTTACATATAATACATTTACATTTTCATGTAATACATTTACATGTAATACATTTACAAGTAATACCTTTACATGTAATACATTTACATGTAATACATTTACATGTAAAACATTTACATTTACATGTAATACATTTACATTTACATGTAATACATTTATATGTGATACATTTACATGTAATACATTTATATGTAATACATTTACATTTACATGTTTTACATTTACATGTAATACATTTACATGTAATACATTTACATGTAATACATTTACATGTAAAACATTTACATTTACATGTAATACATTTACATTTACATGTAATACATTTATATGTGATACATTTACATGTAAAACATTTACATGTAATACATTTATATGTAATACATTTACATTTACATGTAATACATTTACATTTACATGTTATACATTTACATGTAATACATTTACATGTAATACATTTACATGTAATACATTTACATTTACATGTAATACATTTACATGTAAAACATTTACATTTATATGTAATACATTTACATTTACATGTAATACATTTACATGTTATACCTTTACATGTAATACATTTACATGTAATATCAGGCCTTGAAACTCATGAAAATCTTAGGTTGTCATTCGGGCAACCTGCTTAGAATATCAGGTTGCCCGAAACCATTTTTACTTGCCCGAAATCATTGAACTGAAAAACTAAGCTGTCATTCTTTATTTCCACTAATTTGAACATTTTACATAAATTCAATTTCTTTTTCAACAATTAAATTCCTCCTTTAAATCATCATATCATCAGAGTCATATTCATATGCATCTGTTTCTAAGTCTTCCTCTTGCTCTGTTAACACATTCTCTCCTTGCGAAAAAGAAAAAGCTAAATTCATTTGGAGATGAGATTAGGTGACCGGAGACAGTAAGCATCTCCTGCTTCCCAGCAAAACCTGTCTCACTCCCGTAATGTGCTATGTGCCAATACAGAAACCAAATCAAATATTGCCAAATATTCCGGGGAAGTTACTCTGTGTAAGAGAATGGACCTTTTTGTTTTCTTTTTAGGTGGTTCAACACCTTGAATAAATTTCTACATCACTGTAAAAATACCGATTCATCATGCAGGAAATTAACAACCAGATTATAAAATTCGGGCTGATAACGGACCGTCGTACGAAAACTTTAAACCGATCGTGAAGTCTGCTATCTGAAAATTCCTAGTTTTTCTGATTTTGACTTAAAGCAATCGATTTAAAGTTTTCATTCATTATTTCATCGAGGTAAGCATACATTGAATGTCTGAAAATAGGTCGTCAGTCGGACGAAATGGTCTCAATTCTAGGTCGTCCCACAGGTAAGTAGGATGTTTTTGACGATCGGACGACCGCGAATTTCGAGCCCTGTAATATATTTATATGTTATACATTTACATGTTAAACATTTACATGTAATACATTTACATGTTATACATTTACATGTAATACATGTAATACATTTACATTGACATGTAATACATTTACATGTTATACATTTACATGTATTACATGTATCTTGAAGCCCAAAAAAGTAAGGATCAAACAGAAGTAAAAACTTGAAAAGCTATGATAATACAATATAAGTTCTAAGCTGACTTTGAATCAGTTATTTATATACATTTATATGTAAATACGTCATTATATTGTTTTAGCCTCCTGGATTATTATCATATATGGACTCCACAGATGAAGTGCCGATACACGAAACAGATAAGCTACATGTCAGAGACAATGTAAAGCTTGCACAGGTAGGTGTACTGTTTAAATTACTCATCTGCCCTGTCAGTAGTATGTTTGGATGTTATTACATAGTATTTAGGGCCTCAGTGTTTTCTATGAAAATATGGTTGTTTTAATGTCCATGATTGTACTATTCATTGTAATAGGGTTTTCGCAAGAATTCTTATAGGGTTTTTGCAAGAATTTTATTTATTCAAAAATTCCCCTTTTTGGTCAGTCACATGCTTATTTTCCCCCACGTTTGTACCCTGACCCCGTTCCCTCAAAAATTTAGAAAAAACACTGGGCCTACATGTATATAAATATACATTTAGCTAGTGCCCTATAGTAATCACTGTGACAGTCTGTCCGTCTGTCTGTCCATCCATATGTCATAAAACATTGTTTTGTTACTATTGGAGGTAGGACTCTCATGTTTTGCATGTGTGTTCGTTGTCACAAGATATTTCTGTCATACCAACATTTTGTATTTTCTAACCTTTGACCTTGAAAATCTTAAAAACATTCAATTGATTGATGTACCAGTGAACTATTATAAGAGAAAGCATGTTACTGTTCATGTATAATCTGTCTCCACTCCAGAAGATAGTAAGTCAGGGAAACCCTTTTGATTTATCATTCTGATTTTTGTAGGACATCCAAAATAGAAATCGGAAAAACCCAAACCTGGTGATGATCGAGAAAAAAGTTGACGAATTCCTTCAACATTGGAGAGCTCGAATTGGTCTACAGAAAAACAAACAGGTAAAACAAACATGTATTTACATTATTTAAGTACATGTATTATTATACTTGTCATTGGTCAGAATTTTCTCTTCATTGCTATTGATGTCAAAGACATGGAAGAAAAAAAAAATCATTGACCAAGCATATTGTTGTAAGAATAATTAGATGAAGAAATGATTAATCAGTGATGCCTATTTAAAAAAAAAAGACTTTACATGTTGACAATTATTCTTGATTGCTGATTAGAATTATTTCTTACTTTCAGCAAAATGAATTAAAACCTGTGACACTTAGAAAGAGACGACAGCGTATCAAAAGTGAGGCAAATTGGCAACTGTTTTACTACCAGTTCAACAGAGATCATGCAAAACCAAATCTTATATGGAACTACAAAGTAAGTCAAAATCCACAAAAACAAACCTTATATAGACCTACAAAGTTATGCAAAATCCACAAAACAAAACTTTATATGGAATAATTTACAAAGTAGGTGTTAATCCTCTGAACCAAACTAAAATTTTTAATTTGTAAAAATTTGGCATAAAAGGTTGAATTATTATGGATTTTGGAAAATAATGCCAATTTTTGACTTACAGTTATTATCAACATACTTTCTGTCACTGTAACTAATGCAAGGCATGCTCTTGAACAACTTCTACATTTTGTTATATAAGAATTGACTGTTCAATTTTGACAGTTTATTGGAGTATGAAGTTTGGTTTGTCGCATCACAAATTGTGTAAAACCGCGTAGCGTAGCGAAGCGGTTTTACGCAAAAGTTGTGATGCGACAAACCAAACTTCATACTCCAATAAACTGTCAAAATTGAACAGTCAATTCTTATAATTTCCAAACCCAAATTTATCCCAAATTTCACAAATATACCCAAGAAATTAGTAATTTAATACATTGCGTATGAAAATATCAACTCTGTAGGGCCCGTAGGCGAACTAGTTCCCAGACGAAATAGATATAATGTATACATTGCTAATTAAAGGCAGCAAAATGTGTCAAAAATATTCATTCCCCATCTGGAGCCCCATTTTACCAAGCCATTACATCATCCGATAATATGACGTAGCATTTTGATGACGCGATCTGCAGTTCAAGTTCAAGGTCGCCGACATGGCAGTTATGTGTTTGGATTGTACACGCAGGAGCTGGGAGTTTATACAGACAGATTCTCTGTACTTATAGATCTAATACTTGCAGAAAACGGCATGATTATGATCTATTGGTATCAGAATACCTTCCTAGGATTTAGTTATTTCATAAGTGACAAGTTAATTGTGAAAATTCATGACTAACTGTATCCTGATCGAGGCCGAGGTAGGTCGCCGTCTTTTGATCTCTTAATTTTCTATTCGCTGTCAATATTTTCTCCTAAATTCTCCATCTCGCCGAAAATATATCATTAGAAAAGTTTCTAGTTTCAATACTTCATAGGTTCAGAACGATTGTACCTCATAGGAATCATTTGAAACAGTGATCTTCAGTCCTTTTGAAGTTCTCAATCAAAACTTTTGCACGTTGTCGTTGACAGTCGTCAGTCATTGGAAAATTTCAAACGCAGGTACTTGCTACTGTTAACGACGGGAATGTAATTTTGAAGAAAATAGCTGAAGTTTCTGTTTTTCTCGTCATTTACTGATTTGTCCGTCTTTCATGAAATTTTAAGGACAGGAAATGGTCTAAGAAACTTCAAAAACAGGAGCATAGCAACCGAACAACGCTGTAAAAACCACGTATACCGGTACATCATCGAAATTGTCATAAAATTTTCATTAATTCTGATATCGTACTTATATCTAAGGTCTACTATTAATAACACTATTTTTTCTTTGCATAATTATCATTTGAAAGCCGATCTTAGCAACATACTAAATGATTTTGATGGAAGTAGTTCCGGCTCTTCCGGTATTTTATCTGTTCATTGGGGTATGAAGTGTATTTCGCCATTTTTCTGACGATCATATTAACCAATCAAAATGCATAGATTGGTGTAAACAAATTTATTTGGAAATTATATTGTATTACTATTTTTTCATGTTAAAAAAAGTATTGTCATTGAAAAATGAAAATAACTTTTGTCACCAGTATATAGAATATAATTTAAACATCTTTTAGATAATAAACCCAGAGATTCTGAAGATGATTGGTTGGGGGATATTTTTTAATCATTATACACATGTACATAGTCCTTTCAAACAGGATTCTCTAATCAACGTTTGTTTCATTTATTTATAGACCAGGGAGGAGGTGCGAGAGGCATTAGAGAATGAGATGAGGGCATTTAACGTGGACCGTGAGCTCGGTGCTAATTGTGTCGTAGGCTGGAATCATCAGGAGTTTGAAGTACCGTATCACTGTCTGTCTGATGAGATTAAAATAGGTCAGTTCCTACATTTAGTGCAGTACATTATTTTAAATGGATAAAAAGCAATTAAATCAAATTTTCTTTAAACGTCTGCCTCATAAGACGTGCATGTAATACATGTAAGGTGGTTTGAAGGTCTGATGTCCACCATGACAAGATTTGATTTTTTTTTTTTTGGCGTATTGATGTTATATTTAAAGTCATAATTACATGTATAATGCATTTCCATGGTTTAATAAACACTGTAGATTTGTTGTCCTAGTCAGTATACATATATTGTCAAACAGTATGATGCTGGACTTATGTCTACACTCTGGACAAATTATGAAATTCGGCTGTAAAAAGTGTGAAAATGCAGAGAAAGCAAATTGCAAAATAGCTATGAAATACAAACACAACCTTTTGAATATTGTATGAAAAGAGAGATATTTGAAGATGAAAATGGAGTATAAAAGTAATTTTTGAAGCTGAATTTATACACAAGATAATGAACAAAGTATACATTTAGAGAACATGTAACTGACTGTACATTCACATGTGAAAAATGGACCATCTGCATGCATTTACAGGTGACTACTACCTTAGGCTTCTGTTAGAGGAAGGTGAAGATGAATCAGAGGAAACAAGTGCTATCAAAAAATCGTAAGTTTGATATTCTGAGTCTTTTCGATATAC
Source organism: Pinctada fucata (assembly GCA_028142955.1). Classification (NCBI taxonomy): domain Eukaryota; kingdom Metazoa; phylum Mollusca; class Bivalvia; order Pterioida; family Pteriidae; genus Pinctada; species Pinctada fucata. The sequence continues at coordinate 20,293,528 of AP027115.1, read as the reverse complement.
AGAGTTATTTCCCATTTTTTAGCTCGCCGGGACGAAAAAGTTTGGAGAGCTAATGCCATACCCTAGGCGTTGTTGTCGTTGACGTTGTCCGTAGACAAAACTTTAACCTGGGCTATATCTCTTGAACTATAGGGTTTGGAGAGCTAATGCCATACCCTAGGCGTTGTTGTCGTTGTCGTTGTCCGTAGACAAAACTTTAACCTGGGCTATATCTCTTGAACTATAGGGGGTAGGGCTTTGATATTTCATGTGTAGATACCTTGTGACAAGACCTTTCATTTGAGACCATAACCTTTACCCTAGTGACCTTGACCTTGGACTTTGACCTACTTTTCAAAAACTTTAACCTGGTTTCTGACAAAAACCTGTATAGGCAAGCTATGTAATCTTTGATTACCCTTTGTTTATGATATTTGATGTAGCATTAGTATGATATCATTTTGACACCATGAATATGTTTAAAATAGTGGCAACTCTGTAAAATAAAATTAACGCCTTAAATTCTTGTTATCCCACCTCTGACAAGTTTGCCTGGAAATATTGAGTAGCATTTGGCTAATAACGCATAGCACTAAGAATATAAGTACATGTACTAGAAATACATGTGAAATAAAGAATAAATTAGTGTGAATTTTATATTGGTATTTCCATGGGCGTGTAATTGTTGATACAACTCTTTCAATTATTAATATATAATATTCACATGTAATCACGTACAAACAACATTCACTTGTAATTACAAATTTATGTGTATGTTTGTTTGGTGATTTACATGTATGCCATTCATATTTTCATGTAAATTTATATACAACTTGTTCAGTAATTTACACCGCTGACTTTTACATGTAATTTCAGATACGAGTTTTTCAATGATTTGTATCACCGATTCCTACTGACACCCAAGATACAGATGAAGTGTATGTGTCTACAGGCCATGACCATTGTCTACGGAAAATGTCACGAAGAAATTGGAGCTTTCAACGATACTCGATACATTGTGGGAATGTTGGAAAGAGTAAGTAAAAATAACGTTGTGTTATGATATACATGTACAGGTATGTAAGGTACATGTAGTAAAGGAAAAATTCAGTTAATGCAGTGATCTCCGCAGAAATTTCAGATAGCATGGTGCCAAGTCTTCGCGGTGCACCTTGCGTTGGGATGCGCGTCATTGCTCGTTGCATCATTGCATACTGTTTTAAGTGTTGTTGCTTTATTACTACACTGTTCAAAATAATTTTGATAATGAAATAAATGTGTTAATTATACTACATTCTTATCTACATGTCAATTATCATTAAATTTTAGACAGTGAGGTCATTGGTGTTCTATTTGTAAAGAGACATTCATGCCAGTTTTAAAACTCAATTAGTTTTGGGCCTTTTGAGAAAATTATCTTGAGACTGTCTCATGACCATATGCATAACTTCGTACCTTCATGTAAGAATTTAGCATATTATACTGATTTGGACATGTTGGAAGGAAATTCTGTGAATGGGCCATTTTCCATGATTTTAAAAATATCAAATTGGCCATTTCTTTAAAAAAAAAAAGTACTAAGTTTTCAATGGGCCATTTTGCAAATCAATGGGACTATGGTGCATGTTCTCTGTCCTTCCTAATCACTGATATTAGTGAATCTAAGTGTATTATGAAAAGAGAGTCAAACTTAGAGTTATGAGAATTTTTGGTTCAGGGAAAGGGCAGGTTTCACCTTTTAAAAAAAGTTGAAAATTATCTTTAAACAAATTCCTGCTTGAAACAAGTAATTGGGTCCAAAGATGGAAACATTTACCCCCCCTCCTTATTAGCCATTGCAATAATGTTTGAGGTAATCTCTGGCAAAGAAAGCTCAGCCTGACAATTGTTCTACTTTGTCCACAATATGGAACAAACCTACCCCCTCCCCCTCCATCCCCCAAGAAATCAAGATCTGTTTAATACAAAAAAACAATGTATGTCAATTGTATACAAAGCCTTCTATATCGCGCTCATATATTTAAAAAAAAAAAAAACGGACATACCGATTCGTTATTTATTCAAAGTAAAATGATTTTGCGCGAGCGAGATAACCTCTTTCTTATCTAGTAAAAGCGGCAATTATTTTGTACGACAAAGACGGCGAGGTCGGGTGATACGTCGAACAGTAAGACGGATTAAAAACATATTTAAATGATATCTGATATAGCATATTTCTATATTATCGTCACGCTGTAACTATATGACACGTGCCTGTCAACACGATCTAGCGATTATACAAGTAGATGAAAACGTTTTCATAAACTACGTTACAGAATGGTCGTCCTTTGTTGGTCACTCGATAGACATTGACAACGTAGTTATTTTAAATGTCCGATCGATTGACGTGCGCCGTAGAAGCAAGACACGTTCTCAGCTCAGGTAAATAAAGCTTGCGGGGGGCTACAAGACGTTTAACACCTCGGATTGTATACAGCCTGGGCTAATTAACCGGGAAAGCGGCGGTTAAATCAATAAATTAACGCAAAGGGGTACACAAAATCGTTAATACACGATTTTTGGGGGAAAAAAATAGCATGGCGGCCGTAAAATATAGCATGGTGCTAATCCCGATAGCCTAGCGATAAATCTCAATAGCGTGGCAGGGCCGCCACGCTAAAACGGCCTGGGGAGAACAATGAAATGAATGTGAAAAAACACACACACACACAGATTTTAATTTAAAAGAATATATTAGAATATATCCGTAACCTTACTGGTGAAAACGCACCAATTCTTATAATGAGTATTAATGTTCAAACAAGGTAGATTTTAACATCATTTAATTTCCATTGTCATTTTCAAGAAACGAAGATTCTGATTGGCTGAGCAATTTTGTTGATACATCGATCAACACAATTTTTCACAGAAGTCTATTTATAGCACTATTTTTAGAACCGGGGGTTCCCTCAAACACGAATGAACATGTTGCTGAAAATACAATTTGTAAGTGTTTGCTCATCATTTCAAGGGTACCATTTCTTTTCTACTTACTCAAAAATTAACAGTGCATGTAGAATTTGCTCAAACTGGTCCTTATTCCAAAGATATAGAGAGAAAAACGTTCGCTGTTTGAATCATGGCGGCTGCCATAACTTGTTTTGGCAGACGAATCACTGCGAAACCCTCTGACTTACGAAATATAGTGCGGTGTTTGATTGAATTAGATCCAAGAAAACAGTTTGTTTTCCATAATATAGATGATAATTTAATGATAAGAATCTTATATTTTTTCTGTTGATGCAGGTATCACCTGAAAAATTGGACGCGACACGAATTGATGCAGTTTTCTGTCCAATTTTTCGGGTGATACCTGCATCAACAGAAAAAATATGACATTCATTTCTTAATTAAATGGTGATGAAAAAATTATATATACATGTATATATAATATAGTGCATTATACCAAAAAATCATGTGATAATATTAAGATAATTATGAAAGACAAAATTAAAAAAAGATTTTAAGATAAAATATTATTAAGATGATAGAGAAAAGATACAAATTCATTTGCTTGTAAAAATAGGTACATGTACATGATGCAGATTATTTCTTTTGTTTCAGTGTACAGACAAACTGGAGAGAGATAGACTGGTTCTCTTCCTCAACAAACTCATTCTACATCCTGTAAGTTTATTAAACAGCATTTAGATAAAAATTTACAAGAAAAAAAAAATAACACAAAATCTCAGAATCTACATGTAGAAGACCCTAGGCCGCAATATGCGTACAAGATGTCAATGTGTCCTGCAATTCACATTTATTCAAGCAGCACGCTGCACTCTTCATCAATGCACAAGCCGAATGATCCACCGCTTAGAGTTGTATTTTCTTCATGAAATTTGGTCGATCTTTTACGATTCGACCTGGCGTCCGAAATCACCTGTTCTGATACTATCGGTTGAGAATTTTAACAATTTGAAACTAATGAGGCATTGTGAAACATGTAAGCATACATGTATATGATTCCGTAAAATTTAGATATGTCGCTTCCGAGAAAAGAGTGTTCATTTTTGGATCTGCCTCTCTAGTAAAGAAACCATTACATGCACCAAGTCCCAGTGAAATTTTAAATGTTTAGTTCTTGAAACCCTGACTTTGATTTGATAACTAAAGTAATTTGTATTCAGAAACATGTGATATGAAATGTGAACTATTACATGTATGACATTGTTTACAAAATTAATTTATTACAGAAAAATGTGAAGGAGATAATGGACGCAAATGGTATAAAAGTATTGGTTGACCTTTTGACCTTAGCTCATTTACATACATCCAGGGCAACAGTTCCTTTACAGGTAAGTTACTAAAATTGGCACTCAAAAGAGAATGTGGATTAGATACATGTAGGTGAATGTTTTGCGGAAATGATTAGGGGTTTATATGGAGGATAAGAAATGGGAGAGAGAAGGATGGGTGGGATGTTAAAAAAAATTCTAGGTGGAGGGAATGAGTTATTAGTATAAAACAAGTAAAGCAGAGCTGGCACCATAAACTAAGAATTGAATTAAGTCAAATTCTCAAAATAAGGTGTATAACAAATCAGTAAAAATTTGAAATATTGAGTTCTTCCATTCTATTCTAGTCTGAAAGTAGAAAAAAATTGTTTGAATAATTTCAAGTCATCACTAATATTATAAGGAGACAAAAGAAAATTGAAAGTTAGACTAATTCTTGATTTATGGTGCCGGGCCCTGGTTCTGCCTCTGAAAATTATGAATAAACGTTAAAAGATTTTATCAATTGTAACATTTAGATTAAAAAACCAGATACGTATAATGTTTTACTGACTTTTGAAAATAGAAACTTAGGAATGTTTTGAGAGATCTTTGTACATGTAAATATATATGATCTATGCTGTATGTACATGTATGATTCATATACATGTATTATTCTTTCTGTCATTGTAGTTTGCAATATTTAATTATTTATAGACCAATGTAATAGAAGCCTCACCAGATATGAGCAGGGACAGTGAGAAGGAATGGTATTACGGCAACAAGGATAAAGAACGATTAGGGCCGTATAGCTTTGATGAGGTATTGCACTTCAGGAATTTTTCAAAAGAAATCCAGTGTTCAATATTTTCATTTGTCCAGTCATCTCAGATGCCCAAGATTCTACAGGAGCAAAATAAAAAATTTAGTAAATATTATTAACATTGTCGGATTTCCCTATTATGCCCTTTTTGATGACATCAGAATTTTTCAATCTCTGTACGTTTTAAAGAAAACCACAAAATTAATGTTTCACAAAACTTTACGTATACAAAATTCATGAAATTCTAAAAAAAACTGATTGAGCTTGAAGCCCTTTTATACAATTTTAAAAACTTCATCGAAAACCATTATTAAAGATTATTATACTTTTATTCATGAAGCTCAAATCAATGTGGAAAGAGGAAACAATACACAGTAAGACTCGATGCTGGGCCCAGGGTATGGACGGGTGGCGCCCCCTACAGGGAATACCCCAGCTGAAGTGGAACCTACTGGCCACAGGTCAAGCCGTGATGAATGAGAGTGACCTAGCTTCCTTAATACTCAACATGCTGATCAGGATGACAGAGTACTACCCTAGCCGGTAAATATCAAATGCTGCATGTAATGACAGACCCCTCCCCCCCCCCCCCCCCTCCTCAGTGAAGTTATTGATGGACTCAGGGTTTCTCAGGGTATTTTGGGAATGGGGCCGGTCCTTTCAAATTGGGAAGAACAGCGACAATTTGAGCAAAATTGGGAATTTAACAACTCAAATTGCAAATGTAATTATCAACAATGATCAAGAATATTCATTTTAATCCTTTATTAAAACAAGATTCTCATTTTATAGATGGTTGAATATATATATCAAACAAAGACCACAGAAAAATGGGAATCTTCGAGGCCTAAAGTGGAAAAAAAAACTATTTTGTATAGGAAATAGGGCTGAATATTTGCCCCAAATTAGCCCTTGCGATGACCCTGGGACTAGTGAAATCACTCAGTTTGTCTATCTGTCTGTTCATATATAGAATTACAATGTGTGCTTGTCATTGTAATTCCTTTTCTATAATTTCGATAATCAAAATGACATCTTATTCGGGATGGTTTCTGATGATCATCATGCATGCAAGAGACCTTCTTCATATTACCGTTAGACCTGCATTTTAGGCACACCAAGACCCGACATCACAACTTTTGGCGTTATTTCTAACTGTGATGTCATAAATCTGTTACGACGTCACAGTTTAAAATTGCGTTAAATCTTGTGATGTCGGGTCTTAGAATGTGTAAAATGCAAGTCAACTGCGGTAATGTGAAAATTGTCTATTGATGCGTCATTTGATTCTATGGAAACCTCCTTTAAATGTTGGAAAATTTTATTGACACGTCATTTGATTCAATAGAAACCTTCTTTAAATGCAGGAAAATTTGAAATTACGGTACCAGTTTTATGAAGTCATGATTGTTTTACATCGGTTAAAATCTTAAATGGAATAAAACTCTATTATCCTAAAAACACTCGATATCAAGGTATGAATGGGTTTCAATGAAACTTTATGTAATGGAAGAAAACATTTGTAGTTGTGCTGAAGAAATAGGTACCATATCTGTTACGGCTTCTATAACTTGGCTAGTTTACTTTCATATTACCCTTTTTTACATTATCGATTATTTCGTACTCATTTTATACATGTAAATGAGTTGCAAGAAAACTGAAGTGAGGGAAGGTAAATTGTATTTGACTATGTCCCTTTCGGTTGTTTTAGGTGAATATTGATTATACAAAAAAAAAGCTTTAAATTGAAGAATATGCTAAAAGGTCAGATCTGATTTTATGAATTTTTAGGGACGTAGATGGTGCAATAGTACGGCCACTGCCGAGGATGAAACGTATGTTATCTGATCCTGTATGTCTGCCTCATATTGTACAGGTTAGTTGTTTCATAATCTGAATGCATACTTAGTGAAAGTCTGCAATTTACTAGACATTTTCATACTTTTGTTGTATTTTCTTCATGTTTTGATGGGCAAAAGTTTTTAAATTTTACCAGACAAAAGCAATTTTCTCACGACAAACCTGATGAGTCTAGTGACTTTCAGATACATTTACGTCTATGAATGCCATATTTCCTTCAAACAATTATCAAATTCTTGCTCAGATTAATTTTTTGGCTCTATACCGTTTATTTAACTTTCATTTTCAGATTTATTTTATGTGCATATTCAAATGATGTAGTTTGCTCAGTTGCATTATACATGTACATGTATATTTTTTGCGATCATGCTAGATTATTAAAAGTAATTCTAAAGTACATATATACAAACGCATTTAAATTTTTCTATTTTTCTTGACCATATACATGTATAATAATTTGAAAGTAAAAAAAAAGTCATTTATATTTTTCAGTTGCTCTTGACCTTTGACCCTATCTTGGTGGAGAAGGTTGCCCTAGTTCTATTCCTGGTAATGCAGGACAACCCCAACATATCACGGCTTTATTTAACTGGCGTCTTTTTCTTCATACTTATGTACACTGGGTCCAACGTCCTGCCCGTGGCACGATTCCTCAAATATACTCATATGTCTCAGGCATTTAGGTCAGACGAGGTAAGATGTTATGTATTGTTTTAAATCACGGCTATACATGTTTTTAACAGGCATCTTTTTCTTCATACTTACATGTATGTACACGGGGTCTTATGTTCTGCCGGTTAGACGATTCCTCAAATATACTCATATGTCCAGGTAAGATGAGGTACATGTAAGTTATTACTTGTTGTTTTATACTGAAAATGGGCCAGAATATATGGTTTTAAATTTTTATTTGGGTCAGTGCCATGGGAGGGGGGGGGGGGGGCAGACACACTCTCTGCACCTCTCTGAATCTGCCACTGCATTAATTTAATTAATTTAACTTTAATTTCATGCCTAGAGAAAAATTCCGAGGACTGTCCTATAAATGGAAGGTTTTATACATTAATTTAAGCGTCTCGCTTTTTCCTATGTAAATTTAAAGATTGCATGTATACAAAGTACAGAAATAATTAGTTCAGGAAGATTCTGACATATGTTACCTATTGATTTCAGAACAAAGGTTCGGACATTATGACACGTAGTGTTCTAGGTCATATGCTTCCGGAGGCCATGGTTTGTTACCTGGAGAATTATTCCGCAGACAAATTTGCCCAGATTTTCCTCGGAGAGTTCGATACTCCAGAGGCTATTTGGAACAGCGAGATGAGGTACTTTTGTAATTGACAATAGAATTAGTAAATATATCGAAATCATATCATGTATTTTGATTAATTCCCTAGAGTCTGAAGTTGAATAAGATTTTTGAATATGACATTAAAATTCTGTGTATTCTCAGTCTGTATAACGCAGTATCTAGATTTTCAAAGCAAAATACATGTACATGATATACCCAAGGAACGAGTGATAACTTTGAGCAGACACAATTATATCAGATTCTGAAGTTTATTGTACTGTTATAATTGTAATTCTTGAATTTCTAATCAATCTATTTTCATAATAACTTGTATAATGTCTTTATACACTAGGCAACTCATGATAAAGAAAATATTTTCACACCTCAACGCTTTCTCACAGCAATACCAATTTGAAAGTTTATTGCAATTAGTCTATCATTATGTAGTTCTAGTCATTTTTTTTTTCAATCAAAGAATTTTCATACCAACTTTTTTAATACCAGGCGACTCATGATCGAGAAGATCGCGTCACATTTGGCTGATTTCTCACCGCGCCTATACAGTAACACACGAGCCATGTACCAGTACTGTCCTATACCTGTGATACAATTCCCGCAACTTGAAAATGAACTTTTCTGTAATATATATTACCTGAAGCATCTCTGTGATACAACAAAATTCCCTGATTGGCCGATCAAAGACCCGGTAAGTACATTGTATTTGAACATGTAGGTGTTAGAGGAAAAAAGGAATAATTTGATTTTCATGATTTTAGAAAGATAAGGCATGTTTCAAATTTTTTAAACAAATGCATGTATCTTATACCTAGTTTGATTCTGTACATCAGCTGCACCTTTGTACCAATAGGGGTCTTTCTGAAGTCTTATCCAACAGATCATTTTCAGATCTTGTTAGAAAGCACAAAATGTCCGAGTCGACATCTTTTGGTGTTGTTTTTCATAATGACGCCACTGTTTAAAGACGCAATTCCATAGTGACGTAACAATGAAAAAGTATGCAAAAATTGCCTACCTCGGACATTTTTCGTCATTTTGTCAGCCATTATGAATTTTGGCAAGTGGCCTATTACATAGTGTTCTCCTGATCACATTGATACATGTAATTCATATGTATGTATGTCTTGGAAAGTATAAAGTTAAGTCTAAACAGTCAGCCAATGATATTTTTTTGTTTGATATAAATGTGAAAGTTGACTCAAAATTAAGAATCTTCAATCTGAATTTCAGGTCAAACTTTTAAAAGACATTTTAGAGGCATGGAAGAAAGAGGTAGAGAAGAAACCACCTACTATGTCTATAGACCAAGCTTATGAAGTTTTAAACTTGAAGAAAGGAGTTGGAGGGTAAGTGAACATATTATTTTATTTAATCTTATAGTGTTACTGTCCGTGCGGCTCACTTTGGAAAGTGGATAAACGCGTTTTTGATAACTTTGTCATGCAAAAATTAAGATAAGATATATATCACTGAATAGATCTCGCTTAGTCGTAAATTTTGGTATATGTTACATGGTCTAGGGTTTATGCAATCAAATTATACAGACAATATAAATTTTAGATGGGACGTTTTCAATGTTAAATTTTAGCCTGACGTTGCCGAGTTTAACATTGAGCCTATGAGAGCGTCACGACGTCACAGGAAAAACTAGCATAGGAAATAGCCCATCTACAATTTGTTTTGTCTATTTATTTTGATTGCGTGCACTGATTCTCATATAACTTATACCAAAATTTACGACTAGGCGAGATCTACTGAATGGTATCAATATTATTTAAAGGTTTGCATGATGGAATAGTCGAAATCGCATTTATCTAGTTTCCGAAGTGAGCCGCATGGACAGTTAGATCATTTTCTTTTCAGTAGAGGGAAAATTTTGTGGCACAGACTTTAGCAAAAGTATGGGGACATTAAATTTGGTTCAGTTGTCCATTTTTCACAAAAACTTCAACCTTGATCATAACTTTCAAATGGTATGTGATAGGAATTTCATGTTCTGATTTTTTGTACTTTATTTCTTATGATCATACAGTATATGGTATTCTGTTTTATTTACTTGTATTTTTAGCCATGAAGAATCAAAGATTCGTAAAGCATACTTTAAGTTGGCTCAAAAATACCATCCAGACAAAAATCCAGACGGAAGGGTAAGATTACAATTAAGTTAACGGATTAAAAGTTGCATGAAGTACATGTATATGAGTTTGTGAAAACTGAAATATTTTATGTCTTTGAGGGAAACTGTCAAAGTCCGGCAGACTACCTGATAAAAATTCATCTTTTATTGTACCATACTTACGTTGAGATCTGACAATCATCCGTAGGAGGTTATGTCAGGGTTAAAAATTTATTTGGCCAATTAAATGACACTGTGTAAAGGGCAAATGTTGATTAAGTAAATGATTAGTTATTAGAAATTCTGTGTCTGAATTTGATCCCAGACACAAACTCTCACAGATGATGGCAAATCTCAATGCAGGTAATGCTTGATGATTGCAGACTCATCATACCACCAGCTACCTCTGTAAAGAAGCTAATTACAATGTATTTAAAGGTAATTGTGACTGGTGGAATGGAAAATGTGGCCAGTCCGAGAATGGAACCTGAGACCTTCTGCTTACAGGGCAGACACTCCTACCGACTGAGCTAACCGGGCACAATACCCGAACCGTCACACTCCACCCCGCCAAATTTTGAGGTTTCCCAAAGTTGCTAACAGGAAACCTCACAAAGAAAGACAAATAAATCCCTGGTTCTTCCCCATAGTTGCCCTAAACCACTAGCAACTCATGAGGTTCACTCTCAAGGCACCAAATGTTGCCAGTCTGGTAATCCAACCCAAGACCTTCTGCTTACAGGGCAGACGCTCTTACCGTCTGAGCTAACTGGGCATGATACAAACCATCACACAATCATGAAAGTTTTGAATTTGAGAGAAAAGGTGAGCGAAGCCAACCTATATACATACATGTAGGTGTACAATACATCATTAATTGATTTCAGGAAATATTTGAGCAAGTGAACAAAGCATATGAATTCCTATGTAGTAAATCCAAGCTTACAGAAGGCCCGGATCCACAAAACATTGTGCTGATCCTGAAAGCCCAGTCCATTCTCTTCAAACGGTATAAGGAAGGTAGGTTTAAGTGTTGACTTAGATTTGAATTTTTGATATCCAAATCTGTCTCTTTATTTTACACACATATTCTCTATTTTGATGGTATCTGAGGAAAACATTTGCATGTACATGTAGGACATCATCAAATTCCTATAGAAATATTATTATTACCATATTTTAAAGTATTTCAATTGATGAAGGCCAATATTAACTTTTTTTGGTACATTATAATTCATGATTTTTGTGAAATATATAAAAAGCATGTACATGTACATTGAATGAATTGAATTAAAACAAAGTTTCAAATAAGTAGTGCATGTGTAACTAGCAACAGTGGCGGATTCAGGGGGGTGCGGAGGGGGCGCCCGCCCCCCGGCACTAACCCAAACTTTTCCAAAAACAGGTACATTTTGGCCCATTTTCAGTCAAAATCGGCAAAATTCGGCCCTTGACCCCCCGACAAAGGGGGCGCTGGATCCGCCACTGAGCAAGGTGATTTAATGGTAAATTAAAGAATTGCATCTTCATCTATTGTATGTTTTTATGATGACATGTATTTTCAGAATTAGAGCCGTATAAATACGCTGGCTATCCCATGTTAATCAAAACCATTAAGATGGAGACCCACGATGACGCACTGTTCTCTAAGTCTGCCCCGTTACTGGCTGCCGCGGCAGAACTGGCATATCACACAGTCAACTGCTCAGCATTAAATGCAGAGGAGCTCCGAAGGGAACAAGGAATACAGGTAAAAGGCAGAGGAAAAATGAGAAAGAGATCTTTTGAAATGATTGTTTGCTTTGCTTTCTGGAATAATAGATAAATTTGTTCTCTATTTCAATCAGGGTGAATCATAAGTGTCAATGATCACAAAAATTATTAAGGAAAAAGTATTCAGTTGGTCTGATAAGCTGTCATTTCAGATTTATATGGTACATGTAAATCCGTTAAATAAGAAATGTTATTAAAATATTGTGAAAATTTTTTTTCACATTTATATTTGCAGTCATTACAAGAAGCCTTTGCACGATGTATTAACGTCATTAGTATAACCAGCAAACCTGAAGACACTGCGGTTCAGGTATGTATTAAGAAAGAGGGAAAACATACAAATAATGTACATGTTATATTTAATTATTATACGCTCATACATGTGAAAAGAAAAACATCTGTTATATCAACAAGTTTTCAGTTTATATTACAAAAAAAATTAATTAAGTTGATCCAAAAGATTTAAAGAAATGTTAAAGCTATATGTACATGTACATATGTAAAAATGTTAAAGCACCACAAAAAAGGCGAAGTTAAATTTTACATTTTTATTATGACACGTGTTTCGGCTAGTATGGTTAGCCTCTTCAGATAATAATAATGTAACATTTGTATTAACATTGAATACAGTACAAGCAATGGTAAATACAGTGATAAAAATCAGGATGGGTTAGTAAGATTATTTTGCACTCCTTGCTGAAAATTTTCTTATTGCTTATACCTAATAGAAATAGTAAGTATGCATGGTCTTATCAATTCTATCTACAGGAAAAGCTTTGTTTATCAGATAAAGGTGTTACAAAATGTAAAAACAAAAGATGCAAAATATGCGATATCCTAATTGAGGGAAAATATTTCAAATTTAAAAATTCAGCCAGAGACTTTGAAATTAAAAGAAATTTAACATGCACATCTAAAAATGTGGTATATGTCATTCAATGTGACAAATGTAAGGAGGAATATATTGGCTCAACAAAGCAACTAAACCACAGAATTTCTCTTCATAAAAGTAATATAAAACTTCCACAAAACAGAATTCTTTTTGTTTCAAAACATATTTTTGATTGTAGTGATGGGAATTTCAAAGGAAAAGCTTTGTTTATCAGATAAAGTGGTCAAATGTTTATAGGATTGTGGGTGTTTTTTCATGTTCTGTTTAAAATAGGTTTGTATCTATCAATGAATATTTGTTCTTTGATTGTGATCATGGAGTAATCGTCTGTTTGGTAAATAGGCATTACTTTGAAATTCCCATCACTACAATCAAAAATATGTTTTGAAACAAAAAGAATTCTGTTTTGTGGAAGATTTATATTACTTTTATGAAGAGAAATTCTGTGGTTTAGTTGCTTTGTTGAGCCAATATATTCCTCCTTACATTTGTCACATTGAATGACATATACCACATTTTTAGATGTGCATGTTAAATTTCTTTTAATTTCAAAGTCTCTGGCTGAATTTTTAAATTTGAAATATTTTCCCTCAATTAGGATATCGCATATTTTGCATCTTTTGTTTTTACATTTTGTAACACCTTTATCTGATAAACAAAGCTTTTCCTGTAGATAGAATTGATAAGACCATGCATACTTACTATTTCTATTAGGTATAAGCAATAAGCAAATTTTCAGCAAGGAGTGCAAAATAATCTTATTAACCCATCCTGATTTTTATCACTGTATTTACCATTGCTTGTACTGTATTCAATGTTAATACAAATGTTACATTACTATATCTGAAGAGGCTAACCATACTAGCCGAAACACGTGTCGTAATAAAAATGTAAAATTTAACATCGACTTTTTTGTGGTGCTTTAACATTTTTACATATTCATATCCTTTACGTTGGATCCTATTTTTCTGATTTTGGATATTGTACATGTACATATAGATGTACATGTACATGTAGCTGTGCATGTATATAATGCACATGTACATGTATGTACATTGTGTACTTTTACATATAGGATTACACATACCTATATTTTCCTTTAGGTGTGCTTACACATAGTCAAGTGTTATGCTGTAGCGTCACAGTTCGAGGGATGCAGGGAGAAGATTCAAGAAATTCCGGCCATTATCAAAGATATCTGTAGAATTCTATTTTACAAGGTGAGGAAATTTAAAGAAAATCTTATATTATTTTCATGAATATTCATTTTTGAAAATGGTACAATTTTTAAGATATTATTCAAGTACTTGTATTACCCATTTTACCGATTTATTAATTTTAACAGAAATAGGAGGATATTGAGCAAATTGACATGCATGTACATGTAGTAGTGTAGTCAAGAGTTAGCATACTTGCCTATTTCAGTTTTAATCTTTATATTTTATAAACGATAGAAGATTTTGCATATCTACTCTTACATGTGCCTGTGCTAATTCTTCATACGTTTGAATCCTGCTGAAATAGATACGTGCACAGTACTAATGTATCATGTATTTTGCAAATAAGAACATGTAAAGTACATGACATTGTATGTTTTGTAAGTTTCAATGATACTCAATCTGTTAAAATATCTTTTCTTTTCAGAATTTACCCCAGTTATGTTCAGTGGTAGCGGAGTGTATTAGTGCTTTTTCAGTGGACTTTTGGTTACAAACAAACTTATTTCAATCAGGAGTTTTATGGCATTTATTATTGTACTTATTTAATTATGACTACACTCTAGAAGAGGGGGGTGTGGAGAAAAGTGGTGAATCTAATCAACAGGTCAGTCTGAAGGTTAAATTTTATTATTACCCATTTTGAGCAAATTCAATCTGTTTTAAACAATATATAAACTTTTAAGGTAGATACATGTACATGTACTTTGTAATCTCAGAAAATTGAGAAATTATTGGAAATGGTCATCAGAAAACTTGTCAAGGTCATGATTTTCATATACAATTACGTGTATCTGAAGTGTGGAATAATTTCATGAAACGAATCATAATGATTCGAAATTTTATTTTTTGGATAGAGTTACACCAGGAAAAAGGACAGAAAACTTTATCATCAGCATGATACTCACAATTTCTGTAAACAATCAGAATCTTTACAATGAAAATTAAATGATATACTTCTATTTATAGGAAGTATGTAACAATTTAGCTCGTCTGTGTGTGAGGGCATGTGCACGTCTTGGAGGGTACCTGCCCGAGAGCTCAGGTCTGGCCACGCCTGAAAACGTTCCTGTGAAGAAATCAGTTACAGCCATGCTCACCCCTTATCTGTCAAGGAAACTAGCCAATGAAAGTCCATCTGAGGTAAGATCCTTCTGAGGTTAAAAAAAAAAAACTAGCCAATGAAAATCCGTTGAAGTAAAATTTTATTTAAAGTCAGCAAGTACACATGTACATGTATGAAAAACATGTAACCACAAGCTTATGTGAGCTTTTAACTGAAATACACATGTAAACAGAACTAGCCAATGAAAATCCTTCTTTGGTAAGAAATTACGAAATCCTTTGCAGTAAGAAACTAACCAATAAAAGTCCTTTTGAAGTGAGAAACGGGCAAATAAAGTCTTTCTGAAGTGAGAAACTGGCCAATGAAATTCCTTCTATGGAAAAAAAACTGGCCATTGAAAATCCTTCTAAAGTAAAATACTATCAGATTAAACTTTATTTTTAGGTTAAATGAGCCAATGAAGATACTTTGGAGGCAAAAATAAAAAAAAAAATCCTCCAAAGACACAAATCAATAAAAATTCATCTGATGTATTAAAGTGTCATGAATCTTGTTTAAAAAATGAAAAATTTGATTTCAATAAATAAGCTAAGATTATACCAGACCTGCCTACTTTTACGATGTTGGCGTAATTTTTACGATTTTCGACTATACCAGACCTGCCTACTTTTACGATGTTGGTGTAATTTTTACGATTTTAGACTTAAGATTACATCCTACGCTTTCGCCTTCCGATTTTATGCCTAGACCTCAATTTAACATTAAAATTAATTTTCCGATTTTTGAGCGCTCGATCATGTTGATTGAGCAAGTACCTTCCATAGCCATATTGTTAAGACAAGCACATGTAGGGTAAAGACTTACAACAATTGTTGAAGCAGGTAAAAAAGACGATATTTTTCTTAAATTTTCAATAAGAGGTTTATATTACGCTTTAGCTCCCAAAATTACACCCATTGAAGCAAAATGTTACACTTTTGGAAAGAAACAGGTAGGCAGGTCTGTTATACAATAGTAACATGTACGATGTAGGTCTCTATGAGATATTATTTGCTACATGTATACGCCTTAATATAATTTCTAACTAATTTTTAGTTGAAAGCCATTGGATTTGTATATTATGCACATGTATTATCAAAATGGATTTTCAATTTGTATTTAAATTTGATTTTATTTACATGTATTATCATATTGCAGCTCCTAAAACTACTCAATAGTAACACGGAGAATCCGTACTTAATGTGGGACAACGCCACACGAGCTCAACTGTCGGAGTTCCTCAGCGACCAGCAGCAACAGGTCATCAAAACGGTAAGTTACAACATAAATTAGAATAGCAGAAATCTTTATACATGTGCATACTGTAAACGTGGTTATTTTCACTGGGGGGAAATCTTCATGATATCAAGGTCTCTGCCTTTCTAAGAATGCAGCAGGGCTATTTTTGCAAGGGGGAAGTCCATCAATTTGCGAAATATGCCAAAATTACCCCACTCTAAAATTTCCACGTTTACATTTGGCAAAACTGATTTTTCAAATTTCTTGTATTTCTTTGGTACCAAAACTTTTCACTTTGTGACCTTGTGAATATCCCAAAGTGAGGGATCATAATTCTCTGAATTTGCCTCTTAATTTTAGTCGGTGGATAAAAGTCTACTTGCTATTAATTTTTCAAGTACAGTAAATAATATCATATTCTTCACTGCAGGGTGAATGTGACAAAGAGTATGGAGCCACGTTTGTATTTGACATTCACGCCAAAGAACTCATTGTGGGAGAAATATTTGTTAGAATCTACAATGAACAATCAACATTCCCATTAGAGGTAAGTACTAGAGTTGTAACGATAGTCACTGACATCGTCGCTATTGTCGGTAAGATTTCCAAGTCGTCGACTATTGATTCTATTTTTGAGAATTGATAAATCAGAGTTTATACACTTCTTTGCAAAATGTTCTCTCTTTACTCAAAGTGACATTAGAAATTATCAGAATAGACAATCCTCTTGTTTTACATGATTTTGAGACCCCTCGAATGGAACTGATGTACATGTATCTATCGTAGAAAACCATGAACAGTCCAAGAGAATACTGGAAACAGTAATATTACTAAAAACAATAATATAAATCAAATTGGAGTTATCTTTCTTTGAAATTTATCTCTCTATATTAGTGTAAGTAGTAATACTATTTAGATGGTCAGTTCGCTCTTATATCAGTGGATTCGGGGAGAATTGAGGGTGATTAGGAGTTGTATCTCATTCAAATGTACACTGAAAAATTATTCAGAGCATCAAGAAAATTTTTTCCTCAATATACTCGAAGAAAATGTGATCTCAGAAAGAAGAAAAAGTGAAAAATAGGTTCCAAATGGACATAATTTTCACTTTTCAGTAGATTTTTTTTTTCATATTTAACAAATTTGGTGTTGAGTGAAAGAATTGTATGATATAAACTATGCTGGTGGCTTTATAACTGTGCTTTGTCTATATTACAGAAATATGTAATATAGGGTGACAACATTACTGTTTTCAATAATATCAGGGATTATTGTTAACAGTAATATTACAGTTTTAAGTAATATTACTGTTTTTAGTATTCTCCTGGACTGATGAAAGAGTCTTAAAGTATTCTATTGATTTGACTATTTCTTATGGCGGTATGACTTACAGTGATTTGACTGTGTCTGTTACCAACATATATTTGGTTATGTACATGTAAAGTATCTTACAGAATGCCAAATGTGGTATGACTTACAGTGATTTGACTTTGTCTGTTACCAACACGTATTTGGTTATGCACATTGTACATATAGATGTATCTTACAGAATGCCAAAGGCTTTACGATAGATCTCCTGGATTACCTGGGAAGTCAAGCACAGTATCTACACTCTCTGATGATGCTTAAGAAGAACGACACGTCTAGTCAGGCAAAGCAGGGGACACGACTCTTACACGTAGAAATGGCATTAGAGGCCCTTCGCAACGTCATTAAAAATAATCCAGGTGAGATTACTTTGTATGAATTAAAGCTTTACCAAAGCTTCTAGCAAAAGGATGTTTTGAGGACAATTTGATGATGTAGAAGTGTGTTAGCAGTATCTTTGGAATCATTAAGCATCTTGCACTTTGATTATAGGCCATGGGCTGAATCTTGTTTTAAATGACATAAGGCTATAGGGGTATCAGCTCTTCTCTGCTTCATGAAAAGTCTAGAAAGACAAATCAGATCATTGCACTGTTACAGTATTTTTTCTTTTATTACAGGTGTAGAAATCCAGTGTATAGGTCACTTTAAGTTATTATTCTGTCTCCTACGGTTAGACGACTGTGCCAAACTACAACAGTACGCTTTGGAGGTAAGACTTATGAAGTATAGCTTATATACTTATCTGTAGTGCGTGTTGCAGTACTTTGTACTTATACAATGTAAAGTGGGTTTTAAAATGGTATTTTAAATATATATAATGAATTAAATGACATTACCAAAGCCTAAAATCATTATGTTTAAAATTTACATGTAAGTTCCCCCTTCTCCCAAACTTCTCCAAAAAGAATGTCTTAATTTACAGGTATTAATTTTCTTAAGTTTAAACTTTGGCTGTGAATTTAACAACTTTTCACTTCCTTTTATCACATAAATGTAGGTAGTCAACAGCGTTACAACCAATCAGGAATGTGTAAACGACATAGCAGCATCAGAAGTACTGGGTTATCTTCTCTTGGCAATCAACAGTCTACCAAACTGTAAGCACCAGAGGGCTCTGCTTAATTCTCGCATCATGAGAAATCTTAAATTGATAATAGAAAAAATGAAACTGATAAACTAGATTTGAGGAATTATTGATGAATTTGATTATGTAGAATAATCACTAGAAGAAAGACTTATGTAAAACGGAAAAGTTGTATAACTGCACATCTTAATCAAAGGAAATGTTGTATTCGTAGAATTATTTGCAGTGTATTAATTTAAACTACTTTTGTGGTCAGCTTCATTTTAGTTCAGCTCAGTTAATTTGAATACCAAATGCATAACTTAAACAAGTTATAGCTTGGGCTGATCTGTGGATCATTGTCCATACAAAATGGTTTGATTTTATAAAATCGCGAAAGAAAGTATTGGCAAATGATTCTATTTATACAGTGAGTGAACTCATTTAGTGAATATAAGTTACTGGATTGGAGATAAGGAGAATGAATCTTATAAATACATGTATTTTATGAGGCTAGTTTGATATACCAATTTGGGTCCTGTACTGTAAAGTTAACGTTATTATTTCCGCCGGGGGAAATTTTCGCAAATAATCATTGCAACAGTAGGTGCGGAGTTAATTTTGGCTAAATTAGGAGTATTCCCTTTAGTCTTTTATATTGGTTGTAATACGGAAGATCGCAAATACTTCTAGCCAAGACTTTACGAATTTTCTCGCGCACTCTTCGATTGTTCTCCATTGTTATGACGTCATCAATTTACTTGGGCAGAAAAGGTGCCCAAGTTTTGAACAATGGTTTAGGTAGGTGACTAAATGAAAAATCAGAATGGACACGCTGCACGCGCTGCATTTGGGATCTTGCGTATTATTAAGCGGAAGTTATTTTCGCAATAATAATAACATTCGCGAAAATTGCCCCCACACGAAAATTTCCATGTTTACAGTAGGTACATGTAGAAATTTATTTTTCTTACCTACACATGGACTTTGATCTTTCCCACAGGTCAGATACTTACATTGGAGAGTTTGTTTGGTCTAATGTCCAGTACGAAGATTGTTAAAGAAGCTCTCATTAAAGGTAGGATATACTGATTACTATAGTTTTACATTGTAATGGCATAAGCAGAAAGATTTTTTCCACATTACGTCAATGTTTTAGATTTGGTTTTAAAAAATGAAGATGAAAGATTTTAATGGTTTTGTTTTTGAATTTCATTCACGAAAATATGAAAAATGCTTCAGCAATTTCATAAAAACCAAATTATTTCAAAGTTTTTGATATCAGTAAATACTGTATTATGTCATTTTTTTATCGCATCAATTTTCTCTTCAGCTCCCCCTTTTCTGGACATGCAATTTTAAGGAGTTTCCTTTCACACATTTTCAGGTGCTCCAGTCTACTTACTAGACTTGTTTGCCAATGCGTCATTTCCGAATGTCCGAGAGAAAACAGCAGAACTTATGGCCAAGATGCTCGCAGACAAGCTGGTCGGACCAAAGCTCCGTATTATTCTGTCTAAGTTCCTGCCGGGGATATTTATGGATGCCATGAGAGACTCACCAGAAGCCAGTGTTCATATGTTCGAGGGTAAGTGATGGAGGTACAGTGTAACCAGGAATGTTAGAGTATCAAATTTCGTGATTTTATGGTAAAATAGGGTGTCTTTATTTTCCGCGAGTACAATTTTAGTGATTCCTAAGTTAACAAATATGTTCATATAATGTTACTGTTTTGTACCTTCCATTATTGAAGTTTTAGCTATTTTATCATAAGAATACATTCAATTCACTCCTCATTACGTTTAAACAGGAAAAGTGAAAAATGACACGTACAAATGAACGAATGAAAGAGATATAACAATTTGTGATATACCTTATCAACGCAATTTTTCGCGAGAATGATTTTTCGTGATTCCAAATCACTTGCCAATATAGCAAAAATTAGTATATGTACATCGCGAACATTTCTAGTTATATGGTACATGTACACTTACATGAGAGGTCCTGGAACCTTAAGGTCTGGGGATAATTTCGGAGAATGAAGGGGAGTCAACTTGTCTTGGTATTCAAGCTGAAATTATTTTGAGAATGGCTAATTTCATGTTGCCAACATACATGTAGCAAGGGTGACATAAAGGGGTCACTTTGTCTGGCATCTGTCTGTACGTCTGTCTGGTCGTCTATCTGGTCGTCAAACTTTCACATAAAAAGCATCAACTTGAATGACAAATAATGTACTGTACAATGTATTTGTACATTGTACTTCCATCAAGCTTTCAGGGATTGTCGAGCATTGTGAGATTCAACACCTGATGTGT
Source organism: Pinctada fucata (assembly GCA_028142955.1). Classification (NCBI taxonomy): domain Eukaryota; kingdom Metazoa; phylum Mollusca; class Bivalvia; order Pterioida; family Pteriidae; genus Pinctada; species Pinctada fucata. The sequence goes on along the minus strand of AP027115.1, from coordinate 20,272,204 downwards.
GTCAGGGTCATCATCAAGGTCAGTCACATATATGGGTCAAGGTGACTTTCATGGTCAAGGTAAAATAAGTCATTCAGTGTCAGCTATGAAGGGCAACATACATGTACATGAACCTCTTCTTGAACAGTTATGCTTAAAGTTTAATTATATAAAATATCAGCTTTATGGATGTAAATTTTGTTGTACAAGATGTTTTTTTTCAACATGTACTGTATGATGCTAAATAGGGGATACTGTTTTAAATTAAATTGAAAAATTCCCTGCTTCTCAAATCTCAATACATCTTAAGTTTGTATTTGCATAATTTCATTTATAAATTCTTTTTCATGTAGGTACACATGAAAATCCAGAGTTGATATGGAATGACGAATCAAGAGAAAAGGTGTCAGACACGGTCAAAAAGCTCAAAGACAGGTATACATACAGTATAACAAGTATGGTACATGTATACACAGACCTGCCTTCTTTAACGATTTTGACGTCATTTTTACGATTTTTGATCTTCAAATACACTCTATGCTTTTGCTGCTCATTTTTACGCCTTAAACATACATGTATTTTCAATCAGAATTACCTTTTAAAATATTCAAAACAAACGGACACACTTGAATATATAATTAATATAAGGTGAGGGTTTGATAAGGTATAATCAATTGTGTAAATGATTAAGATTTGTACAAATGTCAAAATATCGAAAAGACGATTTTTTCTCATAATTTAGGGATGTTAAGCGTAATATAAACAATTGATTGTAATTTTGAGAAAAAATCGTTAGCAACATTTTACACTTATCATAAGAGACAGGTTGGCAGGTCTGTATACAGTACATTCTTAAAACAAAGTCTGATTCAATAGCAGGTGCGAAGCCAGGTGTACGCAAGTAGGCAGGTGCTTCCACATAGTTATGCCAAACAAAAATACATGTATATATTATAGACAAAAAGAGAGAGTACAAAGAGTAATTTTCAATGTAGAAAACTGTCCTGGTGATAAGCTTCTGCAGGCTTTAAACACCTCCTGAATCTTCATCAGGTCTTCAATTTGGACCCATTTTGGACCCCATTACAACTCCCAAATACCTCTTCTTAAACAGTGCTTTCGCTTGAAAAGTACTCTTGCTACCGTGCCTGAATAGAAAACTTCGACTATAATCATTAGACTGAGGTGAAAAGGAAATAAATTTGTTGAAGCCTGTTACTTTTCTAAAATCAACTTTATCCAAATTTTGAGCGAATTGATTTTTGTTGTTATCTTTGTGTAAGATTTTAAGTTGTTATCTCATGTTATATATGACTTTTGATTTCAGGCATTACCTCGCTCAGCGTGACAATGCCGACGCCCGATGGACGCTGAATGAAGACTTCGCCGTCGTTTATACGGACGTGGAAGGAGAACTCACCATTGGAGGGGTTTTCCTGCGTCTATTTATAGCCAATCCTGGATGGGTGCTACGCAAACCAAAGGAATTCCTCACGGAACTTATGGAGAAATGGGTCCAACTGATCAACATGCAAAACCCTGATGTAAGGGAAATTTCTTAATGTGACGTGAGGCTGTCTGTCTGTAGTTGGTATTAGTGAATCCCCTGTAAGAAATTTTATGGTATAACCATACATCTGGGGATTCACTGATACCTTGTCAACTTTTGTAAACCACCTGTATGGTTAACCCCCCCCCCCCCCCTTCCTAAATTTTTGGTTTAAAAATATAGTTACATGTAGAAGGACTAGATATTGGAGAGTTACAGAGGAATAGAGACAATTTACATAATGTGGCATGGACACACAAGTGAGAATCTTAACATGAAAACCAATTTTTGTGTCACCTGGGAAGCATAGCGGCACTTAGGGATCACTTTGTCTGTTGTCAATCTGTCCGTCTGCCTGTCACACTTTGATGTCTGTCACACTTGGATGTCTGTCACACCCTACATAAAAGTGGTTCCTATATAAGTGCCGCTATGTTTCGCAGTCGACAAATGCATTCCTTGGAATGATTTTTTGTACCATATTCAGAGAGTTCACAACATGTTCAGAAGGAAAAATCAGTCATCCATAAGGTTGGGTGATATGCGACATTTGAAATAGACCATTTTCCGATCTTGTTATAAAGCTCAATATGTCTAAGCCAACATATTTTGGCATTGTTATTCATTCTTATCACTAATAAAAGATGTAGTTTCATTGAGAAGTAACAATGAAAAAGAGCGCAAAATTTGCCCACCTCAGACTTTTTCATCATTTTGTCAGCAATTATGAATTACGGCAGGTAGTCTATTGTCCTTAATTAAAGACAGATGGTTTGGTTGCTTCAGTCTTGATCAAAATATGGTAGAAAGGCATATGATAATTATTGTTTCAAACATAGGGTTCATACGTAGGGAGAAAAAGAATCTATCACAGAGTTTGATCTATGACAAGGAAATTCAACCTTCTTGTCCTGAATTTGCTTTTGTTTATGACTCAGCAAGCCACATCACGGCACAAGAAAATCCCAAACACTTAGGCTGGATTTTCACGTCAATGATCACGTTTAGTGATATTAGATTCTTTAATCTAGTTTATTTCTGTTTATACACGTGAAAAATACTAAAATATTTCATTTCCAGGGTGAGGTGCTAGAGACAGTGACCACAGGAGTTGTGTGCCTTTTCTCGTCACAGTCGGCCATGTTGGACCAGGTTCCGTCACTCGGGTACATACCGAAAGTCTTTCACGCAATGAGTCACAAAAACAATGCAGTTACTAAGAGTGCTATCCAAGTTGCTCATCAACTAGCTAGTAATGAAGTAAGTTGTTATGCTACCTCCAAAAAAAAAACGAATTTTATTTACAATGTTTGTATAACTGTTTGTCTGTATTCGCTATTTTCGAAAACCAGAGTTACTTCCCATTTGAGATGGTATCTGACGTAGACTGATTATGAAGTCATCAAATTCTATGGAAACAGTCCTAAAAGTCTGGGAAATGACGGTATAAAATCGACGTTATCATACCATTTTCATGACGTCACAATGGTTTTACGTCAGATACCGTCTGTAAGGGGAAAAAACTCTGTATTCCGCAAAGACTCAATAACAGGTTGTGACATGCACTTTTAAATACATGTATCTTCAATACTTTGTCTATTTACATTATACCCCAATACAATCAAACTTTGGTTGGGACTTGACAGTCAAATAGGTCACGGTCATTTTCAAGGACAGTCAAATAGATCAAGGTAATTTTCAAGGTCAAGGCCACATATTTTTTGTCAACTACAGCATACTGATGTCATCCATATACTTGTTTTTGAGCAGTGACTGTCTTATTTTATGTATTTTATGTTCCCTTTTACACATTTATCTTTAAAAAAGCTATTATAGTTAAAAACCTCAAAAATGCTAAAAGAATTCTTATTTCTTATATTGCCCTGGTATCTGAGGTATAATAATCCTATACATGATTTAATGGTTATCTTTACATCTTGTATTATAGATATGTATACGCAGTATGGCCCAGATAGACTGTATCGGCCCGTTTAAGGTCGGCATGAAGGCTCGACGAGATCAAATCGCCCTGGCAGCGGAGGCATTGTCCAAGATGTTTGACAAGGGAGAAGATGAGCTAGTGGCACAAGTAAGACAATGTTTACTTTATTCGTCATCAGTCTGTGTTTCTGTATGTCTGTCTCTTTGTCAAACGGTCATTTTGTCTCTCTGATAAACTGTCTGTCTATCTGTCTGTCTGTTGTATCGGTCTGAGTGTCTGTCTTTTACAGTTCTATCTATAGTGTTGTCAACAATTTTAACCAACTTGGTACAATACTGCAAGCGTGTTGGAGAATCTGAGAGCATAGAAATATAAATTTTATTTTATTAATAGGATTGTGGAACTCCATGATTTTCTTCAATCATGGTCATTGTATGGCATTGTGCATAGGTGTAAAGTTATCACAAATTAAAACACAACCCCCTCCCCCCCCAAAAAAAGTTTTTTTTTTCCAGAGTGTTATATCATTTCATCAAAACTTAACTTGAAAATATTACTTTCCAGGCTATAAACACAGACCTTGTCCCATTCCTACTTAAACTACTAGAGGGTGGTTTGGAGGCGCTCGATAAACCAGCAGCAACTAAAGCCCAGATCGTTAAGGCACTCAAGGCCATGCAGCGTAGCTTCCAGTATGGAGAACAGGTATGGTGTGAATTAAAATCTCATGGGTCATAGCTGTCCTACAGCCAGTTTCACCAAAAATTACTTAAGGAAAATATACTGACGGGAACGTCTGAAATTTTAGTAAGAGTTTTTTATACGATCGTCATTTGACGGGTCGTATTATGGTATGGCGAAGTCCGGCCGTCTGTCCGTCTGTCCGTCCGCCTATGGAACGCAATAACTTGAATATGCGTCAACAGATTTTCATGAAATTCATACATTATAATTGGACTGTTGAGAGGAAGCCGCCTTTCAATTTTCAGGTTCATCCGATTTGTCGTTACAGAGTTATGGGACTTAGATTTTTAAAATACAGTGAAAATATGCTAAAATATTTAAAAATTATTTAAAAATCTATTTCTGGTCGAAATGTTTTGAAATTTTGTATACTTCAAGTAGAAAGGATGTTCTTTGACATATGTAACGGGTTTTTATTTTTTTGTCTTATAACCGAGATATTGTGTGTAATAGGAAGGGGGGGTGGGTTATATGCACATACATGTTAAGCTAAGGGCAAAATATAGGCGCATGGAACGCAATTACTTGAATATGCGTCAACGGATTTTCATAATATTCATACATTATGATTGGACTGTGGAGAGGAAGCCACCTTTCGATTTTCAGGTTCATTTGATATGTTGTTACAGAGTTATGGGACTTAGATATTTTAAAATACAGTGAAAATATACTAAAATAGTTAGAAATTATTTAAAAATCTATTTCTGGTTGAAATGTTTTGAAATTTTGTATACTTAAGGTAGAAAGGATGCTCTTTGACATATGTAACGGGTTTTAATTTTTTGGTCGCATAACCGAGATATTATGTGTAATGGGAGGGGGGGGGGGGGTTATATGCACATGCATGTTAAGCTAAGGGCAAAATATAGGCGCATGGAACGCAATAACTTGAATATGCGTCAATGGATTTACAGGATATTTCTACATTGTGATCAGACTTTGAAGAAGAAGCCGCCTTTCGATTTTCAGGTTCATCCGATTTGTCGTTACGGAGTTATGGGACTTAAATATTTTAAAAACAATGAAAATATACTAAAATAGTTAAAAATTCTTTAAAAATCTATTTCTGGTCAAAATGTTTTAAAATTTTGTATACTTCAAGTAGAAAGGATGTTCTTTCACATATATTACGGGTTCTTGAATTTTTTGTCACATTATCCAGAAATTATGTGTAATGGGAGGGGGGGGGTTATATGCACATACATGTTAAGCTAAGGGCAAAATATAGGTGCATGGAACGCAATAACTTGAATATGCGTCAACAGATTTTCATGATATTTGTACATTGTGATCAGACTTTGAAGAGGAAGCCGCCTTTCAATTTTCAGGTTCATCCGATATGTCCTTATGGAGTTATGGGACTTAGATATTTTGGTGTTGTGAAAAAAATCCCAACGGGCGTATCTTGCTGCGTGAGCGTAGGCTTTATTGTAAAATTGGGCACTGTACAAGTAATTTCTATTTTTCCTATTAAAAAATATAGGAACCAAAGGGAGACCTATATTTGAAAATCCTGTCCTTTAAATCCTACACCTGTATTTTTGCCTCAAATTTTTAACGCAACGTAGAAAATTTTGGCCCTCTTTGCTCACCACCTTTGCTATGTTTGAGTTACAGTATAAAAATGTTGTTAATCTGTTTCCTTTGGAATTTTTAAAAGTGAACCTCCCTCTTGTGTTTTTATTTCAACTGTGCAACTCAAATTCTATGAATCTTTTTAAGGTAACAACCATTTTGGAAAAATCTCCAGTTTGGAGGGAGTACAAGGACCAAAAGCACGATCTCTTCATTTCCGATACACCAATTGCTGGCTATCTTACAGGTAAAAGTCTCATCTATTCTTATAATACATGTACAGTATATACCAAATATGCTTGTAATATTGAGTCTTGTCGAAAAGCGAAGTTATTTCCTATTTGAGAAGGTATCTGATGTGAAACAATGATGACGTCAATGAATTGGCATTGTAACGCCATTTTAGTAACATCGTTTCCCAGTGTTTAGGGACCATTTCCGTAGAATTTGTTGACGTCACAATAAGTCTATATCAGATACCGTCCCAAATGGGAAGTAACTCTGGTTTTCGAAAAATCACAAGTTAGTTCAGCAACGGCTCAATGGCTGGCTTTAAAGCGGAAAATGTGCTTATTGCACTGAGGGAGAATATTTAGCAAGCATTTTGAAATTATGCAAAAATACACAGAAAATAAAAAGAGTAAAGATTTTCAAACAAGTCATGTTATCTTAAATTTCATTTCAATTTATCTAGCCATAATCATATTAAATTTACTGACACTTTTAACACGGCTTTGTAATAAGTTATCAAACAGCCCTTGAGTAATAATTGAACAACTTGACAGTGACGCTCATTTTCATATAAGGAAGGACCTCTGTCTTTCTGTCCATCTGTTACGTCTTTCCAGTTTCTTTGTCCAATTGTCTGTCAGATTCACTGATATTTAGTTTTAATATTTTACCGTCTAAGGGGGAAATTCTGCATCAAATTGAGGACTGACTTCAGACCAGTCAATTTTAAGCATTTTTTCCCACATGAACATTTACTGTACTTGATGCTAAATCTAAAAGCGAAAATGTTGCTTAAAATTGCATAAACTTTTTGCCAGTTAACGCATTGTGGAAACTTTTGGAAACCTGAAAATATCAAGTTTATGCAAGTTTACGCAGTTGCGTATACTTGATTTTTTTCCCAGTGTAAATTTTAAGAAAAAAAAGACGGCTGGAATGTCGGAAGAACAAAAAAACACAGATTCAACAGCATCCCTTGTGGAATATTTATACGGAAAAAAAAGACATTTTGATTTGTTTTCCTGTAAACAAAAACCTAATATTTAGTTGGGGGAGAAATAACCTCACTTATTGAATATCCAGTACCCTTTATACTCTTTATAGTTTGTCTTTATACATTTATTTGAAATTTTAAAATCTAAGAAACAGTGCATTTCACTTCTTATTTCATGAATTAGATTGCATGAATATGTACTTTCATTCTACGATAACTATTGTATGAATTCTGGAATGTGAAACTTATATTAATGCACAAACTATAATATTCTTCCATTTATATTTCATTACTAGACTCATCTCAAGGTAAAATCCTTTAAGGGTCTGATGCTATTTGCTGAGTTCTGTGTATATGTACACTTTATATTATGTATATTCAGCATTCTGTCTGTATTTGGAATTTGACTAACTCTACTAACAGCATGTCATTTGCGTGTTAAGGTTTATAACAGACTTTCTTCTCTTACTTCAACACTTTAATGATTGCATAAGTATTTACCGGTATTATTGAGTCTTTGCGGAATACAGAGTTTTTTCCCCTAACAGATGGTATCTGATGTAAAATCATTGTGCCGTAATGAAAATGGTATGGTAACGTCAATTTTACACCGAATTCCCAGACTTTTAGGACTGTTTTCATAGAATTTGATGATGTCATAATCAGTCTACGTCAGATACCGTCTCAAATGGGAAGTAACTCTGGTTTTCGAAAATAGTGAATAAACGGCCTGCAGAGCAAAAGGTACATATTTCAGGCATTGTGCATCTTTTTCTTCATTTGTCTGTCCATTAGGTTAAACATTCAACAATTAAAATACCTGTTCTTGAACAGTCTAGTATGTTTGTTGAGCAAACACAGCATATAAACAAACTGTATAGAAGTCATAGGCATTCAAGCGGCCGTTAATTTTTCCTATTTATTTTGGATGTGCCCTAATTTCCCTATATTTTTGCTAAATATGGCCCATTTACCTATAATATCCCTGTTATTTAAGATTTCATTAGAAGTCTTAGTTTTAAAAAGTGATAATGTTCACAATATCCTTTAAATTGTATAATTAGCATGAAATATTGCTGTACATTCTAAAAATTTGCCGGCTTACTTCTCTTGCCAAAGCTTTCTCCAAACACATATATAACTATTCAAAAAAACTGTATACAGAATAAAGTCTGCATACTAAGGTATTTTCAGTTTTTAAAACAGTTTAGACTTTATAATTTCTCTATACTATGTTAAATTTGCCCTATAATGCTCTATTTTTCATGAAATTTGGCCCTTTGAAAATACCTATGTTTTACTTTAACACCACTTGAAAGCCTGGGGGGCACTGTCCAGCATCCATCTTTGGGTTTGATGCATATGCCTGCTACTTACTTGATATGCAACATAAATCAACTTCAATCTTTAAGGGATGGGCAAACATGGTGACTGAGATTCAACACTAAGTGCATCTCAGAGTCTTTCTTAAGGTCAAGGTTACTTAATTTAGGTCAAGCTTACTTTAATAAGATCAAGCTTACTTAATTAAGGTCAAGGTTACTTTATTAAGGTCAAGGTTAATTAAGGTCAAGCTTACTTTAATAAGGTCAAGCTTACTTTATTAAGGTCAAGGTTACTTTATTAAGGTCAAGCTTACTTGATTAAGGTCAAGCTTACTTTATTAAGGTCAAGCTTACTTTAATAAGGTCAAGCTTACTTTAATAAGGTCAAGCTTACTTTATTAAGGTCAAGGTTACTTAATTAAGGTCAAGCTTACTTTATTAAGGTCAAGCTTACTTTCTTAAGGTCAAGGTTACTTTATTAAGGTCAAGATTACTTTATTAAGGTCCTTGGACCCCCTCACGCCAACATCTGAGCCAACGTGAGACATTAATATAAGTTGTGTAACTTGTTTGTTAAACGTTGTAAAATAAATAAAGTTTAAATCTAAAATTTTTTTTATTAAGGTCAAGGTTATTTAATTAAGGTCAAGCTTACTTTATTAAGGTCAAGGTTACTTAATTTAGGTCAAGCTTACTTTATTAAGGTCAAGCTTACTTTATTAAGGTATAGCATACGACATGTCTTGATTATATCTAAACAGCTGAAAAAAAGAGTTGGAGTTAGTTTAAATTAAATGTCTGGCTCATTCATTGCTAGTCTGCTAGAAGTAACTGTTCATAGATGTTTGAATTCTTTCAGCTGTAAGAAACAAAGTGCTACTTTTTTTTCAAAACCTACTAATGATTTTATTCACATTTTTATGCAAGCAGGGTTACTCTTCAAGTCTGTGTAAAATGACAATGAATTCAAATGATAAGTGAACACGGGATAAAGAATAATGTAAAAAATGGAAGGTTTAAGTTTTAGAATCTATGCATTTCATCACAAGTGCTAAACTTTGTGTGTTAACATGTTCACAGAATGTTTGATTCCACAATGCCTATTTTAATAAATTTTACCATAATTAAATAAGGCAACAAAATTAAATGTAGCTTGTTTGATTTGATTCTTGAAAATGAATCTTGTATGACATTCTTATTACAATGCATGCATTTGTATATGCATTAGCATTCCTATCAGTCAATTCATTCTGTTCGAAATACAGAGTTACTTCCCTTTTGTGCAGGTATTTGACCTTAAAGCATGAAATTGCTTTAAAAACGTCATATTTGAAACCCTGTTTCCCTAGTCAGACAAGTTGACCCAAGACGATTGTTGGTCACTGTTGCGTATCGTTTTGGGTCAGGCAGTGATGCATTGACAAAAGTTGAGAATATGGAATTTCAAAATTTTCTTGATGATGCTTATTTTTTCAACTCACATGCATTATTAGACAAGAAATATAAATCTCAACTTTTGTCTATGCATCACTGTCATTCCCAAATCTATATTTGGGAAAGACGAGTCATTCAACTGTTTCCCTGAATTTTACGCTCGTATCCATGGAAGTTGATGACTTCACAATTTCTTGACGTCAGATACCTGCGCAAATTGGAAGTAACTGTATTTTTAATGGCAGAATTTGTCTATTCTATTATTTTCTTGTGTAATTACTCTTCTTGTCTTGAAAGTTAAAAACAGTTCATCTAATCTATACTCTTTAGAATAATAATATGAATTCCTGAAAAATGTTAGTGCGATGCCAAATCTTTGTGATGATTGTCTTCAATTTGACATGCAAAAGATTTGCTTTTGAATTTAGTATTGCATATATGATTTCATTTACATTGGACATAACATGCCTATATCACTTAACACCTTTGAAATTGAGTCTTTGCGGAATATAGAGTTGTTTCCCCTTACAGACGGTATTCTGACGTAAAACCATTATGACGTCATGAAAATGGTATGGTAATGTCGATTTTATACCGTCAATTCCCAGACATTTAGGTCTGTTTCCATAGAATTTGATGACATCATAATCAGTCTATGTAAGATACCGTCTCAAATGGGAAATAACTCTATCTTCGAAAATAGCGAATAATTACCTATCCCTTACTTTACTGAGATCTGACTGTGAAGGCCCATGTAAAGTGTACCCCATTGAAATGTAAGAAACTAAGATTATAAAGAATGAAGTAGTGTCCTTCGTAGGGAAGTTTTAATATAATAAATAACAATGAACACTCTATATCCGCAAATGTTCGGCCACTCGGCCTTTATCAAGTGAAAAAGCAGTGAAAGCACGAATATAAAAGAATTCTACATAATATTCATTACTGCTGTTAAACAAAGCCCAGCGTAATACGAATAAGGTATTACGACACATATAACAATCAACAATGCGTAAAGCGCCAAAATGATGTTACATAAAACAGATAAATCTGGGTTACGTTATCAAAGGTAAAGAAGAAAGAAAAGAGTTCATTTTACACTGGGCTTTGTTTACCAACAGTCATGGATATTACGTAGAATTCTTTTATATTCGTGCTTTTCCACTTGATAAAGGCCGAGTGGACGAAAATTTGTGGATATATAGAGTGTTCGTTGTTATTTATCGTAAGATTATAGCGTCTTTAGCATTTTCATCTCAGAATCATAAATTATTTATTTCAGGTCCCACTGGTCCCAGTGTAGCTGGATACCTGACGTCCGGAACGAGAACTACGATGCCAGACAGACCGCCTCCTGTGGACAAACACGACGACCTACTTCACTGACGTACCCTCCAGTGGCGCCCCCTGCCTTTCACAATTAGTGTCATATTCTTGGATTTCTATAAACATGTACTGTGCTGCCCCCTGTATTATAACTGTATATAAAGTAGTAATATCTGTACAATTAATTAATGTACATTAAGCAAATTTCATACTAGAACAGTGGCGCCCCCTACACTACAAAAAGGTGGCTCCCCCTATTCTTCAATGCTTCCTCTAGTCAAAACCATATATAAATACAAAAGGGATTTTAATATATTAGGGTATTTTGGGATTGAAAATGAACATTATATTCAATCTTACAAACACATTTAACCAAACGGCACATTGAGGTGTTTTGCCAATGGCAAATATGAATATTCATTAGCTCATTTCGAAGCTCTTTCTTTGAAGCTGGCAGCAAAGTGTAGGAAAAAAGAGTTATGACTATGAGTTCTTACAGTGAATTATGTTATATATATTGTTAATGTTACGTCACATTTCCTGCAATCAAAAATATGTCATGAAAAATGTGTGTTGGAAATGAATGAGACATTTTAACCAAATATAGACTGAGTGCATATTATGATTGTTATCACATGTATATGTATTGTTATGTATAGGACTGGTATGAAAAAATTCTGAATTTTGAAATTATAATGTTTTATGTTCATGAACGATAGATTTTCCCCTCGCACAACCTTACTTTGTTTTATCAGATACTGCCCTTAAAGATTATCGTCCTTTACCAAGTCACTATGGCATGGTGTTTCAAATGAAGTTTTTGATTGTAAGACTGAAATTCTCAGTAGAATTTGGAGTTTTGTATTAGAAGTGCAAATATGTTGCAGAGAATGCGATAAAGTTCAAATAACCAGATTTAAAACGGAATCAAGCACTTTCCAGAAAATTTCCATAAAAGTGAATTAAACAGATTTTACACAGGTGTAAAGTAAAGACTTTCAAGAAACTTTTGTTATTTACGATGAGCATAATTTTGCAGACACTTGTTAAATCAGAGTAAATGTCTTGTTATATCAGATGCGTTATATCTGAAAAGCATCTGGAATCCATGATTTTTCATCATTTATATCAAATGGAAGTAGAGTTTTACCCAAATTTTATTTATACCATGTACATGTATGAATGAACTATCCAAGTACGAGTATGCTGTAAACATGGATACTTTCACTGCAGGAAATTTCGCGATTATAACATCAAGACGTTACTTGTGGGGGAAATATTTGTGAGAAATGTCTTTCCCATTGTAAGAATGCTTAGGGGATATTTCACATTGGGAAAATTTCACGAAGTCCCTTGATTCACAAAAATTGCCCCCACGCAAAAATTTTCATGTTTACAGTAATTTTAGGTGGATTTCACTTTATATCTATCATTGATGAGAGGATGTCCAAAGAATTGCGTTGTTATGTATGATGATTTGGTAAATGTTGATGGTATGAATGTACATGCAATTTCCAGTAAGGTGCACAAGAGGAACTGGAAATTTAAGAAATAGTTGAATATTGAATAAATAAATTAAAGAATAAAAATGATATGATTGTGGTAAAAGAGTATTATTGCACAAAAGTCATGTATATCAAAATCATGAGTATATAAGATATACAAGTAATCAAGATTTCATTTCATGTTTTATGTTTTTAAATAGTTCGGCAATTTGAAGTTATAATCAGATAGAAGTTTACAGAAATTTTCATTTCAAACTTTTAAATTTTACAACTAGACATACTTCAGAAGTTGAGTAATTTAAACTGTCTTTAAGAGAATATAAAAAAGGATTTAAGCATGCTTACATATATATTTTTCATCCAATACACATATTTAACAGATTCTCAGGGGCTACTTTGCTATTAATATTCTTTTCACGTTAAAGTTGGATAAATCACTTGCATTTCAAAAAGTTTACGTCAATTTTTGTAAAAATTTCATTAATTTGATTATTATTGACATTTCAAAAAAAAATGTTTGCTTACCCATTGGAATTTTTGTTGTATGTTAAGAATTTGGAAGAAGTTGAACTACTTTATTTCGCAATTTTCTGTACACTTGTAAATTTAAACTTGTAAACACTTTTACTTTACAATGCTCAAAGTCGATGTTTCTCTTTCAAATGATATAAATACATGCACCAGTTGATACAGGAAGAACGAAAGAATTGCTTTAAAATTCATGAGGGTTGGGTATGTGGCTTGGCAGTGGGTAGCTGAGTGAGCAAGAGGGCGGGCATTATCAATTTGCTTTCTTTGCTTTATTGTCTTATTTATATATTGTCTGAAACAATAATTTTTCATACAGGAACTGAAATATAAAGATTTTATTCTCTTCCTATTTCTTTAATATGTTGACACTAACCTCTTATTTAAGATTGTTTAGAAATGACAGGGTATTTTAGAGATATTCAGATCGCGGGAAAAATTTGCGACAATATTGCTACATGTTGCTATTTTGGTATTTATTATTTCGCAAGAATTTTAAAGATGGTATGAATATAAATAATGATGCTTTAAAATGGCAATTCACCTAGAAAATTATTTGGATAATTTACAATAATGAATAAAGTAACTATGATATTGAAATAAATGTACAGTAACTGTATTATTACATATAAAATGCTCACTATTTCTGCAATGAAGTTTTTATAATGGTGTCAAACCTTGTCCTCAGTCTCATTTCTTAATGTCTATTCATTTGGTGTTTCGTTTCATCAATATTTATAACCTATTTAAATTTTTTTTAAAGTTTAAATTTAAGTTTATGAAATCACTTAAAAGTTTCGACATTGATGTTGCCATTGGACTTTGTTTATACATATATTAAAATGAGATTATTATGTTTGTACCTAAACGATTTCATTTGATAGTGTATAAGTTTATGACGTTTGATTGGTCATCTGATAGTAAATTTCATTAAGTAGTGAAAGTATTATTCAGAATATTTATTGCACAAAAATTTCTATTTTGTAATACATATAAATGAATTCATAACTTCACTCTCTACAGAGCTACCCTGCATATTCTTTGCGACAAAAGTCATTTTCGGTATATACATATATTACAGACTTTGAAATATCCAGTTCTCTTCATTTGAAAGACTTTAGAATTATTTTAATTATTACTGGAGTTCTTTAAGCAGTATTAAAAGGATGATGTTGTTGGATACGAAAGACTATAGACAATTGACCTATTCTTATTCAATCAGGATTGACCAGTCCAGGTTATCCTTCTTGATTTAAAATTAAACGGATATGTTCATTTAGTATATTCATTTATCATTTCATGACAGTTCATTAGAATCATGTGTTAGGAAGAATTTTTGTATTTGAGTGTGATAATGCATACATAATTCATACTTCTATATACATGTTTTAAACTATTTTTAGATTTGATACATGTGATATGCATTGATACACAAATATGATTGGCTCTTTAAGAACTGATATTGACTTGGAGTGCCCTGACAAGGACCTGAGTTTCTGCAATATTGACTTCAGTGCTATGTTATTGACTTTGTAAGAGGTAAATATGAATGAGAGGGAATGCTTGGTGACATATATGTATTTTAATGTTAAAGTGCTACTGAATGCTTTATGCAAAATACCTGGTCAGTGTGTTTTCTGTTTCCTTCCAATCTGTAAGGGTAAAGAAATGTGAAATTAAAGCAGAAAAAAAGAAATTAAAAAAAAACAGTTATACTTTAGTTAATGAAATGGTAGAAATTTCATGTATTTCAAATATGACGGAAAATTTTATTAATTCCTTAATTTTCAATTCGATCTAGTATTTCATTTACGTTTATCGATCTTTTTCTTGTCTGTATATTTCTATTTTCTGAACCATTTTACGTCTTTTTCTCCAATATCATTTACTGTTCTGTTAAACGAGGCACACAACTTGGTTATAATGGACTCTTTTATCATCTGGGTCTGACGAGGTTTTTTTAATTTACCTTTTCCTATTGATGTATGGAAGAGAGGAAATGGAAAGTACTTTTCATAAAGCATTTTGCCTTCCTACACGGTATAATTGTTTATTGTAATATATTCACTGTTATCAGACTGATATGAATGTTTCATGTATACATCTCTATCATGAATATGGAAAAATAACATTAAAATGTTGAAACTGAACTCGGAATGCATTCATACTTTCACCCCCCCTCCCCGCCACACACACACACCAGGATTACAAGTAAACCTGGATTAACATAAAATAAGTAAGGTGGCGAGTGGTAGCAAGCCAGTGAAAATTTTCTTAAATTCGACTCAAAAGTGCCAGAAATTGAGTCCTCACATGAAAGTTTTAGCCCCAAAATTACCATACTTCGACAATTTTAGGTAGGAGGATGTGCCCCCACCCCCCAACGCCCGTCTAAAACCGCCAATGCTTAGCATGACCATATGCATGCTGAATATACAGTACTATGAACTAATACAACTTCCTTATACCTTAAATTTACTATTTGGACGGTCTTTTTCTGATACATGTATTTGACATGTACTAAGAAGGTCAACAAACCATTACCAAAAGGATCAGCATTTGTGTTTTGGAGCCCCCTCTTCGTGCATACGCCCGTCTTTTGATGGTATGGCATTGTCCATCTGTTTGTCTGTCCGTCCGCTTATGGAACACAATAACTTGAGTTTGCGTCAACTGATTTTCATGATATTCATACACTTTGATCAGAATGTGAAGAGGAAGCCGTCTTTCGATTTTCAGGTTCATGGGATTTGTCGTTACAGAGTTATGGGACTTGGATGTTTTTTGGTATTATGAAAATATACAAAAATAGTTAAAAATTCATTAAAAATCTGTTTTTGGTCGAAATGTTTTGGAAAATTTGTATACTTCAAGAAGAGAGGATTTTCTTTCATATATGCACATTAAGGCTAGTTATTGGTCGGTTTCCCTTTTTGCCAACACTGTAAGTAATCCTTATATAACCCGAGGGACTTTTGAACTTGTTACAGAGGAAAACCTATATGCACTTGCAGCCGAGGTTTCCAAACACCATATTCCTAGTGAAGCCGAATTTTCCACAAATACAGGAAGAAATTTATTTTCTAATTTCTTATATATAATTTTCATTCAATTTGATGCTCCTATAGTCTGTTCATTGCAAAAAAAAGGCTAGCTGCCATCACTGCTATTCAATTAAAGCTTATTCAAAGAAACTGGAAGCGGTTGAATAGCGTTTTTTTTTTTGTTCCATGTTTCTTCTTCGGCATTTCACGGGGTATTTATTGTGTAATTTAGCATTTTGTAGATTTAGATGGAAGGTATGCACTCTTACAAACGTTTTGATATATCCCATTATGTTTTAGGCCTAAAACTTAAAAAGTTATAAAACTTTTCTTTCCCATACCCCTTTTAATTTTTTTTTCTCAAATTGTTTTACTTTAGGATACTGCGACCGATCGATTATTGTTGGAGATCCCCCTCCTTTCTTTTATCAATAAAAATGGCTTTTTGGGTAGATATATATGTTTGATGCAATGTATTCTTTCATATTAGAGTGGGATAGAGACGCGAGAGAGTTTGTTTAAAAAGCTCAAATATATAACCTCTTGTATAAAGATCGTGAAATGCCACTTTTGATCCCAATTGACCCTTCCGATTGCGGGAAAAAAATGCAAAATTTCGTGACGTCACAATGCTTTTACCATGTGTTTACCTCGGACAAACAAGCTCCGAACCTCGGTCAAACATCGAAATTGCATTGTGACGTCATGGAATTTCTAAAAATTTTTCCCGCGTTCGGAAGGGTCAATTTTGTCAAAGCTTCTATCATTGTTCAAAAATTATTGTCAGCTTCTTTTGAAATTCGGATCCATACAAGCAACAGAGTAAATTATTAAGGGTATTTCACTACTTTTTGTCTATTATGGTGACATAATAAATAAAATAAGAAGGATCAAAGAATGACAGACATACCATCCAAATTGCATCAGAATCATCAAATGCCTTTTATACTGTTGATATGATTCTGTTGTCTCCAGACTGATAAATGGCTTGGTACTTGACTAATTTAAAGCATTCTTAAGAATTGCACTCTGACCGACTCAGCTAGGCGACAGATCTCCATGTCGGGACCTGTCTAAACCTCGTTAGAGAAGACAAGGCCCCGACCAACTGTCCTCTCTGAATGTCGGTAGGACTCCTCGGGTAATAACATGCATGAGCTCGTTACATGCCATATAATGTCCATCTGTGTGCTGCTTTGGTCCCTGTGTTTTTCTGTCTGTTTGTATGGTCATTTTACAATGCCACTCTGTACAACTTCATGTTGAGAAACAAGTATCCTCCTAAATTTCTTTTCTAGTATGTTGAAAATTTCTGGAACATTGTCCAGAATATCATGAAAATTAAACATGTCTACAGGAAAACTTTTGCACTACTCTATTTGAAACATAGTTTTTCTAAGAAAATTACTTTACTTTGAATCCCTTTGAATATAGAATCATCCAATAGACTAGAAAATAGAACAAGGGAGGTATAAAGGTGTACTGAGAGATCAAAGATTGTGTAAGAAATGTATTCTCAATGAAGCAGGGGATGAAATACATGTTTTATTATTTAGAATTACAGTAGTTTTGAAAATTCACGACCATTGTAATGTTTTTTTCATCTCAACAACAAGAATAAGTTGATATGGTTAATGAATGTTGAAGACAAACTTTAAGATATTCTTATTGCATTATGTGATTTTATTTCCCTTAATCAACCTGGCCATTATTTACACTATGAAATTTTACCTGATTTGGAAATAAATGATTTTGAATCTACAATGAGGAGATTATTTTACACCATAATCTTGCGTTCTTCGAGACCTTTGGGTTACAGGAAAAGTGAAAGGGTTGTGCACGTGTGATCCGGATAACACCTTCTGCTACTAACGTGGCAGATGGCCGCCCTAAGTAGGCAGCGGTTGCTCAATGGTCTCGTTGGTTTATGCGTGTGTAGTCTTTTGAGTTTGATATTTCAATGTTATGTGTCGGTGTTCCTTGCCCCTTTTTCGTCTCTTTCGTGTTTGTCTACTCTGTGTTTTAATGTGGGGTTTTTTTTTTTTGGCTGTTGGTGTTGCAACCAAGTGTTGTTGGATATCCCCTCTTCACTTGTTAAAGGTACAGAAGGTCTCGTCAAGATCAAACCATGAATCAATTATTCTTGTCAAAATTTTAACACAAACGAGTCAATCATGCTTAAAAATTAGAAACTGGCTGGTAACAATAGTCAAATATGCCCTCACTACCGAGCTGTGATCAATTATTGCTTATAAAATGGGTACCCTTATATAACCTACTTTTCTCCGTAGATGACCGATTGCGAACACGTGTAAGCACTTATTTGCATAAGGCTAGTACTGTATCAAAACAAAACAACATGGGCTGACGGATAACACGTGGGACGAAAATGAATCGACAATCGGTGTTATCAAAATCTGAAAAGAGAAATGTAATGAACAAATAGTAGTGGCTTGGTATTGGAAAGGTATAACCTAACTTAGAGGACGACCGTAAAATTAAAACTCTGATAAGTCTGAGGGAAAATTAGATAAAGGGATCTACAGTGTACATGTACATGTATAGTTCTCGTTTATATTTATCTATGAGAATTCGAAGTATATATATAAGTTTGACGTGTATACATATGCACATTAATTTTAATATGTGTATATATAATATATATATTCACAGTCTAAATCAAATATTAAAAAACGAACAAAAAAAAACATAACTAAATAAAGGTTAATTTTCATTCAGGATTTGGTAAACAAACGCACATGTGTATAGCAGACTACACCTGCCTCCCATTCAAGCCGCCATATACTATTACACGTTGTTATAGTCATTTGAAAGTGTTCGATTATCCACGTTCAAAATGGTGATTTAAATGGAACATGATATCTATACATGATATCAACCTTGGATTTGCAATTAATGAAATATTAGTGAGTTAGTTTTTTTGATAGAGAGAATTTCAAAAAGACTGTATACGTGGTTTACTACATGTTTCGTAGTAATCCAACGATGTGAAATTCATTCAAGCGATTGGTTGATCGTGATAGCGTGTTCACTTTGACCTTGGTAAATGTAACATATTTCTACATACTGTACATGCAAATAACAATTTCCGAAGTTTACCGAAATCGTGTGTACCAGATAGTAAAAACGTCTATGAAACAAAAATGTGAGAGATATTCTATGTAAGCAATATATAGATGATCAAATGGTAGTACTTAAAAGCTATTTACGGTAAAAGTTCATTATTGACAGTTTAAGTTATGGAGAAAGGCCGAGAACGATCCAATATTCACAGGAAAGAACAATGCGAGGCGCGTTAGCGCCGAGCTTTGTTCTTTCCTGTGAATATTGGATCGTTCGAGGCTTTTCTCCAACTTAAAACATGACTTGATTAATCAATCAAACAATCATTGACAAACAATAAACGAATCATTTATCTTTACTGGTCAACCGAATATTTTCACGTGACACGGCGCCTGTGTGGTGTCCGCCCAGTATTCCGAAGGTCCGATAGTTCGAGGGCCCATAAAGCCGAAGGTCCGATAAATCGACGACCCGATTATCCGAAGGCCCGATAGTCCGAAGGCCCGATGGACCGAAAGTACTGCATTCATATATACAAAAGGATCCATAAACCGAAGTACCTAAAAAATCGAATATCCGATATTTCGAAGGTCTATTAGACCATAGGTTTAAAGGTCCGATAGTAAGAAGGCCTAATGGTTCTATGGTCTGATAGTCCGAAGGTTTGAAAGTCTGAATGCCCTGTAGATATGAACTTGATACAAGATACCTGTACAATTGATATTGGCAGATTTAGAAATCTAAATGGAGGGGGAGCTAAGGGGCTGAAAAGATATTATCAAAGATATACCCAATTATCAAATCAGATTTTAAAAGGTAACAAGAAATGATATCATCACAGGGACTGTTGTTTGAAATAGATCTCTGCAATCGCACGTAAGTTAAAAATAGCAACGCCAACGCTGTGAAGATACGCGCGTCGCACCGACAGAGCCATAATATAATACTTCCCGTCTTAGGGAGGAACAATTTGATTTTTATGGGGGGGGGGGGGGGGAGGAAGACTTTGCAAAAAAAATTTCCGGATCGAAATTTTAGGGAAAAAATTTTCCGGCCCTAGGGCCGGCCAAAATTTTTCTGGATCATGAAATTGCCCCTTCCACCATCTCTTCCAACCTTTCCACATGCCCAGTAAACACTTTTTTGTGTGTCACAAACTAAGTACAAATAAAAATGGAACAAATTTTATGCAATTTGGAGTTAATCAAATTCAAAAGTCATTAGCACCATATAGCCTGAGTGAGGCTGTAGACCTCCATTGAGTATGATCGATAATTAAGTGAATACATTAAAGGTATCATATGCCATTCAAGAAATTAAAATGAAGTGATCTGCTGGCAAGAGATGGACTCGTTCTGTATTTGATGTTTAATATGGCCGAAAAATCACACTGAATTATGTAAACTGTAGAGTAATTTTCAACATTGGAAAATTACCAAAAGAAAAAATCGGCTCTTAAATGGCCGGTAAAAAATTTCCGGCTGGAGAAGTCTTCCTGCCCCCCCCCCCCCCCCCCCCCTCCCCTTAAAAATCAAATGGTAAGTCCCTTATGACAAATTTAGAAATTTTATTGGATATTCGGACTATTGGGCCTTCGGACTATCGGGCCTTCGGACTAAAGGGCCTTCGGACTATCAGGCCTTCGGGCTATCGGACCTTCGAACTATCAGTCCCTCGAATTATCGGGCCTTCGAACTATTGAACCTTCGTCTTTTTAGACCTTCGGAATAATGAGTGGTCACCGCCTGTGTAACTGTTACTTCAAAGCATTTCTAATCTGACTGTCGAATTTGATAGACGTTCTATGATATTTTCTTCAGTGATTTATTTTATCCTGCTTTATTTTATACATAAAATGAATTCCATGCGGTGTTTTACTTTTCTTTTGCGAGAAAAAAAACCCGAACGTTTTTTCTCACAAAAGTAAAGTAAAATACGCATGAAATTTCCGGTAAATATGAAATACTGCTCAAAATTAACCGATTTTATATTGTGTGTGTTTTAAGTTCATTATTTATATGAAGAGTGGATTCATCTAGTCGTATTCATTTTTAGTTCTTTTTCGACCGACTATCAACGAAGACAAATCGATAAAAAAGGGGAATTATCAGTGTAAAAATTTCACGAGGAAAATGATCAACGGACAATTTACATGATTTTGGAAATTCTATATGTTTAATTTTTCATTGAAGACATATTGAGATGTGTAGTTCCTCTAAATTACGTGCACTGGTGCTGTTGGTTGTTGTTACCCTCCCTGATACACGGTCACTCGTGTGGAAAAAACAGTACATTATTTTAAGAATGTACTGTCCATTCTTTAAAGAATGGACAGTCGATTCTTAAGAGAATGTATCGTCTGTTCCATCCGAGTGACCACCAACAGGTTACTTCTAGCGGCAATAGTACAATACTCATATGAAAGTACTAAAAGAACAAAAGATTGACGTCATAGGAATGTTTTAATCCCTGTTAGACTATTTGTACCTTTAATACAAACGCTTTGTTGATTTTAAAAATCAATAGTGCGCTTTTGTACACACCTTTTGATGAGTAATACATAAAACTTTTTTTTTGTCAATCTCTCAAGTCATTCTACAGCAAATTATATGTAATCTTATAATAATATATAGTAGTTTTGAGAGAAAGTTTTTTTATGCAATACATTCACACATCATTTATACCACTTTCATACCATCATGAGTACTTTACTGAGATGAAAAATCAATGTTGCATGGTGTATAAAAGAAGTCATAGTGAAAGAAAGAAGAAGAAGAAAAAATATTATGTAGAAATGAAAAAAATAGGGAGAGAGAAATCCATCACAGCACAAAGACAACTCCCCCCCCCCCGCCCATACACACATACTCTTCGTTATACATATTTTATAAAAATCATTCAATGTTATTTCAAAATTGCTCATCTGTGATGATTAAAGAAATCATTTAAACCGTGCCATCTTTTTTCAAAGCTTGCCGTTTTATTCTTTCTTTTATAAACTAAGATATTTTTCTGTATTATAATAAAACTTGAAATCTATAAGAAATTGCTGTAGTCTTGGGAATAATTGTTTACATCTTTGTCTATATATATGTGATTTTCACAATAAAATAACCATATTCAATAACAATGTATCATTTTTAATGTTCTTTCCAAAGATAACATCTAAATTTTCTATGCTTATTGGTATATGAAGTTGTTCCTGTAACCAGTTGGATACATCTTTCCAAAAATCTCTTGAAAAACTACATAGAAAAAACAAATGATTAATACATTCCGTTTGTGATTTACAAAAACTACACAATTATGAATTGATAATGTTTTGTTTAAAAAGTAGAGAATTTGTACCTATACATCTATGAGTTATTCTGAACTGTAGCCATCTTAAAGAAGTATCTTCCGTAAGATAATTTGTTAATAAATGTACTTTTTTTCCAGTTCAAGGATTCTGGCTCAATGCCAAGATCGGAATTCCATTTTATCTTGAATGTATTTATGTTCAACATTAAGGTTTTGAATAAAAACTTCATAAATGGATATATTATTTTGTTTATTTCTGATAAGAATTTTGATAAATGTTGGATAATTGGGTAAAATAATTTGATTATAAGATTCTTTTACCTTTGACCAAGATTTTAAAATTGACATTTTTAATCCATAAAATACATGAAACTTAATTGGGAGATATGACGTTAAGAGTATCCCTACCCCCTAATATATGTATTTCTACAATTATGCTCATTGACCTTTCAAACTGATCTTTTTTCATTAATCATGTTAATTACATTGCCAAGATTCAAAATGTCTACCCTCACGTTTCTTATCACCTTGGTAGTGTGCTTCGATAATTAATATGAAGAGTAACTTCGGGCCTTTCGGACGTATACACACGAAAACCACCCTAGCCCCCCCCCCCCTCCCCCCCCCCCAAAAAAAAAAATCAGAATCTATATTTTGCCATACTCGCTTTCAGTGTCACCATTTTAACATGGGCTTATCTAGATTTTTCCAGTGTAGGGATCCATGCCACTGTGCCAGAAGGGGGGGGGGGGGGGGGGTCCAACGTGGAAAAAAATATTCTTGGTTTAATGCGCAGTTGGCTAAAATTAGCGAAGGGGGTTTCCATCTGCTTAAATTTTTATGTAAATATAACGTGATATTATGAATATTCAAGGTATATAAATATAAGTAAGTATTAATATACATGCAGCATTTTTTTAAGAGGCTGGATTATGCAAGCAGCCAAGAGACTGGATTATCTAGTCTATTAACCATGTGACTTGTACTATATGACGTTGCACATATCATCCTTAATCCCCCATTGATGTTTTGTCGTCAAAACAAATATCTTCAATGGGATGAGTCAAACTACCGGATTTTCGTCATGTTGTTATGTAAAAATGAAGTGATATTTTGTTTGTTTCATTTTATACCATCATAAATCACTCAATTTAAGGTCTGTATGAATTTGTATTTGTATGGATTTTTTCTCTTTTTTTGGTTGTTTGTTGTTTTTCATTATTTGTTTGTATTATATTTATTATATTGTTTTGTTTGTTTGTTTGTTTTTTTGGCGGTTTTTTTTTGGGGGGGGGGGGGGGGGGGGGGGCGTTAATGAATGAATAGGAATGAGAAAGAATATACTAGTATTAGTGTCACTGTTTGGATAATAATAAACGTCAAAGAAGTACATATATATGCGTTATTAAGTCTCATTGTCAAGAAAGCAAAATCATTACTGACTTTCCATCGGAACGGTTACGAACCTCGGAATGAATAACACTCCGAAGTGAGACCAGCTGTGTTGCAACCTAAAATGTTATAACAACCTAAAATGTAATAAACTGGATTTATTACATTTTAGGTTATTACATTTTAGGTTGACTATCCAAACCTAAAATGTAAAAACAACCTAAAATGTAATAAATTATTAAGACGAGATCTCAGTTTGTTTGTCTATCCATGGGTATAAGGTGTTATGGGTCAGAATACCCCAAAACGCCAGCAAAAATCAGACAAAGACAGAATATAAATTTACAAGTTTAATTATGTACAAAATATATATATTTACAATGATTACAACTTACAATACAATGTCCGGATCAAAGTGTCCGTTACGGTCCACAAAGTCTATCGAAGGTATGGTTTCCGGTAATCACAAACGTTCTCGAAAGATCGGTGTCCAAACGTTGTTAAATGGATTAAAGTCTCAACAAATAAAGTGTCCCAGTATATCAGAATAGATGAATGAATCGTGTCTACGAATGTGTACGAATGTCCCTCAACACAGTTCCTCAGAGGTATTTATACTTAATACCAATGAATTTACCAGAAGCTTCTAGAACAATGACTCATTACAAATGATTAACAATAGAGTAAATTCTAGAAATCACAGTCATGTGATGATAATGATGTAACAAAGAACATACTGGAATATTCTCTAATGAAATAAACATGACATAGTAAAATCTAGAAAGAATTATTATGAAATCATAATACAACATGACGAAGTACATGTGTACCTAGACATAAAGCAAAACTAAAATAATACATGACCCACAACACCTCCCCCCTTAAAAAAAGTTTGAATGTCAATGAAAACTTAGGTGGTAAATTCTGCAAAAATCACTCATGAAACTCTCGATAGTGCATCTGCAATCACATTGTCTTTGCCCTTGATATGGTTAATAATGATATTGTACTCTTGCAACAATAAACTCCACCTTGTAAGTCTTTGATTCTTGTTTGACATTTTGTGCAAAAATGTGAGAGGGTTGTGGTCAGTATATACAAGAATGGGATGTAAAGTAACATTCAAATAAACATCAAAATGTTGTAAAGCTAACAATAATGCAAGACACTCTTTTTCAATAGTAGAGTAATTCTTTTGACATTTTGTCAATTTCTTTGAAAAATAACAAACAACTCTATCTACACCATCATCATTTTCTTGAAACAAAGCAGCCCCGATTCCTACGTCACTGGCATCAACAGTAAGCTTAAATTGCTTATCAAAATTTGGAGCTGACAGGACAGGACTATTCATAAGAACACATTTGATTTTCTTAAAAGATTCGTCACAGTCATTGGTCCACGCAAAATTCACTCTCTTTTGTAACAGATTGGTAAGTGGACCAACAACTGACGAGAAATTTGGACAAAATTTTCTGTAAAATCCTGCCATTCCCAAGAATCTCATTATCTCTTTCTTATTGGTAGGAATCGGGAACTTTGAAATAGCTTCAACTTTGGCCATGATAGGAGTAACAAAACCTTGACCTACTTTGTGACCCAAATATTCTACAGTTGCATGACAAAATTCACTTTTCGCAAGGTTCACTGTGAGGTTTGCTTTCGCCAGTATGTCGAAGAAAGTACGCATGATTCGGAGATGATCATCCCAGGTGTCGCTGTAGATGATGACGTCATCGATGTACGCCTCGCATCCTTCGAGATGATTTAGGAGCGAATGAATCATCCTCTGGAATGTGGCTGGTGCGTTTTTCATACCAAAGGGCATTACTTTATATTGGTATAGCCCATCTGGAGTCGCAAATGCCGATATTTCTCTGGCTCTCTCGGTAAGCGGGACCTGCCAATAGCCTTTAAGCAAGTCAAATTTACTGACAAATTTTGCACTGCCAATTTTATCTATACAGTCATCGATTCGTGGGATCGGATAAGAGTCAGTTTTGGTGACTGAATTGACTTTTCTAAAGTCCGTACACAATCGGTAAGTTCCGTCTGGCTTCGGAACCAGAATACATGGGGAACTCCAATCACTATTGCTGGGTTCAATAATGTCATTTTCAAGCATGTATTGAATTTCTTTCCGCATGTATTGAAGTTTTATCGGGTTTAACCGATAGGGATGCTGTTTGATAGGTGACGCATCACCTACAATGACGTCATGATGAGATGCATTCGTCTTTTTTGGAACGTCCGGAAAGATGGTCGTATATTCCCGCATTAATTGGTGTACTTCCTCTTTTTGATGCACGGCAAGATGTCCGAGTTTCACTTCCGGATTTGTCAGAATTTCAGAATTCTTTAAACGGACACTTTGAGCAAAGTCTTTTTCGACAGTCTCTTCATTACATTCAGATTCAACACAATTTTCTAATGTATTTACATTGGCCAAAGTGGAAACTGGTTTTACAAAATTTCGGTCACTTCTATCAAAATACTCTTTCAACATGTTAACATGACACACTCTTTTTTCTTTTCGCCGACCTGGTGTCTTAACCACATAGTTAACATCACTAATTTTACTCTCAATCTCATAAGGACCGAAATATCTAGCTTGCAAAGGATGACCAGGGATAGGCAAAAATACAAGAACTTTATCGCCTGGTTTAAAAACTCTGTTTCTAGCATCTTTGTCATACCATGTTTTCATTTTCATTTGAGATGTTTTGAGATTTTCTTGAGCCAATTTGCAAGCATTGTATAATTTCTCTTTGAAATTAGACACGTAGTCTAAGAGATTCAAATCGCTAGTCTCAGTCAACCATTTTTCCTTCAACAACTTCAACGGCCCTCTGACCGTATGCCCAAAAACTAGCTCAAAGGGACTGAACCCCAGGGACTCCTGAACCGCTTCTCGTGCCGCAAACAACACGAGGTGAACCCCTTCATCCCAGTCTTTTCCATACTGGTGACAATATGTTTTCATCATAGTTTTAAGGGTTTGATGAAAGCGTTCCAGAGCCCCCTGGGACTCGGGATGGTACGCAGAAGACTTATACTGCCTGATACCTAGCTCATGCATAACCTGCTGAAACAACCCTGACATAAAATTCGAACCCTGATCTGACTGAATAGCCTTGGGAGCACCTACGAAACTGAAAAACTTTGTAAGGGCCTTAACTATGGTCTTTGCCTTAATATTCCTAAGAGGTATGGCTTCAGGAAACCTAGTCGAAGTACACATAATTGTCAGTAAGTACTGATTACCTGACCTAGTCCTAGGCAAAGGACCTACACAATCAACTAACACCCTACTAAAAGGTTCCTCAAAGGCTGGAATGGGTTGGAGGGGAGCAGGTGGTATAACTTGATTGGGTTTACCTACCATCTGACAATTATGACAAGACTTACAAAACTCAGACACATCTTTTCTCAACTTAGGCCAGTAAAAGTGACTTAAAATCCTATTATAAGTCTTATTGACACCTAAATGACCTGCCATGGGTGTGTCGTGAGCTAAACTCATGATGTCCCCGCGATACGCTACTGGAACCACTATCTGGTGAACGACCCGCCACACTTCATTAGGGGGTGCATCGGGTGGTCTCCATTTCCGCATGAGGATGCCATCTTGTATGTAGAAGCACTCTCCGACTTTGTCCGCTTCTTCTCGGGGAAGGGCCCTCTTGCTTAGTCGGATAATCTCCGGATCTTTAGTTTGCTCGGAGAGGAGCTGCTCACGGCTTAAGGCATCTGTATCTCTGTCTAATGGTGGATGGGAATCATCACCAGGTACTGTCGGAGACTTGTCAACATGAAGTGGTACTGACGTCTCAGGTACGCTGTCATCAATGGTAGACATGAATGTGTCAGAAAGGTCTATACTTTTGGAGGGATGGTCCTCGTTAAGTGCAGAAGTACTCTCAGCCTCTTTTAGTCTGTTCCTGGCCATCGCCCTGGTAACAGCGCAGGCTGGATACAAGTCGTCGTCTTCATCATCGGACACGACATCGGCCGTGATTTTCTCACAAACAATCGGATCGGCTACAACTTTGCCGCCAGCTAAATCGTTGCCAAGCAACAAGGAAACGCCTTGAACGGGAAGAGTAGGTCGAACACCTACGATAACAGGTCCAGTAATTAAGTCTGACTTCAAATAAATTTTATGAAGGGGAACATCAATGACGCCTAGCTCCACACCCTGTAATAAAACTGACCTACCAGTAAAAGTGTGCTCAGACAAAGGCAATGAACCCTCTAACAATAAAGTCTGGGCAGCACCAGTATCTCTCAAAATCTGAACAGGCAACGCTTCGCTAGAATCACTGAGTGAAACAAATCCCTGTGACAAAAAGGGCTTATAATGATCCTCCACAAAATCATCAGAACTGGACTTGGAACCCTGAATCTCAGGAGTGTCAGAACAAATCGAATCTAAGGCTTTCCTATCATTTCTAACAGACGCACAGGCCTGTGACTTAAGTTCTTTTTTCTTCTTAAGCTTCAAACACTCACCAATAACATGACCTTTTTTCTTACAATAATTGCATGTAGGAAGCGACCCCACCCCTGGGGATGCCTCAGAACGCTCGGACCTAGGTCCGGACGTAGAACCACCTTGAGATGGTGACTGGGAACTAATGGACGACTGAGACTCTTGTAAATTTTTCTTTGGAAAATCTGACGTTTTAGCACTATCGCTAGATTGAGTTTTTGACACAAAATTTTTCTTATGAGTGAGAGCATACGTATCAGACAAAACAGCGGCTTCTTCAAGAGTTTTAACATTTTTGTCTTCCAAATGAGTTCTTAAATCTTGATGTACACACTCTTTGAACTCTTCTATCAGAATTATTTGACGCAAATTGTCAAATGAATTGGG
The DNA here is from genome assembly GCA_028142955.1 of Pinctada fucata. NCBI lineage: Eukaryota > Metazoa > Mollusca > Bivalvia > Pterioida > Pteriidae > Pinctada > Pinctada fucata. The sequence goes on along the minus strand of AP027115.1, from coordinate 20,243,373 downwards.
AATTTTCTTGGATCGAAACCACTGATCAAATAAATCTTCTTTTTCTCGAGCAAATTCAACATATGTTTGATTTTCAAACTTTTTGTACTTTCTAAACTTTTGTCTGTACGCTTCAGGTACTAACTGATATGCTCTCAAAATCGTGTCCTTGACCTTGTCATAGTCTGAACTCTCAGCAATACTGAGTGCCGAGTACACTTCAGCCGCTTTGCCAATAAGTACGCTTTGTAATAAAGTTGGCCAAAAATCACGTGGCCACTTCAGATTGGCCGCGATTTTCTCAAAATGTGGAAAATATTTGTCCACGGACTTTTCTTGAAATTTTGGTACTAATCTGATGTTTTTGGCGGCGTCGAATTCAGACTTGACAAGCGAAGGAACAGGATTTTCCTTAGCGCTTTTCTCTAACTTTAACTTTTCTAACTCAAATTGGAGTTCTTTCTCGTGCATACGTTCCTGTTTCTCTCTTTCTTCCTTTTCTCTTTCAAATTGTCTTATTTTTTCTTCTTTTTCAAATTGTCTTTCTTTTTCTTCTCTTTCAATTTGAAATTGTCTTTCTTTTTCTTCTTTTTCAAATTGTCTTTCTTTTTCTTCTCTTTCAATTTGAAATTGTCTTTCTTTTTCTTCTTTTTCAAATTGTAATTGTATTTTCATTTTCTCTAATTCAAACTCAAATTTTGACATTTTGGTTTCGCTTGAAACAGGTTCAACAGGAAAATCGTATGACGAAAAGATTTCCTTAGCTAAAAGCTCTTTAGCCACAATATTTCTAATTTCTTGTTTTCTCATAGAAGATTTTACATCTAACTTCAAGTGAAGACCTAAACCAATCAAATCATCTTTCTTCAATGATTCGAACTCTTGTACAGTCGGCGATTTCAAAAATTCAGTGACCGAAAATACCATGATTGATTTCTGCTGGCAAACGTTTTACTGAAAAAATTTTTCCTTTTTTTTTTTTTTTTTCAAAAACGATCTTTACGTAAAAATGCAAATATGCAGAGATTACGATCCCGGACGAGCCCCCAATTCTGTTATGGGTCAGAATACCCCAAAACGCCAGCAAAAATCAGACAAAGACAGAATATAAATTTACAAGTTTAATTATGTACAAAATATATATATTTACAATGATTACAACTTACAATACAATGTCCGGATCAAAGTGTCCGTTACGGTCCACAAAGTCTATCGAAGGTATGGTTTCCGGTAATCACAAACGTTCTCGAAAGATCGGTGTCCAAACGTTGTTAAATGGATTAAAGTCTCAACAAATAAAGTGTCCCAGTATATCAGAATAGATGAATGAATCGTGTCTACGAATGTGTACGAATGTCCCTCAACACAGTTCCTCAGAGGTATTTATACTTAATACCAATGAATTTACCAGAAGCTTCTAGAACAATGACTCATTACAAATGATTAACAATAGAGTAAATTCTAGAAATCACAGTCATGTGATGATAATGATGTAACAAAGAACATACTGGAATATTCTCTAATGAAATAAACATGACATAGTAAAATCTAGAAAGAATTATTATGAAATCATAATACAACATGACGAAGTACATGTGTACCTAGACATAAAGCAAAACTAAAATAATACATGACCCACAACAAAGGCTATATCACTCTCTGGTTCTTCTTTTTGGATGATGTTTGTGAAAATATCTTGATATTCCTTACATTTGACGGTGACACTCAGAACTGATTTTAAACGTGTATTTCTTTGACTTTCGATGATATTTTAATCTTTTAAGGTCTTTGTCAGATTAATGAAGTGAAATGTATTTCATTTTAGGTTATTACATTTAAGGTTGACCATCCAAACCTAAAATGTAATAAAAACCTAAAATGTAATAAATTTTCAAGACAACCATAGCCATTAAACATGAGATCTGTTTGTATGTTTGTTTGTTTATCTGTCCGTAAGTAACAGTTACTGTGTGTGCATATCAAGCTACAGTTGTCACTCTCTATTTCTCCTTTTTGGATTTTGTTTGTTAAAATATCTTGATATTCCTTACATTTGACGGCGACGCTCAGAACTGATTCTAAACGTGTATTTCTTCGGTTTTAAGGTCTATGTCAGATTAATGAAGTGAAATGCAAATCAAAAATTAGTCTTCAAAATTTATTACATTTTAGGTTTGGATAGTAAACCTAAAATGTAATGAACTAAATTGTAATAAATTCTAAATTAATTTTTGATTTGCATTTTACTTCATTTATCCGACAAAGATCTTAAAAGATGTAAATATGATTTAATGTCAAAGACGTACGAGCTTAAAATTAATCCTAATCGTCACCGTCAAGTGTACGGATTGTCCAGATATTTCAACAAACATCGTCCAAAAAGGAGGAATAGAGAGTGGCATAGCTTATATTTACACAGAGCTACGGATAAACAAACCAACAAGCAGATCTCACTTTTAATATCTTTGGTTGTCTTCTGTATTTATTACATTTTGTGTTGTTATTACATTTTAGGTTTGGATGGTCAACCTATAATGTAATAATCTATAATGTAATAAATTCTAAAGACTAAGTTTTGATTGGAAATTTCACTTCATTAATCTGACAAAGACCTTTAAAGATGTAAATACGATTGAAAGTAAAAGAAATACAAGTTTAAAATCAATCCTGAGCCTCGCCGTCAAATGTAATGAATATCAAGATTTGTTCACAAACATAATCCAAAAAAGAAGAAAACCTTATATATATGTACACAGAGTTACCTACGGATATAAAAATAAACAAACTGATGTTTAATGGCTATAGTTGTCTTGAAAACTTATTACATTTTAGGTTGTTATTACATTTAAGGTTCGGATGGTTTAACCTAAAATGTAATAACCTAAAATGTAATAAATCCAGTTTATTACATTGTAGGTTGTTATTACATTTTAGGTTGCGACACAGCTGCCCGGGGAGAATATAACAATCAATCATATGTTTTCATGTGGGATGAGAAAAGCCCACCCGAGGGGTCTGGTTTCTGGTCAGAGAACATGGCTTGCCGAGGCATGATCGTTTTTCTCCGATGGCTAGGGGCCTTTCTTAAAATTCCATGAAATCGTCAACTTTATCGAATTCGAAAAATAAAGGAATATTCGTTTTCAGCTCCTTAAAAAATGGTTTATATATACGACCGACGTCAAAAGTCACGCAAGGTTCATTTGGGATACAGTGACCCTTCATGACGCGTCGCCATGGGCAAACTCTATCCCACAAAGAGGCAAATGGGAGAATAAGCGTCTCCTGATTGCATGCTTCATGAAAACTTGTCATATTCTGTGATTAAGAGGCAAGGAATACTGTTCAAAGGGACTGCCATTTTTTTTTTATCTGATCATAGAGGAGGACGGTCCTTCGAAAAAATACTGGTTTTCCGGTTTTTACGTATATGCATTGCTTTGACTCCCCTGATGACCTGGAACTATCTCCCCGCCCCCGAAAAAAATAGATCCGCCCATGTTATCATTGAATCCCTGATAGCCAGGACCCACTCCTCTCCTGGTAATTTTATCTCGATCAGTTCTCAATGAATTCCTTTCATTTCCTCTTTATTTGTCGGTGTTCCGTTTTATCTTATAACCTCCGAATGTGCAGTCGCGGCAATGTACATTTTATTATACAACTACGTTTCCTGTATCATTCCCAAATAAGCGAATGAAGGTAGTTACCGTCTTTTATGACGTTCTGTAATACATCGTCTTTTGATACTTCTGTTCCATAGATTTGAATTTCTCTCACTTGGAGGATCAGTAAGATTTTGTTTTTTTCCGAATGCGTGTTGGTGTGTTTATTGAAATGCCCTGATAGCTTGGAACCCCCACCGCCCTCCCTCCCCCCAGTACACAAAATAAGTCTAGATCCACCAACATTGTTACTGAATTCTCTCTCTCTCTTTCTCTCTCCCTGTATATGTGTATTTCCTTTTATGTCATTAACTGCGAATGTTTGTTGTTGTGTTTATTTGACTCTCCTGGACCACCGCCTTTGGAAAAAAATCTAAATCGAAAATGAACTGGAGGGGGTTACAGCGCAACAGAGACGCTATATTTCTTATTCGGCTCTGTCTGTCAACAACAGAATAAGTAATGCGTCTTTATGGAACGCCATCGCTGTCTTATGATGAGATATTTCAATATATTGGATGGTTTAATCAATATATGCGGTGGTAAGTACATCATATGCGGTGGTAAGTACATTATATGCGGTGCTAAGTACATTATATGGAGTGCTTAGTACATTATATGGGGAAATACGTACATTATATGCGGTGCTTAGAACATTATATGCGGTGATAAGTACATTATATGCGGTGCTAAGAATATTATATGCGGTGGTAAGTACATTATATGCTGTGCTAAGAACATTATATGCGGTGGTAAGTACATTATATGGAGTGCTAAGTACATTATATGGAGTGCTTAGTACATTATATGCGGTGGTAAGTACATTATATGGAGTGGTTAATACATTATATGCGGTGCTAAGTACATTATATGCGGTGTTAGATACATTATATGGGGTGGTATGTTCATGACATGGGGTGGTTAGTACATTATATGCGGTGCTAAGTACATTATATGGGGTAGTATGTTCATTACATGGGGTGGTTATTACATTATATGCGGTGCTAAATACATTATATGCAGTGCTTAGTACATTATATGCGGTGCTTAGAACATTATATGGGGTTGCGAGTACATTATATGCGGTGCTTAGTTCGTTATGTGGTGATTTCGTTATGATAAACATTCTGATGACCAAGATTAAATATTTTTGAGACTCGGTTTATCATTAGCCCAAAAGGACACATAAACACAAAAGAATTCAACATGTTTCCCAGCTCTATCATGGGGGGGGGGGGGGGTTGGAAGAAAAGACCGGTATTTGGGTCAAAATAAGCATGGAAAACGGAAACGCTTTTACACAACAGCGTCTCCCCCCCCCCCCCCCCTCGCTTTACAATGCCACATTCACCAAAGGTGTATATCAATAAAACACATTTTCTGGACAAGTGGGGTTCTTATCTCTAGAGCGATATTAAAAGTAGGTTATAATTGCCATCTTTTTCCTTTATATCATGGAACAATCTATTCATAGTGTGTTCCGATCAAATATTTAACCGTTTGGAAGAAAATAAATTTGTCTATATCTACACCTTGTGTATTTCGCGCCAAAAAGCTACATATATAAGTGGCTGAGAAGATAGAAATACAACCGGTTTTTTTTTTTCAGTTTCTGGATTTCAGAGATTACCGATTACATTGATATTCTTAAAACAGGGTGACGTGAAAATTCTATGACATTATTTTTTTTCTAATATCACACAATTTTTCTGTACTATACAAAGCTCTTCTAATAAGTACAAGCATATACAATATACGGAAACGATGCCTATTAAAAAAGCAAGAACTTTGTAAATATTTTGAAAAATAAAATGTACCTAAGGCCAGGATCGAACTCGCGACCTTGGTGGCAGCAGTCCTTCGTCTACACCACTAGGCCACGGCGCCGTTGTGTGAGATAGATGAAATTGTAGAACAGATTTCCCTGATTGCCAAAGATTTAATCTTTTCACTTTTTTGATTAAAATACAATGAAATATACCTCAATTAAACAACATAGTATTTATTTTATCTTCTCAGATAAATATTTGTGTTAATAGGCCACAAAAACGTAAAAACGAGGAGTGCCTAAACGTAGCTGCGATCAAAGTCTCCGAAATGTTTAATCTTGGTCATAAGAATGTTTATCATAACGAAATCACCACATAACGAAATCAGCACCGCATATAATGTACTCACCACCCCATATAATGTTCTTAGCACCGCATATAATGTACTTAGCACTGCATATAATGTACTTAGCACCGCATATAATGTACTAACCACCCCATGTAATGAACATACTACCCCATATAATGTACTTAGCACCGCATATAATGTACTAACCACCCCATGTCATGAACATACCACCCCATATAATGTATCTAACACCGCATATAATGTACTTAGCACCGCATATAATGTATTAACCACTCCATATAATGTACTTACCACCGAATATAATGTTCTTAGCACCTCATATAATGTACTTAGCACCGCATATAATGTATTTACCACTCCATATAATGTACTCACCACCGCATATGATGTTCTTAGCACCTCATATAATGTACTTAGCACCGCATATAATGTACTAACCACCGCATATATGGTACTTGCCACCGCATATAATGTACTTACCACGGCATATCATGTACTTACCACCGCATATAATGTACTTACCACCGCATATATTGATTGAACCATACCATATATTGAAATATCTCATCATAAGACAGCGATGGCGTTCCATACGTCTTCGTTTCGCTGTAACAAGGGTTCCGAGATTGAAAATTGAACGGTAACAAATTGTAATATGGTTCCACTGACGTCTGACCTACAATATTGTTCCAAAAGAGAATGGGGATTTCCATTTTATCAGGGGTTCAAATACTTCATTATACAGAAAATTATTCGACACCATAAGCTAATGAAGGGTATATTTCCTTGGTTGAGTTCTACATACTGTAAATGTGGTATTTATTTCTGGGAAGGGGAGAATTTCGCTGTTATTATTTAACATAAAGACGTTAGGCTTGGGGGAAAGGTTTGTGCAACATCAAAATCGATTGAGCAGTATGAAATAATTCATACACATAATTTCAATATTTTGGATATGATTTTGTTCATTATACATCTGATACCTTAAGGATGTCGCGGACAACCAGACTTAAATAAAGATCTTATCATTTCATTTTCCTAAAAATTATAAATGTTTAATGATTGAAACAAACTTTTCTACATGCAGAGTTTCATCAATTTTTTTACCGTTAGGTTTGAAGCTACGAACATACGCATATACCCATTAAAAGGCTTTAAGTCCGAAAATAGGCCTTTAATGTGACGTTAAAATTAACACACGTTTGAAGTCTTAGTGATCATTAATACATATCCGATTGCCAACATCATATCTAAATGGAAAATACAGAACTTGTTAATATTCTGCCTCTACCGAAGATTTGTAACTGTTTTTCAGTAAGCTCGTCGTTCCCACATACACGCGAATCATCATTGCTTCGTGACGTCAGCTAGGCACACCTAGGTTTTAAAACCCTACAATAAATCTTCCTGTTTACTAACTGTGAGTACATTTTGTACTTCAAGCCTTCTATATGCATAATCTTCACTTTAGTTAATATTACTATGGTCAGGATCGAATTTTAGAAATAATATATGTATATTTTAATGCATTTTGAAAAATGAAAATTGGATCCAACGCAAAGAAAATGAATATATTATATTACGACACATGTGTCACAATAAAAATGTTGATATTGTCATGATAAAAATATCGCTTTTTATCTAACTTATGCTTCGGTTCTGAAGACGTTTGTCAAAGGAGGGTACACTCTGTGACCCACCTTTGCCTCTGGTGGCGCCTTCTGTTGACGGTTCCGGACGAAAAACAACAAAACTTGAAGGGGACCATGAGTACTTCATTCCTTCTAAGTTCCATCAAAATTCCTTTAGTGGTTCTGGAGAAGAAGTCGAAAATGTAAAAGTTTATTGACAGACGGAAAACGGACGGACGATGGACGGAAGACAGACGATGTGATATGACAACAGCTTACTTTGAGCCTTTGGTTCAGGTAAGCTAAAAATTCACACTTTTGACTTCTTTCGCCTATATATTGGTCGCAACTCTTAGATGTGTGTTTATAAAATACAATGGAATTTCAAATGGTTTCGCCATATCTTCTCGACTTTGAAGTTGCTATTATATACATACATGTACGGTATTGTTTTACTATTTTGCAGAATCATTTGGGGCTGCATGGAATTGTCAAAAGTAGTAACAATTTAAAGATTGCATCATTAACTCCAGACTCAACCAATATGCCAGCAACCGTGAATCCAGGTATACACATCAGCAACTCTTGTATTTCGGAAACTAGCAACACAGGTAAAATGATAAAAAGATGTCTTATAGCACTTTTTCAAGAAAAAAATCGCTACTTGCTTAAAATATAGTTTACCTCAAGTTTGAATTAGAAAAGCCAATTGCCATTTGAAAAAAAGCATTGTGATTACTTATATACGTGCTTAATTAATTTGTGCTCTACGGTGGCATATTTCTGCCATCTACTTGTCAAATAATTATGTCGACTAAGTAAGGATTAAATCAACCTGTCAGATCAGTGACATATAAGAATAAATAATCTCGATGTTTAGGACGAGTTTGTGCCCACTTACGACATTCACTTTTTAGATAAAATATATATTATCAAAATAAGACAAAACAGAAATACATGTACTTTATTGCATATCATTGTTTATTTTCTTTATAGATGAACTACAAAGGGGAGACAATGATGATAACCATTTAGCTACTGTCGCGGCCGGGTAAGTTTGATTTCTAAAACAGAAATTATTATTCATTATCCCAATTAAAGGGTAAATCATTTCTTTTGATATAAGGAAAAAGCATTTAAAAACAAACGTTGAAAATTTTAATTCAGCGATATATTTCAAATAATTCAAGTATGTCATTTCATTCTAAATTATCATTAGAATATAAGATGTTAATCTTTTAAAATTCGAAAGAGCTTTTAGAACACCTCAAATCAACACAGTTCAAGAGAGTACACTCTATAAAATCGTTTGACTTTTCGACACTTTACGCCACAATTCCACATACTAAATTGAAAGAGAGACTGTCACAAGTAATTAGTAAGTACAAACGGTAATCGTAAATTAAATTCATTGTCGTAAATTACGACAAAACTTACTTTGTAAATGAGAAATCTGGGTCAAAAACATACTATACCGATTCAGATGTCATTAAGATGTTGAACTTCCTAATTTATAACATTTTTGTGGTATTTGGAGGTAAGGGTCTTCAAACAGGTTGTTGGCATTCCAATGGGAACCAATTGTGTCCCGCTCCTTTCCGATATATTTTTATACGCATACGAGACTGAATTTATTCAATCCTTGATCTCTGAGTGCAAAAAGCAGTTAGCTCTTAACTTCAACTTCACGTCAGATACATTGATGATCTACTGTTCATCAAAAATTCAAAATTTTCAAATAACCTTGACGCAATCTATCCCGTTGAACTTGAATTAAAGAAACGACAGATACCGTTAATTCAGCGCCCTACTTGGATATCATGTTGCTTTTGACACCCATGGTAATATGAACACCTCACTCTATGACAAAAGTGACGACTTCGATTTCATTATCACAAATTTTCTTTTTCTGAGTAGCAACATCCCGTCGTCACCTGCATATCGCGTTTTCATTGCTCAATTTATACGATATGCTCGGACAAGCTCAGTGTACTCAGATTTAATTTCCCTTACCATATTATTCTCACTAAATTCACATTTGATTCATACCTGAGTTTCAAATGTGATCTCTCATCTGAGTTTCACATGAGCTTTTTAATATGCAAATTACACATGTATAATACAGTACCGACAACGTTATCTTACAAGCAATAAACGAACGGAAAAGATTAACGACCCAGATGTAACGAACGCATAACGCATAACGATTAAGGAAAAACGAACGGTAACGTTTAACGTTGTGGGAATCGTTTCGTTTTAATCGTTATCCGTTATTCGTTATCCGTTAATCGTTTATCGTTATCCGTTTTTCGTCAAGCGTTATTCGTTAATCGTTTTCTATTATGCGTTATCCGTTTTTTATGTTCTTTTGTTCGTTATTAAACAAAAAGATACAAGAATTAACGAGATTCATATTTAATCAGCAACGTACGGACATGTATATAACTAATGTACGACTTTTAAAAAAATAAAATATCAAAGGAGTTTTTGCATGTTGATTTTTATATTGATTATGGATTATCTATATCTCTTTTTTTTATTTGCGTTTTTTGTCGATTCCAATAAGATCTTGCTGAAAACTTTACAAATTGTTGGGTCACTTCCAGGAGGAAAGGGGGCCGGACGCCGCCTCTGCACCCAGTGAATCCATCTCTGTTAGTTTTGTATATGTCTCGTATGGTTAGAATGTGTGCGAATGTACAGTTTATGCATGCCGTACTTTTTGTTAAGATTGTACGTAAATACCGTCGGAGTCTACCGTTACAGTCACTTCAGAGATCTGTCCTTTACTAAGACAGAGCATATTGTGAAAAGAAGAATTATCAAATGTATTTTAACTTAAAACAATTTTTTTAATAAAAAAGATGAAACAGAAAGAAAAATGAAAGCGAATTCTATGATTTTCAACTCATCGAAATTTTGCAATTCTTGTCTCTTCGCTATCGAGGAAAAAAGATCAGACTGTATATAAAATCTTTTGCATGTATTTCTATTTTTGCCGGAGTCCGTAGACGTAGATCTCAGTGGCGGATCCAGAGTGGCAAGCGGGGGGGGGTTTGTATCGACCCAAAGGGTCGATTCGAGGCACGAAGTGCCGAGCGGGGGAGGGTACGGGAGGGGGTTGCCCCCTCCTGTAGGTGGGGGTAAAATTTTTGAAAAAAATGGAATAAAATGGTGCATTCTGGAGCACATTTTCTCCTTACCATCTCGAATATTCAGATCATTTTTCCCACTCAATTTATGTGGTTAATAAAGATTTCTAAATAAAATAATTTCTCCTTTACTGCTGGCAGGGGCGTAGCCAGGATGTTTTCGTTGTTGACGTATATAAAGAAGGGTTGGACCAAGAACTTCAGCTGTTCGTGGGCACAGACGCTTTTGGGGGGGATGACTTGCGAGGCCCGAAGGGTCAAGTGGGGACAGTATGGAAATATGTTACCCATCCCCTTGAAGGGGGTCCCCCGTGAAAATTTTGAAAAAAAAATGAAGCAAATTGCTGACCTCTGGAGCGTATTTGAGCTGAATTTAGATGGGATAACGCATATGATTCGATGTCAGCAGACGATGAACCGTATCTAAGATGAAGAAAACTTGAGATGTGAACATGACATTCCCTAAATACTTATATATGTACGTCCTCATAAAGTCTTTCCAATCTACCGCTCGCACTTTGTTAGCGATCGTTGTATCATGCGCAGATACAGCATTTTTGGTCAGAGGGACTCCAAAATTTAAGGAAGTCTACCTATCATGTAGGTACATATATATCGGTGCACATGATGGGGAGGGGGCAATTTTGTTAGCTTTCCTTTCACGTTTATTTTCATGAAGAATTGGCGAGCGTAGCGAGCCAGAATTTTTTTCAGATATGAAATATTAATTGGTCTTGATTCGATCGAGATGATTATTTATAACATTGAATATTTCACTCCTTATATCGGCGAGCGGAGCGAATTTCATGAGAATAAATAGATAAGAGATGTGTCATTTTCCAAATAATCAGACATCTTAAAATGACAAAACCTTGAAAAAGATGAAGGAGGTTACATCCTTTGAAGTAAGGGACCGTTCAGAATATGAGTTCCTGAGACCCAAGACAATTATATAAAATTACTTAGTATGGACAATTGATATTAATTAAGGAATTTTGCAGAAAAATAGTTTTGTATTTGTAAATGGCGAGCGAAGCGAGCGGAAATTTTAGGTTTAAAAGCCCTTTCATGCATTTTAGACCCATTTCAATTAGAAATGGGCCAAAGCTGGACCCCATCTCCGAAAATCTCCGGAAATTTTAGGTTTAAAAGCCCTTTCATGCATTTTAGACCCATTTCAATTAGAAATGGGCCAAAGCTGGACCCCATCTCCGAAAATCTCAGGGGGGAGGGGTCCAGACCCCCGATTGCCCCTCTGGATCCGCGCATGGTTGTATTGAGTTCTAATGAAACACGAGAAAATACGAAAATGCATTCAAATCGGTGGTTTCTGGAGTGTCTTTGATCTATTTCTGAACAGTAGTTTGCTTTTAAATACTATTTCAAAAGACCCTCACCCTTCTTTTTGGCAACTGGGGGAGGGGCTCTCCTTTTTTTTTCGCGAGACGATGTCTAAGTTTTTGCGTACAAATGTACGCCTGGGTTCGCCCCTGGCTTGTTGATTTGTCCTTGCTGTAACATGTACTTAGAATATTGGTACGATATCGAGTAAAAAGTGTTGAGTATTATTGGGTTTTGGCTATGAAAAATTGAATGCTTAATCATAGGCCCCCGGAGCATATTCAAGCTATATACAATGTTAAATATTTGCCCATTTTCCCGGTTATTTCAAAGTATGTTTTTAACAAAATTTGTAGATGACAAAAATACTCAAACCGGGTATTTGAGGACAGAAACGTGTGGGTTTCGATCCCCGTACCATTTACATTGATTGCTTGACACACGTACATGTTTTGCAAATTATTTGAACATGTTCATATTATAGTATTTGTTAATGTTAATTTTCGGGAATAAAATAAACAGAAAACCCCCTCTGCGACGTACATCACAAAAACTTCGCGATTGTCTGTACGAATCCACAAATACGCCAATTGATACGGTATCGAATCGATATGAGATAGAATGTATCAGAAAATTTGTGTGAATTTTGTTTCAAAATACTTAAATAGTGAATTCTGGTGGACATTAAGCATTTTTTTTTATTACTCAGTTTGCAGGTTTTTTTTCCGAGTGCTAATGTTACAAAAAAAAAAATAAAAAATTGGGAAACCGGGGGGGTTTTCCCGAACCCCCCCAAACCCCCCTAAATCCGCCCTTGGATCTACTGTGGCCCCACTCTAAGCCCCGCCTTTGACCAATTCGGGCCAGCTGTCAATCATTATCAATTTCACGGACTAGTGACCGGTCAAATGTGTGATCAACCAAGCGTAGAAAAACTCCAGATTAGGTGTAACATGGCTTCAATCTACAGATATTTCATGTCTATTTGAACTTTCATGAGTATTATCGCTGTATTTCAAAAGATATTATATATATGTATTAATTAATACGTCATTGTTTACACGATAAAATTTTCTCATAGTAGATATTAAACAAATTTATTATTGAGATCAGAGGAAGAACTTCGATTTAAAATCGTGGCCCCTAAGGACTATCTTCGGCCAATATCGGAAATACGCACTTTCACAGTCAGAGCAAACCGGCCTTTATAATTTTCAATGGCGTAGCTCTGCTTGAAAAAGTGGAGGGGCACAACATCCCAAAATTTCTAACAAGCAAAAAAAAAAAAAAAAAAAAAGGGGGAGGGGGAGGAAGAGGAAGAGATTAAAAAATAAAAATTGGGTTTTCATGTTCTGTATGCACAAATTTTAACATTTCTGGTGCAATTCTTTTTTAAGTACATGAATAAATGGCTGGCGAGCGGCAGCGAGCCAGGAATTTTTTTAAGCAAAATATTGACTAATCAGAAAAAACTGTCTGTGTCCTCTATCATTAACATATACATGTAATGATATTCTATATAGTTTGAGTTAAAGGTATTTTGCAGTTTTTTTTATATCTGTATGACCAAAAATTACGTCAAAAAGTGGGGGGGCACAAACATACTTATGCCCCCCCCCCACTTTCAACACGTGCCCCCCCCCCCCTTGTCCTACGCCAGTGATTTTGCTCTCTCTCTCTCTCTCCCCGGACGTACAAATATACATACTGGCAAAAGATTTTTATTGTCCCACAAACGCGAGGAGGCTGACTCTTCAATATAACGACATTTCCTATTAATTTGGATAGTAGATTATTTTATAAAATGTTAGTGTGTTCTTTAATAAGTTTCTTTTTTTTCCAATTCTTTTAGAAGCTTTCTTTCTTTCAAACAAACGAAACAACCAAATGTAGTCTCAAGTGAAGACTCCAGTCAACATTGCAATAAAAATGTATAACTCCTTTCCTAGCCCCTAAAACTATAAATATGGCTTCTTGTATAGTATCTTGCCTATGAAGTCATGTGATAGGAAAAAAATAATAATTATTTACGATTAGATTTTCAGAAAAACAACATGTTAGAAAACCAAAAACATCCGATAACGCAAAAAAAAAAAAAAAAAAAAAAAAAAAAAAAATGCTAGCGCATTGTTCTGATACATTGTACAAACAAGTCCGTAACAAATCATTTATCAAAGACAAAGAATCATGTAAAAAAAAACCGGCATTTTTTTTTTCAGAATTGGTATATAATGCCATCCATATCTTCTTCCGTTTCATCACTCTTAATAAGGTGTAATGTATATGGGCTGTATATGAAAGCTACATCAGTTGAAAAGAACGTTCATGTACATGATAAATTCTGACAAGCGGAAGCGAGCCGGAGAAAAAAAATTGAAATGCTACTATCAAAATAAAAGATTTCCAATACAATTTTCAAATATTATGACAGCAAAAGAGGAATCGGGACTTATTCGTATGAAATTTATACCTTTATACAAAAAAAAAAAAAAAAAATCCAGGGGTTGTTCGGACCCCCTAACTCCCCTCTGGATCGGCGATTTGAGGCACTTCCGAAGTGCCGATTGAAGGGGGGGGGGAGGGGGTACGGGAGGGGGTGCCCCTCCTGTTAGGGGAGTCCGGGGGAGGCCCAAAGAATGTATAACTGATTATCTATCTGAATCTTTGAACGAATCGGAAAAGTGTACTTGAGGACATTTCTTTTACATAACTAAAATATTCCTTTTTTTTCTTAATTTCGATGTGACACGCACTCGAAGGGGTTTTGATCTTACACTAGGGTACGTAGATGTATTTGTTCCGAAAGGTCGAAAAGATAATGCATGTGAAGGTTTACACTTTCCCCTCAAATAGAAGGGGGTTCGGATCTACCCAAGAAAACTTTGTAAAAATCAAGCAAATAACTGCCCCCCTCCCCCCCCCCCCGGAGTATCATGATTTGAGCTAATTCTACAGATCAATCTGGCCTGTACACGTCCTTCCATTTTCTAATGTTTTGTAACTTTTTTTTCATTATGGAACAAAAGCAATTCGATATCATGAGCTAAAAGCAGCAAGGGCGCAGGAGAAGGGAAGGGGGAGCGGGGGGCATGTGTCCCCCCACTTTGAAAAGCGCCCCCGCTGCCCCTTCCCCCCTTCAGCTACGCCACTTTTGGGGTAATAGTTAAGGTATTAAGACTTTTGAGCAAATATTCTTTGAAAATTTGAAGCAAATCTTAAACGTCTTATCTCTATTCCGTAACTACAAAGGCTGATTGGGCACGGTCCATTCGATATTCTGGGGGAGGGGGGATTTGTTTTTTTGTTTTTTGATTTTTTTGTTTTTTGTTGTTTTTTTTTTGGAAAAAATAATTTTGCTCTGAATTTTGATGAAATAAATATTTGCTTATAGTGTGTCAGAAAAAATTAATCTTGCTCTTACCAGGGACGTACATAACTAAATATATATACGTCCCTTCTCTTACAAGTAATCTGAAGATTTACCATAAAATTTCGCTTAATATTCCTGAAAATTTTCCGCCTCGCTACGCTAGCCATAGTTTTCTATCAAAACGTTATTAAACAATGGCAAAGTTCCTTTTTTGAAGATATCAAAAGAATACATATTATTTAAACATGTATAATGTATTAATTACTACTGATTTTTTAAATAGACATGATAGATGCATATCACCATAGAGTCTAAGTTTATATACAAACTTTGAAGGAGAAATTTAGTTTTTACCAATTTATATATAATACAATGAGACTCTCCCCTCCGACACTCTAAATTGTACCTTATATAAATTTTGTTTACTGAGGATTATATTGTCAAATTCTTTTAATATATATCTCTGTTCCTTAAAATTGAATTGAACTTTGGCATATTTAGTATTATTTCAGAGTTTTAGTAAAAATAAAGAATTTATATTGAGAAAACACAAGCATTCTGAACATATTGCACATCACTTATGTTTGAAAAAAAATTCTTGCTCCAACTTTGCACGAAAAAAATAATTTTGCTCCATTCCGGGGCGAAAAAAAAAAATCATGCTCCGACAAAAAACCCAAGCCCCCCCCCCCCCCCGAAACATCAAATGGACCGTTCCTTCTTTTAGATTTTGTACTGGATGTGGGCGTATCCAGATTACACAACAAGTAATTAAGTGTGGAATAAATTCATTCACAAGGTAAAATGTCCAGGTAACATGCACTGACTATATTAATCATTAAATACAGTGAAGTGCGAGAGAGGGAAATTGCAGCTAAAATTTTTTTTTTTACTTTTCACTTTTAGGAGGTTGTGCCCCCCCTTCTCTACTGAGCTACGCCACTAAAGCAGATAAAGTACCCCCCCCCCCCCCCCCTTTGCACTAGATTGGCCACGGTTGTACCAATGTTACAGTCTTACAGATTACAGATCACAATTAATTTTGCAAGTTCGTTGACCACGCAAATAGTTCCTGATTATTTCAATCCCTCGTCTTCTTACATTTAATTTCTACGACTCTTTTTACACTAGATGATTCGTTTTTTACGTCAATGAGTCGCAGATGAGTTGAAAAAAAATATTCTAGCATGTTGAGTGATACTGCATCATCCTAATCGCGGAATGACAGATGTGTTATGAGGCTCTAGAATTTATAGATTGTAGAACATTAGAGCCACAGATATCCCCTTTCGGGTTTAAAAAGATATTAAAAGTCTACTAAGCGACAGATTTTTGCATGAATCCATTTCTGAGCTTATTTTGATACTATCTAGCAGATATAAAAGTTTCAAGCAAAAAATGGTGGTGCGATTCGAGTATTTAATCGTCATATTAGTATGATTTACAAAGGAATATATATAGGAAAAAATAATTGGGGTCTGATACCTATAAGCGCGCGCAGTGATATCACGTGTGTAACTAAATAGAGACCAGACGAGGGCAAAAGGAGAAAATATGATGCATGTAGGATGAGAATATCATTTTCATGATACTGCTAGATGCCAATTCGTGGGTACTCAGGGCTGATCTGGCAAAAATGGGGGGGGGGGGGGGGGGTGTCGGGGCGAGCGAACGCATGTACTTAAATGGGAAAGGAGGCCGAGGTAAGGACATAATGTGATTTTTTCATCACTGCGACATGCTTGCATTAGATTTGTGTCATGCTGTTACTTTTACCATAACTATATTTGATCTCATTGCATTGCCTGGGTCCAACGCCGCCCCCCCCCCCCGCCCGAAAAAAAAAGAGATCGGGGAGGGGGTCCGTTTTTCGTTCTCCGCTCGTAGTTCACATGTACAGCTGAACTTTATTTGCTGGAATAATGTTTTTATATGACATCTCATGCGGCCTGTACTAAAAATATAATTCAAATCGTAAAAGAATAAGTTTTCTGATGTTTTAAACGTCAATTTTTAATTTTTTGTCGATACACTAAGAGGGCCTAAGGAAAATTCATATAAATTCGAAAACGGTACATATACAGTTTTTAGCACCATAAATTATGAGAATTCAGCCACTTGAAATAGTCACATTTCATTTTTTTTACATATCTGTAGAATTGCGGAAATAACAGAAATTTGAAATTAGCGTAATTGAAAATAATTCTTATCAAAAACTTGATTCTGGGGACATCAATAGACTAACTGTAAAATGCTACTATTTGAATAATAATGAAAGTATTGAGCTGAAACTTGATAGTTAGCATCAGAAGATACCAAGGAAGGGTTTTGATGCAAAAGTTTGACTTTCAATTAAAATTTTTGAGAGTACAAATCCGGCCGGTTATTTCTAATTAGTTTGGTATGGGACGTACATGTATATAAAAAAAAAGCCCCGTGTAAGCTCCGATGACCGTTTCATTTCCATTCAACATAATTGTCTGACATATTTTCAAATATTTCAGATTATGATCATGAATTTCTTTAAATAATCAGGAAACATAAGCCTACGATTTGTAACGTACCAGTATACCGGTTATGATGATGCAATGTAGAATATTTCAGAAATTTTGGTGAATATCGATTAAAAGTTGTTCATTCTGGTCTACAGTTGGCAATGACTGTTACGTTTGTAGATTTTGTTATGTGTCTATGATTTACTAAAATCAGGAATCGGGGGGGGGGGGGGAGTTTTCTTGCCGTCCTTGCGTACAAACCTTCCCCTTTACTCCTTATTCTCCCGGCTCCCGACTACTGTATTGTTCCAATTAGTAAGCAAAACGAAAACTTAGAAATGAATCTAGTGATTCATTTACTCCGAGTCTTTCACTATCATTTATAAACCCATGCCAAAACGGCTTATCCTTGCAGTACTGAACAAAACATTGCTTTCGTCTATTTCTTTACTCTTTATGGTCCATTTATCGCTAATTTAATTATGAAAAATTATTTGGAATGTTTTGGATTTTTCTTCCTCTTCTTCTTCTTCTTTTTTTTTTTTTTTTTTGGTCTTGGATTTCTAACAATATTTTGACCATTTACATGTATAACATACAGTTATATAATTCATAAATATATCGCTGTGACTCTTTGATGTGTATATTCTATGGCATTTATCCCTGTCCTGTACAATGTTGTCGAATAAACATCCCGAGAGTGTCACTTTTCCTGGTAATATACATGAACGTTTCAAAATACCCCGAACCTTGTTACTGTGGTTACTGGTACGATTAAATGGCATGGGGCCTTCTACGGGGTACCTATTTACCAATAAGTACATAGTAAATAAAGCGATAATTTATTATCACAAATGTACATGTATGTTGTTTATGTGTATATGTCCGGTATAGAAAATTTTTCTATGTGATGAAACGCATATTTTTCTAGATTCACATACATTTATGTTCAAATTTTGATTAAAAAAAAATAAGAAAAATAAGTTATACATAATTATATTATAGGTCAACGACTAAGTTGGGAAATGATTTTATTCCCCGAGATTTTTGTTTTCAAACGGTTGCGGACTAAATTATTCGATACCATCCTGGCAAAGAATGAATAAAAAAAAACGTGCTTAAGTAAAAATGAATTTCTATTCAGTGTATACAGATTTGTCTGATGTATTAAAGCTTTTCGAAAATTGATTATTTTTGGAATGGCCCATTGTTTTTGAAGTGGCCTTAGTCCCATTGAACAAGTTTGCCTTCCCGATCACTGTTACTGAATTGATTTTACCAAGGACTTATAAACAGAAAAGTCCTTGATTTTACATACGCCTTAATTAAAAAAAAAAAACAAAACAAAAAAAAAAAAAAAAACAAAAAAAAAAAAACATGCATGCTTGGTATCAATATACACTTGAAATAATATATTAAGAGCGAATTTGAGTATGCTAAAGATTTACATTTACATATAAATTCGTTTGCAGATGTATGCATGGGTGACTCTAGAACTCTTCCACAGGGGGGGGGGGGTCAACGCAGCCAAGCCAATCTTGTTTTAAAAAGAATATACATGTAGTCATCTCCTAAAAATGGGAAAATAAGTGATTGCAGCATATTCTCCGATAATGGGAGCCCTTGGTCTCCCACTTACATGTAATCCTAAAATCTGTCCAGTGTTATATTTTGGATTTTTCAGGTGAGGGAGATCGTCCAAAGAAAAAGAAATAGTGATTTGTCATTCGTCACTCATGCTCTTACTTTTTGTATCTCTCATACTTGCTTTCTCATCACTAAACTGTCGATCAACATCAAGGTATTTCTCTTTCGAATTTAAGTTTATATGTTTAAAATACTTAAACGTACATGCACACTTTCTTGCAACTCCTGTATAACTGTCAAAATATTGCAGTTTTAAAATGAACTGAAACGGTAATTTTATCGGTGAAAACAAAGAGGCGGTATAATCTTTGAAGCCCACGGGTATTGTACAGCTTTAAAGTGGAATTAATATGTACATGTAATTTTTAACTGGTGATAATTAGCGAAACTTGATATTTAAACTTATTAAGAATGGTGTTATATTTACGTGTAATGTACTTCTCACTTATTCATCATATTGATCTTATTGTTTCAGCAATGTAAAATAGCAGACGGTATTAATGTAACACATTTGTACTAGTAATTGAGAATAAGATGACTTTTGTACATTTATTTATTTATTTATTTATTTATTTATTTATTTATTTATTTATTTATTTATTTATTTATTTATTTATTTATTTATTTATTTATTTATTTAGTCAAAGCCTATTTAGTCAATATACATAAAAATAAATATACATGTACACGGAATACCCTGTCCTATCCATTAAATCACATGTACAAATGACAACTAAAGGGTTAGTGACAGGCAGACAAAATGAATACAAGATGTAATCCCGGCTTTCCAAATGAAAAGCAGGCAAATGTATAACCTTTTTTCCACATCGGGTCAGCAATATACTATTCGCCTATGATATGAACACGACGGAAGAACGGTCCATTTTATATTCCGGGAGGGGGATGGGTTAGGGTATTTATTTATTTATTTATTTATTTATTTATTTATTCATTTATTTATTTATTTATTTATTTATTTATTCATTTATTTATTCTTTGAAATTTTGCTCTATGAATTGATAAAAAAATTAATGTATGGTGTGACAAAATAAGTGCATTTTCTATTTGATTTAAAGAACTTCCATAGCGTACATAACCCGGCTGATATGCATCTTAGCTACATATAATTAAAGCACAGAAAACGAAGCCATTATTTAATCGCTCAGCAATCGGGCTGTGCTATGTATATTGTCAATCCATGTATATTGAGCAGAACATGACAGTTGGTAAATAAAGAAGCAAGAAGTTGTGGTTAGACAAAGATTTATTTATGACGGACACTCGTCCGGTGTTTTATTTAAATATATATTTAAAGTTCAATATGGTGTTATCGCATTTATTCTAAGATTTGAAGTACATAAATGTAATGTCGAACATGTCATTATACTATATGTATTGCAGTCTCGCGTCCTGTCGTTATTTATCAACTTCTTATCTGATATATCCGAGAAACGATGAATTTCTTGTTTCATGTATTAAAGAATCTGTCAAGCATTTTCCGTGTTGTTATTTCACATATTTTACAAGGATGTCATTGAATTTCATAGACTTTTGTGTCGTGCTTCTTTGTTTTCTATAGACATTGCCCCGTTTAAGAAACGTGTAAATTCCCCTCTAATGATTAACAATTATAAAATACCCCTTAGCTTGCCCACAAGTACATCATTTTCAATATACTAATATTTCGTCAACAAAGGAGCCTAAGAAATTCGTGAACAGCGATTTGTCATCTATATGGAAACGGTCCTAACGATTAACGGATAACTTAAAACGAATTACGAATAACGAATAACGAATAAAGCATAACGCATAACGAAAAACGGATAACGAATAACGGATAACGATTAACGATCCACAGCACCCCTAAACGAACGGAAACGATTAACGATTAAGAGCTAACGAACGCATAACGCAAAACGATGAAGAAAAAACGAACGATAACGATTAACGCATGTAAGATAACGTTGTCGATACTGTACCTCTCTAAGTTGTGTATAAGAATCCTATAAATCACCATCGAGTTAAGATGCTGTGAGTGGGCAACCATTAAATTTTTATTTTGAATAGAGGGGATGAGTGCTCCTGTCCTGCATTCTATTAAATATTATGACATTTAGTTGCCGGAATATAAATCATTCGACCTGTTCTGATTGAAAATTGAAAATAAATAATCTATAACTTGAACTGAAAAAAAAAATGGCCAAGCGACCCACCCCCCAAAGATAACCAACGCGACTATTTCATTTTGAAGGGGGGGGGGGGGGGGGCGCTGGCACTATGAATCTTCTGACACTATAATTCTGACCTTCACTTAATACAATTAGTTTTGCATTGGAAATAAGTTTAACCCCAAAAATAAAAATTGCAACCCCCCCTCCAATGGACGACCATTTTATTCTGAAAGGGGGGAAGCTAGCACTAAATATTCTGATTTTCATGCATTTGCTGGAAAATAAATAATCCCACCAGTTATGCTGCGGAAATAAATCAGCTTACCCCCAAACATTGAACCCCCCCTTCAGAATAAATTATCTAGTAATTCGGTGTCATACGATGATTAACGAATTAGTGTAGGATGTAATTAACAAATACATGTCTGTTGATTTACCTTCATGAATAGTAATGATCAAATCCATGTATTTGACAATATTTCATCAGAATACAATCAAATCCGATGCTTGTGTGTAAATTCCTTGTTACCACATGGTCTCCAAAACTAAAATGGAGGGAGCACAAGAACACAATATGTAAATTCCAATTCTATTGGACCACAGCCAGTTTCAAAATGATACAGGGGTTTTTATAGGATAATTATATATGTAAGCTTTCAACTGTGAATCACATGTGAAAAACTGACTTAGCCATTTACCTTACCATACCAAAACAGGGTCGTCTGTTCATCTGTGACAAAAATCAAACCTCAGAATACTAGGTTTGAAAAATTCTTCACAGTTGGTCTTATTATATTAAATGTGAACTTTTTCATTTTGGTGAGGATCAAATGTGCCTCATACTTGATTCAACTGTGAATCACATGTGAGTAGGTCAGGATTTTCTGTACTATTTGTTTTAAAAGCTAGACGGCTTCAGTTAAGCTTCTCAGTCAAGGAGTCACTTTTGACCGACTATTATATCGTCACTGAGGAAGTTCTATGGTCGATACGGGGAAATTATCACACACTATGACGTTACCTTATCCAGAGTCATAAATGATATTCTGACGTAGTACGTCCTTTTGTGCATGACATATTAATTCATACGTTTATTTATGGGAGGTACTGATTGTGACCTTTCTACCGAATTGAAGTGGCGGGTGTTGCATGCAAGCAGGAGATGCTCACTCTTCCTGGACACCTGATCTCACTCCTTCGCATGGGATTTCACCTCTCTTCATATAGTAGATTTTTTACTTAGGAATATTATTTGTTTCAGCAGCTTGTATGAGTCTCTAGGCATTGATCAAAGAGATGAAACTGCACATCCAGAATACACACTGCCAGTTGTAAGTAGACTTAAGGTATTCAGCCCGTAATACATTTTTAATGAGAATTATCAAAGGTACAGATTTTCTATTTCATCATATAGAATACTTTATACACTGATTTTGCTTATATAAATGATGCCACTTGTCAACCAATGACCCATGCAATTACCTCCGAATATTCCTGATGATAAAATCATCGGTGTTTGTCGGAAATGTAGGAATAGTGTAAACATTTTAACCGGAAGTAACTCTATTAGGGTGCGGGAACCTTAAGATTGAAGCAAATTGTAAAAGAAAGGAGAGGATCTCCAGCGGGACCCGGTTGCAACGCCCACAACACAACTCAACATCCTTTGTGAACACAGAGAGTAGATAAGTACGACAAGATACTGGTGCAAGAGTGACAAGGAACAAAAATATCAAAGGCATATGTTTTGATGTCATGGTGTTTGTGTCTTTTCTGTGCTTTCACTTGGGGTGTTTTGATGTTTTGATGTGGGTGCTGCAATCGAGTTTTGTTGGAGATCTTCTCCTTTCACTTTATAAAACAACATGGAGTATACTTTACATGAGTTGAATTCTTCAGTACCTTTATGAAATATTCAATTCTAATACTAGCTAGCATTTATATTGTAGTGTTACCTGGAAATCGAAGGGAGTGACTGTGTAAGTCTTCTAAATCAAGTTCATATCGAAAAAGCAACTTAATCTATAGTCGGTAGAAGATAATATTTACGTATTATGATATCGAAAAACATATGTTCAGTTTGTTTTACATAAGTTAAAATTAATGAGAGTTTTTAAAAGATACTTGATGTAACTTAAGATTTTGAAATTTCCTGAAAATTGTGACACCAACCAAAATTAATTATAAATACACATGTATAAATCTATACTACACATAGCACATATTGATTTTGAGCTTTTTTGTTTGACTATAAATCTCTCCTTATTTCCAATTATCATTTCACAGAATTTTAGCCAAGAAGAAGAAAATGCCTGTGCACCTGAAAGAAATGTAACTACAACTAAAGGTATGAATAATATGTGTTCTGAATACAACTAAGATTGCTTAAAAAAGAAAGGAGAGGATCTCATTAAGTACCGTACAACTAGATATTTTTGCGAGATACTTATTTTCGCTATATTCGCGAGTGATTTGGAATGGCGGAAATATATTCCCGCGAAAAATTGTGTTTAATAAGTTATTTCATAAATTTGTACATCAGTTACATTTTGCTCATATTGTACATGTGCCATTCTTCATTTTGTTCTGACTAAACCTTAAGAGAATTCTTATGATAGAACTAATTAAAATTCAATTATTATGAAAGGTACAAAACAGTAACATAATGTGCTCATATTAGTTTGTTATTAAGGAATCGCGAAAAATGGTACTCTCGAAAATAAAGACACCCTATTTTACCATAAAATCGCAATATTTGATTCTTGCGAAAATTTCTGGTTATAAAGTAACACTGATGAGGATTCATTTTCCGAAACATGTATGTCTAGTGCACAATCTTTTATGTCTGGGTGGCAGCATTTTGGCGGCAGAAATAGGTATATCTTTTTTTCTGAAATATATTTTTTATCATCGACGATATTCTATTAGATTCTATTAAATGCTAGTACATGTAATGAATTATTTGAATCATCACTTTGAAGTAACTATGGTTTCCTCTCCTTTCTACCATTTTATCATTAAATTTATCATTCAATGGAGTGTTAGCCAAGAAGAAGAAAATGTCTGTGCACCGCGTTTAGAAATATCTATCTAGGTGGCAGCTTTTCTGGCAGCAGAAATTGACACTTCCTTTTTCTGCAATTTATTTTTATCATCTATGATATAAGATTCTAAGAGATGTTAGTAATAACTCTATTAATTAGTATCCTCAAAAATAACCGATGCGAGATTACAATAGAGCACGCGCGTAAAGACAAACAAAGGATAGTATATATGAAAACTAGCACAAAATGATAGAAGCGGAGGTTGGCTATAATGTTTGTTTTTGTTTTTCATATTGGATCGAAGTACCTCTGAGAAGGGTTCAATATTGGAAACATATATCTGCACAGTGCGCAATGGTGCACTACATGGTTACTATCTGGTACAGCAGGTGTGGCACACTGTGGATGCTGCAACAGAGTGCGCTTAGAATTCCCCACCTTTCTTCCTTTTTTACAAATTTCCTATCTTTATTTACTTGCAGGACATTCCACTGGGGAGATAAAATTACTTAGGACGCCATATCATGACGCAAAAACTGTTTCCAATAATGGAATTGAAAGGTAATTTTACATATCAAACGTCTTCAAACTCAATAGCATCATTTAAGAACAGATAAATTTGCAGCATAGACCAGACGTGCACGTTTCGGGTTTTTAACCCTCGTCAGCGATCCTCTAAACAACGTAATATTACCAAAGAATGTGAAAATTATTATGTCCCAAAATTTACCAAAAGACGTAGCAAGATACATATTGTTGTTGGTATCATTTGATCTAGTTATTAAGTCACTTTTAACTCATGACACAATCATCTTCAAAGAAATCAGAGTTTTTTATATTATCAATTTAACCCGAACTGATGTATGTATGAAAAACATATAGTCGGGGAGCCAGTGGGGACCCCCATGCACCCCCTTGGGTACTTTTTTTCACGGGTACCATAATGTTCCTTATGGTCTACAGAATCGGTTTTCAGGATGTACTCAAAAATAAACTCATTTAGGCTATGTGTTTTTCGACCGTTTCCATGGCAACCCCCTGCTAAGGTCACGGAAGCACTATTGGTTAAGTAAAATAGCCATATCTTGGCCAAATGTTGAGCTTAACATCTGTAACTTGTATCAATATAACGAGGAAAGGTTGTTCTATTAATCACGTGATAACTATTTTGCATATTCATGAATATTCATGAATTGAAATAAAAATGCTTGAAAAATATATAAAATCGACACTTTTCATTTAGTTTTTTCTCCTAAGCTCTATAGTTTTATCTATGATCGTTATCAGATTATATAGTAAATACATACAAAGTCTTCTCTCTCCAATGACATAACATTTGGCTCAATATTTTAGTTCAATGGCTTCTAAATTGATGTTTTTACAGAAAAATGGCTATTTTAAGTAAGATAAGCTGATTTTTGTGTCGCCTGCGAAGCATAGCGACACTTAGGGATCACTTTGTCCGTTGTCCGTCTGTCCGTCTGTCCGTCCGTCCGTCTGTCCGTCTGTCCGTCTGTCTGTCTGTCACACTTTGGGTGTCACAGCCCATAACTTTTGATTGGTAAGTGATAGGGCTTTGATATTTCACATGTGTATTCCTTGTGACAAGACCTTGCTACACATACCATAATTTTTGACCTAGTGACCTTGACCTACATATTTGACCTACTTTTCAAAAAAATTAAGAATGGATATATCTTTTGATTGGTAGGTGATAGGGCTTTGATATTTCACATGTGCAATCCTTGTGGCAAGACCTTTCTACACATACCATTATTTTTGACCTTGTGACCTTGACCTAGATATTTGACCTACTTTTGAAAAAAAAGATAAGATTCGCTATATCTTTTGATTGGTAAGTGATAGAGCTTTGATATTTTACATATGTATTCCTTGTGACAAGACCTTCCTACACATACAATAATTTTTGACCTAGTGACCTTGACCTACATATTTGACCTACTTTTCAAAAAAAATTAAGAATGGATATATCTTTTTATTGGTAAGTGTTAGGACTTTGATATTTCACATGTGCAATCCTTGTGGAAAGACCTTTCTACACATACCATAATTTTGACCTTGTGACCTTGACCTAGATATTTGACCTACTTTTGAAAAAAAAGATAAGATTCGCTATATCTTTTGATTGGTAAGTGATAGGGCTTCGATATTTCACATGTGCATTCCTTCTGAAAAGACCTTTCTACACAGACCATTAAATTTGGCCTTTTGACCTTGATCTAGATATTTGACCTACTTTTCAAGAAAAGTAATATTGGCTATATCTTTTGATTGGTAGCTGATAGGGCTTTGATATTTCACATGTATTTTCCTTGTATCAATGCCATTCTACACATACCATTATTTTTTTACCTTTTGACCTTGACCTACATATTTGACCTACTTTTCAAAAAAAATTAAGAATGGATATATCTTTTGATTGGTAAGTGATAGGGCTTTGGTATTTCACATGTGTATTCCTTGTGACAAGACCTTTCTACACAGACCATAAAATTTGACCTTTTGACCTTGATCTAGATATTTGTCCTAGACCTACTTTTCAAGAATTTTGATCCACTTTCTAGAATAATAATCAAACCGCTTCGCAGGCGACACAAGCATTCCTTGGATTGCTATTTTTGTATACTAATTATAAGATATTTACTACTTATAAAATCGAATATCTGAACCTGTTTTCTAGTGTATTTTCATATTTTTCTCATGTAATAAATGTTTACAAAACATGATATACATAATTATAAGATAATTATGTATATCATATTATAAAATCGAATATCTGAACCTGTTTTCTAGTGTAGTTTCATATTTTCCTCATGTAATAAATGTTTACAAAACATGATATACATAATTTTGGTAATTTTGGGGCAAAAACCGTATTTTTCAGTGAAAAACTACAGATATCTGGATATTATCTATAAAAGGCAAACATTTCCTGTAATCTATAAATGAAACGTATATGCTGATGTAATTTCATGGTTCTAAGATCGCTTTTTGTATTAGAAGCAAAAATACTATTTTTTCTGCTATTTTGGGTAAAAATGTCGGTTTTTTTTATACTAAATTTACAGATTTCTGAGAAATATTTCAAATATAATTTATATTTGTTGTAATATAGGATATGAAACTAAATTTATTTGTACATATCATGAGAGTATCAAAGTAGAAAAATAAAATAGTAAGAAATATAGAAATTCATACCATAAGCACAGAATAACATTGCAAAAACACTCAATGAATCGTGAATAACACGGTATTACCACCCAATAACGTAACAGAGCAACTCAATAAAAAAAAAGTATAAGCAACCAATAACATAGCAAAGCCACTCAAATTATGGTCTTTTAACCCTTTATGATATATACACAAATTAATAATACAGTATAATCACTTGATAACATAGCAAAACCTCTGAATAACATAGTCGTTTGGTCCTTTTATCACATAGGAACCACTTAATTATATAGTGTAAACACTCAATGACATAGCAAAACCCCTCAATAAAGTGGTTGTTAGACCCTTTAATATATCAAAATCACTTAACGTGATGGTTTGAACATTTGCTATAACAAAAATTTAAAATAACGCCGCATAGCAACCCAATAACTTAGCATTACCATAAAATAACGTGATGATTTGATCCTTATCTTAGCAAAGCCGCTCAATAACACAGCATAGCTACCCAATAACTTAGCATTACCACTCAATAACGTGATTGTTTGATCTTTTATTATAACAAAACCACTCAATAACATAGTATAACCACCAAATAACTCAGCATTCTTACTCAATAACGTGATGATTTGACACTTTATTATTACAAAACCACTTAATATTACACCATAACCACCAAATAACTTCTCAATAACGTGGCCGTTTGCCTCTGTTTTATAATGAAACCACTCAAGAACAAAGCATGAGTACCAAATAACATTACAAAACCACCAAATAACGTGATGGTTTGACCCTTTATTGTATCGAATCACTGATTAGCATGTCTGTTTGACCCTTTACTAAAATCCACATTAAACCACCAAATAACGTGATGGTTTGACCCTTTATTGTATCGAATCACTGATTAGCATGTCTGTTTGACCCTTTGCTAAAATCCACATTAAAACAGTCCTGGTTCCATAGAGAGAACGAGGAAAGATTGTTATTGAGTGGTAATGCTAAGTTACTGGGTGATTATGCAGTGTTATGAAGTGGTTTTGTAACAATAAAGTGTCAAACCATCACGTTTTTGAGTGGTAATGCTATGTTATTGGGTGCTCATGCTGTGTAATTGAGTGGTTTTGATATAATTAAGGGTCAAACGACCACCTTATTAAGTAGTTATTTGGCGGTTTTGTTAAAATAAAGTGTCAAATCGTCACGCTATGGATTAGTAATGCAATGTTTTGGGGAAGTAATTCTGTGTTATTGAGTAGTTTTGTTACAATAAAGGATCAAATCATCACGTTATTATGTAGTAATGCTAAGTAATAAGGTGGATATGCTGTGTTATTACAAATGTAAGTGGTTTTTTTTATAACAAAGGATCAAACGATCACGTTATTGGGTGGATTTTTTTATGTTATTGGTTGGTTATGCTGTATTATTTAGTGATTTTCATACAGTTAAGGGTCAAACAATGTCTTTATTGAGTGGTTTTGCTATGTCATTGGGTGTTTACACTGTATTGAGATGTGTTTTTTATGTTATAAAGGGTCAAATTACTATGTTATTGAGTGGTTTTGCTATGTTATTGTGCGGTGATACTGAATTATTAAAAGACCATGTTATTGAGTGGCTTTGCTATACTATCGGTTGATTATACTGTATAATTGAGTTGTAAATCATATTTAGAATATTTCTCAGAAATTTGTAAATTTAGTATGAAAAACCGACATTTTAACCAAAAATAGCAGACAAAAGTAACATTTTTTACTTCTAACACAAAAACCGATCTTAGAACCATGAAATTGCATCAGTATATACGTTTCATTTATAGATTACAGGAACTGTTTGCCTTTTATAGATAATATCCAGATATCTGTTGTTTTTCACTGAATAATACGGTTTTTTTTCCCAAAATTACCAAAATTACATATATCATGTTTTGTAAACATTTATTACATGAGAAAAACATGAAAATACACCAGAAAACAGGTTCAGATATTCGATTTTATAAGTAGTAAATATCTTATAATTAGTATACAAAAATCAGCTTATTTTACTTAAAATATCCATTTTTCTGTAAAAACATCAATTTAGAAGCCATTGAACTAAAATATTGAGCCAAATATTATGTCATTGGAGAGAGAAGACTTTGTATGTATTTATTATATAATCTAATAACGATCATAGATAAAACTATAGAGCTTAGGAGCAAAAACTAAATGAAAAGTGTCGATTTTATATATTTTTCAAGCTTTTTTATTTCAATTCATGAATATTCATGAATATGCAAAATAGTTATTTTGCATATGATCACGTGATTAATAGAACAATCTTTCCTCGTTATATTGATACAAGTTACAGATGTTAAGCTCAACATTTGGCCAAGATATGGCTATTTTACTTAACCAATAGTGCTTTCGTGACTTTAGCAGGGGGTTGCCATGGAAACGGTCGAAAAACACATAGCCTAAATGAGTTTATTTTTGAGTACATCCTGAAAACCGATTCTGTAGACCATAAGGAACATTATGGTACCCGTGAAAAAAAGTACTCAAGGGGGTGCATGGGGGTCCCCACCAGCTCCCCGACTATATATAGTTTTTCGATTCAAAGGTTATATCTCGAGCATTCCTCATGACCCGTGGATCGAAATTAGCATCAGTGAATGAAAGTCACAAATAATTTCCGAAAATCACAATCAAAAGCTGAAAAATCCTTGGAATTTATGAAACAGAACTATATCATGCACTGAAAAGTCATTATGATTGGAACATCATTCATTCTTCGTCAGAATTAAGACTAAGCAAAAAATTCGAATCTTTCTTGCCAATCATTTAATTTCCTATTTCTAGAAAAGGACGTGTAAAACTTGGTAAAACTTCATCTGGATTACCCTTGCCTGACTTAAAGGTTGAGGTAAGTTCGTTTCACGCTTATTGTCTGATCAGCTTTTGTTCGTTTACGAAATAAAAACTACACACAAAAATACACCCCACACACACCTAAAACCTAAGCACCCAAGCAAGCTAAGCAGTTCTTTGGGTCCTAATGAAAAATTGTCTTGTTCTTGCTACTATCATGACTATATGAAGCTTCTTTTCCAATAAAAATAATGTCGAAGGGTTATAATTATAGTTATAATTTATTTTCTTTAACCATTTCACAAATTTAATGAACCTGCAAGCTTAATTTTTGTAATACTTGTATTTTCTCCTAAAATAGAGGGCAAACCATCAAATGCATAAAAAGCACAAAACTACCTTTTGTACTGTAATATTAATATTTACAGAAAAGGTCAGAGGTCGATAAAGAAAGGGAAAACATTTACCTACCGAAGCAGAACAACAGAACTACAATTCAAAGAGAAAAAGACAATAAGGAGGTTAGTAGTAGAAAATATATTGAACGACCAAATGTACAAAATTCAAGATTCTCATTTATTTTTCAAAGATTCGTGTATATTGCTTTTTCCTAAAACACGGTTGTGTTATTTTCATCAACGACCGATTATTAAATATTTCTAGTTTATGTACAATGCAACAGCTTACTAAAATAGAATTCGTTTTGTCTGTACATAATTCAAGGGCGTCGTGAATGATTGGGTTTTTTTTACATGCCTATTGATAATTACTTTGGAGTTTTATTTTAAATTCTGTGTATGATTTCCATTCAATAATTATTTAATGATAAAACAATACTATATTGGTCAGGCTATCTATTTAGCAGGCTCAAGGTTAAATTAAAAAAAAAAGTCTTTTGCTTTCAGAAACTCTTGTGCCATTACAACGACGTAGAGAAATTGGATTTGAATTCATTAAGAGCACTAATAGGGAAGGACAAAAACTTTCCGTTACTTCTTGCTTGTACACGCAAACGCACATGTTGCGTTTACTATCATTTCGTGATAGTAACTAAATATAGCGTTGACTATGTTTACATTGCTCATACTGGATCATTGGTTCGACGAAAGCACCGCCGGGAATTTTTAAATCAAAGGAACTTAATAGGCATATGTAATGACAGGTATAGAATGAGTGCAGAGGGTAAATTGCCAAAAAGGACATCGAAATTCTTTAACTTTAAAGATGGTGTATATTTGATTCGAGATTTCGATCCTAAATCAGATTCAGAAAAAGATCAAATATCCAGAAGAATTGCAAGGGAAGTTAATGTGACCAAAATTCATTATTCCATTAGATTCTACAGCTGTGAACATTTT
This sequence comes from Pinctada fucata, assembly GCA_028142955.1. Lineage (NCBI taxonomy): Eukaryota > Metazoa > Mollusca > Bivalvia > Pterioida > Pteriidae > Pinctada > Pinctada fucata. Next base: position 20,211,340 of record AP027115.1, on the reverse strand, counting down.
GCTGTTCATGCAATGACAGGATATATCCCTAAAACCACCCAGCTTGATAACATGGGCAAAAAGATGAGAATGCTAGCATATTTTACAGATAATTCGATACGTACCCTGGTTTCCACATTGAAGATTGGCTTACAATGGCAGATAATGTTAGGGACACTTTCATTGCTTTTAATATAAGCATTTGTAGACGAAAGTTCCTAAACTAAAGTTGATATATAGTAAAGTTTTCATATAATTATGGTGTTGTTGGATGCTTTATCTGCAGGAGCGAAGACAAATTTTTCATGTAAATTACGTAATTTGGATTTAAAATATCTTTCAGATCTAGAACTTGGATTTTCAAAAAGATGAGGATTTTTGTGGAAGTTGTCTATTCGAATGTCAGTAATGTCCAAAATGAGGTTTTTTCTAGTCATTCAGGGAATGCGATTCGACTCCTTCCGATTAACACCATCGTTTGGTATAGTTATCTAAGGCTTCCTTTAGTACTTCGCGACATTTAATAAAATCTATCTTGGATGGGATTCTATACTTAGGTCCTTTTTTGAGAAGACCACGGAGCTGCCTGTCTTGGATAATTGAAAAGTCACCTGTAATAATATGACCAGCTGGTAGATATTCAGATGTTGCACATTCTCAAGAAGCAGGACATGATTCAAGTATTTTAGGATCTGATGTAACTTTGTTGTAGTTAAAAACGAAATTTCGAATAGGTCTTTTATATTTGTAACAAATAAGAGGAGGTTCTAAATTTTCAAAATATTGAGGAATAGCACTTTGTACACGATGATCCCGAAAAATATTAGAGATGTTAAGAAGATCGAATCCTTTGTTAATAAATGAAATTTTCATGAATCTTTTTTTAGGTGGGATGTTTTTAACAACTGGATAAAATTTATTCTGTGCGAATGCAACAATGATATTAAGTATTTCTTAAGAATGCAACCAGTGCTTCATCCAAGATAGATTTCAATTGAACTGCTGGAACTGATGAGAGAGCATGAAGCAGTTCATGTCTGCCGCCGTTGCGTGCGATGATCAGAAGATCGTTGAGGGTACGGTGTAATCTAGATCTTATTCTGAGTTTTTGGTTTCATCGTCTTCCGTGAGACCTATGCTTCCGTTTAGTGTTTAGGCGGATTGAAAATACATTAATATTAGTTGACGTCGAGGAAATGTTTCCTTGTCCATAAATGTGATCGTTTAAACCAAGGGGGTACGCAGTTTGGAGTTTTGTGATCCAGGCAAGTTCATCTTGTAGTCGGCGTTTTTTAATTTCCGTTTTACTAAGATTTTTAAGTTTAGAAAAAGACTGAACCGGTGTAATAGTTATATCCGAAATGGAATGATTGTATTTAACGAAGTGATTATAAAGGAAATTTCTTTGTTTTTTGTGATGTGAGTTTCTTATCTGATACGAATGACTTCTAAAACGAGATTTTAAGGCCTGACCTGATTCTCCAACGCATCCCCTAGCGTTTCATGTTATAACATAAATGACATCTTGGTACGATCAATCGATGTCGTTTTTAATCTCAATTTTAAAAGTCTGCCCGTTAACACTTGATTTAATTGTGGAATTGCAATTGATGAGCGGACACATACCGCATCTTTTCCCTTTGCACGTAGAAACTGCTGAGAACCCTCTATGTTTGTTGTTAAATGTAGAGCCTGCAGATGGAGAAGTAGGTGTAATACGTCTACGGGATTTAAATTTAAGAGGTGAAAGAAGTACTCTGGGTGAGGAAAAAAGCTTATGACTGTTAAAAGTCGATGATGGGAAAGTTACTGTAGTGATAGAGGGTAATCTCAAAGGAGTAAGTTTAATACAAGGCGACCTTAAAAATGCCATAGTGAGATGATCAAAGAAGGGTGAGTAGAGATCCTGCATGGAAGACACTACAACAAAGTCAAGTTGGAGAACGAAATGGAATTAAAACACTTCAAACATTGGGTCACGGGGAATTGTATTACCAACTCCACACTGCAACACGAAATAAGTGTAGATATAAAAGAAAGGAGGGGATCTCCAACAACACTAGGTTGCAGCACCCACAGCAAAATCCTAAAACACCCATGCAAAAAAACACAGAACAGAAACCCACAGAAAGAGATGCAAAAGGGACAAGGAACACCAACTCACAACATAGAAACATGAAACATAAAAGACTACACATAAACGAGTAGAACTTATTCATTCTGATAGGATGCCATTTTCACGTTTTAATTCATTACAGATTTATATGTTAACGTAGTCTTGAATTAGCGTACTCATGACAGCGCTAAAATATGAATCCCGCTAAAATAAGTACACATACTGTATAAAAGGCGCTATAAGCATATTAACATTTAGATTATTCACACAATACACATATATGTATCAAGATTCTCAAAGATTACTTTACAATTTATATTCTTTTCGTCTTAATGATAAACGTCTTCAAATTCAATAGCATCATTTAAGAACAGATAAATTTGCCGCATGGACCACACGTGACAGTTTCGGGTACTTAACCCTCGTCAATTTAAACAATGTAATATGACCAAAAAGTTTGAAAGGTATGTCCAAAAATGTACCGAAACACGTAGCAGGAAGTGTGGGATATGCTGTTACAGTTTGATAAATCACATACATTTCAAAATTTCGCAATATTTGTAAAAAATTCGAAGTTTTTTTTTTAATCCTAGTATTGACATTACACAAAAATATTTTGCATTCTTCACTGGAGTTTTTCTTGTATGTAAAGAATACGGTGAAAGAAGTTGAACTACTTTATTTCATAATTTTCTGAACACTTGAACATTAAGTTTCTGTACACCTGTAAACATTTTTTTTACTTCACAATGCTCAAAGTAGATGTCTCTCCTTCAAGTGATATAAATACCAGTTTTTACAGAATTAACTAAATCATGAAGGTTGGGTATGTGGCTGGGCAGTGGGTTGAATGATGAAGTGAGTGATCTCATTTTCATATTATGAAAAACAAAGTCCAACGGCACATCAATGTTGAAACCTTGAATGATATCAAAAACGTAAATAGGTGATAAATATTGATTAAATGAAACACCAAATGAATCTGAGAAAAGAAATGAGGACAAAATTTGAAAATAATACAAAAACTTCATTGCAGAAACACAAAAACGTAGGTCTTGTAGCATCATATCCCATCCATCCTGCTACGTTTTACGGTACCTTTTTGGACATAATATTTTCTCACTCTTTGGCCATATTACGTTGTTTGGATTGAGGATCACTGACGAGGGCTAAGTACCCGAAACGTGCATGTCTGGTCTATGCTGAGTATTGATCTGTTCGTAAATGATGCTATTGAATTTGAAGACGTTTAACACTACCCACCTGTAATAAATGCCCACCTATTACTTTCCTCTTGTTAAACAAGAGCCCCAGGGGGCACAACGCTCACCTGATGCCCATGCACGCTCTAATTGACATACTGACATTGAATACTGATAGTGCCAGTACCAGGATTTTAGCCCACAACCTTTCTAACAAGATTTTTGCCGGATGCAGACAAGTTTTTTTTCAGACAACCTTTAAAAGTACAAACAAGAGAAAATAGTTACATTTCAAAACAACAACTTTTTTACTGATTTGAAAAGATGGATTATGCGATCCAAAGTCATATGCCCAGCTAGTATAGTTTGATTATGCAACATCAAAAATAAAATCATTTTGTAAAATTCCACATTAATGTGCAACAGAAACAGAATAAAACAATGAAATGATTTCATAAATTAAGTTTATTTAAAATTGAACACCAAATCTTTCATTATTAACAGCTAGTATGCCAGAAAATAATATAGCCTGTGTTTGTGAAACACGAATGCCCTGCGGTGGCATCTTTGTTGGTATAAACACCATTTTCTGTTAAGTATGTGAGAGGTCAGGGTCAGAGTAATGTTGGTATCAACGGAAAGATCTTATCACAAAGAATACACATGTACAATATGAAAGCCCTATCACTAACCATTCAAAAGTTATGCCCAATGTTAAAGTTTTTGAAAAGTAGGTCAAAGGTCAAGGTCACGAGGTCAAAAATTTTGGTATCAATGGAAAGGTATTGTCACAAGGAATACACATGTGAAATATGAAAGCTCTATCACCTTCCATTCAAAAGTTATGCCCAATGTAAAATTTTTCGGACAAACAGACAGACGGACAGGCCAAAAACTATATGCCCCCGCATCTTTGATTCCGGAAGCATAAAAAACAAAGACTTTTCGGTTTTGCCTTTATTCATATTAAATTATACAGAAATCTATGAATGAGAGCTTTTGAATAGTATTGATTTCATCTTAATACATGTAACGTACAGTCAAAATCGTGTTAATCCAATTAACACAGACAAGTTGTTAGCGGACAATATTAATTCAAGTGAGTTGTGCAGAAATTGAGCCAATTTATTTTCCAAACAGCAGTGTACGGTGTATCAAACCTCATGACCCAGTGAAGCCACTTGGACAAATTATTTTCGGTAAATATGCTGAAATGCGGCGCTTGGAAATGTATTTTTAGCATATTGAATCAATAGTCGTGATAAATTTAACTTCGAACTTGATCTTGTCTTTTATGCAATCTACAGATAGGTTTGAAAATATGCAAAATTCGGAACATTTTCGATGAGGACGCAGAGTTCCTGTAAAAAAGTGAAATTTGCGAAAAAAAGGACATGCATGACCCCCCCCCCCCCCTTTTTCTTTACATTTTATGCGTGCCAAAGATTCACAATCAAAAAAGACCAATTTTACAGACTTCCGGGCATTTCAAGTCAGTCAAAATTTTTAGTGTGCACCTTTTTATTTCCAGTAGTTACCCCTACTAAAGGGGCAAGGAGGTACTGAACCAATCAAATCTGTAACACAAGATATATGGCGACTATGTTTACCATAGATACAGAAATAAGACAGAGAAAATAATCATTAAATAGGGAAATTGTTCTGAAATATGCATGTATGAAAAAAAAGCAATCCAAGGAATGCTTGTGTCGCCTGCGTAGCAGATTTTTTTTTTATTGAAATTAGGTCAAATATCAAGGGCAATGTCACTAGGTTAAAAATTATGGAATGTTTAGAAAGGTCTTTTCATAAGGAATACAAATGTGAAATATCAAAGCCCTATCACTTACCACTCAAAAGATATAGCAAATCATAGATTTGTTGAAAAGTAGGTCAAATATATAGGGCAAGTGCACGAGGTAAAACATAGGTAATCACAGATTACGAAGCTCACCTCGTGACAGCAAAATTCAATTCAAACATATTTCTTAGTACATGTATATTGGCTTTTAAAGGCAAAACCACTCAAGCAGAAAAAGTAGGTCAAGGTCATTTTATGAAAGTTTGATCAAAGATACATCCAATATGCAAGTTTGGTACATGTAGCAGTTATACTATGCTCAATATTGGCTTTATAGAGCAAAATCACTCAAGCGGAAAAAGTAGGTCAAGGTCATTTTATGAAAGATTGATCAAAGATACATCCAATATGCAAGTTTGGTACATGTATCACTTATACTTTGCTCAATATTGGCTTTTAAAGGCAAAATCACTCAAGCGGAAAAAGTAGGTCAAGGTCATTTTTATGAAAGTTTGATCAAAGATACATCTAATATGCAAGTTTGGAACATCTAGCACTTATACTTTGCTCAATATTGGCTTTTAAAGGCAAAATCACTCAAGCGGAAAAAGTAGGTCAAGGTCATTTTATGAAAGTTTGATCAAAGATACATCCAATATGTAAGTTTGGTACATGTAGCACTTATATTCTATAGACACCAGTGACATTCACATGTATCAAAGAGTGAAAATCTGAATGCTTGCAACTGCTTGTAATATTATTTATTTAATACTCATTTCCTTAATTTTTACTATAGTATCTTGTAATGTTCATATCATGCCTTTACGGGCCCTTCTTTAGGTAATAAAGCATATCTTATCTTATCTTATCTATACTCTGCTCAATATTGGCTTTTAAAAGCGAAATCACTCAAATGGAAAAAGTAGGTCAGATGCTGCATCCGATGCATGGGTCCATCTCGGCATCCAAAGATGAATCACTTGTGCAAGTTTGGTTACTGTAGCATTAGTACTTTGTCAGATACTGAGCTACCCCAAACTTCTTATCCAAATCACTCAAGCGGAAAATGTAGTTCAGATGCTGCATCCAATGCATGGGTTCACCTCAGCATCCAAAGATGAATCACTTGTGCAAGTTTGGTTACTGTAGCACCAGTACTTTGTCAGATACTGAGCTACCCCAAACTTCTTAACCAAGTCACTCAAGCGGAAAATGTAGGTCAGATGCTGCATACGATGCATGGGTTCACCTCAGCATCCAAAGATGAATCACTTGTGCCAGTTTGGTTACTGTAGCATTAGTACTTTGTCAGATACTGAGCTACCCCAAACTTCTTAACCGGACGCGGACGCGTGGGGTTATAGCATAAGCTCAGTCAACTTCGTCGAGGTGAGCTAAAAATGATGGTATGTGAAGAAAGGTCTTGTCACATGGAATGCACATGTGAAATATCAAAGCCTATCACTCAGCAATCAAAAGAAATAGCCAATCTAAGATTTTTTGAAAAGTAGGTCAAATATCTAGGTCTTGGTCATGAGGTCAAAAGTTATGATATGTGTAGAAAGGCCTTGTCACAAGAAGGAATACACATATGAAATATCAAAGCTCTATCACTTACCAATCAAAAGATATAGCAAATCTTAATTTTTTTATAAAGTAGGTCAAATATCTAGGTCAAGGTCATGAAGTCAAAATTATGGTATGTGTAGAAAGGTATTGTCAAAAGGAATACACAAGAGAAATATCAAAGCCCTATCACTTGCCAATCAATAGATATAGCCAATCTTGTTTTTTTTTTTTAAAGTAGGTCAAATATCTAGGTCAAGGTCATAAGGTTAAAAAATATAGTATGTGAAAAAAGGGCTTGTCACAAGAAATACACATGTGAAATATCAAAGCCCTATCACTTACCAATCAAAAGATATAGCCAATCTTAGATTTTTTGAAAAGTAGGTCAAATATCTAGGTCAAGGTCACGAGGTCAAAAAATATGGTTTGCGTAGAAAGGTCTTGTCACAAAGATTACACATGTGAAATATCAAAGCCCTATCACTTGCCAATCAAGAGATATAGCCAATATTAGATTTTTAGAAAAGTAGGTCAAATATCTAGATCAAGGTCACAAGGTCAAACATTATATGTGTAGAAAGGTCTAATCACAAGGAATACACATGTGAAATACCAAAGTCCTATCACTAATCAATCAAGAGATATAGCCAATATTAGATTTTTAGAAAAGTAGGTCAAATATCTAGGTCAAGGTCACAAGGTCAAAAATTATGATATGTGTATAAAGGTCTTGTCACAAGGAATACACATGTGAAATATCAAAGCCCTATCACTTACCAATCAAAAGTTATGGGGTGTGACACCCAAGTGTGACAGACAGACGGACAGACGGAGGGACGGATGGACGGACAGACGAACAACGGACAAAGTGATCCCTAAGTGTCGCTGTGCTTCGCAGGCGACACAAAAAGTCAACATCTTAAAAATAAATTCAGAGTATATTTGATAGCGTATGTGGCCAAGTTAATTCGAAGTATGAAAATAAGTACACAAAGCCAAACTAGCTATAGCTTGTCTTATTTAAAAAATCATTAAATATCTCAAAGTTGATATTTTGACAAAATTCTTTCACAGTTTCATTTCTAGCGATAAATATAAAAATAGAAAGAGAAAAAAAACTGAAAAAGGGAAAAAAAATTGTTGGGGTCCCGCCGGGGTTTGAAGCTACTCCCCATGGGTCCATTTGGCATGGAAAACATACATTATACCTATGTACAATCTTAAAAAATATTCCTTAAAAATCCAAAAGTGGATATCTTGACAAAATTCTTTCAATTGTAGGGTACCATGCATGAGTACCTCATACCTACAAATTGTCATGACAATCTGAAGAGTGGTTATAGAAAAGAAGCAGAAAATGTATGAAAATCAACCCCCCCCCCTTCCTTTTTACATAAGAAAAAAATTCATAAAAAATCAAAAAAATAAATTTTAAGCATAAAATACATATCAAAGCATTAAGTAAGTTAAATATGATAAATATGTAGTAAATGAGTGTGTAAAATCATGCACTTATTGAGTTATTTAAAGAAATAGTGCAAAAATGTGCATTTCTGACAAAGTCCGAAAAGACGTCAAAAACGCGTCAAAAATTTGACTTCGAAGTGGAACCAAAAATAACAACACTTCTTAAGACATCTCTCTAGATCATCCTGATGCTTTCGGTTTGTGGATACATGCTTCGGTTCTGAAGAAGAAGTTTGTCAAAGGAGGGTACCCCCCGTGACCTACTTTTGGCTGTGGTGGCGCCACCTGTTGACAGATCCGGACGAAAAACAACAACACTTGTAGGGGACCATGAGTACTTCATACCTACCAAGTTTCATCAAAATCCCTTCAGCCGTTCTGGAGAAGAAGTTTAAAATGTGAAAAGTTTACGACGACGGACGACGACGGACGACGACGGACGACGACGACGACGACGGACGACGGACGACGGACGCAACACTATGACAATAGCTCACTTGAGCCTATGGCTCAGGTGAGCTAAAAAAAGATACAGATTTTTCATTTGTTTTGAAAATCTGAATATTAACCATACTGCTATCAATTCAAATTAGGTTTCCCGCTAAATTTGTGATTTATTAACTTTTTTGCAATTTTTCCTTAAAAATGTCAATTTTTGACAGAAAAATTTCAAAAATATTTAAAGAATTTTTCCGATTTTTTTTGTACAAAGATAAATAAAGCAAACAATTTGTTGAAATATTTCATGCATTTGAAAGCTCAAAAGAGAAAGGACAAGGGGCGATATGCCCCCTATTTGGCCGTGATTTTAGAGCGATTTCATAAGCCATTGTTGTGTTTTCATGTTTTGTGTATATATAGATTAAGATCTGTCATTGATATTAGCTAGTCCGAAACTTGACGTCAGTCTGTCTATGACGTCACAAAAAGGCGCCAAAGTTGATTCGCTTGCGAAAATCTGTCGATTTTTATACGATTTTGCGTCGAATTTGACGAAACTCTACATGAAGTCACACATTAACCAAGTTTATACTTTACACACACTTTCTTTGATATATGATCTTACTTCTTGCAAAGTATCGTGTTGGTTATCGCCTGCGCTCTGTACTAACTTCAGATATATTCGTTGTTGATTTTCGTCGTATATCACTTTTCTCATGTCACATATAAATTTTATTTGTTATATTAGGTCAAGACAAAGGAAGTGAATGCATATTCCTTTTACTAATTAGATTTACACATGCCAGTATATTAATGCAAAATTATACAATAGCCTGTCATTTCCTAAACAGTATTGGTTATACGGTTTGTTACTGACTGTCTACAGAGATTTGTCGGGTTGATCAAGCCTATGGGCTTGATCAACCCGACAAATCTCTGTGGACGGTCAGTAACAAAGCTTTTGTCGAGGACCAACACCTCCGTCTTTTGTCGCAGAAAATGGGCGTTTTGTGCCGTCCTTTTGTATGCAAATTCATTTATACGGCAATGGTGGAATTACTGACGGTCTATAGAAATTTAGACGTCGAGCACGTGTCGCGATTTACGCTCTCTGATTGGTTCGAATTAGTCCGTGGCAAAATAAAAAGATTATATATGTCTTATTTGTTTCCGTGTTTTGGGAATAGATACATGTACCTCTGCACAATGGACAAATTATCAGATTATCGGCATGCTGTTCCATGTTTATTCAGTAACTTACATATACATATATCAATAAAAGAAAGAAACAGTTGAATTGATCAAATTTCTTTGTGATATGTCCTATATCAATTGATTTATGTGAGAGAGAAAGGCCGGGAACGATTTTGAGTTTTTGTATCATTTCTGAAATATAATCTATACGTATCGCCCATGACAAGAACATTCCCTTTGATACGAACAAGAAATTTGAATGAAAAATTAAACTTCGTAAATGTGGAAAATATTTTTCGAGAAAATAAAAAAAATTCTTGCAATATATATGTGTTATGACCAAGAAAAACATCGTAGACACCAGGACTTTTGTTTGAATTTCAATTCATAGAATCAACCTGCTTTTTTCATTTCTTAAGTTTAGTTTAAACATATTATATTTCAATAAAACGAAAAGGGATTGGGCAACAAGTTTTACCAACATTATGTAAAGCCCTCTCCCTATGCATGATACATAGAAATAAATAGTCATAAAGATGGCGACAAGTGATATCTTCACATTTTTTGAAATACCAATGATGATGATGATGATGATGATGATGATGATGATATTTAATAACAATATATAAATAAATATGAACAAATTATTAAGAAAAAGTGGAAAAGTAAAGAAAGGAAGGAAAATGACCCTCAGTTAAATCTCTTGGTTGCTTTAATGTACTGTTGCACAGATAATAGCGAGCGGAGCTCGCTGCAAAGGCCCTTCGGGCCTTTGCGAGCGAAGCTCGCCCTTATGGTAACGCGTATACACATATCTTATTGAGAAAATATGCTGAATCAAAGAATGAGAATGTACTACTATGCTTTCAAAAATTTTCGTCCCCTCGCAGACAGAGTTACTGCGGAGATGCTGGATATTGCCATTTGATTTTTTTTTCGACTCCAAGTAGACGTATATGTTATACTCAATTTTTGTTTATAAGTTAAATTTATTGAAAATATTTTTCGTAAATCAGGTAACGATAAAGCATCAACAAGGCGGCGTAACCACGGGAAATCCGACATTTCCGGTTTTAAACGAGACGTTTCGCTCTGATTGCTTTCTCGTCTCGGGTGGTTTCGTACAGTCAGAAGTCGGAATATGTTTATTTTTTCTTTTGTTCTTAAGTAATTTATTTTCATCTAGCTTAAACATTATTCTTACAAAATAAAAATGAATTATAAAGAACCATATTTTTAAAGAACCGTATTTTAAGCCCCCCCCCCATTAAAATGTTCATCTGCTGGTCTAGATCAATTTTACAAATGCTTTCGTTTTTCCACTCGCCTTATATACTACCTTTTTTGGCAATCATCAAACAGAAAGTTTTGTCTGATGAGATAAACCGTCATAGTCAAAATAAAAAAGAAAAATCTTTTTTTATTTTATATAATCATATCTATTTTCTCTCCGCTCGCACGAAAAGGCTTTGCCTTGATTCATATTAAAATTATTGAATTTGTTTCATCGTCAAAATTAACATCTCCAAATAACAATTGCTCTAGAGTTAGGGGTATATAATTTGAGAGCTCATCAATCAAGGATTCGCGTTGATTTACATATCTAGGACATTCTAATAAAAAGTGAAACGCATCTTCAAAAGGATTACCACAAGAACATGATGGAGAAGAACTAATGTTAGATTTTAATAAGTCAGAGTTAAGAGAACTACACATATGTCTAATTCTTTTCATTTCAATTTATATTTATTCTATTAAAGTTATCTGGGTTTTTTTGTTTTTCGTTTCGTTTTGTTTTTTTTTTTTTGTTATAAAATTGCATGTCTACTTTTTACTTGCTATTTTATTTTTCATTTTAAAAGCGCCCTCTAGTTTTCTCTAGTTTTCTGACTTTTGGTCCAACTATATAGAACTTGATGACCTCGACAAGCTGAATATTATCGATAAACATTTTTTTTTCATTTAAAAAAAAAGCTTAAAAGAATGTTAGGCAATCAGGGGGAAAAACAACGGGAATTTGACCATCGGGACCAGAGAGAACGATAACTGTATATAAATTATGTAGAAAATTCAGTCCTGTTGATGAAATAACATCTCCTGCAACCCACCCGGCCTTTGCATGACCTTATTTTTAAATCTTTCATGAACTAACTTACATATTAAAGCTTTATTTCAGCCCATGATTTTGAATATGTAAAACTTCAGCAAAGCCGACAAATTCCAGGCGGGAAGGGGTCCTAACCCCTAACCCTCACTCTCGATCCGCGCATTTTGTTAATTTCTTAATGTAAAGAATATACGTAGATGAAAACTTCCTTGTAAAACACGAGATCACGGGTGCCCCGTTCCCTGCATCAGTCGAGAAAGAAAGGTGTTACTTGCTACTTAATTATTAAAATGCAGTTAACATGCATTTTTGAAAATTATTGTTACGGGGAAGACAGTCTATCTTTCTCTTGATTCTAGACTTCGTATACCAGGATTGCCAATCAAGCAATGTATTTTTGCCGAAATGCGGCCCAAATTCCAGTGGAATATTATTATGTTTTGCCTAAATTTGGCAAAAACAGTTTTAATTGATCATTTCAAAAAAAAATCACGATCCTCAAATTCTAAATAATTAAAATTTGTCAATTTTCTAGATATTTATATCGAATATTTGGTAAAGAAATATCTGTTTGAGCTTGTTTATGGCTTGCATTGAGTCATATTTCTGGTTCATCAAAATTCATCCCTGAGACGAAGAACGTTAACATTCCGATATTACGGTGTACCGTTAGGGACATCGCTTCTTTTTGCTTGAAATAGATACGCGAAGAAGCAAAGTCACATTGCGAAGAAGCGAAGTTATCATGCGAAAAAGTGAAGTTACGATCTTCGCATCGTAACTTCACTTCTTCGCAGCGTAACTTCGCTTCATCTTGTCTTCGCTCCTTGTCCGCCTTGCTTCTTCTCAACTTCGCTTCTTCGCATCGTATAACCTCGCGTCACAATGTGTTCACGCGAAGAAGCACTGTACCTTACGGAACACCGAACGATATATGTCAATGCTGTAGATTGAGAAGATTTTGGAAAATTTATTCAAATCGATGGTTACTGGAGTGTTCTTTCACAGATTTATTTTTATGGAAACAGTAGTTTGCTTTCAAAGCATGTCTTTTGGCACTGCGGGCGCACGGCTATATCCGCCATCGTTCGCATTTTAATCGACTGTTACGTAAACTATGTAGAAGACCGTGAGTATGTGCTTTTTGTATTGTGGTGCAAAGGGAAAAAATCAAATTAGTCGGTTGACCATATCTTTCGTTCACTGCCCTCATTTGAAAACGCAAACTTGGTAATGGACCTTTAGTACCTTCTAAGTTCCTATAAGGTTTACCGAAATTCTGTGCGGAATATATAAAGAATATATACGGACGGACAGACAGGCGGCTGGCTACGTAAAACTCATTTGAACCTTTAACTCAAGTGAGCTTCAAACATTTGTCACATCCAAATGTCTTTTTTTCCCAGTGCACGTAATCTTACACTTATCATGAATTCAAAATACGACTTTTTATACACATGGTTAACGTATTCATTTGTTTAAAATGTATACCCTCTTGTCGCATAATATTTTTTATCTTATTTCATGAGGAATGGATACTTCAACCTCATCCAGGGGCGGATACAGAATTTTCAGAGAAAGGGTTGCTCATTAACCAAAAATCTAGGCGTCTGGAAGCCAAGTATCCCTCCTCCCCTACGAAAATTATTTAAACACTTTTCAGAAATTTAAACAAATTGCTATTAGGCCCTAGAATCGTTTAAAAATACTTGGTTCAAACAGCGTTAACAGTCGGAACAAAAAATGTCAACATTTTTTGTAAAACCCTTCCGTCCTCTGCTCGAGAGTGTGTATCCATCACCCCCCCTTTCTTTATCCGCTAATAAGAAATTGTATACATGTATATAATAAGTGAAACAAACGTACATGTATATAAGAATGTATGGACACATTAAAGATTAAAGGATTAAAGATACAAAGACCCAAAATACGTATTGGTTTATCAAACATTGCCGAAAATTTATATACATGAGAGCTCTTTGTGACAACGTCAAATAGCGAAAACGGCGTCTGAAGTGCGAAGTCAACGTCACACCAAGGATACTTTGAATGCTTAGTTCGGCATTAAAACATTGTCCGATTCCTATAATTTATATACCAAATAACAGAGGAAGACGCCCTCTATGCCCACAATAAATGCCATTAATTTTCCGACATCGGCCATTTTAAGCCCAAAACGCCCCTTGTCCTTATTGGGATGAGCTTTTCATGAATTTTGTAATGTTAATACTACCTGTATACTTATGTATGGTGGGTAGTGCACATGTAATAATACAGCACATTTATTTCAACATAATACTCACTTTATTCATTATCGTAAATTATCCTTATAATTTACTAGGTAAATTCCCATTTGAAAGCATCATAACTTATATTTATACCAACTTTAAAATTCTTGTAAAATAGTAAATTCCAAGATAGCAGCATGTAGCAGCAATGTCTCAAAATTTTTCCTGTTATCGGAATAACATTAAAATACCCTGTCGTTTCTTTGCAATCTCACATTAGAGGTTGCTGTATACAAATTAAAGAAATAGGAAGAGAAAAAATCTTTATTTTTTAGTCGCTGTATGAAGAATTATTGTTTTCATACTATATATAAATAAGACAGGAAAGCAAGAAAGCTAATAGACCTTTTCATATCACCGCTAGACATTTTAGACACGCCAAGACCCGACATCACTTCTTCTGACGTTATTTCTAATTGTGACGTCATAAATCAGATACGACGTCACAGTTTAAAGTTATGTCAAATTTTGTGATGTCGTGTCATAAATATTACTTTGCTATTTCGAAAACTTGCCATTCCATTCAAAACTATCATCGAAATCAAAGGAGGTTAACATATTAGCACCATCCTTCAAGTGCTATTTTGAACATATATCTTATTTGGATATGCTACTGAATCGATCCTACAGGAAATTTGGAGCCACTCTCTGAAAAGTAAATGTACAAATCTAAATTCAAAAAATTAAAGAGAGGGCTACTGAAATGAATTTTGGAGCTTCCGCTGGAAGCGTCACTGATGAGAATTTATTATTCAAAACACGTGTCGGGTGAATAATGAACTGGTTTGAAATTTTTTCATGAAGGTATAGAGAACATTTCCGTATATTTAGGATGTTAAAAATGCAAGTCGTTTGCGGCAATGTGCAAATGCCCACGATCTCGCTCACTCAGTTCATCATTCAACCCACTGCCCAGCCACATACCCAACCTTCATGATTTAGTTCTTTCTGTATAAACTGGTATTTATATCACTTGAAGGAGAGACATCTACTTTGAACATTGTAAAGTAAAAAATGTTTACAGGTGTACAGAAAATTAATGTTCAAGTGTTCAGAAAATTGTGAAATAAAGTAGTTCAACTTCTTTCACCGTATTCTTTACATACAAGAAAAACTCCAGTGAAGAAAGCAAAATATTTTTGTGTAATGTCAATACTAAGATTAAAAAATCTTTGAATTTTTTTTACAAATATTGCGAAATTTTGAAATGTATGTGATTTATCAAACTGTAGCAGCATATCCCACCCTTCCTGCTACGTGTTTCGGTACATTTTTGGACATACCTTTCAAACTTTATGGTCATATTACATTGTTTAAATTGACGAGGGTTAAGTACCCGAAACTGTCACGTGTGGTCCATGCGGCAAATTTATCTGTTCTTAAATGATGCTATTGAATTTGAAGACGTTTATCATTAAGACGAGAAGAATATAAATGGTATAGTAATCTCTGAGAATTAACCTTGATACATATATGTGTATTGTGTGAAATATGCTTATAGCGCCTTTTATACAATATGTGTACTTATTTTAGCGAGTTTCATATTTTAGCGCTGATATGCGTACGCTAATTCAAGACTACGCTAACATATAAATCTGTATTAAATTAAAACGAGAAAATTGCATCCTATCAGAATGATTAAGTTCTACTCGTTAATACGCGCTGGATATTTTGTTTACATGTAAACGTCTTCAAATTGAAAAGCATCATTTAAGAACAGATAAATTGGCAACATGGTCCAGACATGTACGTTTCGGGTACTTAACCCTAATCAGTGATCCTCAAATCTAAACAATGCAATATGCCGAAAAAGTATGAATGTTACATGTACTATGTCGAAAAAGCGTGCGAAAGACGTAGCAGGATGGATGGGATATGATGCTACAGGACCCACGTTTTAGAAACACGGGCGGTGGAGGTCTGAGTCGGCAAAAGACGGTAACGTTCACGAAAATATTAATGAGAAACTCAAAGTATCTAAAAATATCGGTTTGTAAATATTTCTTCCGGCTTTCTTTATCTTCGAAGTAAAATGCACATCAGAGCGCTTCACATCCTATCTATGTGTTTGTTTAGTTTATTAAATAATTTATGTTCGTTTGAGAGAAACGAATTAGAACATAAATGAATTTATTGACGTTACTATTACATTCCTTCGTAGTATTCGAACACTCTCATTTCTTCGTAGTATTCGAGCGCTCTCATAGTAATGACTACACGAGATATGTATATATCGGATATACGTTTTCATTGATTAACTCCGTAGTATCCAATTTGCATATCTCGTGCTCGACAGTATCAGATAGAGAACTGAAGATAGATTTGACATTCGAAGGCTCTTACCAAGGTGCATACAGGAATCCACCCCCACTCACCCGCCCCGTCTTAAGTTTTGTGTAATGGTTTACAATTGCATTATATATATTTGATATTATTGACATTTGCTCACAATGTTTTTTCTTCTTATTCTAGATTATTTTGGGAGTATACTAGAAATTATCATTTTTGTACAGATTGTTAATAAAATGCACTTCAGAGCGCTTCACATCCTATCTATTTGTTTGTTTAGTTTATCAAATAATTTATGTTCGTTTGAGATAGGCGAACTAGAACATAAAGTAATATCCCACTTGACAAATCGTTGTTTTGACAAGTACACGTATACATGTCAATAGAGAGGTTTAGTTACAAGTGCTTGCAACGTGTACGTGTGACCTACATGTACACGTCATCGTTTGACGTCACAATACGAAGACGTCATTTAGTTATACGTACGAACCGGAGAAGGTCTAAATAGAGCTATGTAGAGAGGTGTACGTGTAGCTATCTTCTTTTCTATCAATTAAATCTGCGAGAAATGTACATCGAGGTTCTTAAAACCTCGACGTAGGGAAAGTTAGAATCCTAAATGTGCTTTATGACACCGAAAACTGGAAGTTCGATCAATGATAATTGTGGAAATTTTCAAAGAAGTTACCCGTTCAGCCTATATCTGTAGAGCTATACGACACGTCATGACGTCATTTGATCAAAGATCGCAGGAAGTGATGACGTCATACGTACACGTCGCGCTAAAACTTGTAACTAAACCTCTCTAATCAACCGTGCATGGTACGTAGGTGTCGATCGTATATTCAATACCTGAAAGGTGTGAAACTCATTATCTAGAGCGTGGTATCGCCAAGCGGTAAATGAAGATAGGGGGAGGGGAATAAGAATATTTTAACTATAAATTTTCGTTTAAACTTTCAATTTTTATAGAGAACACTTAGTGTATCTATAATTAGTTAAATATGACTAATTGTAATCTACCTGCTATGTTCATGTACTGCGGTTCTCCTTGCACGTTCCTTTCACACGAGTTTAATCGGGAATGACTTTGATTATTTATTCTAGGTATGATCATTCTTTCTTCAGCTTTTTACTTTAGATACAAAATTTTCCTCATCTGAATGATAATATATTCATGAACTCAGAATTGGATTCAAGGAACCAGGGACGTATATACGTCCCTGAAAGAACTTCGCAAAAAAAATTATAAATGAAATTAGAAAAGCTCATGCAAAAAAAAAATCGGGGAATCGGACAGATAGACAGAATCAAAGAAGGGTTTTTTTTAAGGGAAGGAAAAAACGGAAATAAGGATATGAACTCGGGGGAAAAATGAATGGAAAATAACGAAGTCAAAAAAATATGTTTTTACTGCGTGAGGGCCCGGACTCCCGTCGCAAGAAACTGAAAAAATATTGGGTTCTTCTACTTCACTCCCAGAAAATAAAAAAAAAAGTTGATGATGAAGGAAATATGATTGCCTTAGATTTGAATATAGATGATACACGGTTAACCCTTGTAAACTTGTACGGTCCTAACACTGACAGGCCTTAATTTTATGACTTGATTCGTGACACTTTACTAAAATTAGACAACCAATATTTTATCATATGTGGTGATTTTAACCTAGTCATGGAACAAGATTTAGATACTTTTAACTATAATTCAGTAGGAAACCCCCAAGCGAGATGTAAGTTATTAGATGTTATGAACGATTTAAACCTTGTTGATTATTATCGAGTACTAAATCCGGACAGTCGCACCTTCACTTGGCATAAAAAGAATCCTTTGAAACAAAGTCGTCTTAATTTTTTTCTAACATCTGAAAACTTAGGCAACATAATCGAATCAATCAAAATTAAACCGGGATATAGGTCCGATCATTCGTCGGTGATTCTAGAGCTAAAATTTAACGAATTTACAAGAGGAAAGGGGCTGTGGAAATTTAATAACAGTTTATTGATGGATAATGAATATATAATTAAAGTCAAAGATTTAATCAAATCAGTTAAGACCCAATATAGTAATGACAATGAAAATGAATCTTTACCAATTGACAGTGATATTTTCCTAGAAACTTTGCTAATGGAAATCAGAGGACTTACAATTTCGCATGCTTCATACAAGAAAAAAACAAAATAATAAGGAGGAATTGAAATTGATTAAAGAAATTGAAGAACTAGAAAAAACAAATACTTATAATGATTTATTTCAACAGAAAAGAGATGAACTAGAAATTATGAGACATGAAAAATTACTAGGCTTACTTATCCGTTCAAAATCCAACTGGATTGAACAAGGAGAAAAGCCTACAAAATATTTCTTAAATCTAGAATCTCGAAATTATTTAAACAAAACAATAAAAAGAGTAGAAACAAATGAAAAAGAAATCATGAAACAATCAGAAATTCTAAACGAAGTCAAACTTTTCTATGAAAAACTTTATTCAAGTAAAGAACATAAATTGCAAGAAATTGACATTAAAATCTCCTTACAACACCTACCTATTCCACGTTTAAGTGAAGAAAAATCAAAATGCCTCGAAGGTCCAATTACGGAATCAGAAATCTTAGCTGTATTAAAATCTATGAAAAATAATAAAAGTCCAGGAAGTGACGGGTTTTCTGCGGATTTTTTTTTCATTTTTTGGCAAGATCTTTAATCCTTTATCTTAAGCGCAGTTAATGTAATTTTTGAGAAAAAAATGTTACCAGTATCCCAAAGACTAGGCATTATCACATGTATTCCAAAGGGAGACAAAGCACGGCACCACCTCAAGAATTGGAGACCCATTACGCTTTTAAATGTTTTGTATAAATTGATTTCAGGATGCGTAAGTGCAAGAATTAAGACAACATTAAACTTTCTAATTTCGAATAATCAAACCGGTTTCATTTCAGGGAGGTATATTGGGGAAAATACTAGGCTTATTTACGATTTAATGTCATATACTGAAAATAATTCTATTCCTGGTCTCTTGATGCTTATCGATTTCGAAAAAGCCTTCGATTCCGTTGCTTGGTCTTTCATTTACAAAGGTATGTCTTTTTTTGGATTTGGAGAAAATTTGATAACTTGGATCAAAATTCTAAACAAAGATTTTAAAGCATCTATCCTTCAATCTGGTTTTATATCTGATCGTAAATTGGTTTCCAGGGGATGCCGTCAGGGGGACCCCGTCGCTCCTTATTTGTTTTTATTTTGTGCTGAGATCCTTGCTATCCTTATTAAAAATAACAATGAAATCAATGGTATAATCCTGAACAATTATGATTACAGAATTTCCCAATATGCTGACGACACGACCCTTATCCTTGACGGTTCTGAAAGATCACTTTATGCTGCACTAAACACTCGAGATTATTTTTCAAACATTTCAGGACTTCATATTAACAGCTCTAAAACAAAGATAATATGGATTGGTTCAAAAAAAGTTTTCCAAAGATGTATTTCATCATGTGAGATGGAATTTGGCATGGGGGGAGACAAAATTTGAAATACTCGGAATACATTTTTCAGTTAATCTACAGGAAACGATAGTTACACTCTTAATTTTGATAGCAAAAAGTCAAAATTGTTAGCTTTGATTAATCACTGGTCCAGAAGAATTCTGACACCTATTGGGAGGGTAACTGTAGTGAAGTCAGTAGTTTTACCTATACTCAATCATTTAATAATATCTCTCCCTAATCCACGTAGTCATTTCATTGCAAATATCAATCAATTTTTTTTTTTCATTTCATTTGGAAAGCAAAATGTGATAAAGTTAAACGTGATATTGTGACACAAGAAAAAAATATGGAAGGCCTTAAGATGACGAATATAAACAATCACATGATTGCAATGAAATGTTCATGGATAAAAAGAATATTCACTGGAGGGCAAATGTGGTTAAATCTACTTATTTATTCTTATGGAAATGATTGTATCAAATTTTTATATGATATGGGTGATGACTATCTCCAAATTTTGATAGATGATTCGAAAAATGATTTTTGGATTGATGTATTTAGCTGTTGGAAACATTTTCTTAGGAAACAAATGTATACATGTAAAGACTCGACTGAAATTACTCTTATACCTGTATGGTTCAACTCTGAAATAATTATTGATAATTCATCTATTTTTAAAAAGAGCTGGTATGTAAGAGGTGTAAAATATATAGTAGATTTTATAGATGAATCAGGTAATTTTCTCTCAAAAACAGCTTTCGAAACTAAATTCGATATTACTGTTGACATAATGTATTATAATAGTATAAACTCTGCTATATCATCTTTTCTAAAGAAATATAAATACAATAAAGATACCTTTATTTATCCAAAACATCCAATCTTACCTACAGATTTAAGGAAAATAATTCTTCAAGAAAAATGCTCAAAATATATATACGAGGTTGTAAATAAAGATGTAAATTTACAAAATGGGAACAAGAATTAATATCTATGAATAATGAGATTCCAACTTGTACAGACGCCTTTAAAACATGTTTCATGGTGACAGAAGATTCCTCGCTTCAGTGGCTTCAATACAAAATTTTGCATAGAATCCTTCCGGTAAAAAGTTATTTAAAAAGATAGGTGTTCGTTCATCAGATGATTGCTGGTTTTGTGACGAAAAAGAAGATATCATACATACTTTCATATCATGTCCCAGTATCTCCCAATTGTGGGTAAATCTGAGCTATCATATTTATATTAAAACTAGAAGCAGAATAGGTTTTAATACTAAAAATATAATATTTGGAGAACCACATTATAAAAGAAATATTCCTCTTAACTTTATTATAATGTATACAACATATTTTATTTACAAATGCTCAAGGCAGGATAAAATCACACGAATAATTCCACTATTGAAATACATTATAACTTCAAACTTCATAAATATTTAGCAATAAGGAACCAAAAGGAAGATAAATTTAACAATAATTGGAAAATATGGTCTAAAATATTTGAAGATCTATAAATTTGTTATTTGTTTGATAATAAGCAATAATATACTTCACATGTTAAATGAAATATAGCAATGTTGAATTACAAAAAGATAGAGGAGGGAGAGGGTATACGAGTGAGTGTGTAAGGATATGAGTGGGTGTTTTGTTTTTATAAAAAAAATATGTCATATAATGCCATTACAATATTCTGTAATTATACAATGACAACAAAAATAAATAAATTATAAAAAAAAAAGAAAAAAAAAAGAAAATAAAAAGTAAGGAAAGTAGTACAGTCGAAAAAAAAACCAACAACCCCCCCCCCCCCTAAAAAAAAACCATACACACACACACACCTTTTTCGCGTTTGTTGAGGTAGGGGCTTTCATCATTTCTTATTCCGAAAAACCTAAATACATCTAAACCCAGCCTTTGACGGTCATTTGGACCGTGTAGGTTTAGGTCAGGCTCTCGGACTAATCATTTCTATACACATAATAGTTTAGGAATATTTAAAAATTACTGGCTATCAAAAATTAATGAACTATCTCAGAAGAATAAGTGAAAATGTACGTACATGTAGGATATAATAAAGACTATATTTGTACCTGTCGGTATGTAATTTTTTGTCTTTGGTGTCACGCACCGCTCACAAGTCTAGTTGAAGCTCTAGACGTCGCGGAGGTAGATCACGTCTCTTCAGCTGTCATCCAGAGGTTAGCAATTTACTAACGACCGGATGATTGAAAAAAAAAACGAAAACAAAAACAAAAACAAACAAAAACAGAATTGAAGCTACGTCTAGATCTGAACATGCCGAACAATCATTATTTTTGTTAAAACACATAAACGTGTATTCATCCCTCCCAATTAGAGCACCTTGTACTGTCATGCAGTGCAGTGCCGATATACCCCATTTAATTTCCTAAAATATTTTAGATATTTATTAAAATAATGAAATAAAAGAATCATATTTACACAGAAACTGATAAAATACTACAAACACTCGCTGTCCCACACGAAATCAGACGACTCTTTCAAGTACACATGTATTTTTACCTGCGTCTAAATTACCCTGAAGGATGCAATTTTTGTCTTAATCTACCTGTATAATTAATTTTGAAAGTTTAAGAACCCCATACATGCAAAACTTAATTATCTCAATTATCGCATTGCTAAAGTAAACAGCACTGCGGGTGTTAATTCCATAATCTACTGATTGTCTTTTGCAATCAAATAAGTCATGTGATCCATCCGTGACGTCACTGCGAACAAGCCTATACGACGAAGAGCAAGGTACATATATATCATAAGTGCAGGTGAGGCCTGTGGTACAATTTACTGCCATAAATTCAAGAATCCATAACGCGGAAAGGTCAGTATGAATATGTATAAATAATTTATGTGAGGGTGTGTGTGTGTGTGTGTGTGTGTGCTTGCCTTGGGGGAGGAGGGGGGTAATGTGAATGAATATGTCTTATGTCACTGTTTGGAATGAGAAGAAATAGAGAAATACGTTTCTCAGAGGCAATGACAATATTTGTATGAATATACTTATAAAACTATGATTACTTTTTTCACCTGAAAAGATAATTGAATCATTAAATGTTTATATAGGATAGGTCGGTCGAGTTTTACGTTGTTGTTGGTCATGTATTATTTCAATTTTACTTTATGTGTAGATACACATGTATACTTACTTAGTCATGTTATCTTAATGATTTCATAATAATTATTTCTAGATTTTACTATGTCATGTTTATTTCATTAGAGAATATTCCAGTATGTTCTTTGTTACATCATTATCATCATATGACTGTGATTTCTAGACTTTACTCTATTGTAAAATCATCTGTCACTTGGTTATGAGTCATTGTTCCAGAAGCTTCCAGTGAAACCGAAACCTCGTCGGTCCGACGGACATGACCGGTAAAAATCTGCTCGGACCGATGAAAATGTTGTAATTGTCGGTCCAAATGACCAGAAATATTTTCTCAATTTGTAGTTTTGAAAAGTCTGAATTAAAAAGTTCCGTGTCGGTATCCATTTTTCAACTGTTTCACTTTCTTTTCTACGAGATAATAGGTCAACTCGTGTGGTCATTGAGTGTTTAAAATGCTTTATTGATCCAGTGATTGGGAAGGCCACGCGCCCTGCGACATTCTGATAAAGAATGACCCATAAAATCGGCAACTCGCTGCTCCCTGGTCACAAAGGTGTGCATTATTCTACGGTGTCCATTTTTGGTTAAAGTAAACGTTGTAACGTAGATCTATACCTTGTGACAGTAACATGTGGATCACAGCTTACTGTCCATGACCAGTCAGAAGCACAAAAATTCTTTTGTTCACTGACAATCGCTGGTTCTTTGCTATTATCAAAGACTTAATTAACTGTTTAGAAGTCCTTGCTATTATGATACAATATTGATTTTTCTTTGACATTCTTTCTTATCCTCGTTCTGCGCCTGAGATTTAAATCTCCAACGTCCACTTACGTATCTTATCTACGTAAAGGTACTTGTGTATGCGTTCGTCCGTAAAATTATCATGTCATTTTAAGTGGCCAGTCAATGGGTACAAATTGAAGTAATAAAACTAGTACAGAAATGTCAATTGCAGTCCCTCCCCCTTCTTCCCTAACATCACCAAAGCTGAAATGATAACATAGATGTCTATACGTGGACACAATTTGAAAAATACAGGATAGGTGGCTGAAAATTTGGTCTTGGGTGCTCAGTAATACGGTACATGTGTACTGTGGATTACTAATTGGAAATGATAAAACTGGGAATTTCACAACAAAAAAATGTGCTGACGTCTGATGTATTGTACATACATTGTCTTCAAAGCCTTTCGAAAATTGATCATTTTTGGAAAGGCCCTGTCATGAAGAAAGATGGCTCATTGAAGTTGAGCAAGATAATTTGCCTTCCCGATCACTGATTGAGAAAAAAAGGTAAAAATTCTTCGGACCGGTAATAATTGGTTCGGACCAGTAATCTTTAACATATTACTTGTCCGAATGACAAGTAATCCATCACAAAGTTTCGCGTTCTCTGAGCTTCTGGGTAAATTCGTTGGTATTTAAGTAATACCTCTGAGGAACTGTGTTGACACGATTAATTCATCCATTCGATATACTGAGATACTTTATTTGTTGAGACTTTAATCCATTTAACAACATTTGGACACCGAGCTAAACTTTCGAGAACAGTTTTGTGATAACCGGAAACTATATATTCGATAGACTTTGTGGACCGTAAAGGACACTTTGATCCGGACATTGTATTGTAAGTTGTAATCATTTTCGATCTATATATTTTTTGTACATAATTAAACTTGTAAATTTATATTCAGTCGTTGTCTGATTTTTGCTGGCGTTTTGAGGTACATTTTGTATTCTGACCCATAACAACGTACATAAATCAGTGTGTGAGATTGACAATTGAATTCTTATAGACATTCCGTCTAAAGTGATTTTAGATCCTATAGACCACAGCAATTTACTGTAGACCAAAATAGAAATACCCCAGAAAATTTAATCTTTTATTCATTTCATTGAATAAAACAATTTACTTTTGTCAAAAATAGAATCATAGTCAATGATTCAAAATCCATAGAAATTCTTATTAATCTTATAAATTTTGATGCTGAAAATTCCCATAGACAAATTGGTCTATGACTTTTTCAATTGCTATTTCTGTAGAAATTGGTCATTGGGTCAACGTTAATTTAGTACACTGATAATTTCTGGAAAAGTAAAGGCTTATGCTGCAATTTTTTCTGGTTTTAAATGAAGCTATCGAATTTTAAGACGTTTAACATTTGAACTACTTGGTGAGTGTCACTGCTGGTGGACCAGGAATCCAATGTAGCCGAGTTCGATCAACTTCGGTTGATCGTCTGTCTCGTCAACGCATTTGAAATTTTCTGTTACAAAATTTCTTGAAATTTCTAAAACGTGGGTCATGTAGCATCATATCCAACCCATTCTGCTACATCTTTCGGTACTTTTTTGGACTTAATAATTTTCACACTTTTTGGCCATATTACATTGTTTAGACTGATGATCACTGACGAGGGTCAAGTAGCCGAAACGTACATGTCTGGTCCATGCTGAAAATTTTTCTGGTCTTAAATGATGCTATCGAATTTTAAGACGTTTAACACTTGACTCCCCTGATGGCTATGTTTTCACTCATCTCCAGTCTGTGCTAGTGTTTCATTAGTGTTAGTGCTGTTGAGATTAATCTATAGAAATTCTTTTTAATCTTATAAATTTTATGATACTTTGATGCTGAAAATTCCTATAGACAAATTGGTCTATGACGTTTTCAATTGCTATAGACCGATCCAATTTACCGTAGAAATTGGCATTGGGCCAACGTTCGCACACTGATAATTTCCGGAAAAGTATAGATTTGACTCCCCTAATGGTCATGTTTTCACTTATCTTTTGTCTGTGCTAGTGTTCCATTAGTGCTAGTGCTGTAGAGATTATCGTCAGGATCTTCTTTAACTTTTCCCCTATTGCCAACGAGGATGTGTTGGTATGTGTCAAACTCCTCTGATGGCCTGACATCCCCTTTGGAAATAATTCTAGATTCGTCTATGTTGTCTCTAAATTCCTCTGTTTGTGTTCCCTTTTATCTCATTACATGTCTCCATGTGTGTGTTCGAGTGATTGTTAGACTTCCCTGATGTTCTGGACCCTATCCCGTTCTGGAAAAATATTGAATAAATCCGCTGACTTTGTCAGTGAATTCTTTTTTATGTCCTGTATCTATGAGCATTCATTTTTTCTCATCAACTCCGAATGTTTGTTGCTGTGTTAATTGGGATCCCCTGATAGGCTAGAATCCCCCCTTCTTGAAATTTCTAGATCCGCCAATGTTGTCACAGTAGGTTTTGTTATAGCTCACAACAATGAATTTGTATTTACGATTGCCGTTCTTGCTTGTAAACGCATAAGTTATAATTTTTGCGAGTCTTTCTTTCAATTTAGAATGTGGAATTGTAGTGTAAAGTGTCGAAAAATCAAAGGCTTTGATCGAATGGACTATACTTAAATATACTTAAATGAGTGTATGTACTGAAAGTTCCTTCGAATTCTTTAAAATCCACATCTGGTTGATACCACGAACAATATTTATGAAGTCCAGATTTGATTTCAGATAAAACTTTGGTAAGTAAGATCGATACAGATTTGGTAGAACATTTTGTGGAACCAGCGATGAAACGTTGTTTGTACGAATTGTTATGCATTTAAGGTATGCAGTATAAGTATGGTAAATCTAAATCTAAATTGTTGGTGTCGAAGCCAAAGGAAGCAAGAGCTGATTTGTGGTTATCTATTATTTCAGAGACAGAAAGGTTTATTGGGGTGTAAGTGGGATTTCCAGGTGTCGAATTTAAACCCAACTCTTTAACTAGACTGTCGAAATAGTACTTTTTGCAAGTAAAAGTGTAATTATTTGAGGCTTTGTCTGCTGGTGAGATGATAAATGTTCTTGGAGTCATTATGAAAAATGAAAATTGGATCCAACGCAAAGAAAATGACAACAGAAAAAATATCAAAGCACCACAAAAAACTATATTTTCTTCCCCATTTTATTTTGACACGTGTGTCATAATAAAATGTTAAAGCGCCACAAAAGGCGATATTTTATCCCACATTTTATTTTGACACATATGTCAAAATAAAATGTTAAAACATCAATATTAGCGATATTTTATTCAATATTTTATTATGACTCATATGTGTCATAATAAAATGTTAAAGCGCAAAAATAGCGATATTTTATTCTATTCCACGTTTCATTTTGACACATGTGACATAATATAAACATTGAGATTGTCATAATAAAATTTGAAATAAAATATCTCCTACTTCATTCGAACATAGTTTCATCAAAATCCAGCAGTTTTGAAGAAGAAGTCCAATATGTATTAAAATACCCCCTACTTTTTTTTAATGAGAAACAAATTCATGAAAAATCAGAAAAAATATTTTCAACCATCTCAATATAAAACCATTGAATGTCTTAGATATGACATATATGCAGTAAATGAGTACACGCATTGATAGAGTAAATCAAAGAAACAGTTAAAAAAAGAAGGTATGAAATGACATCACAAATTTGACTCCAAAGTGGAATCAAAACTAACAATACTTCTTAACACATCCTTCTAGATCATCCTGATACTTTTGGTTTGTCTACTCCATGTGACCTGTGTTGGCGCCACCAATTGAAGGAACTGGAAGAAAAACAACAACTTATAGGGGATCACGAGAACTTCAGTCCTAACAAGTTTCATCAAAATCCCTTCAGTGGTTCTGGAGAAGTTCTACGTCCAATGTGTATGAAAATACCCAACCCCCCCTCCCTTCCTTAAGAAAAAAATTCATGACAAATTAGAACAATAAAATTTTCAACCACAATCAATATAAATCCATTGAACGAGTTAAATATGAAAAATATGTAATGAATGAGTGCACAAAACCACACATCAATAGATATATTCAAAGAAACAGTTCTAAAAACGGGCATTTCTAATAAAGGCCGGAAAAGAAAAAACGTCAAAAAATTGACTTAGAAGTGGAACCAAAAATAACAACAACTTTTAACACATTCTTCTAGATCACCCTAAAGCTTCGGTTCTGAAGAATCTTGTCAAAGAAGGTTACTCTCCAGGACACAATTTTGCCTCTGGTGGCGCCTTCTATTGACAGATCTGGACGAAAAACAACAACACTTGTAGGGGATCATCAGTACTTCTTTCCTGCCAAGTTTCATTAAAATTCCTTTAGTGGTTCTGGAGAAGAAGTAAAAAATGTTTAAAGTTTATGGACAGACGGACGGACGAGAAACGGTTGGCTATGACAATAGCTCACTTTGAGCCTTTGGTTCAGGTGAGCTTGAAATACACACATTTGAAATACTTCTTTCACCTATATATTGGTCGCAACTCTTAGATGTGGTTTTATAATATACAATGGAATTTCAAATGGGTTTGCCTTATCTTCTCGACTTTAAAACAGTATAACTGATGGGTTCTTCTTTGAAAGTTGCTTTAAATATATACATACATGTACGGTATTGTTTTACTATTTTGCAGAATCATTTGGAGCTGGAATAGTCAAACGTAGTAACAAAGATAGTATCAGTAACTCCATAATCAAGCATTATGCAAGCAACCGTGAATCCAAAAATACACATCAGCAACTCTTGTACTTTGGAAACTAGCAACATAGGTAAAATGATAAAAAGATATCTTATACTTTTTCAAGAAAAAATCGCTACTTGCTTAAAATATAGTTGACCTCAAGTTTGAATTAGAAAAGCCAATTGTCATTTGAAAAGAAAGCATTGTGATTACCTATATACGTACTTTATTAATTTGTGCTCTACGGTGGCATATTTCTGCCATCTACTTGTCCGATAATTATGTCAACTTAGTTTGATTAAATCAACCTCTCAGATCTAGTGACATAAGAATACAGTTACTGATCTCTGTGTATAGGTCGTGTTCGTGTCCACTTATGACATTCACTTGTTAGTTAAAATGTTTATTATCAAATGAAGTAAAACAGAAATACATGTACTTTATTGCATATCATTGTTTATTTTCTTTATAGATGAACTACAAAGGACAGACAACGATGAAAATCATTTAGCTACTGTCGCGGCCGGGTATGATTGATTTCTAAGACAGAAAATATCTTTTTATTATACTCCCGTCATTTGACGGGTCGTATTATGGTATGGCGAAGTCCGTCCGTCCGTTTGTCCGTCCGCCTATGGAACGCAATAACTTGATTATGTGTCAACGGATTTTCATGAAATTCATACATTATGATTGGACTATGGAGAGGAAGCCGCCTTTCGATTTTCAGGTTCATCCGATTTGTCGTTACAGAGTTATAGGACTTAGATTTTTAAAATACAGTGAAAATATACTAAAATAGTTAAAAATTATTTAAAAATCTATTTCTGATCGAAGTGTTTTGAAATTTTGTATACTTCAAGTAGAAAGGATGTTCTTTGACATATGTAACGGGTTTTTAACTTTTTTGTCGCATAATCGAGATATTGTGTGTAATGGGAAGGGGGGGGTTATATGCACATACATGTTAAGCTAAGGGCAAAGTATAGGCGCATGGAACGCAATAACTTGAATATGCGTCAACAGATTTTCATGATATTCATACATCATGTTTGGACTGTGGAGAGGAAGCCGCCTTTTGATTTCCAGGTTCATTTGATTTGTCGTTACAGAGTTATGGGACTTAGATATTTTAAAATACAGTGAAAATATACTAAAATAGTTAAAAATTATTTCAAAATCTATTTTTGATCGAAATGTTTCGAAATTTTGTATACTTCAAGTAGAAAGGATGTTCTTTGACATATGTAACGGGTTTTTATTTTTTTTTTTTTTTTTTTTGTTTGTTTGTTTGTTTTTGTTTTTTTTGTCGCAAAACCGAGATATTTGTAATGGGAAGGGGGGTGGGTGATATTCACATACATGTTAAGCTAAGGGCAAAATATAGGCGCATGGAACGCAATAACTTGAATATGCGTCGACAGATTTTCATGATATTCATACATTATATTTGGACTGTGGAGAGGAAGCCACCTTTCGATTTTCAGGTTCATTTGATTTGTTGTTACAGAGTTATGGGACTTAGATATTTTAAAATACAGTGAAAATATACTAAAATAGTTAAAAATTATTTAAAATCTATTTTTGATCGAAATGTTTTGAAATTTTGTATACTTCAAGTAGAAAGGATGTTCTTTGACATATGTAACGGGTTTTTAACTTTTTTGTCGCATAATCGAGATATTGTGTGTAATGGGAAGGGGGGGGGGGTTATATGCACATACATGTTAAGCTAAGGGCAAAATATAGGCGCATGGAACGCAATAACTTGAATATGCGTCAACAGATTTTCATGATATTCATACATCATGTTTGGACTGTGGAGAGGAAGCCGCCTTTTGATTTTCAGGTTCATTTGATTTGTCGTTACAGAGTTATGGGACTTAGATATTTTAAAATACAGTGAAAATATACTAAAATAGTTAAAAATTATTTAAAAATCTATTTTTGATCGAAATGTTTTGAAATTTTGTATACTTCAAGTAGAAAGGATGTTCTTTGACATATGTAACGGGTTTTTATTTTTTTGGTTTTTTTTTTTTTTGTCGCAAAACCGAAATATTTGTAATGGGAAGGGGGGTGGGTGATATTCACATACATGTTAAGCTAAGGGCAAAATATAGGCGCATGGAACGCAATAACTTTAATTTGCGTCGACAGATTTTCATGATATTCATACATTATATTTGGACTGTGGAGAGGAAGCCACCTTTCGATTTTCAGGTTCATTCGATTTGTTGTTACAGAGTTATGGGACTTAAATATTTCAAAATACAGTGATAATATACTAAAATAGTTAAAAATTATTAAAAATCTATTTTTGATCGAAATGTTTTGAAATTTTGTATACTCAAGGTAGAAAGGATGCTCTTTGACATATGTAACGGGTTTTTAATTTTTTGGTCGCATAACTGAGATATTTGTAATGGGAGGGGGGGTGTTATATGCACAAACATGTTAAGCTAAGGGCAAAATATAGGCGCATGGAACGCAATAACTTGAATATGCTTCAACGGATTTACATGATATTTCTACATTGTGATCAGACTTTGAAGAAGAAGCCGCCTTTCGATTTTCAGGTTCATCGGATTTGTCGTTACGGAGTTATGGGACTTAGATATTTTAGATACAATGTAAAAATATACTAAATAGTTAATAATTCTTTAAAAATCTATTTCTGGTCAAAATGTTTTGAAATTTTGGATACTTCAAATAGTAAGGATGTTTTTTCACATATATATCGGAATCTTAAATTTTTTGTCATATTATCCAGAAATTATGTGTAATGGGGGGGGGGGGGGGGGGTGGGTGGGTTATATGCACATACATGTTAAGCTTAGGGCAAAATATAGGTGCATGGAACGCAATAATTTTTATATGCGTCAACAGATTTTCATGATATTTGTACATTGTGATCAGACTTTGAAGAGGAAGCCGCCTTTCGATTTTCAGGTTCATCCGATTTGTCCTTATGGAGTTATGGGACTTAGATATTTAGGTGTTGTGAAAAAAATCCCAACGGGCGTATCTTGCTGCGTGAGCGTAGGCTTTATTAATTTTTTGGTCGCATAACTGAGATATTATAATGGGAGGGGGGGGTATATGCACAAACATGTTAAGCTAAGGGCAAAATATAGGCGCATGGAACGCAATAACTTGAATATGCGTCGACGGATTTACATGATATTTCCACATTGTGATCAGACTTTGAAGAAAAAGCCGCCTTTCGATTTTCAGGTTCATCGGATTTGTCGTTACGGAGTTATGGGACTTAGATATTTTAGATACAATGTAAAAATATACTAAAATAGTTAAAGATTCTTTAAAAAAATATTTCTGGTCAAAATGTTTTGAAAATTTGGATACTTCAAGTAGTAAGGATGTTCTTTCACATTAATTTTATATCGGAATCTTGAATTTTTTGTCATATTATCCAGAAATTATGTGTAATGGGGGGGGGGGGGTTATATGCACATACATGTTAAGCTTAGGGCAAAATATAGGTGCATGGAACGCAATAATTTGTATATGCGTCAACAGATTTTCATGATATTTGTACATTGTGATCAGACTTTGAAGAGGAAGCCGCCTTTCGATTTTCAGGTTCATCCGATTTGTCCTTATGGAGTTATGGGACTTAGATATTTAGGTATTGTGAAAAAAATCCCAACGGGCGTATCTTGCTGCGTGAGCGTAGGCTTTATTAATTTTTTGGTCGCATAACTGAGATATTATAATGGGAGGGGGGGTATATGCACAAACATGTTAAGCTAAGGGCAAAATATAGGCGCATGGAACGCAATAACTTGAATATGCGTCAACGGATTTACATGATATTTCTACATTGTTCACAGACTTTGAAGAAGAAGCCGCCTTTCGATTTTCAGGTTCATCGGATTTGTCGTTACGGAGTTATGGGACTTAGATATTTTAGATACAATGTAAAGATATACTAAAATAGTTAAAGATTCTTTAAAAATCTATTTCTGGTCAAAATGTTTTGAAATTTTGTATACTTCAAGTAGAAAGGATGTTCTTTCACATATATAACGGATTCCTAAATTTTTTGTTACATTATCCAGAAATTATGTGTAATGGGGGGGGGGGGGTTGTTATATGCACATACATGTTAAGCTTAGGGCAAAATATAGGTGCATGGAACGCAATAACTTGAATATGCGTCAACAGATTTTCATGATATTTGTACATTGTGATCAGACTTTGAAGAGGAAGCCGCCTTTCGATATTCAGGTTCATCCGATTTGTCCTTATGGAGTTATAGGACTTAGATATTTTGGTGTTGTGAAAAAAATCCCAACGGGCGTATCTTGCTGCGTGAGCGTAGGCTTTATTATTTCAGTTAAAGGTTAAGTTACTTCTTTTGATATATTGAAAACAGTTTACAAAAACAAATGTTGAAAAATTTCATTCAGCGATATATTTCAAATAATTCAAGTATGTCATTTCATTCTAAATTATCATTAGAATATAGGATGTTAATCTTTAAAAAATCGAAAAAAAAGCTTTTAGAACACCTCAAATCAACACAGTTCAACATAAAACCGTTTGACTTTTCGACACTGTACACCACAATTCCACATACTAAATTGAAAGAGAGACTGTCACAAGTTATTAGCAAGTGCAAACGGTAATCTTTTATATAAATTCGTTGTCGTAAATTACGATAAAACTTACTTTGTAAAATAGAAATCTGAGTCAAAAACAAAATATACCGATTCAGTTAACTTCCTAATTGATAACATTTTTGTGGTCTTTGGAGGCAAGGGTCTTCAAATAGGTTGTTGGCATTCCAATGGGAACCAATTGTGCCCCGCTCCTTGCCGACATATTTTTATACGCATACGAAGCTGAATTTATTCAATCCCTTGATCTCTGAGTGCAAAAAGCAGTTAGGTCTTAACTTCAACTTCACGCACTGATACATTGATGATCTACTGTTCATCAATAATCAAAAATTTGCAAATTACCTTGACTCAATCTATCCCGTTGAATTTGAATTAAAGAAACGACAGAGACCGTTCATTCAGCGACCTATTTGGATATCGTGTTGTCTTTTGACACCCATGGTAATATGAACACTTCACTCTATGACATAAGTGACGACTTCGATTTCAGTATCACAAATTTTCTTTTTCTGAGTAGCAACATCCCGTCGTCACCAGCATATCACGTTTTCATTTCTCAATTTAAACGTTATGCTCCGGCAAGCTCAGAGTACTCAGGTTTAATTTGTCCCAAAAGCTAGACTTCTCCAGTTAAGCTTCTCAGTCAAGGATACACTTGTGACCGACTATTATCGTCACTGAGTAAGTTCTATGGTCGATACGGGGAAATTATCACACACTGTGCCGTTGCCTGATTCAGAGTCATAAATGAAATTCTGACGTAGACCTTTTGTGCCATGGCATACCAATTTATACGTTTGTCTTCCTTTATGGGAGGTACTGATTGTAACTTTTCTACCGAATTGAAGTGGCGGGTGTTGCATGCAAGCAGGAGATGCTCACTCTTCCTGGGCACCTGATCTCACTTCACCTCTCTTCATATGGTAGATTTTATATTTCTGTTCCTTTACCTTATTTCTGGTTTTATCTTGGTTTTGTATGCCCTTGGTTAGATGGTTTTTCGACTGACGATTGTGTACGTCTTAATAGCAATTCTCTGTAAGGACCAAAATATTTTGGAAACAGCATGTCATGGATTTTTATGATTTTCTCTATAATAGGTATGTATAATGCACTGAATTCAAAAATAACAATTTTTTGAAAATAAAAATTCCGGTTGTCATGGAAACGAGGTCTGTCTATTTGTAGATCTTAAAAAATGTCAAGTAAGTAATCTTTGGTTATTATGTTGCCATGGAAACCATTGTTTGAGCTTATTGGTATTAACAACTTATAATCTTTAAAACCTCTATTTTTAGAAAAATTAACAAATTTTTTTACCTTCTTTCAATTAGCCGAATCCTGTCGAATCAAAATCAGTCAAAAATTGCCATAAAATAAGGTCAAAATTAAGGCCTTTTTGTGTCCAATTTTTACCATTTTTAAGCAAAAATAACACCAAATGTCAGGCTGATAACACCATCACTGTTGTCAGAACAAAATAGATTTCATGTGACAAATATAATCACTGAAAAAAATAAGTGGGACCTCGTGTTGTTTTCCTACATTTTGAGGTCAAAAATGGTTGCCATGGCAACTTTTCATTTGACACATGATGACTACATCTTTTCCAATTGATTTTTAGCATGGTTTAAATAACTTATTTTGCTTAAGCTTTATGTAGGGACAACAGGAGACATTATTATTTGTTTGAGCACTTCCAAAATTTGTCAAGGTTATTGGCTCTAAGTTCAAGGTCAATTCAAAATATAGGTTCCAATTTCAGTAAAATTTGCATTTTTGTTGTTATTTATTGTTACTAATTTTAGGCTTGACTGTCATATATTTGTATCCAAAATACTTCTTTCTAAAATTAGGACCGATAGGTGATAAAACATTACAAGTTTTAGTTCAGAACATTTCTCCTAAAAAAATAAGACCCAGACAAAAATCATGATAATCTCACATTTTTTTATATGTATGCATGAAATATTAGCTACAAATCAAGGATGTCATTGATTATGAGATTTTTGCAGCTTTGGTCAATAAGTAGGGGATATATCCAAAATCACTATGTATGTGTTTGTTTTACCCAATACCACATGGTATATGAGTAACTGCCTTTCATATTTTTTTAAGATCACAGAATTTTGCCAAATTTTGTGAATTGCATTCAAGATGACCTTGAGATTGGGTCCTGTGACCTTGAAAACTTTTAAGGTGATTTTTTAATCAATAATGCTCTTTTATATGCACTGATAAAAATTGCTTAAAAATATATAACGGACAGCTAAAAATGTACCAGTAAATTACTCTATGTGTAATAGCACTGAACAGAATGTCACCATGGTAACCATTTTTTATACCCTTTTGAATAAAATTGTGAAGAGGTCCCACTCAAATTTTAACATTTTCTTAATGATCGAGGATTAAACTTAAAAGATAATTGGCAGTAGAAATCAAGTTAGCCTGACATTTTAAATCATTTGCCCTTAAAATTGAGCAAAATTATGTTAAAGATTAGGAGCTTTTTTGGTCTTAAAAAGGGCCTCTTCAAAACAGGTTTTTGCCTACATTTTGGGCATACTGACAAAAAGAATAGCAGGCGGAAGCATACTTCTTGTGTAGTATTTATATAATGAAAGATATAAAGAGAAAAATTAAGGAAATTTCAGTTGACTATAATAGCTGTTACCATGGAAACGAGCCTTGTGAAAATGACATGTAACAAGTATTCTACTGATGCTTAAAATTTCAAACATGGTTTCCATGGCAACGAAAACTTAATCTGTAAAAAGGAAGTTTATTTTTGTCTCAGTACATCATATACACCTTATGAAAATCTCCAAAATTGGAGACATGTTATTTCCATGTGCTATTGAAATTATTTTGGTCCTTACATAGAATTGCTATTAATAGGGATATGGTTTTATCCATATTTGTCATTGCATAATTGTAAATTATTGCTTTATTTGCCAAATCACAAACTTCAGAAATTACTTACTTAGGTAGTCTGATTAAAACCACCCCCGTCGTTAATGTAGGAGAAGAGGCGGGGTGGGTTGGGGGTTTAATCAGACTGCTTACTTAGGAAACTTATTTTTTTAGCAGCCTGTATGAGTCTCTAGGCGTTGATCAAAGAGATGAAACTGCATATCCAGGATACACACTGCCTGATGTAAGTAGGCTTAAGATTGAAGCAAATTGTAAAAGAAAAGAGAGGATTTCCAGCAGGACTCGGTTGCCCACAACACAACACCCTTTTTAGCTCACCTGAGCGAAGCTCAAGTGAGCTATTGTCATAGCGCGCCGTTCGTCGTCCGTCCGGCGTCCCGCGTCCGTCCGGCGTAAACATTTACGTTTTCGAAATCTCCTCTGCAACTGCTGCACAGAATATCACGAAACTTCACAGGAAGCAAGTACTCAATGCCCTCTACCAAGTTTGTGTTTTTTGAGACG
Source organism: Pinctada fucata (assembly GCA_028142955.1). Lineage (NCBI taxonomy): Eukaryota > Metazoa > Mollusca > Bivalvia > Pterioida > Pteriidae > Pinctada > Pinctada fucata. Next base: position 20,174,656 of record AP027115.1, on the reverse strand, counting down.
ATCTGAAATCCAAGATGCCCGCCACAGGCTCTGATTGGCTGACACATTTTCGACTTCTCCTCTGAAACCGCTTCACAGAATATCTCGAAACTTCACAGGAAGCAAGAACTCAATGCCCTCTACCATGTTTGTGTTTTTGAGTCGTTCGGAAATCCAAGATGGCCGCCACAGGCTCTGATTGGCTGACACATTTTCGACTTCTGAAACCGCTTCACAGAATATCTCGAAACTTCACAGGAAGCAAGAACCCAATGCGCTTCACCAAGTTTGTGGTTTTTTGAGCCGATCTGAAATCCAAAATGGCCACCACAAGCTCTGATTGGCTGACACATTTTCGACTTCTCCTCTGAAACCACTGCACAGAATTTCATGAAACTACAAAGGAAGCAAGTACTCAATGCCCTCTACCAAGTTTGTGTTTTTCGAGACGATCGGAAATCCAAGATTGCCGCCACAGGCTCTGATTGGCTGACACATTTTCGACTTCTCCTCTGAAACCGCTTCAAAGAATATCTTGAAACTTCACAGGAAGCAAGAAATCAATGCCCTCTACCATGTTTGTGTTTTTCGAGCCGTTCGGAAATCCAAGATGGCCGCCACAGGCTCTGATTGGCTGACACATTTTCGACTTCTCCTCTGAAACCGTTCCACAGATTTTCTGGAAACTTCACAGGAAGCAAATACTCAATGCCCTCTACCAAGTTTGTGTTTTCGAGCTGATGGGAAATCCAAGATGGCTGCCACAGGCTCTGATTGGCTTACACATTTCGACTGCTCCTCTGAAACCGCTGCACAGAATCTCTTGAAACTTCACAGGATGCAAAAGCTCAATGCCCTCTACAAAGTTTGTGTTTTTCGAGCCAATTGGAAATCCAAGATGGCTGCCACAGGCTCTGATTGTCTGACGCATTTTCGACTTCTCCTCTGAAACCGCTGCACAGAATTTCATGAAACTTCACAGGAAGCAAGAACTCAATGCCCTCTACCAAATTTGCGTTTTTCGAGTCGATCGGAAATCCAAGATGGCCGCCACAGGCCCTGATTGGCTGAAACATTTTCGACTTCTCCTCTGAAACCGCTGCATAGAATTTCACGAAACTTCACAGGAAGCAAGTACTCATTGCCCTCTAATAAGTTTAAGTTTTATGGAGCCGATCGGAAATCCAAGATGGCAGCTACAGGCTCTGATTGGCTGACACATTTTCGACTTCTCTTCTGAAACCGCTTCATAGAATTTCTTGAAACTTCACAGGAAGCAAGTACTCATTGCCCTCTTAGTCTACCAAGTTTGTGTTTTTCGAGCCGATCGGAAACCCAAGATGTCCTCCATAGGCTCTAATTGGATGACACATTTTTTGACTTATCCTCTTAAACTACTGCACAGAATGTCACCAAACTTTACAGGAAGTAAGTACACATTGTCCTTCTCAAAGCTTCACTAAAAGTCATTTTCTTCAGTTCTTATACTGACTTTGATTGAAAACATACATACAGTCTCCTCAGGTGAGCGATGTGGCCCCCTTGGGCCTCTTGTTTAGCACACAGAGAAGATAAGTACGACAAAATACTGGTGCAAAAGTGACAAGGAACAAAAAACATCAAAGGCATATGTTTTGATGCCGTGGTGTTCCTTGTCCCTTTTAAGTATCTTGCTTTTTGTGTCTTCTCTGTGTTTTCACTTGGGGTGTTTTTGTGTTTTACTGTGAGTGCTGCGATCGAGTTTTGTTGGAGATCTTCTTTTATTTTATAAAACGACTATGGCTGTCACGATACGCTAAGCTCACGATACGATACGTATCACGATATTTACTCACGATACGATTCGTATCACGATACATCATTATTAATGTAGATATGTAGCCATTTCTGTAATTCGTCAGATATCTTAATAAAACAAGCTTAACAACAACAAATGAAAATCATTCATAATTTGAATGCTTTGAGAATTATTGTTTTGACTAAAACTGGGAAAGAAGTACAAAACTCAGCAAAATGTAACAATATCACGGTGATCGGGAAGGCAAACTTGCTCAGTTGGACTATGGCCCCATCCACTTGGACTTCAATGGGCCATTCTCAAAATCAATGGGCCATCTTTCTTCACGAAAGAGCCATTCCAAAAATGATCAATTTTCTTTACTTACAATGTTTGTATAACACATAAGATGTTTGCGCATTTTCAGTCGTGAAATCCCAATTTTAGAATTTTTAACCATCCAATGAATAATTTACATACATATCATAGAAACTTTCAGCCACCTATCCTGTATTTTTTCGTGTCCACATATGGGTAGCGTCATGCTCAACTTTGTGAAGAGGGGAAAGGGGGTCGACTGCAATTGTCATTCCTGTACAAATTTTACTACTTCAATTTGAACCCATTGACTGACCGCTTAAATGACATAATAATTTTACGGACGAACGCATGCACAAGTACCTTTACGTCGATAAGATACGTAAGTGGACGTTGGGGATTTAAATCTCAGGCGCAGAACGAAAATAAAAAAGAATGTCGGAGGAAAAATCAATATTGTATTATAATTCGGGTGAATGGAGCAGAAGTGACTGGCCATGTTAAGTAAGCTGTGATCCACACGTTACTGCTACTGGTGTAGATCTACATGATTTGGAGACCAAACATGGACATCGTAGAATATTGCGCACCAGGGCGAAGCGAGTTGCCGATTTTATGGGCCATTTTTTTATTAGAAATTATGAGACTATGTCGCAGGCCTTCTCAATCGCTGATATAACGATATAAGGGAGCGTCTTTTAAAGTTATCTTTGACGACCCGGCGTCGAGCGTCGCCATTTTGATTTTTTAAAGATGAAACTTAATGCTGAAAACGAACCGTAAATCAACGATACGGCCTCTTCTCGTATCGTGTATCGAACCGTCGTCAAGAACCGCGGTGAATCGAGAACCGCGGTGAATCGTGACAGCCCTAAAAACGACATGGAGTATATTTTACACGAGTTGAATTATTCAGTATCTTTATGAAATATTCAGTCTTAATACTAGCATTTATATTTAAGGGTTACCTGGAAATCGAGGGAAGTGACTGTGTAAGTCTTCTAAATCAAGTTCATATCTAAAAAGCAACTTAATCTATAGTCGATAGAAGATAATATTTACGTATTATGATATCGAAAAACATATTTTCAGTTTGTTTTACATAAGTTAAAATTAATGAGAGTTTTTAAAAGATACTTGATGTAACTTAAGATTTTGAAATTTTATGAAAATTGTGACACCAACCAAAATTAATACTGCCAATATAAATCTACTGCACATAGCACATATTGATTTTGAGCATTCTTGTTTGATTTTAAACCTCTCCTCATTTCCGATTTATCATTTATTAGAATGTTAGCAAAGAAGAAGAAAATGCCTGTGCACCTGAAAGAAATGTAACTACAACTAAAGGTATGTATAATATGTGTTCTGAATACAACTAAGATTGCTTAAAAAAGAAAGGAGGGGATATCCTAAAGTACCGTACAACCAGAAATTTTTGCGAGACGCTAATTTTCGCTATATTCGCGAGTGATTTGGAATGGCGAAAATATATTCCCGCGAAAATTTTTGTTTAATAAGGTATATCATAAATTTGTACATCAGTTGCATTATGCTCGTATTGTACATATGCCATTCTTCATGTTTTTCTGACTAAACCTTAAGAGAATTCTTATGATAGAACTAATTAAAATTCAATTATTATGAAAGGTACAAAAGAGTAGCAATGTGCTCATATTTGTTTGTTATTTAGGAATCGCGAAAAAATGTACTCGCGAAAATAAAGACACCCTATTTTACCATAAAATCGCAATATTTGATTCTTGCGAATATTTCTGGTTATAAAGTAACACTGATGAGGATTCATTTTCCGAAACATGTATGTCTAGTGCACAATCTTTTCTGTCTGGGTGGCAGCATTTTGGTGGCAGAAATAGGTATATCTTTTTTCTGAAATATATTTTTTATCATCGACGATATTTTATTAGGTTCTATTAAATGCTAGTACATGTAATGAATTATTTGAATCATCACTTTGAAGTTACTATGGTTTTCTCTCATTTCTACCATTTTCTCATTAAATTTATCATTTAATAGAATGTTAGCCATGAAGAAGAAAATGTCTATGTATCGCATTTAGATATATCTGTCTAGATGGCAGCTTTTCTGGCAGCAGAAATTGACACTTCCTTTTTCTGCAACTTATTTTTTATCATCTACGATATAAGATTCTAAGAGATGTTAGTTATAACTCTATTAATTAATATCCTCAAAAATAAACGATGCGAGATTACAATAGAGCACGCGCGTAAAGACAAACAAAGGATAGTATATATGAAAACTTGCACAAAATGATAGAAACGGAGACGACGAGAGATGGGTCGCAATTTGGCTATCATGTTTGTTTTTAGATTTCATATTGGATTGAAGTACCTCTGAGAAGGGTTTAATGCTGGAAACATACATCTGCACAGTGCGCGTATGGTGCACTACAGTATTTTTGTTAATGGGGTTACTATCTGGTACAGCAGATGTGGCACACTGAGGGTGCTGCAACAGAGTGCGATTGGAATTCCCATCCTTTTTTACTTTTTTTTCTATTTTTATTTACTTTCAGGACATTCCACTGGGGAGATAAAATCAATAAAGACGCCATATCATGATGCAAAAACGGTTTCCATTGATGAAATTGAAAGGTAATTATACATATTAAACGTCTTCAAACTCAACATCATTAACATAACATCATTTAAGAACAGATAGATTTGCAGCATGGACCGGACATGCACGTTTCGGATACTTAACCCTCGTCAGTGATCCTCAATCTAAACAATGTAACATTACCAAAGCGTGTGAAAATAATTATGTCCCAAAATTTACCGAAAGACGTAGAAGGATATATCTTGTTATTGGTATCATTATATAGATCTAGTTTAGTTTCTTTTAACTCATGACACAATAATCTTCACATACGTATGAGTTTTTTATATTATCAATTTAACTCGAATTGATGTATGTATGAAAAACATATATGGTATATAGTTTTTCGATTCAAAGGTAATGTCTCGAGCAACCCTCATGACCCGTGGATCGAAATTGAGTCTTTGCGGAAAACAGAGTAATCTCCCATCTGAGACGGTATCTGACGTAAGACTATAATAACGTCATGAAAATGGTATGATGAATCCATTTTTTTTCCCAGAGTTTTAGGATCGTTTCCCATAGAATTTGATGACGTCACAATTAGTCTACGTCAGATACCGTCCCAAACGGGAAGTAACTCTATTCTTCGAAAATATGGAATACGTATCAGTGAATGAAAGTCAAAAATAAATCCCGAAAATCACAATCAGAAGATTAAAAATCCTTGGAAAATATGAAACAGAACGATATCATAATACGGAAGTTATTATATGCACTGAAAAGTCACTATAATTGGAATATCATTAATTCTTCGTAGGAATAAAAACTAAATTAAGAATCCAATAAAGAATTCGAATATTTCTTGTCAATCATTTAATTTTTAGAAAATATAAATGCATAAACCAGCAACATAAAGAAGGACGTGTAGAGCATGACAAACCCACATTTGGATTACCCTTGACAGACTTTAAGGTTGAAGTAAGTTTGTTTAATGCTTATTGTTTTATCATCTTTTCTTCATTTGCAAAATTAACAACCACACACACCTTAATAATTTGACAAGTTTATGAACCTGCAAGCTAAATTTTCATAAAAATTGTTGTTCTGTCGGTTTGAACAGTGATACTTGTTTTTTCTCCTAATATAATTAAATAACTATCAAATGCATAAAATACTTTGTTACTACCTTTTGTACCTTAATGTTTACAGAGAAGGTCAGAGGTCGATAAAGAACGGAAAAACAAGCTACCGAAGCTGAACAACAGAACTAGAATTCAAAGAGACAGAGAAAATAATGAGGTTAGTAGTAGAAAATATATTGAAGGACCAAATGTTCAAAATTCAAGATTCTCATTTATTTTTTCAAAAATTCGTGTACATTGCTTTTTCCTAAAACACGGTTGTGTTGTTTTCTTCAATGACCGATTATTAAATATTTCTACTCTATGTACAATGCAACTTTTCTCAGCTTACTGAAAAAGAATTCGTTTTGTCTGTACATAATTCAAGGGCGTCGTGAATGATTGGGGTTTTTCCCATGCCTATTGATAATTACTTTGGATTCTAATGTTGGATTCCGTGTTTGACTTTCATTCAATAATTATTTAATGATAAAACTATACTACATTAGTCAGGCTATCTATTTAAACGGTTCTAGGTTAAATCAAAGACGTCTTTTGCTTTCAGAAACTTTTGTGCCATTACAACGACGTAGAAAAATTGGATTCAAATTCATTTAGAGCACTAATAGGGAAGGACAAAAACCTTCTGTTGCATCTTGCGTGTCCGCGCAAACTTTTCGGATCTTCATATTATCATTTCGTGATAGTAACTGGATATAGTGATAACAATGTTCACATTGTTCACTCTGGTTCATTGGTACGATGGAAACACCTTCTGAGAGACCTCCTTAAAGTTTTAAAGTCTGGACGCTTCGTAGGCATTTGTAATGACATGTATGAAATGAGTGCAGAGGGTAACTTGCCAAAACGGACAGCGGAATTCTTTAATTTTCAAGATGGTGTATATTTGATTCAAGATTTCGATCCGAAATCAGATTCTGAAAAAGATGAAATATCTAGAAGACTTGCAAGGGAAGTTAATAAGAATAAAATTCCATATACCATTCGATTCTACAGCTGTGAACATTTTGCTGTCGATGCAATGACTGGCAATATCCCCAAGATAACGCAGCTTGACAACATGGGCAGAAAGATGAGAATTCTAGCATACCTTATAGATAATTCGATACGTACCATGGTGTCCTTATTGAAGATTGGCTTACAATTGCAGATAATGATGAGAAATGGATGGCACTAAATTGACGACAATGATATACGAGCAACAGGCGGTTCGAAATTAAGGCATGTCATTTATGATTGAAATTGGTTGCTAAGAATAGCACATTCGTAAAGAAAATAAAAAAAAAAGTTTTGAAATGCTCTGATTTGATTTTTATTTTTCTTTTTTTGTTATTATACCACAAAACAGGTTAGAAACTTTGTATAAAAGTAGAATTTTATAAAGTGCTTCCTTAGGCACCAACTTCACCAATAATTAAAAATTTTCTAGATTTTACACAAAAATAATGAAAATCATCCAAGTTGAGGTCAAAATTTCAGAGATACCTAATTTCAACGATTTTTCCAAACACACAGTAACACTTGCTCCTAGGGAAGACTTTTTAAAATATTGAAGAAACGGTATATGCCTGTGTTCAAATAAGAGAGAACAGACGCTCACAAATAGTGTCATTTTGTGGTTTTCTTGAAATAGTGTCAGAGCTGAAAATTTGCCTTATTTTGGGTGAAATTTAAACAATTTATAATTTTTCGGTATTCATCAGCCATACCAAATAAAAAAGCTTAAATCAATAATATTCCATACGTAAAACAAAAATTATGAGATTCACCAACGTAAAAGAAATCCGAACAGTTAAAAAAGTACCTCCACGTCAATTTTTAGAGAAATTACGACGAAGCATTTTCTTACGCATACTTCAGTCATTTTAGATCAAATTTTCAAACTTTGCCGCTTTAATGTGTCTAATGAATTAAAGTCTTAAACAGAGTAGAAAATGATACATTGGCCATAATAAATTGAAATATCTATAAAAGTCAAGCTCAATGAGTGCTAAAAAGGAGATGCGCAAGAATAGTCTAAAATCGTGACCAATGACGCACCTTAAACGAAGGGGCGTCACACTAACTTTAAGGACGCCACACAAACTTTAGGGGCACCACAATTACTTTAGGGACACCTGTAACCATTTGGCCTCTCCCCCACAATAATTATGCTTATTAAATATTCATATCAATTGAGAACATTGATATGGAAATTGCTAATTTCATTTATCCTCTAAAGGATATATGCATTTTATCTCAACGAATAAGCATAATAAAACCTTCCTTCACATATAAACGTGCATGTCTGGTCCATGTCTTTTAATTAATCTGCCTTTAAATTATGCCAATGATTAACACTAACTAAGTTTTAAGGAAGATAACTCCTTCATCCTTGACCGTGTTGAGTGGATTGCGCAGACTCTGGCTGTGACCCTTCTGGTCTAACTCTAGCGTGTTTTCAGTGTCAGTGAGGAGGAAAATCATTATAAACATTTCACCAAAACCCTCCCCTCCACACCCTTTGTTTTATTTTTATGATCCATTACAATACATTTTAATCTTCAGATGTGCTTATTTCATATCATTTTTAAACACGCATCTTATTCATACAATAAATATTCTATTGCAGGGTTTACCTTCATTTCCTTTCCTCCTTCTGTGCTTGTTTTATTTATATTTCAGCAATTTTCTAAGACTCGGGATTACCCTCGACGTTAATTGGGACTTGAAGATATACCTAGGAGACTTGCCTACATCCGTGAACCTCTTACATCGGACCTTTCATCCTCCAATTTTCCTACCTTGGAATTGAACTGCCTCAACCGTGCGAAGCTCCGAACATTTCGTTTGCGGTGACTGTGACATCATTTTAGTTCCGAGTGCGGCAGTGATATAACATGCCCAGTTTTCAGAGGATTTTTCCCCAACACAAAAACTGGGTTTTTTCATCTCTGTTTTTCCTCTGGGTTTGGTATATCACGATCTTCATCACTGATTTGTTAACGTTTCTATACATTTATCAAGGCAGCGTTTAGCGTCTACAATCAACTGTTCAAGTGTTTCACGACATTATAATTCCGAATCTTAACCAATTTTGCCGGAAGCCCCGCTCCAGATCCGGAATCCAACTCATCCGCTCATACCACCGTGCCTTAATTGCGTCATGACTTCCCTTTTCCTGACGTTTATTGGTTCAAAACAGTGCAGTTCTACAACTGTCTTAGCGTTCGGCAGAATTTTTCTTTTAAACCTCGCTGCAGTTCTTTGAAACCTCGCTTCAGTCGCTAGGGAAAGGGCTTATATAACGTTGTGTAAACTTGTGCCCAATCCCATTTCTATTATATGGAAATAAAATATGTTTAAACTAATAATTGGGTTTATTATTATTAATTTGTATTGATTATCTACGACATATACAATTGAATGTCGTCGTAGACCATTGATTATTAGTCCCCTACCGGCAACGCCGAAGGGGACTCTTAGTTTCCTCTCGGTATGTCCGTCTGTCAGTCCGTCTGTCACACTTTCAGTTTTCCGGACTTTTCTTTGGTTCTGTTGCAGATAATGAATTGATGTTTGGTATATGAATACATCTTAGTGTGATACAGACCCAGATTGAGTTTGGTCTCCATTGACCTATTTCTACAAGAGTTATGCCCCTTAGACTTAGCAATTTCTTGAAATGTTTCGTTTTCCGGACATTTTTTCGCTGTTGTTGCATATATTGAACTCATTTTTGGTATGTGGATATATCTCAATGTGATACAGATAAAGTTTGGTTTTGATTGACCTTTTCTTACAATAGATATGGCCTTTGGACTTAGCAAATTTTATGAAAATTTCAGTTTTCCGGACTTTTCTTCGGTTCTGTTGCAGATAATTGATTAATGTTTGGTAAATAAATACATCTTAGCGTGATACAGACCAAGTTTGAGTTTGGTCTCCATTTACCTATTTTTACAAAAGTTATTGCCCTTGGACTCAGTGAATTTCTTGAAATTTTCAGTTTTCCGGACTTTTCTACAGTTCTATTGCAGATTAATGAAATGATTGTTGGTATATGAATACATCTTAGTGGGATTCAGACCAAGTTTGAGTTTGGTTTCCATTGACCTATTTTTACAAGAGTTTTGGCCCTTGGACTTAGCAAATTTAATGAAATTTTCAGTCTTGGCTGTTGCAGATAATAAACACGTGAAAAGAGATTCAGGACATAAATTTATGCCGCCGGTAGGAGACTTCTTATTGTCAAAATATTGATTTATTGATATTGAAATATTGCACATTCATATGAACTATTGAACTTTAAACTATGAACTATTGAGCATTGAAGTTCATGAACAATTGAACTGAACTTACATTCAATAACTAAGAAAAATGAACTTACTAAGCATTTGCTTTTTTGAATTCATTTGCCTTAAATTGTGCATTGAACTCATGAACTATTATTGATTATTTATTCTAAATAAAGCCATGACATGAACCGCCAATCATATCTTCCTTTGCTTTATTCTGTGGAGATAATATAAGTTTACTATTATCACTCTAACTAAATACCTTGACTTTTAGTTCGAAATTCACATTGAGACAATTAATTTTATTTTTTAAATTCTGATATCTGTTTATGCCGAGAACACTGCAGTAATTGACACACCTGCAAGTACTTTAGCCTTTGTTTTCCATACGAGTTAATTGAAAGCTAATTGGAAATCTCCCCGAAAAAGACATTAAGGTTCTATATTTGGAAGAATCTAATTTCCAAAATGTCTTTTTAATCAAAAACCAATTACTTATTATTTTGTGCAGGTGTTAGCAATTTCCAATCGTTTACATTATATAATCGGCGCATCGTTTTGCCGACCAGTTTTAGTTTTAAGTTGCGCTGTTATACTGCTACGATTCAGATGTTACGATTTAAATAAACTTAGAACTTTAATTCGGACTTTTGTTCGTATGTTTCAACATGACAATATAATACAAAACGCGAACTACACCCTAAACCTGTGGGCCTTAGGCTTACAAACCACGGAAACGTTAGGGGACTAACTAACTGACGTACTAAATGAAATTGTTAATGTATTAGGTACAGAAAATACAACAGTAGACGAGTCATATTTTGGTTGAGAATAAACGTTTTTATAATGCATATGAACGTAAGGTGAAGAAAGAATATCTCAGAATGGAAGGAAATATATTAAGTTATATGAGAGAAGAAAACCCGAAAAGATTTTACAGATTATTTAAGAAAAAAGAGTAAGAATGCCAACTCTACTCTATGTGTCACAACGATTTTTATCAGCATTTTAAGAATGTATGTAATATTTCGCAAACAGGCTAAGAGAATGATATGGTTGATACTAGTGAATGTATTTTTTATGAGCTTGATTTAGATTTATCATAAGAAGAAGTTTTAGACACATTTAAGAAACTGAAACTTAACAAATCACCAGATGTTGACAATTTATTAAACGAGTATTTTGTGAAATTTATATAGGTTTTTACACCCTTACTAAAAGTCTTGTGAAATTGTTTAATAAAATTTTTGGTACTGGAAGTTTTCCAAGAAGTTGGTCAGAAGGTGATGAGAAAATGGATGGCACTCGATTATCCACAATCCGAGCAACAGACGGTTCGAAATTAAACGAAGGGGCGCCACACTAACTTTAAGGATGCCATACAAACTTAAGGGGCACCATAGTTACTAATTTATGTGGCGCCCCTTCGTTTAAGTAATCAAGTTTTTTATGTATTGGAATCATAATAGGGAAGAGGACCATAGACAATAGGTAGTTTGAAAAAGTTTCCGCCCCTTTCAGCTCATATTTGCATTCGTCCGTCTGTTTTTTTTTTTTTTTTTTTTTCGTCTGTGAAATCTTTGAATCTGTCTAAATATATGTTACATCGAAGGCTGTCTAAATATAAGTATCTAGATCGAAGGTTGTCTAAATATATAAGTATCTATAAATCAAAGATTATATAGATATAATTATCTAGATCGAAGGCTGTCAAAATATAAAAGGTTCAAATGGCCGTTTGCGTCGAAAGATGGAAGCACATGTATATCCAAGTATGAAGCGGATCTGTCGCTCCTTGATCTCTAGTTCATGAAGACAAATTTCATGTAGATGATCCTTAAAGTTCGGATTATTGATGGACAACACGTCATCTATGTATCTGAAGGTAAAATTGAACTGAGATGCGACGTGCTTTCGCCCACTCGAGAGCAATGTCTGGATGAAGTCAGCTTGGTATGAATATGAAAATAAGTCCGCAAGCAGTGGGGCGCAATGGTACCCATGGGGATACCAACTATTTGCTGGAATACGTTTCCACACTACAAATATGTTATCAATCAAAAACTCAAGCATCCGGATGATATCGTCTTCGGTATACTTTTTGTTTGAATCAGAGTGTTCCTTCACGTAATAATTAAGTATCCTCCCGACCTATGAAAAGGTATTTGAATGTCTTTCCCTGACATGGTCGCCATAGCTCTTTTTATATATACATATCCTCAGTCAGTGCATGTTTTGAGGATATTGTTTTCAGTTTTGTGCCTGAACATCCACGGCGGGTGCGGCTAGCCAACAGGGGAAGCTTACTCCTCCTGGGCACCTAGTCCCACCTCTAGCTTGCTAGGGGTCCTTCGATGCTCAATTTGGTGCTCTGTTGCGAGTGCTGTTGAGATTGTCGTCAGGATCTTCTTTAACTCATTTCTATCTCCTGTACCCATTTTTTGAAAGAAAGGTTTAGCAAACAATATTGGCAAGTCTGTTATTGATTTGGTGTGGAACGGTAGTTTACAGCGTGGAGAATGTTGAACGTCTTCAAATTCAATAGCATCATTTATGTCTGGTCCATCCTGTAAATTTATCTGCTCTAAAATGATGCTAATGAATTCGAAGACGTTAAACATTTGTACCACTTGGTGAGTATCACTGCTGGTGGACAAAGAGTAGCCAAGTTTCGGTTCGTCGTTTCTTCAAACCCATTTGAAAATTTCTGTTTACAAACGTTTCTCAAATTTCTAAAACCTGGGTCATGTAGTATATCCAAGCCATTTTGCTACGTCTTTCGGTATATTTAGGACATAATTTTCACAAATTTTGGTCATATTACATTGTTTAGATTGAGGATCACTGCTGAGGGTTAAATACTCGAAATGTGCATGTCTTGTCCATGCTGTAAATTTATCTGCTCTAAAATGATGCTAATGAATTTGAAGACGTTAAACAATTATAAACGGATAAATTTGCAGCATGGACCAGACATGCACGTTTCGGGGACTTAAACCTCGTCAGTGATCCTCATTTTAAACAATGTATTATGACCATAGAGGTTGAAAATTATTATGTCAAAAAATGTTCCGAAAGATGTAGAAGGATGAGTGAGATATGATGCTACAGGACCCACGTTTTAGAAATTTCAAGAATTTTAGTACCAGAAAATTTTGAACGCGTTGAAGAGACAGACAATCAACCAAAGTTGATCGAACTTGGCTACATATGCCCTCGGGGAGAAGTCGAAAGATTTTATGCTGGTAATATGATTGAAATTGGTAGCTTTTTAATTTTCTAAAAGTTCCTTAGAATTCTTTAGGATTCCATTTCTGGAATATGTTATCTCGCAGTATGTTTGAAGACTTGATGCGAGTTAATATTTTCGTAAGCAAAATGGAAAGAGGTTTTGTGGAGCACCAGGACTAGGGATGTTTGTGCATTCTTGGAATCCAGTAGATATGAGGTAATACCGAATGACTCAAGAACAGAATATTTGTGGATGTCATGTATTTTAGTTGCAGATAAGTATGTTGGATTTACAGATGCTGAATTTAATCTTAGTTCTTCTCTAAGGCATTTGAAATAGAATTTCTTGCAAACGAAAGTAAAATTCTTTGCAGCTTTGTCAGCAGGATCAATGATATATTTCTCATGGAGGTCAGAAAGTTCTTTAATTTGGCAACAACGGGGTCATGAAAAATTGACTCATGTCTGTTGTTTACTGAGTGACGAAGACGCCCTATTCTTCTTTTAAGTAATTCTCCGACAGAATTCATCTATTGTCTAGGTCTACGTCCTCCTTTTTTGCACACCGTCTGGTGTACTCCTCACATGCATCCATAATTATTTCAAAGTTTTCCCGCCATGTGAAAGAACGGGGCTCCCTGTATTTTGGACCTTTATACTAAGAAGGTTAGGATACCAGTAACCACATGGCCACAAAGCAGATAATGAACATGTGCATTGTATGGTGTTTTGTGAAAGGTGGTGTACATCTAGACATGTCAAATTTTGTTTATGATTAAACATTTTGGAAGCAACGGATTGTGAACACCTAATGGGAAGAGTCAGGTAAAACAGAGGAAATTCTATTTTTCAATTTTGTGTAGGGTACAAGCGAGCCTGTAAATAATTATGTTTCTGATGTTCTGATTGGACAATAATTACAAAATTGGTCTTTTTAGAATAGAAACATTTCTTGCTTTACATTAATACAGAAATAATTCCTGAAAACTCATTCATTAATATCTAAAAGCTGTAGAAATTATGCTATTTTAGAGGCAAAAATAACTGCTCCATTTAGTGCAGATTTTAGGGTGACCTTGAACTACACTTCCTGTCTTCAGATTCTAATGATAAAAAGTTTTTATTCTGACATATTTTTGACTGGCTGGCATTGACGGTTAATTTCATGTATAGATTGTAAGCATTGGAAATGTATATGTGAAATGCGACAAGATTTCGTTAACATTGCGGCCTATGGGAAAATGGACAAAAATGAATTACTGGACTCTCTCCTGTAATATATCGCACACCTAAATTGTCTTGCATTTAACTAAATAAATGATATTTCAACAAAATGTCCAGCACGTTTTATAAAGAGCAGATCTCGAACTTAATCATTCTGATAGGAGATAGAATCAGATAGCTTTTTACCATTCGAAACCGTTTTCTCAACCTAATGATTAATTAGGTATTGAATTTGTCGCATTTGTTGAAATGCGCATATGGTGCACTGAAATTTTATAATGGAACACATATCTCAATATTGACAAGTTGAATCACTAGGTTAACGTTTTCTCTACCTGATGATTTTCTTGTTCTATAATTTCATTTCCATTTTTCATCACTGCAGTAAAATCTCACATTACCATTTCATTTTTTTCTTATTTCATCTTTTTCGGCCTCGGGCTTCACTATATAGCAGTGATGAGGCATAATTTGTTGGAATGCGCATATGGTGCACTGAGATTTTATAATCGAACATATATTTCAATTTTGACAATGATATTGAAATTTATCCCGCCTCTGGCAAATTTCTTGCAATCTGATTGGTCGAGAAGAACCAAATATTATGTTGTATTATTTTACTAACAGGATATTATTTCAATATCCTGCTTCTTCTAAGACGCTTTATGCTTTTGACGTCACCAAAATGCTTTAAAATATGTTGACGTAACATACACAAACCAAAAGCCATCAGCGGGATTAATTCGTTATACAGTGTTTTACAGGGGAGATACAAAAATATATTGGCTTCGCCTCGTCCAATACAACTTTTTTCATCGACCCAATATATTTCTGTATCCCCCCCCCCCTGTAAAACACTGTATAACTAATATGTTCTATCGTATTAATTCAGTGCATCGTTTGTGCATTTTAACAATCAATGTAACATCAGTGATGCACGTTGTCGAAAGATAGGAAATCAAAATTCGGTCTTTTCGAAATACAGAGTTACTTCCCATTTGTGCAGGTATCTGACGTCAACGCATTGTGACGTCATCGTTTATTATTGAATCCAGCCTGAAATTCAGGGAAACAGGGTTACAAATATGACGTTTTCAATGGAATTTAATGACGTCACAATGCTTTTACGTCATATACCTGCACAAATCGAACGTAGGCATGTCAAATCGAAAAGACAGAATAGTGAATATATGAATAGCTTGGTTTGACAATGCTTCACAAGTTTAGTCTTAAAGACAAGACATACATCGTATATGATTTAGATTTTTTTTTTCGATCAAATTTATATAGTCATACAAATCTACTTTTAAAGACTGATAATAATGGTTTGCTTTTTCACTTATCCTAATACCAAGGAAAAACATGACTTTTAAGGTATTCAATGGGTAATGAAAGAAATTATACCAATACATTGAAATTAAGTGTAATATGTTATTTTAAAAACTTTTGTAATAACCTAGTAGATTTCGAAATAAGAAATATTTTGAAAAGGGACATTTTAGGAGTTATCTCTTCTTATTGAAAAATATAGAAAAAATGGATTACAGAAAAACTAATTGGTGAACTTTTGATTTTTCAGTGAAATTTGATGAAATTAATTTAAAAAAAATTACCAATCAATAATTCATGCCCAATGGTTCTGTTGAAAATTTTAGGAAAATTTCACTTTGAATTTAACTACAGTGTAAACTGTAAGGGCCCGTAACTCTTAAAGTAACCATTCTTTTCAATATCTAAATAGGTCAAAATTTTTCAATTTATTTTAACATCATAACTATGCTGTGATTTTAGGTCTCAGTATTACATAACTGGGTACCCCAATTACCTCTCATTACCCATTGAATACCTTAAAAGCGAGTTGTCTTCGGTTCCTGATACATGGGAACAGATCGGTATTCTACGGAAGTCCAAAGTGCAAACAAAAAAATATTTTCCAGAACAAAAAAATATATTCGAGAGCAAAAAAAATATATTCCAGAACAAAAAAATATATTCGAGAACAAAAAAATATATTCGAGAACAGAAAAATATATTCGAGAACAGAAAAATATTTTCCACTTCAGAAAAATATTTTCCACTTCAGAAAAATATATTCGAGAACAGAAAAATATATTAGAGAACAGAAAATTATATCAGAGAACAGAAAAATAAATTCAGAGTAAGTCAGATTCATCGGCATATGTAATTCAATGGCACTGTTTATGATGCTGAGTTAAAATTGATCAAACAAAGTCATATTCTAGTAACTTTACAATTCTTGACACCAGAGTATCTAGAAAAAATATCCAGGGGGGGGGGGGGGTCGAACCTTTTACATTGAAAATAGAATATATATACATTAAAACCTGACAATCAGCATTCTTTGTAAATTCCTTATCTAGATCTGCCCCTGATCTTAGCTTCTTCTAACTCCATAGATAATGTTTCTTTGGTTGGGCTTGGAAAGCGCGTGTAGGGAATATTTATCAAATGAATGGTCCCACCTCTAGCTTGCTAGGGGTCCGTCGATGTTTAATTTCATGATCTATTGTGAGTGCTGTTGAGATTGTCGTCAGGATCTTCTTTAACTCATTTGTGTCACACTTATGCCCTTTGCCGTGTGGAGCTCGTAAAAAAGTTCCCCGCGAGGGGTTTGACAGTAAGTGTTTTGAATATATTTCCCTGACATTGTTGCCATAGCACTTTCTATATAGACATAACGTCAGACAGTGCATGAATTCATATATTTTCATTTCCATGCTTAAACATCGACGGCGGGTGCGGCTAGCCAACAGGGGATGCTTACTCTTCCCGGGCACCTGGTCCCACATCTTGCTTGCTAGGGGTCCGTCGATGTTTAATTTTATGATCTATTGTGAGTGCTGTTGAGATTGTCGTCAGGATCTTCTTTAACTCATTGACATTAATATTGTTTATCTCCAGAAGTATGTGACAACTCGCGGAGACAGAGAATGTAACACCCTCTCCTGTCAACAAATGCGTTTTATGCATTGCATTGAATGATGAATAAAAAAAGGCCAAATAAAAACACACCTTAAAACAGGAAAATGCGCATTGTGTTGAAAGATAAGGTCGATGTTTACTAGGAGTTGGATGACTCTACAGCACCCGAGAGCTGTTTGATACTTAATGCTATAATGTTTGGCAATTGACATTTAACACATGACGGATAGTGACCTTGGGTTTCTGGAAAGTTTCAATGTTTAAGATACGCAACTGGCCATCTCTTCTTAATTTATTTTTCTGTCCTTGAATTTATTTTTCTGTTATCGAATATATTTTTCTGCTCTCGAATATATTTTTCTGTTCTCGAATATATTTTTCTGTTCTTGAATATATTTTTTTGTTCTGGAATACATTTTTTGTTCTGGAATATATTTTTTGTTCTGGAATATATTTTTGTTCCCGAATATATTTTTTTGTTCTCGAATATATTTTTTTTGGTTCTGAAATATATTTTTTGTTCTGGAAAATAATTTTTTGGTTTTCACTAATGGGCTTAATGGGCTTCGGATCCATAAAATTGCAAATTTATCTCATATGTCGTATATAAATTTTCCGTCTGTGCATGACATATAACACATTATGAAATTATTCATACATTATTTTTTAGTCGACTGTCTGGTCCACGTTGCCAATTTATCTGTTCTTAAATGATGCTATTCAATTTGAAGACGTTTACATTTATACCACTTGGTGAGTGTCACTGCTGGTGGACCAGGAGTCCCCGAGGGCACATGTAGCCAAGTTCGATCAATTTCGGTTGATCGTTTCTTCAACGCATTCTAAATTTCTGTTATCAAAATTTCTTGAAATTTCTAAAAAGTGGGTTCTGTAGCATCATATCCCACCCATCCTGCTACGTCTTTCGGTACACTTTTTCGACATAGTAATTTTCATACTTTTTTGGCATATAACATTGTTTAGATTTAGGATCACTGATGAGGGTTATGTACCCGAAACGTGCATGTCTGGTCCACGTTGCCAATTTATCTGTTCTTAAATGATGCTATTCAATTTGAAGACGTTTACATTTATACCACTTGGTGAGTGTCACTGCTGGTGGACCAGGAGTCCCCGAGGGCACATGTAGCCAAGTTCGATCAATTTCGGTTGATCGTTTCTTCAACGCATTCTAAATTTCTGTTATCAAAATTTCTTGAAATTTCTAAAAAGTGGGTTCTGTAGCATCATATCCCACCCATCCTGCTACGTCTTTCGGTACACTTTTTCGACATAGTAATTTTCATACTTTTTTTGGCATATAACATTGTTTAGATTTAGGATCACTGATGAGGGTTATGTACCCGAAACGTGCATGTCTGGTCCACGTTGCCAATTTATCTGTTCTTAAATGATGCTATTCAATTTGAAGACGTTTACATTTATACCACTTGGTGAGTGTCACTGTTGGTGGACCAGGAGTCCCCGAGGGCACATGTAGCCAAGTTCGATCAATTTCGGTTGATCGTTTCTTCAACGCATTCTAAATTTCTGTTATCAAAATTTCTTGAAATTTCTAAAAAGTGGGTTCTGTAGCATCATATCCCACCCATCCTGCTACGTCTTTCGGTACACTTTTTCGACATAGTAATTTTCATACTTTTTTTGGCATATAACATTGTTTAGATTTAGGATCACTGATGAGGGTTATGTACCCGAAACGTGCATGTCTGGTCCACGTTGCCAATTTATCTGTTCTTAAATGATGCCATTCAATTTGAAGACGTTTACATTTATACCACTTGGTGAGTGTCACTGCTGGTGGACCAGGAGTCCCCGAGGGCACATGTAGCCAAGTTCGATCAATTTCGGTTGATCGTTTCTTCAACGCATTCTAAATTTCTGTTATCAAAATTTCTTGAAATTTCTAAAAAGTGGGTTCTGTAGCATCATATCCTACCCATCCTGCTACGTCTTTCGGTACACTTTTTCGACATAGTAATTTTCATACTTTTTTTGGCATATAACATTGTTTAGATTTAGGATCACTGATGAGGGTTATGTACCCGAAACGTGCATGTCTGGTCCACGTTGCCAATTTATCTGTTCTTAAATGATGCTATTCAATTTGAAGACGTTTACATAGCAACACTTATAAGTCACTTTGTCCGTCGTCCGTCCGTCCGTCCGTCTGTCTGCCTGTCGCACTTTGGGTGTCACACCCCATAACTTTTGATTGGTGGTAGGGCTTTGATATTACGCAAGTGTATTCCTTTTGACAAGACCTTTCTACACATACCATAATTTTTGACCTAGTGACCTTGACCTAGATATATGATCTACTTTTCAAAAAAATTAAGATTGGCTATATCTTTTGATTGGTAAGTGTTATGGTATGTGTAGAAAGGTCTTGTCACAAGGAATACACATGTGAAATATAATTTTTGACCTCGTGACCTTGACCCAGATACTAGACATACTTTAAACAACTAAGATTGGCTTAATCTTTTGATTGGTAAGTGATACGACTCTAATATTTTACAAGTGTATTTCTTATGATGAGTCCTTTCTTTTGTTACCAAAAATTTTTACCTAGTGACCTTGACCGAGATGATTGACCTTCTTTTTTGAAAATTTGAGATTGACCATATTTTTCTTAAAATTGGTAAGTAAGAGGTCTTATATTTCATACGTTTTAAATTTCAAGACTTTCCTACTGATACATTTTGTACTAATAATTTTGATCCAAGTGACACTGACCTACATATTTGATCCACTTTTTGAATAAGCCACTTCGAAGGCGACACAAGCATTGCTATTGTATGCCCAATATTCTATACCATGGTATTTATTGAGGTCACATGCACATGTAGAAAGAGCGTCAATATCTTGTATGATACCCCTTTACATGTCATAAGGGAATATATGTATAGAGAGACAAGGCTTCCGACGAATTTGCAGTTGGAAGTAGCATCTGAAATTTTTGTATTTGTCATGTTTGAAGGGCAAAATGGGGTATGACCATAAAGATTTATTTGTATACTTCCTAGAAACATCAATAATTCACCCCAAAAGATCTCATAACATAGCCTAATCGTCTACCTAAGTTGGACTGTTTTCTACTTTCTGTCTTGAATCTCCATTGCCAGATTGGACAAATATTGATTCATTCA
Source organism: Pinctada fucata (assembly GCA_028142955.1). Classification (NCBI taxonomy): domain Eukaryota; kingdom Metazoa; phylum Mollusca; class Bivalvia; order Pterioida; family Pteriidae; genus Pinctada; species Pinctada fucata. The sequence continues at coordinate 20,154,006 of AP027115.1, read as the reverse complement.
GAGGCTTTACTCTGCTTACTGTAAGCAAAGTAAAACACCTGGATGATTCTGATAAGCTAATCTGGCAATGGAGGTTCAAGACAGAAAGTAGAAAACATTCAAACTTAGGTAGACGATTAGGCTATGTTATGAGATCTTTTTGGGTGAATTATTGATGTTTTTAGGAAGTATACAAATAAATCTTTATGGTCATACCCCGTTTTGCCCGTCAAATGCAAAAAAATTGCAGAAGTGCTACTTCTAGCTGAAAATTCGACGGAAGCCTTGTCTCTCTATAAGATACCAGTATTCTCTTATGACCATACAGGATATTGACGGTCTTTCTACATGTGCCTGTGATTGAGGTGATGATAATGTTCGCCGTGACGTCACGGGTCTCGCGAAAACGAGGCTGGTTGGCAAAAACGGCTGGCAGTGAAGGGAAATATACGTGATACCCGGGGATAAATCGACAACTGATGCTCAAATATGCGCTACTTTCCTATTATTATTTTATTGATAAGTCCTGCTGTGACACTGACCATTCTAACCACAACAATAAAGAAAAGAAATGTAATTCATAGTATCACATTTTTATGCTCCTGTATTATTAGGTGTAACATACCGGCTAATTACCAGTTGTTTTGACAAGTACACACCTATCCCTCAAACATGCATATTAGTTGTGATTTAATATTAAGGCGGAGCATTTGAACGAGATGGAATGAGGGAAATAGTTTGACCAAAATAAATGTTGAACTGTATGAAAACGCAAAACGCAAAAAAAAATAATTTAACTCACAGCTAGACAATGTTTAATGAAATAAAGAGTACTAATTTTCTTAGTTTTTTTTTTTGTTTTGTTTTCGTTTTTTTTTTTTTTTCATGACTGTCTCCAATTTATAGATAAAGCCGGTCATGGTAATTACAATGAAAACACGCACAAATTCTCTTTTTCTCTTTTATTATTCCTTCAGTAATTTTCTTACTTTGGATATGGAAATTAATTTTTTTTAAATTGACATGCCTTATCTAACGGCCTCAAGATTAAAATTTTAGAATGCCTAAAGAAGCATTTATTTCTCAACTTCCATGTAAGTTATGGCAGCCGCACCCCTTAAGATTGAAAATCGTTGGGATAAAAAGAGACATTCATGAATTCAAAATGAAAGATAAGATTAAAATACTCAATAAAAATAAATGATAAATGTTAATATGAATTAAAGAGAGGGATCTCGGACCATATAAAATCCTAGCATTATATTTCCATCTTTTGCACCTCGACTATTAAAACATCAAATATTTGAAAATAATTTCAAGAATAGATGTTCGGACTTCCATCTATCTATTTTTCAGAATTACTTAAACAATTATCCCGTTGAAATAAATAAATAAATAAATAAAAAAATAAAAATAAATAAATAAATAAAAATAATAAATAAATAAATAAATAAATAAATAAATCTTCAGATATATATGAGAAATATTGAATAATGATCCACTGTTCCAACTTATATGATTATAATCGATATACAAATTATGGGTAAACGTTGTATTTCCTTTTTGCTTCTTTCAACTAAAAGACAAATGTAATGTGAGTATTGACCAAGAAAAAAAAAATGGTTTAGATGTTTCATCCCTGTCAAAATATCAAAAACTGAAACATGAAATGGATAGATCACATGCAGGGGCTTTCTCTCCTTTGCGGATCATTGGTTCCGCCGCGGCCTGGGTGAAAAATCTACCTAGACAGCCGACAAAAATCAAGGTAAATGGCAGGTGTCAGATCATTGTCTTGTGTATACGATATACACTGTATAGGTTGAACATGATAAATTGATGAATTCTCCTGATACACAACAACACTGTACATCATAATTACACAGCAACACTTTTGAACATCGATTTCATATAATAAAGAAACAAAACACATAAGTAAAGTGCATGTGACACCGATTGCGCTCAAGTCGAATCTATTATACTCATAAACAATAAGCATCATCATAACATCATCATCATCATCTTTATAATATTCTTCTTATTTCCAACATCAAAGTCAATGTTTCACTAGGAGCTTAAATGTTCATGACAAATGAAAATATTCATGTAAATCATCGTTCAAATTATATATAACACATAATTATATATATAAGCTATGAGGATGCATGAAAAGCCGGCCACCCGGTCCCAAATGTATATACAAAAAGAAATAAGCGGAATGCTTGAAATTACAGGGACGGAAATAAAGTATAGTAAAATTAAATGAAATTTTAATCTAAAATTTACGATCTGAACTGTAGAGCGCTGTCGGGTCGAATGAAACAATCGAACACTCTCGTGCTGAAAAAGGCGCGAAACTAGCGCCACCTACAGGTACAGTTTGTCACAAATCAGGAGAAATTAATTTGACTCTTGTTCATCCTATTCAAACGAGACAAATTATATTGATATAAGATGTTCACATTCACGACTTTAAAAATTAAATCATTCGATTCTATCTCCTGGTCTTTCTTATATAAAGTTCTCTCCTTCTTTGGTTTTGGAAATAACATAATAACATGGATCAAAATTTTGAATACTAATTTCAAAGCAACTGTTTTACAGTCAGGATTTCTATCTGAGCATATCTCAATCTCAAGAGGCTGCCGTCAAGGGGATCCAGTCGCCCCTTACTTATTTCTGTTTTGCGCTGAAATCCTCTCTATTCTGATAAAAGAAAATAAGGACATAGATGGTATAGACATAGATGAGACTAAAAATAAGATTACACAATATGCTGACGACACGTCGCTCACTTTAAATGGCTCTAAACAATCTCTCTTTGCAGCTCTAAACACTTTAGAATACTTTGGTAGAATATCTGGATTGAAGATCAATAGCTCTAAGACAAAAGTTATATGGATTGGGTCAAAAAAATATTCTTCTGAGGTTTATCACCACGTAAAATGGGATCTTGCTTGGGGTGAAACACAATTCAATCTACTTGGAATAACCTTCTCTGTGAACCTTGATGACATAATAAATCTAAATTACACTCCTCAAAAGGCAAAAATACATGCTCTGATAAAACACTGGAGTAGAAGAGTTTTAACTCCAGTCGGAAGAGTTACAGTTATAAAATCTCTCATTTTACCAAAATTGAACCATTTATTTATCTCCCTCCCAGATCCACCTAAACAATTTATAGCTGACCTTAACAGTACACTTTTTCATTTCATATGGAACGCCAATTGTGATAAGGTTAAGAGAAGCTTAATAACGCAAGATAAAGTCCTCGTTGGTTTTAATATGACAAATGTAGAGAATCATATAATAGCCATGAAATGTTCATGGGTTAAAAGAATCATCAATGGGGGGCAACTCTGGATGAACTTACTTGAATTAAGCTCTGACAAACAGATTTCTTCCAATTTACAAAACTTTGGGGATGATTACATAAATAAACTTATAAAAAGTTTCAATAACTCTTTTTGGATAAATGTTTTCACATCTTGGAAGGAGGTCCTCATAAAAAGAAATTCTCTAATAAAATCCACAACAGATCTTACACTTATACCAGTATGGTACAATTCCGAAATTACCATAAATAAAAAGTCAGTTTTCAATAAGAGTTTGTATTCTAATGGTATTAAATTCATTGTAGATTTCATGAATGTACATGGAAATATATTACAAAAATCAGAACTAGAGAACAAATATAACATTCAAGTAGATATCATGTATTATAATAGCCTCAAATCAGCCATTCTGTCATTTTTTAGGAAGCATGATTTTAAAAAGGATACTTTCATCTATCCATCTTTTCCAGTTTTACCTTACTACTTGAAAAATATTATAACTGAAGAAAAATGTACTAGATATATATATAAAATCATGAATAAAAATGAGAGTGTAAAACCAACTTCTTTTCAACGATGGGAACAAGACTTATCCTTTTTACATAATACTCAAAGTTCAATGGAAGCGTTCAAAGTATGCTTTTTCACAACAAATGATTCCTCTATACAATGGTTCCAATTTAGACTTTTACATCGAATACTTCCAATCAATAGATATCTAAAAAAATATAGGCATTAAATCTTCAATTGCATGTTGGTTTTGTGATGATAAAGAAGATATAATTCATGCATTTGTTACTTGCCCGAGTATTTCTCAAATCTGGACGAGACTCAGTCTTCATATTTAAAAGAATCATCAATGGGGGGCAACTCTGGATGAACTTACTTGAATTAAGCTCTGACAAACAGATTTCTTCCAATTTACAAAACTTTGGGGATGATTACATAAATAAACTTATAAAAAGTTTCAATAACTCTTTTTGGATAAATGTTTTCACATCTTGGAAGGAGGTCCTCATAAAAAGAAATTCTCTAATAAAATCCACAACAGATCTTACACTTATACCAGTATGGTACAATTCCGAAATTACCATAAATAAAAAGTCAGTTTTCAATAAGAGTTTGTATTCTAATGGTATTAAATTCATTGTAGATTTCATGGATGTACATGGAAATATATTACAAAAATCAGAACTAGAGAACAAATATAACATTCAAGTAGATATCATGTATTATAATAGCCTCAAATCAGCCATTCTGTCATTTTTTAGGAAGCATGATTTTAAAAAGGATACTTTCATCTATCCATCTTTTCCAGTTTTACCTTACTACTTGAAAAATATTATAACTGAAGAAAAATGTACTAGATATATATATAAAATCATGAATAAAAATGAGAGTGTAAAACCAACTTCTTTTCAACGATGGGAACAAGACTTATCCTTTTTACATAATACTCAAAGTTCAATGGAAGCGTTCAAAGTATGCTTTTTCACAACAAATGATTCCTCTATACAATGGTTCCAATTTAGACTTTTACATCGAATACTTCCAATCAATAGATATCTAAAAAAATATAGGCATTAAATCTTCAATTGCATGTTGGTTTTGTGATGATAAAGAAGATATAATTCATGCATTTGTTACTTGCCCGAGTATTTCTCAAATCTGGACGAGACTCAGTCTTCATATTTATGATAAAACTAGTAAACGAGTAGGTTTTAATGTTCAAAATATCTTATTCGGAGATGTCCATTCCAAGTCGAATATTCCAATAAATTTCATAATTCTACATGCTAAATATTTTATTTATAGATGCTCAAGACAAGAAAAATGTGTGCATTTTGACCCTCTATTAAAATTTATTCATTTCAACTATAAAATACAGAAGTACATTTCTGTTCGGGAGAAAAAGGAGCGGAGCTTTGTAAGACTATGGGGAGAGTGGGAAATGATATTTGATATCTAGTATGCTTTGTACGTTATCAATTTTTCATACATTTATAAGCAAATATGAGTTGATATTCATTATTCATTATCAAAATATTCAATCTCATATAATCTCAGATTGGTACATGTATATATTGTAAAGTGAATGTGTGTAAGGGTGTGTAGATGTGTGTATGAAAGATTTTTTTTTTTTTTTTTTTTTTTTGTTATTTATTTAAAATAATTCCCAGTTGTTTTTTTTTTTTAAAGATGAATTGATTTCTATGTTTTGATATACACATAATGGATGAAAATAAAGAATGAAAAAAAAATTTAAATCAACACACAGCGAGACTAAATGCTATTTATACATACCGGTGATTAACAGAAAAAAATTAAATTGAAAAAAATATCACAAGCAATTTTAAAACGATCGATTAATATTATAACAACTTTGAAGTAATCTTAACATAATTATATCTGTCGATAAACTGTACCGATAAAGATTATTAACGTGAATAGCAGTGGACATTGCTATACATATATATATATAAGAGAACCACTTTTTGCCAACCAATATTCATGCGCATGCGCATGCGCATGCGCAGTGTGACGTCACTTTTTCGTCATTCGAACATCCCTATTATATCAAACTCATAAAATTCGAGGTAATTTCGGCCGAACAAGAAAAAGGCCGAAACCTCTGAGGTCCAAAAAAGGAAAACACCGAAACGTCTGGAGTACGAACAAGAGATGTACGAAACCGTTTAAAATGGCCGACCATCAAAGCTGGGGAGCTAAATTGAAAAAGTACAGGGGCTCAAAAGAAGAAATACTTCTTAAATCAGGATTGTCAATGCGCCCTCCAGATTTCATGAACTTAGTTCTCGAAAACTGTAATGCATGCAAAGGTATTCCTTTTTCAAAAGCTGATGTAACAGTGCAACAATTTCAGTCGTACAGGAGGTCGCTTTGGAGCTTTGCTGATGATACGTTCGTAAAAGTAGCCTATGATCAGCTTTTTCAGTATGACATCATTAGCACACTTGCAACAGAAGGATTGGCTTCTGCTCCTGACCAGTACACGGATGCTCTTTGTACATTAATGAGTTTTTACAAAGGTACTGTCAGAGTCTGCACACTGCACTGCACAAATGCTGGACGTTTCGGTACAAGGACGTTTCGGTACGAGTAGAGACGTTTCGGTACAACATAAGAGACGTTTCGGTACATATTTTTTTGTGTGAGATGGGGTGAGAAATAGTTTGTGTTTCAGGTTTTTGTTTTAATTCATATACTAGCTTCTTTTTTTGTTTGTGCTGTATATGATGATTATAATATTTTAAAATTCAAGTTTAACAATTACGAATTCTTCCGTGATAATTAAATTCTATATTTATTAGTGTTGTACATCGGAAGGCTTTTAAGAATCGATTATCGGAAAGTAATCGGAAAGAGTAAACCGATCGATTATCGATTTTAATCGGAAAACAAAAATCCAAGAAAAATGGATGATAAAAGATAGAAAAATTGATTTCTTCTGCATAAAATCCAGAAAACTTTGCTGAAAACAAAATATAAAGCATTCATTTTCAAAATGTCTGTCTGTTTTCATGCAAGACAACAAGTAACGGTTTATGTCAATATTTGAAAATAGGAAAATAAATACGTATACACAAAATACCTTTCTTTCAGCGACAATCGATTGTAAGAAAATGGAATCGATAATCGGAATCGAAAGAGGTTTAGCGATCGACAATCGATCGTCGGCGACAATTGGTTCATCACTAATATTTATCGGTGATCAAACATTTCGTCCGATACCTGACATTTATAGGCCTAATCAAATATTGCTAAGAAAAAAATTCATTAATCATCCTCTATAAACAGTCAAAAATAAGGTAATGTACTAAAACAAAAATATGTTTTATGAAACGTCTTTGTACCATGTACTGAAACAACTTTTTCCTTTGTACCGAAAAGTCCTTGTACCGAAACGACCTGCACCCCACTGCACTGCTCCCTTTGGAAAAGTCTTAACATTTTCTGATTAAAATTCATCATGGGAGATAAATCTAAACTCTCATAATTAACGTAGCAAGTAACATGCCAGTACAACCAATTCGACATGTTAGTACAAATGTATACGTATACACTCGCATTGAAAGGAAATATTTTTAGATTGGAATTTTTCTATGTAAATTTCGTTGATGACATTTCTCCAGACTCAATGTTAAAAATTGACGACATCATGCCAGAATTAACATAACATAGAAAACTCCCCATCTGAATCTATTTCTGTCACTGTGAGCATATCATTTGTTGCGTACCTTGTTTAAGTTAGTTCAAGATCTATCCCCCAGTATATAATTCAATCGAAAAATTTACAAAGTAGACAAACTTATTTTTTTATTTCTAAAGCCCCGTTTACACTATAAAAGTTTTCTTGTACAAGAAAACTTGGTCAAAGTTTTTGACGCAAACTTTGATAGTGTAAACGATCCAAGAAAACTTTGATGGACTTTGACGGAATAGAACTTCATCCTATTTTTCTTGAAACTTGGACAGACTTTGATGGGAATTGACCAATCAGAATAGAGATTCAAAATGACACCAGTAGTATTTAAGAATTTTATGCTTTCTTCTGAGATCTCGAATTCAAAAGCATCAAACTTTTTTTCTTACCATTATATTTCAATAGAACTTGACCCGATAAGTAATAAAACAAACAGAAAAGGATACCAAGATATGGACTTTATGTCAGATATTTGCCATCAAATATACCCATCTTCAACCATCTCAGAATATTGTGGTGAAATTGAAAATTGGCGAAATATTACTCATAAAATCTAAAATATATATATATTCTTACGGAATTGTTGAATTGGATTACTCAAATATATTAGAATACATTACTTAACTACTGTTGAATACAATTTTTATGACATAAGATGTAACGGAATGAAATTTTTAGCAAATTCTTACCTCATATGGCAATTTTTAAAGTAACGTAAGAAACAGATTTTCGACACTAAAATGCTGATAAAAAATGTAATTCCTTCAAACTTTTTTTAAAACTTCACATAGTGTATCTAGGGACATTATAGTGTGTTTTTATGAAAGAAAAAGTAGGGGGTGTTATGCATTGGGAAAAAGTTTTGGCCCATTTTGCTACCCTACCCCCTTCTTTCAAAATGATACAGGAAATGGAAAAAACACCATATTGCCAACAGTACGTACAGGTTTTATTGATTATGTTTGGTTTTATATAGCTGTTCCATGTACTTTCATGTGAATATTTATATACATTCTAATAATCTGACATTAAACATATTTTTTTGCATAGCTAGGGGAAAGGGGGGGGGTCAGCCCCCCCCCCCCCCCCCCCCCCCGTCTTGAACTCACGGAAAGATTTTTTTTTTTTTGCATATTAATTGATAAATATGTTTTAAAATTCCACAAACATGACAGATATTTCACACGTAAATTAATCGTTAACGGACCTTTCATTATGGACCTTGACTTTTGATGTAGTGACCTTGACCTTTGAGATTGACCTATTTTTTAAATACCCGGCAATATCTCGCTACTGTATAAACTTTCACTTTTTCTACAAAAACCTATACACAGCACGCTGACTTTTCTTTTTCTTTTTTTTTTTTCTTTGTCTGTTTTGTTCTCTCCTGTGTTTAATGTACAATGTAAACAGCAAATAAAGAACAAGGATACGTATGTAGACGAGGGAACTCTCCGACCGCAGAATATATTCGATAACCTAAGACAATAAAAAAAGTATGATTGTTTCTGAATATTTAAATCCACATTCAACGTTATCGATAAATATGTCTAAAGAACATGTAGATGTAATACTCTCTCTCTCTCTCTCTCTCTCTCACCCCATGACACACGTTTAGTTTGTCGGAAGATGTTGTACGCCGTGCAAGTTTATTTTTATCTTTCATAGCATTTTTTTTTTCTTTAATTTGCGGAGCCCACCCCCCCCCAACCGGATTATCAATATTTTTGTTTCAGTCCATGGGGTTACATGATTCGGATTTTTTTTTTTTTTTGGATGAAAAATGCGTGCCTTATCTTTTCTTTTATAAAGTCTTCCTCTCATAATTATGACGCATGTCAGCCGTGAAATGCCCGTACGTCTTCAATGCGACAGTCGCACGAAAAAAAGTCTGTTATCTAACACTACGAACTCTTTTAAAATATTTCGTGCCGCAGTCTTACGGCGGTCTCGAACAGTTATGGTGCAGCCGTACGGCGTGCAGGATCGCAGAGACCGTATGGCTGCGGCAAGGCTGATGTGAAAGGGCCTTATTTAAGTTTTCCTTTAAAAGATTAATTATTTGTCGGAAAAAATGTATGAAATAAGATGATAGCTTGGATTTTGTTATCGATATGTACCCTTACTAATGTAAAGTCCCTGTATTGTATCCATTTTTCAAATAAATGACAGAATTGATGAAATATTGGATCATGTAAACAGGAAAATTTAGAATTGTCTGATAGAGTTCAAAATTTCAAATTTTTGCAGACATAATGCTGCTAAAAGAAATAAAGGAAATAGATTAGAAAAAAAAAATAAAGATAAAGCGGGAGAAATAAAAAAAAGTACGTGGCGATTTATTATTATTATATATTTTTTTAATAAATAGAAATCCAGAGACGAATCGCCATTAATACATGTTTCTTTGACACAATGACAGTACAGAGTTCAATTACTGGTTAAGTTCTATTTTCCATGTTTCGGTGTATTTTACTTGCTTTTGTTGTGTCTCTGATTTGTTTCACACTGAAAATACAAATCTATTTCTTAAAAGTATTGCTTTTATTAGTCCCCTACCGGCAACGCCGAAGGGGACTCTTAGTTTCCTCTCGGTCTGTCTGTCTGTCCGTCTGTCCCATTTTCAGTTTTCCGGACTTTTTTTCGCTGTTGTTGCATATATTGAACTCATTTTTGGTATGTGGATATATCTCAATGTGATACAGATCAAGTTTGAGTTTGCTTTCGATTGACCTAATTTTACAAGAGTTATGGCCCTTGGACTTCGCAAATTTCATGAAAGTTTCAGTTTTCCGGACTTTTTTCCGCTGTTGTTGCATATATTGAACTCATTTTTGGTATGTGGATATATCTCAATGTGATACAGATCAAGTTTGAGTTTGCTTTTGATTGACCTAATTTTACAAGAGTTATGGCCCTTGGACTTAGCAAATTTCATGAAAGTTTCAGTTTTCCGGACTTTTTTTCGCTGTTGTTGCATATATTGAACTCATTTTTGGTATGTGGATACATCTCAATGTGATACAGATCAAGTTTGAGTTTGCTTTCGATTGACCTAATTTTACAAGAGTTATGGACCTTGAACTTAGCAAATTTTATGAAAGTTTCAGTTTTCCGGACTTTTTTTCGCTGTTTTTGCATATATTGAACTCATTTTTGGTATGTGGATATATCTCAATGTGATACAGATCAAGTTTGAGTTTGCTTTTGATTGACCTCATTTTACAAGAGTTATGGCCCTTGGACTTAGCAAATTTTTTGAAAATTTCAGTTTTCCGGACTTTTTTCCACTGTTGTTGGATAAATTGAACTCATTTTTGGTATGTGGATATATCTCAATGGGATACAGATCAAGTTTGAGTTCGCTTTAGATTCACCTATTTCTACAAGAGTTATGGCCCTTGGACTTAGCACATTTTATGAAAATTTCAGTTTTCCGTACTTTTCTTTGGTTCTATTGCAAATAATGCACTGATTTTTGGTAAATGAATACATCTCAGTGTGATACAGACCAAATTTGAGTTTGGTTTCCATTGGCCTATTTTTACAAGAATTATGGTCCTTGGACTTGGCAAATTTCATGAAGGGAGAGAGCTTGATAAAAGGGTTCTCTTGTTGCTCGATCCCGATGTAACCATATACCATTTGCACAAGATTTATGAAATAAATACTGTTTAAACCAAATTTCATGAAATTTTCAGTTTTCCGGACTTTTTCATGCCTGTTATTGCAGATAATGACCTGATTTTTTGTATGTGAATACATTATAGTGTGATGCAGATTTGAGTTTAATTTAGATTGACTAATTTTCACAAGAGTTATGGCCCTTGGACTTAGCAAATTTGGTGAATTCAGTTCTCCAGACCTTTCTTGGCTGTTGTTGAAGAAGATGAACTGATGAACAGAGATGCAAGTCATAAATTTATGCCGCCGGTAGGGGACTTATATCGCACAGCGATCATTGCATTTTTGAATTAATCTTCTCAATTGATGTAATTTTAAGGCAAATATAAATAATCAAACATTACATCCCTTTCCTGCAGCGTTATTTATCTGTTTTATTCATGGCGGGAAGACGAATGTCATTTTTGCTGCGTGATGTCAAAGATTCTAGCAGTGACGTAATGTTATTTGAACCAGGTTGTTTTAAAGCAAAAAGATAACATAAAATGTTTATACTTATGAAAATAACAAATATATCCTCAAACAACTCCATTTAACCATGCTATTGAATTTGATGCAGTGAACAGAAAAAACAAATGTCGTACATCTTTCTTTTACGACATTAGGAGTTATCTCCCGTCGTCTAGAACGTTTTCTGTTCAGTTCGCCAGAAGAAAGCATCCTTAAGTATTGAAGAAAGAAGTAAAAGCAATTTAGAAATGTTGAAACTAAAGAATATAGAGACAAAGACAAAAGATGCGATGCAGTGAATTTCATCTGCGATAATTTTAGAAATCACGGGAAAATTTGCTTGAAATCGTGTCCATATTATGTAATAACTCCAATAAGCAATTACAAACAAAAACGATAATGTTTCCATGAGAAATATTTACAATATTGACAGGATTCATCTTTGTTTTGGTGCATATCTACCGCGTTTTCTTGTACAAGTCGTCAAAGAACTTTGATAGTGTAAACAGACGACTTTGTCCAAGAAAACTTTGACCAAGTTTTCTTTGACGGACTTTGACCAAGAAAACTTTGATAGTGTAAACGCGGCTTAAAGTGAGCTTTCCACACAGTACATGTAACAAATTTGCATGAAGTACAATGGAATTGGTGATTTTATTGCAATCAAATCTACACACAAAACTGTCTGTAGATGGGCAGATTCTTATAGATGTATAATTTAGTATTATTGTACTGGTAATACAAAAATGTACCAATTTTACTTTGATGTTGCCATGCACTGCATTTAGGAAATGTTAAATGTCTACACGTTGCCATAATAAATTTAACATTGAAAAAGCTCCATCTATAAAATGAATTTCAAGAATTTTAATTTAATCACAAGATTTCCTACATGGTAAAGCAATTACATGTAATTTATGATAATTTTGCCGCAATAATATTATAATGCTGCCGCAAGGTGAGCTTTGTAATCTTTTATTTCAGTATGTTTAGTTTTAAGGATTTCATTTCTGAAAAATTGAGTAGGATGAGGCAAAAACAAAAAAGATAATAAAATTTAAATAGGGAAATTTATTTCTTTTATATTCATTGAACTTATTATTATAATTTTCTGATCATTTACATTAACTATGTCAAATGTATTGTAGATATCGAACAGCACCAAGAGGCACTGTCCCATGTCATACAGTCTTATAATTACGAGTCAGAAATAACAGCTGCTCTGGCAAACCATCTCCTATCACAACTTACGACAGGTCATCGATATGAAATTGACAAGGATTCACCACATTTACCACGCATTTGTCCTTGTAAACATTCAAACTGTAAGAGAAATATCAATGTAGGATGCACAAATTTAGGTTAGTACATGTATTAATGTTAAAAGAACCTATGCCTGTAGCCGGATTCACATTGTAGCGGAGTTAGTACCATCAAGAATGCATTAATTTAAGGCTACACAAAAAAAAAACTATTTGCTATAGATTATCACAGAAAATAAGTCAAGTGTGCTAATTTATGATTAAGCTACATGTTTTGTGTTCCTTTACAGTGATTAGGAAGGACTAAAGAGTTTACGGGAAAATTGTCCCATAAATTTAAAGATTCATGGGACATTTTCATATTTAATGTGCCATATATAATTAGCTCACCTGAGCCAAAGGCTCAAGTGAGCTATTGTCATAGTGTGGCGTCCGGCGTCCGGCCGTCCGGCCGTCGTAAACTTTTAACATTTTCAACTTCTTCTCAAGAACGGCTGAAGGGATTTTGATGAAACTTGGTATGCATGAAGTACTAAAGGTCCTCTACCAAGTTTGTTCATTTCGGCTCGATCCCTTCAGGGGTGGATCCAGGGCGGGGTCAAATAGGCCCCGGAGGGTACCCCTCTTCAAAAATCTTCTTCTCCAGTTCCACTAAATGGATTGAAAAACTAATTGTATCTATGTGATCTAGAAGGATGTATGATTCAAGTTTGTTCATTTCGTTAAAATCCGATAACTAATTTTTGACGCGTTTTTGACGTCTTTTCGGACTTAGTCAGAAATGCACATTTTTGCACTTTTTCTTTAAATAACTCAATAAGTGTATGATTTTACACACTCATTTACTACATATTTATCATATTTAACTTACTTAATGCTTTGATATGTATTTTATGCTTAAATTTTATTTTTTTGATTTTTTATGAATTTTTTTCTTATGTAAAAAGGAAGGGGGGGGGTGATTTTCATACATTTTCTGCTTCTTTTCTATAACCAATCTTCAGATTGTCATGACAATTTGTAGGTATGAGGTACTCATGCATGGTACCCTACAAGTGAAAGAATTTTGTCCAGATATCCACTTTTGGATTTTTAAGGAATATTTTTAAGATTGTACATAGGTATAATGTATGTTTTCCATGCCCAATGGACCCATGGGGAGTGGCTTCAAACCCCGGCGGGACCCCAACAAAATTTTTTTCCCCTTATTAGCTCACCTGAGCCAAAGGCTCAAGTGAGCTATTGTCATAGTGTGGCGTCCGGCGTCCGTCCGTCCGTCGTAAACTTTTAACATTTTCAACTTCTTCTCAAGAACGGCTGAAGGGATTTTGATGAAACTTGGTATGCATGAAGTACTAAAGGTCCTCTACCAAGTTTGTTCATTTCGGCTCGATCCCTTCAGGGGTGGATCCAGGGCGGGGTCAAATAGGACCAGGAGGGTACCCCTCTTCAAAAATCTTCTTCTCCAGTTCCACTAAATGGATTGAAAAACTAATTGTATCTATGTGATCTAGAAGGATGTATGATTCAAGTTTGTTCATTTCATTAAAATCCGATAACTAATTTTTGACGCGTTTTTGACGTCTTTTCGGACTTAGTCAGAAATGAACATTTTTGCACTTTTTCTTTAAATAACTCAATAAGTGTATGATTTTACACACTCATTTACTACATATTTATCATATTTAACTTACTTAATGCTTTGATATGTATTTTATGCTTAAATTTCATTTTTAGCTCACCTGAGCAAAGCTCAAGTGAGCTATTGTTATAGCGTGGCATCCGTCGTCCGTCGTCGTCCGTCATCGTCCGTCGTCGTCGTAAACTTTTCACATTTTCAACTTCTTCTTCAGAGCGGCTGAAGGGATTTTGATGAAACTTGGTAGGTATGAAGTACTAATGGTCCCCTACAAGTGTTGTTGTTTTTCGTCCGGATCCCTCAACAGGTGGCGCCACCAGAGGCAAAAGTAGGTCCCAGAGGGTACCCTCCTTTGACAAACTTCTTCTTCAGAACCGAAGCATGTATGGACAAACCGAAAGCATCTGGATGATCTAGAGAGATGTCTTAAGAAGTGTTGTTATTTTTGGTTCCACTCCGAAGTCAAATTTTGACGCGTTTTTGACGTCTTTTTGGACTTTGTCAGAAATGCACATTTTTGCACTATTTCTTTCAATAACTCAATAAATGTATGATTTAATGCAATCATTTTCTGTATATTTATCATTTTTATATTACTTAAAGATTTGATATGTATTTTATGCTAAAATTTTATTTTTTTGATTTTTTATGAATTTTTGTCCTTATGTAAAAAAGGAAGGGGGGGTGATTTAAATACATTTTCAGCTTCTTTTCCAGAACCACTTGGCAGATTTTAATGAAACTTGGTAGGTATGAAGTACTAATGGTCCCCTACAAGTGTTGTTGTTTTTAGTCCGGATCCCTCAATAGGTGGCGCCACCAGAGGCAAAAGTAGGTCCCAGAGGGTACCCTCCTTTGACAAACTTCTTCTTCAGAACTGAAGCATTTTTCGACAAACCGAAAGCATCTGGATGATCTAGAGAGATGTCTTAGGAAGTGTTGTTATTTTTGGTTCCACTCCGAAATCAAATTTTTGACGCGTTTTTGACGTCCTTTTGGACTTTGTCAGAAATGCACATTTTTGCACTATTTCTTTCAATAACTCAATAAATGTATGATTTAATGCAATCATTTTCTGTATATTTATCATTTTTATGTTACTTAAAGATTTGATATGTATTTTATGCTAAAATTTTATTTTTTTGATTTTTTATGAATTTTTTCCTTATGTAAAAAAGGAAGGGGGGGGTTGATTTTAATACATTTTCAGCTTCTTTTCCAGAACCACTTGGCAGATTTTAATGAAACTTGGTAGGTACGAAGTACTATTGGTCCCCTACAAGTGTTGTTGTTTTTCGTCCGGATCCCTCAATAGGTGGCGCCACCAGAGGGAAAATTAGGTCCAAGAGGGTACCCTCCTTTGACAAACTTCTTCTTCAGAACCGAATTATTTATCGACAAACCGAAAGCATCTTGATGATCTAGAGAGATGTTTTAAGAAGTGTTGTTATTTTTGGATCCTCTCTGAAGTCAAATTTTTGACGTCTTTTTGGACTTGGTCAGAAATGCACATTTTTGCACTTTTTCTTTCAATTACTCAATAAATGTATTATTTTATGCAATCATTTTCTGTATTTTTATTATTTTTATATTACTTAATGCTTTGATATGTATTTTATGCTAAAATTTTATTTTTTTGATTTTTTATGAATTTTTTCCTTATGTAAAAAAGGAAGGGGGGGGATGATTTTAAAACATTTTCAGCTTCTCTTCAAGAACCACTTAGCAGATTTTAATGAAACTTGGTAGGTATGAAGCACTAATGGTTTTCTACAAGTGTTTTTGTTTTTTGTTCGGATTCGTCAATAGGTGGCACCACCACCGGCAAAATTAGGTCACGGGGGGTACCCTCCTTTGACAACTTCTTCTTCAGAATCGAAGCATGTATTGACAAACCGAAAACATCTGAATGATCTATTGAGATGTATTAAGAAGTGTTGTTATGTTTGGTTTGACTCCAAAGTCAAATTTTTGACACATTTTTGATGTCTTTTCGGACATTGTCAGAAATGCACATTTTTGCACTATTTCTTTCAATAACTCAATAAATGTATGATTTTATGCAATCATTTACTGTATATTTATCATTGTTATGTTACTAAATGCTTTGAAATATATTTTATGCTATATTTTTATTTTTTTCAATTTTTATGAATTTTTTTCTTATGTGAAAAAGGAGTGGGGGGGGGGGGGGGTTCAACATCTTTTCGGACTTAGTCAGTACTGCAAAATTTTGCACTATTTCTTTTGAATATCTCAATGATTTTTTTATGCAATCATTTACTGAATATTTATCTTTTTAAGTAACTCAATGGTTTGATATAACTTTAATTCTCAAATTTAATTTTTTTCAATTTTTGATTGTAGTTTTGATGATTGTTCAAATTAATCAGAGTTGTCTTTCTTTGTAATTTTTATTCACTGTCCTGAATATCTTTCTTTGTTATTTTTATTCACTATACTGAATGTAAAGGCATGATAGATAATTTCAAGATTAGAAAATAATTTTTAAAATATGCATGTATAATGAAAAGAAATAGAAAGAACATTAGAAGTTTTTTTGTTCATTTTTCATCCAACTTTCCTTGGTACAAAGGAAAGGGAGGAGAGGTTTTTTGTGTCGCATGCAAAGCATAGCGGCACATAGTGATCACTTTGTCCGGTGTCTGTCTGTCTGTCCATCTGTCTGTCACACTTTTATATAAAAGTGATCCTTAAATGCTGCTATCTTTCGCAGGTGACACATGCATTACTCAAGTCAAGTGGGGTACCCTCCTTTGACAATTTCTTTTTACAGAACTTAAGCATGTGTCCACATCATAATCTAAGATTGTTATACTATCATAATCAAAGATTGGACATGGTTCTCAGGTGAGCGATGTGGCCCCCTCGGGCCTCTTGTTTTGATTTTTTATGAATTTTTTTCTTATGTAAAAAGGAAGGGGGGGGGGGGGGTGATTTTCATACATTTTCTGCTTCTTTTCTATAACCAATCTTCAGATTGTCATGACAATTTGTAGGTATGAGGTACTCATGCATGGTACCCTACAAGCGAAAGAATTTTGTCCAGATATCCACTTTTGGATTTTTAAGGAATATTTTTTAAGATTGTACATAGGTATAATGTATGTTTTCCATGCCCAATGGACCCATGGGGAGTGGCTTCAAACCCCGGCGGGACCCCAACAAAATTTTTTTCCCCTTATTAGCTCACCTGAGCCAAAGGCTCAAGTGAGCTATTGTCATAGTGTGGCGTCCGTCGTCCGTCGTCCGTCCGTCCGTCCATCGTAAACTTTTAACATTTTCAACTTCTTCTCAAGAACGGCTGAAGGGATTTTGATGAAACTTGGTATGCATAAAGTACTAAAGGTCCTCTACCAAGTTTGTTCATTTCGGCTCGATCCCTTCAGGGGTGGATCCAGGGCGGGGTCAAATAGGCCCCGGAGGGTACCCCTCTTCAAAAATCTTCTTCTCCAGTTCCACTGAATGGATTGAAAAACTAATTGTATCTATGTGATCTAGAAGGATGTATGATTCAAGTTTGTTCATTTCGTTAAAATCCGATAACTAATTTTTGACGCGTTTTTGACGTCTTTTCGGACTTAGTCAGAAATAGGGCTGGGACGATACTCCGATTCATCGATGCATCGCGATATTTTATTTCGCGATCCAAGTATCGATACACCCCGACGATATCCAAGTTAAAAATTTACAGAAGAATACGTGTTCGACAGTTAAATTACTCAAGTTTAAAGCCAACTTCTCTTCTGTTTGCATATAGATATAAACTGTACGGTGATTGGGAAGGTCACGCATCCTGTGACATAGACCCATTTCGATCAAAAAAGGCCCAAAGAATCGGCAACTCGCTGCGCCCTGGTGCGCAATATTCTGCGTTATCCATGTTTTCAAATCTAAAAGTTCTGTACTCGTTTTTATGTTGTAACGTAGATCTACACCAGTAGCAGTAACGTGCGGATCACAGATTACTGTAAATGGCCAGTCAGAAGCACAAAATTCTTCTGTTCATTTAAAATTGCTCCGCTCAGCCGAATGGTTCTTTCCTATAATGATACAATATTGATTTTCCTCCGACATTCTTTTTTATCCTCGTTCTGCGCCTGAGATTTAAATCTCTAATGTCCACTTACGTATCTTACCGACGTAAATGTACTTGAGTATGCGTTCGTCTGTAGAATTATTGTGTCATTTTAAGCACAGGCGCCAGATTCCTAGAAAAAAAATTAAAACCACATCTTAAACTCCCGTTTCTCTTCTCTTTAGAGAAAGGGCGTTTTAGATGGCCCTGGGTTATAGTTTTATCTCTAGGAATCTGGTGCCTGTGATTTTAAGTGGTCAGTCAATGGATTCAGACTGAAGTAATATTTGTACAGAAATGACAATTGCAGTCAAACCCCCCCCCCCCCCCCCCCTAATTTCAACAAGCTGCCCATACGTGGACATGAAAAATGCAGGATATTTGATCTTGGCTGGTCTGTGACACAGTAAATTATTCATTTGAAATGGTAAAATTGGGAATTTCAGGACTAAAAAATGTGCTAACATCTTATGTATTTATTATACATACATTGTATGCAAAGCTTTTCTAATTTTTTTTAAACAACACAACAGACATGTAAACAACACAGACATTAATAAACTTAGTATCGCGATACGTATTGTATCAGATATCAGATATCGTGATACGTATCGAATCGGCTGGGTGCAGTATCGTCCCAGCCCTAGTCAGAAATGCACATTTTTGCACTTTTTCTTTAAATAACTCAATAAGTGTATGATTTTACACACTCATTTACTACATATTTATCATATTTAACTTACTTAATGCTTTGATATGTATTTTATGCTTAAATTTTATTTTTTTGATTTTTTATGAATTTTTTTCTTATGTAAAAAGGAAGGGGGGAGGGTGATTTTCATACATCTTCTGCTTCTTTTCTATAACCAATCTTCAGATTGTCATGACAATTTGTAGGTATGAGTTACTCATGCATGGTACCCTACAAGCGAAAGAATTTTGTCCAGATATCCACTTTTGGATTTTTAAGGAATATTTTTTAAGATTGTACATAGGTATAATGTATGTTTTCTTACCAAAAATAGGAGAAAAATTCTCAAATCGCACCGGGTTATACACATTGATACTACTTTTGAATGAAGAAATTTTATTTGAATCACAAAAAAAAAATGCCGTAATGATTAAAAGTACACAACTTTTTAAATATTTTTTCAAAGCCATGCACCTGGTTCCGGACCGGAATTATTCGAATTTTATGATCTGAGGACCCATTTTCACATGTATTCTTCCACACATGTAGATGTCTCACACACTTTAAAACTACATTCAAAATTTTATTTCATCTATCTAGTAAACAATCACGGGAAGACAATTCAAGATAAACATTGTGTGTATTTTCCACCAATTGTTGAAAATAATAAGAAAATAATCGGAATTATTTGACAGGACAATGACCTAGATATGCATTAATTCATCTTCGTCCCCAAGGCGCATCGTATTCCGCTAGGCGCTTCATTGCAATACAAACCGCAAAGCAGTACTGCGATATATTTCAGGAGATACAGTGCAAACGGAATAGATTTTTATACTTGGAACACTTTCATAATGGTTATCATTCATGTACTTGGAACACTTGCATATACTTGTTATCATGTATAAAGTTTGCTCGAATTTCCTCTGTCTTAGACTCTCTTAGATGAAGTAATTTACGGACTGATTTCTTGAAGAAACGTCTAATGAGTAATCTCTTCCTCTGGATTTTGAGAATGCATAGGACATTTAATATCTGAAATTCTTGAAAATAAATAATTCCGTTCAGAGTTCCTGAAATCTTCCAATGAAATGTTGGACCACAGAAGCTGTTGTTTTAATAGAGAAAATTAAAATTATTATTCACAACCTTAAGCCACTGTGTTCGTCATCTTGTATGTATAATATTTCTAAGAGGAACACAGAGGCCTGAGGTTGTGAATAATAAAACATTTTCTCTCATAAAACGACAGGATCCTGTGTTAAGACATTTGGGAATTTTTATCTGTTCAAATAATAGATACATAATGAGTTTTTATCGGACCAAATAACTTCTTGTCGGCAAATCCAATGCAACCGATACATTTCATGAACTCTCTCCGCTAACAACTTGTCCGTGTAACAGACCTATGATGAGGTAAAACAATTAGTTAACAGTAAATAACGATGTCGTAGGTCTGCTAGTTGGACAAGCTTAACAATTTCATGGGCCTTTTAATTTGTTTCAAACTGCGAAACCTTAGAGAAACCACTTGAGTTGTTGAACAGCGTATGCTGAAATGCGACGCTCCTTCTCGCCTGTTGAAATATGTATATAGGCAAGAAGCGTCGCATTTCAGCATATTTACTGAAAATTATTTGTTCAAGTGGCTTCACTGGGTCATGAGGTTTGATACAACATACACTGCTTTTTTGGAAAACAAACTGGCACAATTTCTGCACAACTCACTTGAATCGATGAATATTGGATCAAAACGATTTTAACTGTACGTTTCATGTATTTGAGATGAAATCAATACTATTCAAAAGCATAATTCATAGATTTCAGTGAATAAAGGCAAAACCGAAAAATCTTTGTTTTTTATGCCCCTGGAATAAAAGATTTGGGAGCATAAAGTTTTTGGCCTGTCCGTCTGTCTGTTTTCCGAAAAACTTTAACATTGGGCATAACTTTTGAATGGAAGCTGGTGATAAAGTTTTCATATTTCACATGTGTATTTACCAAAATTTTTGACCTCATGACCATAACCTTGACCTTTCACATACTTCTCAAAAACTTTAACATTGGGCATAACTATTGAATGGTTATAGTGATAGGGCTTTCATATTGTACATGTGTATTCCTTGTGACAAGATCTTTCCATTGATACCAATATTACGCTGACCCTGACCTCTCACATACTTAACAGAAAATGGTGTTTATACTAACAAAGATGCCGCCGGGGGCATTCTCGTTTCACAAACACAGGCTTTATAATTTCTGGCATGCTAGCTATCAATAATGAAAGGTTTTGTGTTCAATTTTAAATAAACTTAATTTGTGAAATCATTTCATTGTTTTATTCTTTTTCTGCTGCACATTTATGTGGAATTTTACAATATGATTTTATTTTTGATGTTGCATAATTGAACTATACTAGCTGGGCATATGACGTTGGACCACTTTATCCGTTTTTTTCAAATCAGTAAAAAAGTTATTGTTTTGAAATGTGACTATTTTTTTCCTTTTTGTACTTCTCTGCATCCGGCAAAAATCTTCTTAGAAAGGTTGTGGGCTAAAATCCTGGTACTGGCACTATCAGTATTCAATGTCAGTATGTCAGTTAGAGCGTGCATGGGTATCAGGTGAGCGTTGTGCCCCCTGGGGCTCTTGTTTTTTTTCCAATGATGTGTCCCAATAAAAGTTTTGAAAAATTTTCAAGATTTATTGTCAATCAAATATAGAATAATATGTATTGTAAGATATGTAATGGCTTGTGATACACTGGCAGGTTCTTTTTTTAATTCTTCGATAAAATCAGAAATTTGCATTTACCAACTGCAAACATTTCAGAATCAAATTAATAATCCCATTCTAATGCAGTCGCTATTTTCATGAGGACTGGGTGAAATTTGACCAGTAGTCAGTAAGGAGCGAACAAAGAAATTTAGCATAATATGGACATTGCTCTATCTGTATGTCCGACATTACAGTCATTAAATTTTGTTCAATTGACTGGATTTCAATTTTGAAAAGTAAAATTTAAAACACTTCTCTGTAACTTTGTTGTTGTTTTAAACTTTTTATTTTCAATCGTCTTATCAACCCTGCTGTCCTTTTGAAAAAAAAAGATAAGTAAAAGTTGGTGCGCCAATTGAGCGCACACATTGGAAAAAGAAAGGAACAGTTTCATTGTTAATAGGCGTATGGCGCACATCCTTCCTAATCACTGCCTTTACCCCCTTCACCCTGTTTCACTAAAGGGTTGTTGTGCTAAAATATGTACAGCTACAGTATCATTCCCAATGAAGATGAGATCTAAACCTATGTTTTGGGTTCAAATATTTTAAGTTGGATTATTATCAATTAATTAGAATTTCTTGAAATTTTGTATATTTGTCCTATATTTGAAGGGGCATAAGGGGGGTATCCATTTCCCCCTCCCACACCTTCTCCCCACTCAAATCCCTTAACCACCCCCCCCCCAAACTCTCTTTCACCTTTCCCTCCTCCCTCCCTCCCCTCCGTCACTACTGCTGCCCCCTTCCTCCCTCCCCCTTCTCTCTCTCCCCCTCTTTCCCTCCTCTTGCCCCAGTTTCTCCCACCTTCCTCTCACCCTGTCCACCCCCTCATATTTCCACGTAAGATACACACTCAAGTCTATATTCCTATAGTTTAAGTATAGGAAGTTGCTATTATACTGCAAATTTCATTATTCAGGAGGAAATGACACTTGGCATGGAACAGTGGACTTGTTACTGAATCAGCTTATTCCTGTGTTTGTTTTAAAAGAGGATGATCTCGACTCTTCAGCTTTAAAAGAAGATAATTTCGACTCTTCAGCTTGTTCAGAAGATATAGACGGTGATACAACACTTGAAAGATCGGCACTATATAGAGAAAATGAATTGGAACTTGATACATATGCATATCACGAAAACGAATCGGAACTTGATACAAATGCATATCATGAAAACGAATCGGAACTTGATACAAATGCATATCATGAAAACGAATCGGAACTTGATGCATATGTATATCATAAAAATGAATCGGAACTTGATACATATGTATATCATAAAAATGAATCGGAACTTGACTCATCTGATTCTGAAGATGGACCATCTGCAAAGAAGAAAAAGAGAACTGTAGAAGTGAAAAGGAGAAAGATAAAGAAAGAAGATCTACTTAGTCTAGGAGTGATTGATCACATAATCGCAGTGACAATAACGAATGCCTTTACGCAAGTCAACCAGTCTGAATTTGTTAAAAGCTGGCTCATCCCAATGTTTGGGTGCACTTCCGACAGTGTTGTAGTGTTTATGTACGATCCTGTAAATGACGTTTTATTACAGAGTCTAGAAATTCTGCCAATTTGGTTGGACGATAGAGAGACGTGTTATCATCCTAATACAATTGTTGTACTGTGGATGCTTATAAATTTTCGATTATTCACAAGGCCTAACTTGCAGAGGAAAATAGCTTGTAAGAATGCAGATTTTTTTTCATGTGCAAAAGATTCCCTAGCCCTTTATAAAAACATGAAGAAAACATCGACATTTAGAGCCTGTGATGTTACCAGTGATAGATTATTACTATACTTTCGGCAGAGAGTTCAAAGAGCAAAGAATGTAGAATAATCATATTGAACACATTTACAAATAAAACACCGCTAAAGACGGTATGGCCGGATTGCAAAGTAAGTTTTTGTCACCAACTGGGTCAAGGTCACGAAGTCAAATATTACAGCATACATTGAGAGGTCTTGTCAGAGGCAACCTTCATGTATAATATAAAGTTTCTACTGTATACAGTTCCTTCGATTTTGCTTAAACCAGGAACTTTAACCGAAGTCCTTAAGTAGGTCAAAGTCCAAGGTCATGGTCACTGGGTCCAATGTTACGGCATAAATTGAAAGGTCTCATCATGGGCAACCTACATGTATAATATAAAGTTTCTACTGCATACAGTTCCTTAAATTTTGCTTAAACCAGAAAGTTTAACCAAAATCTTTAACTAGGTCAAAGTCCAAGGTCAAAGTCACTAGGTCCAATGTTACGGCATAAATTGAAAGGTCTCATCATGGGCAACCTAAATGTATACAGGCTTTCTACTGTTCCTACTTTTTCCTACTATTTCCTACTTTTCCTACTTTTTTATTTTGATCCTATTTTTTCCTACTTTTTCTTTAAAACCTCCTACTATTCCTACTTTTTCATCTCAAAAGTAAAAAATTACTTGCTTCACTTGTCATCGACATCTGATTCAAAGTTTTTAAAAAATTTCGGGCTCGCTTCGCTCGCCCATTCTATATATTTTACATGAAAAATCATTCTGTCCTTATTTCTCTCTGTGATTTCATCAAAGATGAACATTACCAGTCTACAATCATTGCTTACTGTGATTCGTTGGTCATACTTACTGAAAATTGTTGCTAAAAGTGATGGAAAATTTCCTACTTTTCCCCTATTAATTCCTACTTTTTCCTATTTTTCTCCTACTTTTTTTCATTGACTACTCCTACTTTTTTCCTACTTTTTCATCAAGGTAGAGTAGAAAGCCTGTGTATAATATAAGGTTTCTACTGCATACAGTTCCTTAGATTTTGCTTAAGCCAAAAACTTTTATCAAAATCTTTAACTAGGTCAAAGTCCAAGGTCAAGGTCACTAGGTCCAATGTTATGGCAAAAATTGAAAGGTCTCATCATGGGCAACCTATATGTATAATATAAGGTTTCTACTGCATACAGTTCCTTAGATTTTGCTTAAACCAGGAACTTTAACCAAAATCTTTAACTTGGTCAAAGTCCAAGGTCAAGGTCACTAGGTCAAATGTTACGGCATAAATTGAAAGGTCTTGTCATGGGCAACCTTCATGTATAATATAAAGTTTCTACTGCATACAGTTCCTTAGATTTTAATTAAACCAGAAACTTTAACCAAAATCTTTAACTAGGTCAAAGTCCAAGGTCAAGGTCACTAGGTCCAATGTTACGGCATAAATTGAAAGGTCTTATCATGGGCAACCTAAATGTATGATATAAGGTTTCTACTGCATACAGTTCCTTAGATTTTGCTTAAACCAGAAACTTTAACCAAAATCTTTAACTATGTTAAAGTCCAAGGTCAAGGTCACTAGGTCAAATGTTACGGCATAAATTGAAAGATCTC
Organism: Pinctada fucata; assembly: GCA_028142955.1. NCBI lineage: Eukaryota > Metazoa > Mollusca > Bivalvia > Pterioida > Pteriidae > Pinctada > Pinctada fucata. The sequence goes on along the minus strand of AP027115.1, from coordinate 20,128,489 downwards.
GTCATGGGCAACATACATGTATAATATAAAGTTTCTACTGCATACAGTTCCATAGATTTTGCTTAAACCAGGAACTTTAACCAAAATCTTTAACTAGGTCAAAGTCCAAGGTCAAGGTCACTAGGTCAAATGTTACGGCATAAATTGAAAGGTCTTGTCATAGGCAACCTTCATGTATAATATAAAGTTTCTACTGCATATAGTTCCTTAGATTTTGCCTCAGCCAGAAACTTTAACCAAAATGTTGACGGCAGACGGACGGACAGACGGACATCATCAATCTATAGACCGGAATTGCTTTGCAATCCGGCCAAAAAAATGTATAATTTAATACCGAGAGAGGATGAGGACTGTTTTTAAAATTTGTAGCACTAGAGTAAAAAAAAAATTGTCCTGCGAAGGTTGTCATGATGAAAGTACTGTGAAGGTTGTCATGATGAAAGTACTGTGAAGGTTGTCATGATGAAAGTACTGTGAAGGTTGTCATGATGAAAGTACTGTGAAGGTTGTCATGATGAAAGTACTGTGAAGGTTGTCATGATGAAAGTACTGTGAAGGTTGTCATGATGAAAGTACTGTGAAGGTTGTCATGATGAAAGTACTGTGAAGGTTGTCATGATGAAAGTACTGTGAAGGTTGTCATGATGAAAGTACTGTGAAGGTTGTCATGATGAAAGTACTGTGAAGGTTGTCATGATGAAAGTAAAGATTTGTAATCTGTAGCAGATTTGAATCTTCTTTATATCAAAAGTGGATAGAATGTATCGTAATAATAATTTTGCAAGTAGATTGTATTAATGTGCAATCTTTGTAGGCTGGATTGTAGAGCAAAACTTATCTATAAATTAAAATGGCAAAGTCTGTCTGTCAGTTCATTTAGAAGTCAGTCCTTCTGTCACTGCATCAGTATTTTGGTTTGGCTGTTGCGCAAAGTGCATTTGGAGAAAAATTATATGAGAAGTAGTTTGTAACTTTTCATGGTGATTAACCTTATGAGAGTGGTGGTCTAAAAAGACGAAGGTTCAATAGTTCGAAGGCCCGATAATTCGAGGGACTGATAGTTCGAAGGTCCGATAGCCCGAAGGCCTGATAGTCCGAAGGCCCTTTAGTCCGAAGGCCCGATAGTCCGAAGGCCCAATAGTCCGAATATCCAATAAAATTTCTAAATTTGTCATAAGGGACTTACCATTTGATTTTTAAGGGGAGGGGGGGGGGGAGGCAGGAAGACTTCTCCAGCCGGAAATTTTTTACCGGCCATTTAAGAGCCGATTTTTTCTTTTGGTAATTTTCCAATGTTGAAAATTACTCTACAGTTTACATAATTCAGTGTGATTTTTCGGCCATATTAAACATCAAATACAGAACGAGTCCATCTCTTGCCAGCAGATCACTTCATTTTAATTTCTTGAATGGCATATGATACCTTTAATGTATTCACTTAATTATCGATCATACTCAATGGAGGTCTACAGCCTCACTCAGGCTATATGGTGCTAATGACTTTTGAATTTGATTAACTCCAAATTGCATAAAATTTGTTCCATTTTTATTTGTACTTAGTTTGTGACACACAAAAAAGTGTTTACTGGGCATGTGGAAAGGTTGGAAGAGATGGTGGAAGGGGCAATTTCATGATCCAGAAAAATTTTGGCCGGCCCTAGGGCCGGAAAATTTTTTCCCTAAAATTTCGATCCGGAAATTTTTTTTGCAAAGTCTTCCTCCCCCCCCCCCCCCCCATAAAAATCAAATTGTTCCTCCCTAAGACGGGAAGTATTATATTATGGCTCTGTCGGTGCGACGCGCGTATCTTCACAGCGTTTGCGTTGCTATTTTTAACTTACGTGCGATTGCAGAGATCTATTTCAAACAACAGTCCCTGTGATGATATCATTTCTTGTTACCTTTTAAAATCTGATTTGATAATTGGGTATATCTTTGATAATATCTTTTCAGCCCCTTAGCTCCCCCTCCATTTAGATTTCTAAATCTGCCAATATCAATTGTACAGGTATCTTGTATCAAGTTCATATCTACAGGGCATTCAGACTTTCAAACCTTCGGACTATCAGACCATAGAACCATTAGGCCTTCTTACTATCGGACCTTTAAACCTATGGTCTAATAGACCTTCGAAATATCGGATATTCGATTTTTTAGGTACTTCGGTTTATGGATCCTTTTGTATATATGAATGCAGTACTTTCGGTCCATCGGGCCTTCGGACTATCGGGCCTTCGGATAATCGGGTCGTCGATTTATCGGACCTTCGGCTTTATGGGCCCTCGAACTATCGGACCTTCGGAATACTGGGCGGACACCATGAGGGCTATCCAAAGGCAGCATTGAATTTTTACCTCGACCTTAGAGAAAAAAAGTACACAATTTGTGATTTAGAAAATAGGGAGAATGGACTGTGACGAAACAAATCTAGTGTAATAACTAGTATACACCCCCCAACAACAACAAAATTTTGGGAGTGTACAAGATTAACCATGGCTGTCCGTTCATCCGTCTGTCTGTTAACAAAACTTTGTCATTGCAACTCCTCCGAAACCAATTGATTGATTTCAATGAAACTTTACATAATGAAAGATCATGATGTTATGTAGATGTGCATGAAGTAAGGGGATTGCTGTGTATAAACATGCACAAGAGTTATGACCAAAGGATCTGTCAATATTTAGTAAAGTAGAAGTGGATCAGTTCAGGTATAAAACTTGCACATTGAATGGTATTGTGTCTTTGGTCAATTATCCTTATAAAGTGACCTTGAGCTTGAATTGTGCAACTTTTTTGGGCCACCCGAATCAAAGCACATGTTAAAGATTAATTAAAGATTAAACTTTTGTTTCCTGCTACTGCTGTGGAAGATACCATCCTAAGTCGCCATCGACTACCTATTAGCCTCCTTGTTTAATTTGGTTTATGTGTAGTCTTTCGTGTTTAGTGCTTTGATGTCATCTTGGGTGTTTGGTGTCCCTTGTCAATTTTTGTGTGTCTTGTTATTAAACTCGTTGTTTTTTGCATTGGGTGTTTCGGTGTCTAGCTCTGGGTGTTGCAACCAAGTCATGTAGGTACGAAAGCTTTTTAGGGCTGCAGCAATACTTTTTTATAATTTGATATATCAAGTTCAGTATGTAGGAGATCCCCTCTTTTGTTCTGTGACAAAACGCTTTACTTGATTTCTGTTCATGCGCAAATCTTGACTTTATTTAGGGGTTGAGGCTAAAGGAGCGGATATGCATTTAAAGGTGTTGGGTGTTTCCAGCTTATAAATTAAGGGAAAGTTATGAGTATTATCGCGAAAAAAGTAAAGGTTGAGAAGGAGCTTATGGAGCAGGTAACTCTGGAATTGACCAAACATTCATAATTTTGAAAGTAATCTTCCTTAGGGAAGTGGTGTAACATCATCAAATAAAACAAACTCTTTTTTCAAATTTTCGACCGCGTGGTCTTTATCAAGAAAATTTTACAGACACAATATAAAGTCTATGTAACGTCCATCTTTGCGCTTGTAATGTTTGTTTAAGCGCTTGCTTATCATGACGTCATAGACGTCCTGAGACCTGGAAAAACGCATTAACGCGACGTCATAATTCCCGCGCTACTGCTAAGATGTGTACAAAGGTGTCAACGGTTGCGCTGAACGTTGCATCCGCACGGAGCTAAAGTATTTAGTTTTCTTATCCAAATATCCTCTACAAGAAGACGCATAGCTCTACCGTTATGTCCTAATTTTTGTAGAACCGCGTATTCAATGTCCTTCGCGTTATGGTTTTCGAAGTGGCTATTAATTGGTTTTTCATTTGAATTTTTTATGTCACGCAGATGTTCGCCGATGCGTTCTTTTAAAGTTCTCTCTGTTTCGCCGACGTAAATAGCGCGGTCGCATTTTTTGCATTTGATTCCATATATAATGTTCCTATCCGTGCATCGGGCCTCCTTTATTACTTTATGTGTGTCCTTTCTATCGGCGCTGGGGATATCTGACCTGATGATCTTCTGACAGAATACGCACATACACGGAGTTTCCTTCTTTATTAATCTGTTTGTTTTCATATGAATCAAGGAGTCACATATATTTGTGTCCCTTCTGTACGCCACCAGTGGTGGTTGTTTAAAAGCAGCTTGGAGTCTTTCAGAATTTTCGAGAATGCTATGGTGCTTCTGCAGAATATTTGTAATGTCTGGGAGTTGTTTAGAGAATGTGACAACCAGCGGTACTCTATCCCCTGCTTTTTTGTTTGGGTTTTTTTGTAGTAAATCCTCCCGTTTAAGTTGGTCCACCCGTTGTAATTGTTGTTCAATCTTTTTACCGCTATATCCCCTTTTCCGCAACTGAGATTTTAATTCATTCCTATGCCTTTTATAATCCTCTTCTCTTGTGCAGATTCTTTTCAAACGTAGTCCCAGTCCATACGGAAGGTTTTTCTTTGTGTGACTAGGATGACAAGAGTCATGTCTTATGTACAACTGCTTATCCGTAGGCTTTTGATACAGGTCTGTAATTATGCGGCCATTTTGAATTTTCACTAGAGTGTCCAGAAACTCGATTTTCTCCTCGCTCCATTTCATTTCAATTTTTATATTTTGGTGAATATTATTTGCATGTTTACCAAAATCAAGCAAATCATCTACACTTCCTGTCCATATCCCAAAACCATCATCAATAAACCGTTTGTAAAACAGAGGCGATTTGGGAAACTCCAAAAGTTTTTCATCCCATGTTCTCATGTAACTACACGCAAAGTTTTTACCTAAGCGCGATCCTATAGCTACCCCGTCCGTTTGTAGAAAATTTCTATCTCCGAAATTGAAGTTATTGTTGTCAAGCACTGTCCTTATCATTTCAATAACAAAAACTGGTGGCGTACAGAAGGGACACAAATATATGTGACTCCTTGATTCATATGAAAACAAACAGATTAATAAAGAAGGAAACTCCGTGTATGTGCGTATTCTGTCAGAAGATCATCAGGTCAGATATCCCCAGCGCCGATAGAAAGGACACACATAAAGTAATAAAGGAGGCCCGATGCACGGATAGGAACATTATATATGGAATCAAATGCAAAAAATGCGACCGCGCTATTTACGTCGGCGAAACAGAGAGAACTTTAAAAGAACGCATCGGCGAACATCTGCGTGACATAAAAAATTCAAATGAAAAACCAATTAATAGCCACTTCGAAAACCATAACGCGAAGGACATTGAATACGCGGTTCTACAAAAATTAGGACATAACGGTAGAGCTATGCGTCTTCTTGTAGAGGATATTTGGATAAGAAAACTAAATACTTTAGCTCCGTGCGGATGCAACGTTCAGCGCAACCGTTGACACCTTTGTACACATCTTAGCAGTAGCGCGGGAATTATGACGTCGCGTTAATGCGTTTTTCCAGGTCTCAGGACGTCTATGACGTCATGATAAGCAAGCGCTTAAACAAACATTACAAGCGCAAAGATGGACGTTACATAGACTTTATATTGTGTCTGTAAAATTTTCTTGATAAAGACCACGCGGTCGAAAATTTGAAAAAAGAGTTTGTTTTATTTGATGATGATTCATAATTTTGTCGAATTTACGTATCATGTAATTTACGGACCTCCTCAGAAAAAAGTAATATATTCACCCTCATTTTGGTGTTTTGCCGAGTTGATGCGATAGGGTCCTGTTTCTTCTTAAATAAGAATTATATGTCAACTTTCAGCATTATTGGGAATATTTTGACACAAAACAATAAGTAATCATCAGGGAAATATACATACCGGTAACATAGTCATATTTGTCCCTGGCACATGTGTATATGTGAGAGTAAGCAACAAACAGCCGAAATCAGACTCCAAAATAACAAGCAATAGGTAAACACATCCATAAACTAAACAAAGGTAAGGAGGAGATTCTCAACAGTGACAACAGTGGAACACACTCTCACAATATGGGTAAAACGGGGACCAACAGACGGACACAATAACACATAACCATCGATACATACTCTTCACAGAATCCAAATTTGATGTAAAACTCATTAAAGGCGGTGTCACTATATGAAAAGCGAATCAATGCGGCGCCGTGTGAATTCAAAATGGCACAAATCAATGCGGCGTCGTGTGAATTCAAAATGGTAAAAATCAATGCGGCGGCATGTGAATTCAAAATGGTACAAATCAATGCGGCGTCGTGTGAATTCAAGATGGTACAAATCAATGTGGCGTCGTGTGAATTTAAGATGGTACAATTAAAAACAAATTATTTTATACTGTCGTACTATGGACATTGTATTTCAAATCGAATGAGAGAACAAATTAAGAGGATGTAATCTGTCGAGGAAATGCAGCAATGTATCTCTGTGTGATTCAAAAATGACTTTTGCATCGCTTGCTAATATTTTAAGAAGCACGTTCCTTTGTACAAATGTATGTGGCGCAACTAAAGTGAATTTAGTGTGGCGACACATAAATTCAAAAGCAGACATTTGAACAGTGATAACTTCCTTCCAGGGATGTATGAATTTTTTACGTCGGCCAATGAATAAATAAAAGCTCACATTTGAACAGTGATAACTTCCTTCCAGGGATGTATGAATTTTTTAAGATACTCCTTTTGAAGGAGTCTCTTACTGTATTCGCGATTCTCATGTCGTTTCGAGGTACCGTCTCTTCCGGTGCGCAGCGAGAAATAGTTCCAGATTGTGTCAGCAGTTTCTCGACATCAAAACTTGCGTGTGGAAAATTTATATCAGAATCGATTGTTTTGATAGAATGATAGAATTAATATAAAATTAGTTGAGATTTTCAAGATGAAATTTGATCTTTTTGAATTGTTATCGATTTGGGACTACTTTACATCTGCGCTCTATCGATGCTCCGCCCACCGTTTGACATTTAATGATTATCTTTCATGCGCGCACGTTCTGTGATTAGCTTGCAAGGTAAATATTTATTGATACGCAACAATTCTGAATTTTTCAATGCATATTATATTGTAATGCCGACACCGTACTGCTATGTTCTCATCAGATACTAAAACAACGTCTGACTCAACAACTCTAAGCCCCGCCTTTTACCAATTCGGGTCAGCTGTCAATCATTATCTCACGGACTTCAGAAGTATGGATATTTCATAGCTATTTGAATTTGATGAGTATCATCGCTATTTTGTAAAAGATATGTTTATTTTTTCAATTCAGGACAATCACATGTTTATCAATACGTTAATTATTGTTTACAAGGTAGAAAGTAGATCAGAGAAAAACTTCAATTTTAGATTGATTATGAGTACAGATTTTTGGCCCCCAACGACTAACTTCAATCAACATCGGAATTATGCATTTTCACCGTCAAAAGAAACCGGCCTTTATCGAAAAATAAAATGAATTTGTTTTCTCTCTCTCCTTCTCTCTCTCTCTCTCTCTCTCTCTCTCTCTCTCTCTGATATAGATATAGGCAAACGATTTTTACTGTCCCGCGAGTACTAAACAAAAGTTCAATCAGTTGACTCTTTTGAATATACGCAGCATAGTTAAGGCAACTTTTAATTTACGTCAAATAATTTTCCGCGAAAGCGTGCAACGTCACATGACGTCATGAACTCCGTGTCGTCAAGTACGGTAGCAACACAGTTTTGCAATTTGTTTGAATGATATTCGGTAAATTCATAGGTAAAAATTGCGAGTTATAAAATGTTATGTATCTAAATCAATAGCGTGCACTTCGCCGAGTGAATATACTTTTGAGAAGACCCCTAATCGATAGTTGTACTCTGTGACCCCTTTTGCGTTGTTATGGTACTCTGTGTTACTGAGAAGCTTGAGCAGCGATGGCCAGGTGCGATATGAAAGTTTACAGGGCGGGCAGAAAGAAAGATGAAATAATGGTATGTATTCCTTTAATAAACATAAAATCAGGCATGCTGTACAAACAAAATATCCTGATAAAGTGAACCATATCCGTCCCAAACGATAAAATTATATTTGAAAAGGAAAGAAATTGTTCATTAAGCCATCATGTGTACCTTGTTTACAGTATGCTCTGTACTCAAGTACATGCATGTGCATGTGTATGTATGTACATCATACTGTATCGTCGCTATAATAAGATAATATGCACGGATCGTGGTATATCAAATTATATGAATTTGATAAAATTTTAGTATTCTGATTCGTAAGTAAATTGAACAGGCGGGGGGGGGGGGGGGGGGGGTGTTGGGAAGGGAGGGTGCCTGTGTAAGTGTACACATGTGTGTTATAAACTGAATGAGAATGAGTCAAAATCTTCACAATGTAAGTGATGTCACAGGTTTATTGATTCATAATTTTTAATTTCAGATTGACTTAAGGTACATACAGACCTACTGGTTGAAAACAAATGGTATTGGATGTTGCAGTTTACCTTTTATTTACATAACTGAAATGGAGCTGTCTATCTAGAACATAGAAATTTTCAATAAGAAGGTATATTCACTTTGCTTGGAAAATGAAAAAAAAAATTGAATACACTGTGTGACTGTCAGTTTTGAATGTATATTGGGTTTTCATAGTAGCTATGATAATGCATGCATGCATTTACAATTTATTATTTATGTGTAGCTTGCTATTATTCATTTATTTGTGTCTAAGTTTTCCTTTTCTGAAAGTTGGAAATTGAATTGTGAAGTAAATAGAGGTACACTCCAATGAATAACTTGTAATCTATGATATCATTATGAATTTTAGAGTTAGTAAGTGTTCAATTCTAATCTGATTTTTCTTTCATTTCAGAGATTTGCTTTTTCAAATTTACCTGAACCCAAGGAAGGATATGCCAGGCAACAGCTAATTGTTAAACAAGATTTTATTCTTCATTAAAGATAATTCATCGTAATGAAATATTTTGGTTGTCATTGAAGAAAAAAAGTAAATAACATCATGATGATCTTCTAAAGTCATTTAGTTGCAGTAAATGGGCTCTATGTTACCCATGGGTACATACAAGATTGAAAAGTGTCACATACAGAAAAAAGAAATAGTTGCACGTTCTTGATTACACATCAGAAATTTCCATTGGAAAAAAAATTCTAGAGTTCCATCTGATATTACGGTGAACATGTATTTATTTCATAAAAATGATTGAAAGTGAGGCTGCAAGCTGAAGTTGTCATAGCAATTCGTCCGTCTTCTTTCTCATTGTGTGGACATGATGATTCGAGATCATGTTAGTTCTGTGGGATTTATGTAAGAAAATCGGGCATGCACAAACAGCCGCACCCCCCCCCAAAAAGCTGACCCCCCCCCCCCCAAAAAAAAAAAACCCAACAACAGTGATCTACATGATTTTTTTTCTCTTTAGAATCACGTATGCGTTTCCTTTGATATTTTAGTAACTATTTGAAATAAGAATTTTTGAGTTTAAAGAAAAAAATCGTCCTCGGTAATAAGCGCCCTGACTCCCCTCGAATCATCACGTGTTTTCTCGGTTGATTAAAAGCAAACAATTTTTTCCCGCATTTTCACCTACCGTTCCTTTATCGCCCCTTTCGGTACCCCTTAAAGATTTGATAATAAAAATGTAGAGGTTTCAGTGGGGGGCTCATATTTTTTAAAGTCATCTTCTCGAGACAAGTGCAGTGTACGTAATATTATATCTTGGCAAGATGATTTTATGTACAGAATATATTTTTTAAATCGTGAGGCTTTAACTGGGAGGTGTCGATCGCATTGCAAGTAAATATCAATTATGAATATTGGAGTTATTTGTTTTCAATTCATGAAAACAGAGCGGATACCATTTTAAGAATGACAACTAGATCAGAATATATCTTCATTAATTCACAGAAATGAACAAAAAAGATAGCATATGAGATTCGAGGCGAGTAGCACATTAACAGTTTTAAACTATTTCACAGTTTAAGAAAATGTTACAAGCACGGATCTAGAGGAGGTAACATTTAAATTTGCCTCCAAAACATGACGCTGAACTTCTCCCGTTCTTATGCCAGGCGGGAAAACATCCCCCTTCCCCCTCCCATCACATGACGGCTTGGACTGCACCACCCCCTCAGGCCCTGAAACAGTATGCATCCGATTTTAATATAATTATATGTGCGATCATTATATTGATCCTTTAGAGGGTAATTCAGAGATGTCGAAAGAAAATGTCTGACAAAAATTATTGCGGACAGAAATGAATTTGTAATACTTTCCATTGCCCGGACTAACAAAATTAATGAAATGTGAAACAGATTTCGATATTTCTGGGGTATGTGAACTTGTTGTACTCATTGAAAAAATGTATTTAGCCGATGACGATAAGTATAATTCCTATTCAAAACTACTGATGGTATTTTAATGATACTTTGTGTGTAATTACTTGAAAATACATACAGGAGTCCGAGATATATGGAGAGAAATTTCGAAGTCACCGAAATTCTCGCGAGAATTTAGCAGTGCCAGCTGAGAGATAATTACAGAAACTATCTAAATTAGATTATTGGAAACAAGGCTTATCTACATGTTCTTCATAGATTGCATAATTTGTGTACATGTGACTCATATCTTTATTTTCAATCGTTCATTCATTTTCTTAATCATAGATTTATATTGGCCTTTTTATGAAAAAAAAAAATACCACAAGCAGACATTTACCATGAATATCATAAAAAAAAAATACGGGATTTCATGCCATCTATGCATGGGTCAAGAATTTTTCTGAAGAATTCCCGATGCCCTTTATGAAAAGTAAGATTGGTGTTATTGCGTTGACAAAAGAAATAAAATGTAAGTCCTGCAATATGAATTACGTCATCGCTAATCTAGCGTCGTAAAGGAAGAGTTAAACATGATGTACAGTATACAGTTGCCAATATTGAAGAACGTAATAACGCAGTGAATAGACATGACTTGGTAAATTCTCACAGACACACATATAAAATAAAAATGTCAAATTTAAGGTTTCGGGTCCGTATAATCATGATTATTGAAAATATGTTGCATTAGCTTCAATATTTCGCCCGTCTCACGCGTTATTTCTATTCGATAATTTTTGGTGTGTTTAATAACCGAATAGAAATAACGAGTGAGACGGGCGAAATGTTGAAGCTAATGTTGCATGTGTTCATGTCTAATATTTAAGAAATAAAAAATGACAAGCCGCGGGCTCTATTGTCTCATAATGCCCGAGCGTCCTCAGCCAATCACATTTATTACCGAGCCGCGTCAGCGTATCATGACTTGGAGGAAGGAGGATTCTGTTACCGATATACAATATAACATAACGTACATAGATAGATCTAGATCTTCTTTGGTTCAAGACTCGATGTAAGGGATTTGGAAGAGGCCGCGCTCTTGATTACTGAGTGTTTAGATTTAATATTCTTATATATATTTTCGTTTTTATTTTCAATTCTTCTGAAAAGTAAGTAAAAGAAAGGGTAAATTGTGTTTAATAGTGTTTATTGCTATACAGAGGTAAAATCTCCTTGAAAAATCATATTTCGCGGTTCACAAAGGTATTTGACGGTAAGAGTTACGTGCTCTTGATTAGCGTCGTTTAAACGTTTGAATTTCGTACTTTGAGAGTGTGTTGTGGGTCATGTATTATTTTAGTTTTACTTTATGTGTAGGTACACATGTACTTAGTCATGTTATTTAATGATTTCATAATAATTCTTTCTAGATTTTACTATGTCATGTTTATCTCATTAGAGAATATTCCAGTGTGTTCTTTGTTACATCATTATCATCACATGACTGTGATTTCTAGAATTTACTCTATTGTTAATCATTTGTAATGAGTCATTGTTCTAGAAGCTTCTGGTAAATTTATTTGTATTAAGTATATATACCTCTGAGGAACTGTGTTGAGGGGACATTCGTACACATTCGTAGACACGATTCATTCATCTATTCTGATATACTGGGATACTTTATTTGTTGAGACTTTAATCCATTTAACAACGTTTGGACACCGATCTTTCGAGAACGTTTGTGATTACCGGAAACCATACATTCGATAGACTTTGTGGACCGTAACGGACACTTTGATCCGGACATTGTATTGTAAGTTGTAATCATTTGAAATATATATTTTTTGTACATAATTAAACTTGTAAATTTATATTCTGTCTTTGTCTGATTTTTGCTGGCGTTTTGGGGTATTCTGGCCCATAACAGAATTGGGGGCTCGTCCGGGATAGTAATCTCTGCATATTTGCACTTTACGTAAAGTTCGTTTTTTGAAAAAAGGAAAATTCTCCAAATTGTTTGCCAGCAGAAATCAATCATGGTATTTTCGGTCACTGAATTTTTGAAATCGCCGACTGTACAAGAGTTCGAATCATTGAAGAAAGATGATTTGATTGGTTTAGGTCTTCACTTGAAGTTAGATGTAAAATCTTCTATGAGAAAACAAGAAATTAGAAATATTGTGGCTAAAGAGCTTTTAGCTAAGGAAATCTTTTCGTCATACGATTTTCCTGTTGAACCTGTTTCAAGTGAAACCAAAATGTCAAAATATGAGTTTGAATTAGAGAAAATGAAAATACAATTACAATTTGAAAAAGAAGAAAAAGAAAGACAATTTCAAATTGAAAAAGAAGAAAAAGAAAGACAATTTCAAATTGAAAAAGAAGAAAAAGAAAGACAATTTGAAAAAGAAGAAAAAGAAAGACAATTAGAAAGAGAGAAACAGGAACGTATGCACGAGAGAGAACTCCAGTTTGAGTTAGAAAAGTTAAAGTTAGAAAAAAGCGTTAAGGAAAATCCTGTTCCTTCGCCTGTCAAGTCTGAATTCGACGCCGCCAAAAACATCAGATTAGTACCAAAATTTCAAGAAAAGTCCGTGGACAAATATTTTCCACATTTTGAGAAAATCGCGGCCAATCTGAAGTGGCCACGTGATTTTTGGCCAACTTTGTTACAAAGCGTACTTATTGGCAAAGCGGCTGAAGTGTACTCGGCGCTCAGTATTGCTGAGAGTTCAGACTATGACAAGGTCAAGGACACGATTTTGAGAGCATATCAGTTAGTACCTGAGGCGTACAGACAAAAGTTTAGAAAGTACAAAAAATTTGAAAATCAAACATATGTTGAATTTGCTCGAGAAAAAGAAGATTTATTTGATCAGTGGTTTCGATCTAAGAAAATTCCCAATTCATTTGACAATTTGCGTCAGATCATTCTGATAGAAGAGTTCAAAGAGTGTGTACATCAAGATTTAAGAACTCATTTGGAAGACAAAAATGTTAAAACTCTTGAAGAAGCCGCTGTTTTGTCTGATACGTATGCTCTCACTCATAAGAAAAATTTTGTGTCAAAAACTCAATCTAGCGATAGCGCAAAAACGTCAGATTTTCCAAAGAAAAATTTACAAGAGTCTCAGTCGTCCATTAGTTCCCAGTCACCATCTCAAGGTGGTTCTACGTCCGGACCTAGGTCCGAGCGTTCTGAGGCATCCCCAGGGGTGGGGTCGCTTCCTACATGCAATTATTGTAAGAAAAAAGGTCATGTTATTGGTGAGTGTTTGAAGCTTAAGAAGAAAAAAGAACTTAAGTCACAGGCCTGTGCGTCTGTTAGAAATGATAGGAAAGCCTTAGATTCGATTTTTTCTGACACTCCTGAGATTCAGGGTTCTAAGTCCAGTTCTGATGATTTTGTGGAGGATCATTATAAGCCCTTTTTGTCACAGGGATTTGTTTCACTCAGTGATTCTAGCGAAGCGTTGCCTGTTCAGATTTTGAGAGATACTGGTGCTGCCCAGACTTTATTGTTAGAGGGTTCATTGCCTTTGTCTGAGCACACTTTTACTGGTAGGTCAGTTTTATTACAGGGTGTGGAGCTAGGCGTCATTGATGTTCCCCTTCATAAAATTTATTTGAAGTCAGACTTAATTACTGGACCTGTTATCGTAGGTGTTCGACCTACTCTTCCCGTTCAAGGCGTTTCCTTGTTGCTTGGCAACGATTTAGCTGGCGGCAAAGTTGTAGCCGATCCGATTGTTTGTGAGAAAATCACGTCCGATGTCGTGTCTGATGATGAAGACGACGACTTGTACCCAGCCTGCGCAGTTACCAGGGCGATGGCCAGGAACAGACTAAAAGAGGCTGAGAGTACTTCTGCACTTAACGAGGACCATCCCTCCGAAGATATAGACCTTTCTGACACATTCATGTCTACCATTGATGACAGCGTACCTGAGACGTCAGTACCACTTCATGTTGACAAGTCTCCGACAGTACCTGGTGATGATTCCCATCCGCTATTAGACAGTGATACAGATGCCTTAAGCCGTGAGCAGCTCCTCTCCGAACAAACTAAAGATCCGGAGATCATCCGACTAAGCAAGAGGGCCCTTCCCCGAGAAGAAGCGGACAAAGTCGGAGAGTGCTTCTACATACAAGATGGCATCCTTATGCGGAAATGGAGACCACCCGATGCACCCCCTAATGACGTGTGGCGGGTCGTTCACCAGATAGTGGTTCCAGTAGCGTATCGCGGGGACATCATGAGTTTAGCTCACGACACACCCATGGCAGGTCATTTAGGTGTCAATAAGACTTATAATAGGATTTTAAGTCACTTTCACTGGCCTAAGTTGAGAAAAGATGTGTCTGAGTTTTGTAAGTCTTGTCATAGTTGTCAGATGGTAGGTAAACCCAATCAAGTTATACCACCTGCTCCCCTCCAACCCATTCCAGCCTTTGAGGAACCTTTTAGTAGGGTGTTGGTTGATTGTGTAGGTCCTTTGCCTAGGACTAGGTCAGGTAATCAGTACTTACTGACAATTATGTGTACTTCGACTAGGTTTCCTGAGGCCATACCTCTTAGGAATATTAAGGCAAAGACCATAGTTAAGGCCCTTTCAAAGTTTTTCAGTTTCGTAGGTGCTCCCAAGGCTATTCAGTCAGATCAGGGTTCCAATTTTATGTCAGGATTGTTTCAGCAGGTTATGCATGAGCTAGGTATCAGGCAGTATAAGTCTTCTGCGTACCATCCTGAGTCCCAGGGGGCACTTGAACGCTTTCATCAAACCCTTAAAACTATGATGAAAACATATTGTCACCAGTATGAAAAAGACTGGGATGAAGGGGTTCACCTCGTGTTGTTTGCGGCACGAGAAGCAGTTCAGGAGTCCCTGGGGTTCAGTCCCTTTGAGCTAGTTTTTGGGCATACGGTCAGGGGGCCATTGAAGTTATTAAAGGAAAAATGGTTGACTGAGACTAGCGATTTGAATCTCTTAGACTACGTGTCTAATTTCAAAGAGAAATTATATAATGCTTGCAAATTAGCACAAGAAAATCTCAAAACATCACAAATGAAAATGAAATCATGGTATGACAAAGATGCTAGAAACAGAGTTTTTAAACCAGGCGATAAAGTTCTTGTATTTTTGCCTATCCCTGGTCATCCTTTGCAAGCTAGATATTTCGGTCCTTATGAGATTGAGAGTAAAATTAGTGATGTTAACTATGTGGTTAAGACACCAGGTCGGCGAAAAGAAAAAAGAGTGTGTCATGTTAACATGTTGAAAGAGTATTTTGATAGAAGTGACCGAAATTCTGTAAAACCAGTTTCCACTTTGGCCAATGTAAATACATTTGAAAATTGTTTTGAAACGGAATGTAATGAAGAGACTGTCGAAAAAGACTTCGCTCAAAGTGTCCGTTTAAAGAATTCTGAAATTCTAACAAGTCCGGAAGTGAAACTCGGACATCTGACCGTGCATCAAAAAGAGGAAGTGCACCAATTAATGCGGGAATATACGACCATCTTTCCAGACGTTCCAAAAAAGACAAATGCGTCTCATCATAACGTCATTGTGGGTGATGTGTCACCTATCAAACAGCATCCCTATCGGTTAAACCCGATAAAACTTCAATACATGCGGAAAGAAATTCAATACATGCTCGAAAATGACATTATTGAACCCAGCAATAGTGATTGGAGTTCCCCATGTATTCTTGTTCCAAAGCCAGACGGAACTTACCGATTGTGTACGTGTCACTAAAACTGACTCTTATCCGATCCCACGAATCGATGACTGTATAGATAAAGTTGGCAGTGCAAAATTTGTCAGCAAATTTGACTTGCTTAAAGGCTATTGGCAGGTCCCGCTTACCGAGAGAGCCAGAGAAATATCGGCATTTGCGACTCCAGATGGGCTATACCAATATAAAGTAATGCCCTTTGGTATGAAAAACGCACCAGCCACATTCCAGAGGATGATTCATTCGCTCCTAAACCATCTCGAAGGATGCGAGGCGTACATCGATGACGTCATCATCTACAGCGACACCTGGGATGATCATCTCCACATCATGCGTACCTTCTTCGACATACTGGCGAAAGCAAACCTTACAGTGAACCTTGCGAAAAGTGAATTTTGTCATGCGACTGTAGAATATTTGGGTCACAAAGTAGGTCAAGGTTTTGTTACTCCTATCATGGCCAAGGTGGAAGCTATTTCAAAGTTCCCGATTCCTACCAATAAGAAAGAGATAATGAGATTTTTGGGAATGGCAGGATTTTACAGAAAATTTTGTCCAAATTTCTCGTCAGTTGTTGGTCCACTTACCAATCTGTTACAAAAGAAAGTGAATTTTGCATGGACCAATGACTGTGACGAATCTTTTAAGAAAATCAAATGTGTTCTTATGAATAGTCCTGTCCTGTCAGCTCCAAATTTTGATAAGCAATTTAAGCTTACTGTTGATGCCAGTGACGTAGGAATCGGGGCTGCTTTGTTTCAAGAAAATGATGATGGTGTAGATAGAGTTGTTTGTTATTTTTCAAAGAAATTGACAAAATGTCAAAAGAATTACTCTACTATTGAAAAAGAGTGTCTTGCATTATTGTTAGCTTTACAACATTTTGATGTTTATTTGAATGTTACTCTACATCCCATTCTTGTGTATACTGACCACAACCCTCTCACATTTTTGCACAAAATGTCAAACAAGAATCAAAGACTTACAAGGTGGAGTTTATTGTTGCAAGAGTACAATATCATTATAAACCATATCAAGGGCAAAGACAATGTGATTGCAGATGCACTATCGAGAGTTTCATGAGTGATTTTTGCAGAATTTACCACCTAAGTTTTCATTGACATTCAAACTTTTTTAAGGGGGGAGGTGTTGTGGGTCATGTATTATTTTAGTTTTACTTTATGTGTAGGTACACATGTACTTAGTCATGTTATTTAATGATTTCATAATAATTCTTTCTAGATTTTACTATGTCATGTTTATCTCATTAGAGAATATTCCAGTGTGTTCTTTGTTACATCATTATCATCACATGACTGTGATTTCTAGAATTTACTCTATTGTTAATCATTTGTAATGAGTCATTGTTCTAGAAGCTTCTGGTAAATTTATTTGTATTAAGTATATATACCTCTGAGGAACTGTGTTGAGGGGACATTCGTACACATTCGTAGACACGATTCATTCATCTATTCTGATATACTGGGATACTTTATTTGTTGAGACTTTAATCCATTTAACAACGTTTGGACACCGATCTTTCGAGAACGTTTGTGATTACCGGAAACCATACATTCGATAGACTTTGTGGACCGTAACGGACACTTTGATCCGGACATTGTATTGTAAGTTGTAATCATTTGAAATATATATTTTTTGTACATAATTAAACTTGTAAATTTATATTCTGTCTTTGTCTGATTTTTGCTGGCGTTTTGGGGTATTCTGGCCCATAACAAGTGTAATAGTCAATTACTGATAGAAATAGTAAAAGCACCCCCTGTTACTGACAATTAATTGCAAAAAGGCTGTTACTCTCAGAAACTGCGACAATTTTTCTACTAGTAGAGTGCTACCAGACCATTAGCACGGACTTGGTTATTGTCCATGAAATACATATATCATCGAAAACGGCCTTTTTGGGTGTGTTGCATTGAATTTTCCCTAAAAAAACTAAATAGGTTAATATTTTATACGGTCTGGTAGCACTTTTGTTTGAAAGCAGGAAACGAAGAATCGATTGGTATAAAAAACATGAAAAATAAACACGCGCATCAGGGGGTGCTTTTGCAAAGTATGTAGCGTATCGACGCCAAGCTATTTTTAGCAATTTGACAGCTGGGGTCACGTGACATATGCGATAAAAAATATGGACCGCATTTCGTGACTTCATATAATTCAAAATTTACGAAAATTATTTGAGATTTAAGTAGAGGTGAAATGAAAAATATGCTATTAAATCAGATACGCGATTTCATAGCGATAATGGCCGAAATCTGCCTTAACTATGCTGCGATAACGACATTTGCCACTAATTTAGATACCAGTAGTTGATTATTTTATGAAATGTTCATGTGTTCATTAATCAGTTTCTTTTTTCAAATTATTTTACAAGTGTTCTTTCTTTCAAACAAACGCATTAACCAAATATAGTCTCAAGTAAAGATTCAATATTTCAATAAGAATAAACAACTCCTTTCCGTAGCTCTTAAAACTATAAATATGGCTTCTTGTATAGTACATTGCCTATGAAGTTATGTGATCGGAAAAAATAATAGTCATTTACGATTAGATTTTCAGATAAACAACCAAAGACATCCGATATAATGCCAAAAAAAAAAAAAAAATACTAGCGCCTTGTTCTGGTATTTCAAACGGTTCTAAACAGGTCCGCAAAAAAATCGATTTATCAAGGACGCGTATCCAGACAAAGATGAATCATGTAAAAAAAATAAGGCATATAAAGTTCATGGGCGGATCCAGGATTTTTTTCAGGGATGGTCCTAAAGTCCGAGTTTTTTTTTAAGAAATATGTACATTCATAGAAAAAATTAATTCAGGGGTCGTCTGGAACACCCCCCCCCCCCTCTGGATCCACACTTACACATCAAATCGCATAAAGGGCAAAGCCATTTTGTTTTTGTTGTTTTTTTTTTCGGTGTTCAAAGAGAATCATGTAATTGTCGGCTAAACATCGTCATGAATATTAGGCCGATTTATCACTGCACGCTATAATATTTTCCGCTGACGAGACGTTTTTTCTGATAAAAATACCCGCCGCGCCTCATGTTCTGGGTAACAGTCGATCGCTGAAGATAATGTATCTGTTTATCAATTTATCAATCTAAAGGGAAAAAATTCTTTAAAACACTTAAATATTTCAGTAATCACACCTGGGTCCAGTATTGAAAGCGCGACGTTACGCATAATTTTACGATAACGGCTATTAAATCAGAGAGTATACATTAGGGTATACGTTTTATGTGTCATGCTGTCATTCTTGACTGTATTATATTATGTTTATTATATCAATATTGTAGGGAGAGGGCACTCAATAATGTTGTAAAAAATTAACACCTGATCCCATTTCATTGAGTTGGAAATGAAATATGTTCAAACAAATCAAGCCCAAAAAAGGTTTTTTTTTTGTTGCAGGAAATTGGCGTTTCATGACTCCTTTTACATGCGAATTCATTTATACGGCAATGGCGGAATGGCTGACGGTCTATTGAAATTTAGACTGTGTGCACGTGACGAGATTTACGTTCTCTGATTGGTTCGAACTAGTCCGTGGCAAAATAAAAATGAATGTCTAGACTTTATTCACGCATTGTAAATATTTTTTAACGAAACTGTAAAACAATTGTACCCGTTGACAGCTCGGGCATGTGCCGCTGAGATATTAAAAGGCCGGCCTGTTCGCATGGGCATATACTTCTGATAAAATAAGTTTGTATACTTCTCTTTTTCGGTCTCTTTATATATACGTGAAATGGTAATTATGTAAACACTCTTTTAAAAGAATTAATTGTTATATTTCCGAATCTATTGAGATCATAATAACGTTCAGGATGAGCGCTGACAACTGCTGAGAAATGTAAGCTATAAAACTGGGAAGTGATTTAATGCGAACCTACATCTTTCGACTTTTAATGCAATGAAATTCCGCTCTTCGGGAGAAGTATCGAATTTAGACGAACTCAACGGACCTACCCGAAAAAAACGACGAGTCTTTATTGCATGCAAAATTTAATGCTTATACGTTACGAGACACGGGATTACGAGACTAGATTAGGTACATGACAACATTTTATTGATAAGTCAGAAAAAATGTCTCGGAATGTGTCTCGGAATTTTTCAATTTTTGTCCCAGAATTCTTTCATTGTCCCAGATTTTTTCATAAGTATGAACACTTTACATGTGCATATATCGTGTAACCAAATATTACAAATTAACACTTACAGTGAAATAAGATGTTACAGCAGATTCTAAGTGGAGTATCTTTCAGGGCCTTCAGACCTTTGATTTACTTCAGCCAATAAAGAGCATTAATTTGAAAAAAAGAAAATGCGAAATGAGCGATTTCAAAGTTTGCCATACATAATAATTTCTCGAAGAACTTGCTGAAAATTGGAAGCTGGACACAGTGGACTTCTGAGAGTTCTCCGCCAGATTTTAACATGACACCACCCCATAGCACCACACTAACCATGGCCTTTCATCTACATCTCACAAGGTTTACATCCGACAACTTTGTTATTTTACACCCAATGACCACGAACCATCCCGGGCTATATAGTACTCATCGAAACCTTTCATTTGACGTATTACACGGTATAGTTCTGATAATTTTGCACGCAGTGACCCCGAACCATTCCCAGGTTAAAATGTATGGGTACATCTGATCAAGCCTTGGGGTCGGAGGTGTAGGGGTAATCAATGGTTACAGAAAATTCATTTCTGGTTAGTGTAAAGGGTCAGATATGGACTGACTTCTATGACGTCACTGCACCACATGGTTAGTGTGGTGCTATGGAGTGGTGCCATGTTAAAATCTGACGGAGAACCCTCAGACATCCACTACTGTGAACACTGAAAACTTTTAATTTTCAACTCGAAATGAAAGGTGATCCCTGACTACATTGGAAAAAATGATAAATATCTGCCATATTCTGTATAATAACAATTTTGACATACCGTCAAAACATCATTGCAATAATGAAAAGTACGGTATAGCCACCTCTGAATACTTTCTCAAATAAATGAATAAATAAATAAACCGCAGGATAAAAGGAACCATTTTTTTCTGAAATCTGCGATCCGTAACTGAATAAGTACTGCTTTTTCAGGGCTTACACTTCACACGGAAAAGGGCCGGTCTAATGTTTTGATCAAAAGTATAGATTAAAATTCACTATATGCAAGGTAGAATGTAGAACTTAAAATTGATGAGGATTTTGTCAACCAATTAAAAGTTCCGTTTTTAACCGTTTCGAATTGCATGCAGAATTCAGTTACGAGTGGAATTACTGGACAATGAATCACGGCTAGCTAGTTGTTATTTCTATTCTAATATATAGCACGTGAATGGGCGGAGCTTAGCACACTGGAAGATTGTTGGAGATTTTACACCAGGCGAGTTCTAATGTTCATATAGGGAGAAAATTTCAAGTCATATTAGAATTATAAATAAACCTTCGGAAGTGAAGTCGTGTAATCGATATTTTATACTAAATCGAGAAGAAAAATCGTATCTCTAACAAGTTTCAGGGGGAAAGGGGGAGGGTCTCCTGACCCCACCCAGGGGGAAAGGATCGAGGAGGGTCTCCTGACCCCACCCCGATCTGCGAATGATTAACCCAACGAGAACGACGCGCTCTTAGCAGATAATCTGTTATAGAATAGAATTAACCTAGATTTGAAATGTGAAATGACGAAGAATTGATCCGAATTTTTTTTTTATCTTTATTCAATCTAAGTAACTTTCTGATCGACATTCTATTGAATCGTACAAGCGCGTATCCAGAAAAAAATCCGAGGCGAGGATCAGGGGCAGGTGGGTCCAGCCAGCCAAGCCAAAGGTCCGGTGAATACTTTAGAGATAATAGCAAGTCGAATTTTTGAAAATAATTATTTTTTCGAGCTCAAGTAGAGTACATGTCAAGCATAAAGGTAGAGCATCCCTCAGGTCTCAGGTGCTCATATTTTCTAAATAACAACTTATACAATATTTTCATCTCCATAAATTCAAAGCTTATGTTATGATATACAAAAAATATAATTCGCGGTTTCATGACCATATCGAGAACTTTAGCCGTTTGAACTTTAACATTGGACCCTATGGGAAAAGTAAGGAAAATCCCTTTTTAGAGGTGATCAAATGTAAGTATAAAAGTTTCTGTTCCCTAAACCATATTAGTTTGATAATCTAATAAAGCAATATTCTGAAGAGGAAAAATAGGGTATCCAGGCAAAATGATACCAGCGATTCTGACCTGACGGATACTCTACCTTAATGAGTTTGGTTACTTCTAGGGTAGACCTCCCACTAGTTCCGCTCTTTTTAAAGGTTCAGAATATAAGGTTATGATATCTGGCGCCAGTGTTATCCCGACGTGTTTTTCGTTTATTTTTACATGTAAAAAGTGGACCACTTAAATTAAAGAACACGTTGTACTCAAATTAAATAAGTATCAATACCAATTCTCCGTGAGGACTAAAAGAATTTCAATAGCACGCGGATTTTGAGATTTTTGGTATGGAAGGGGTATACGATGTACTGAGATGAAAATTAACATTCTTTTTACAATTATAATTTCCGTTGCCATGAAAACCATGTCTGAAATTTTAAGTATCTGGAGAATACAGATATTGAGGCATTTTCAGAGGGCTCGTTTCCATGGTAACAGGTATTGTAGTCAATTGAAATTTCCTAATTGTTTTCCTTTTATCTATATAGTATAGATACTGAACAAGAAATATGCTTGCACTAGCTATTCTTTTTGTTGACGTGCTTATAATGTACGTAAAAACCTGTTCCGAAGAGGCCCTATTTTAGACCGAAAAAGCTCCCAATTTTGCTCAGTTTTAAAGGCAAAAATGTTGAAATGTCTGCTTAACTGGAATTCGTATGCCAGTTATCTTTTAAGTATAATTTTTGAACTTTAAGAAAATGTTAAAACATGAGTGGGATCTAGCTCTTGCAAAATTTTATTCAAAGGGATATAAAAATTGCTACCATGGTGGCATTCAGTTCAATACTATTATACATAGAGTTATTTTTGAAGCAATTTTTTAACACTGCATCTTTTAAAAAGAGCATCAAGGTAACGGGATCTAATTTTAAGGTCACTTGGACTGCGATCGATGTTTATTTGATCAATTCAAGAGGAGATTCCCCCACACCACAAACTCTAGTTCCTCGCGTTTAAAGGTTCACAAATATAAGATTCCAACGATATCCCCTACGTGTTTTCATTTATTTTTACATATCATATGCATAATCATTATTGTAATGCCCAGAAAGTATTGAGCTCTGTAAATAATTAATGCAATTTAGATGAAGTCAAATATAAGATTGTTTCTGCGTATGAGGTTGTGTAAAAGGATATAGTCATTATGATATAATCTGCAACGTCCCTGAATCCTGTTCAAATTTATATCCTACGAAAATTTCTCTTGTTCTTCAGATGTCAAGATATTAGTTACTATTGTATTCAATTTGTTATGAATTTTATTCAAAACATATCTTAACACTAATTGTTTATGTTTCTGTTGTGAAGATATCACATTAAACAAGAGGCCGAAGTGGTCCTATGTTAAACGTTTTCAAATTCAATAGCATTATTTATATATATCAGTTATCCGATGCCCATATTCAGCTTTTGCATAATGATCAATTAGGCTTGGATTCTCATTATGTGATAATTCTTTCCAACTGTCCAATTAAAAACAAGTTTAGAAGACAGAGAAAACAATTTTAGAAGACAGAGAAAAGAACTTTTATGGGTTTGGTCTTAATTTCCTCAAGCTACCATTAGTGCTTCATTCCTATTTTAAAAGTTTCATCAAAACCAGTTCAGCAGGTCTGGAGAAGAAACTGAAAAGTAAAATTATAAAGCCCATTAATTCCCTCGACATGCATAGCGCCGCACATCGCTGGAGAACTAGCTGAGCGTGAATTTGATTTCATCAGAACAATACAGTACAATCTTCCGAAGTAACAGTGACAATTCTGCTGAATTGAAGTGACGGGTGTTGCATGTAAGTAGGAGATGCTGACTCTTCCTGGGCACCTAGTCTCACTCCCATATTGGGAGTTCGCTTCTTTTCACATAGTGGAGGTTTTTGTTTGTTTGCTTCGGTTCCTGTTTTATCCTGATTTTGTATGCCTTCGGTTAATGATTTTCTGAATTATCCATTTTGTACTATGTATATATTAGGAATATTGTTATTAGGCCATAGTAATTAAATATTCTGCTTCACGTCCGCAGGGACTGGTACCTTTTAGGAGAATTCCTAAAAAAAGGAACACACACAAACATGCATTTTTTAGGTAAAAATATCAGTAAATGACCTTGAAAACCTTCAAATGCCTATTCGAAAATAGTTACTGTAGTTCTTATAAAAAATAAAGTCAAAATTATCAACTTCACTTGAGAAAGTTTTTTTCTTTGTTTTCAGTCTTTCTATCAAAATTCCTTCATATTGATCTTGTGTTTATGTATTTTCATGCCTGACGGGAAGGTACCTTTCAGTAAAAATTCGGGACGTAAAACAAAATATTAAATTACTATGGCCTTATCCATATGTGTCACCATAATAATTACTATTATGGCAATTTCATTATGAAATACTTCTTTTTTATTAGGATCCATCAAAATCCCTCATGTGGTTCTGCTGATGTAGAAAATACAAAATGACGAAAGAATATGATATGACGGACCTTAGCTTTGATAATTTAGTTCTTTCTTAGCATTTGCTCAGGAGAGCTGAAAAATTCATCACTAGCAATGCATGGATCGAGATTAATAGTAATAATTCGACGGAATGAAGGAATATAAAACGATATACTATCGCCTGAATTAAATTGAGTATGTTATACTTCTTACTGCCGGTGTTAATGACCTCACTCTTATACTGAAAAGAATTCGATTAAGGATGGATTATTGAGAGTTATATACAATGCCTTGTGCTCACGTTTTGGACGTGAGAGAAAATCGCTTGTAAGAGAAAAGACACGTGTATTCGCTGCACGCACAGCGCCATACCATTTCGCTTGAAGACGTTTATAGTCGTTATACTTGTTAGAAATCAGATTAAGCGTAATGAGAATGCAACTAAGTAGATTATTTTCAGCTTAATCTATTATTAAGATAATATTTATCTGTCAACAGATGTGCCTTGTAAATAGTAAGCACGAATCAGAGTTTACAAGGATTATCGTTTTTAAAGGTCAATATATCTATTAATAGATTAACAAGGCTAAAATATTCGAAAGTTGCATTAAATGCTAATTTGCTTAATTCGATATAGGGCACTCAAAATTATATTTCTGTTTCCCAACTACATACTCGATTAATCTAAGCGTATACGAAAAACAGACACACAGACACACATACACAGACACACACACAGACACACATACACAGACACACATACACAGACACACATACACAGACACACATACACAGACACACAGACACAAAAACACAGACACACATACACAGACACACATACACACAAACACAGACACACATACACAGACACACATACACACAAACACAGACACACAAACACAGACACACATACACAGACACACATACACACAAACACAGACACACATACACAGACACACATACACAGACACACATACACAGACACACAAACACAGACACACACACACAGACACACATACACAGACACACATACACAGACACACAGACAGACATACACAGACACACATACACAGACACACAGACACACATACACAGACACACATACACAGACACACAGACACACATACACACATACACAGACACACATACACAGACACACATACACAGACACACATACACAGACACACATACACAGACACACATACACAGACACACAGACACACAAACACAGACACACATACACAGACACACATACACAGACACACAGACACACATACACACATACACAGACACACATACACAGACAAACATACACAGACACACATACACAGACACACATACACAGACACACAGACACACAGACACACATACACAGACACACATACACAGACACACAGACACACAAACACAGACACACACACAGACACACATACACAGACACACAGACACACAGACACACATACACAGACACACATACACAGACACACATACACAGACACACAGACACACAAACACAGACACACATACACAGACACACATACACAGACACACATACACACATACACAGACACACATACACAGACACACATACACAGACACACATACACAGACACACATACACAGACACACAGACACAGACACACAGACACACAGACACACATACACAGACACACATACACAGACACACAGACACACAAACACAGACACACACACAGACACACATACACAGACACACATACACAGACACACAGACACACATACACAGACATACATACACAGACACACATACACACAAACACAGACACACATACACAGACACACATACACAGACACACATACACACATACACAGACACACATACACAGACACACATACACAGACACACATACACAGACACACATACACAGACACACAGACACACATACACAGACACACATACACAGATACACAGACACACAAACACAGACACACACACAGACACACATACACAGACACACATACACAGACACACAGACACACATACACAGACACACATACACAGACACACATACACACAAACACAGACACACATACACAGACACACATACACACATACACAGACACACAGACACACATACACAGACACACATACACAGACACACATACACAGACACACATACACAGACACACATACACAGACACACATACACAGACACACAGACACACAAGCACAGACACACACACAGACACACATACACAGACACACAGACACACATACACATACACAGACACACATACACAGACACACAGACACACATACACAGACACACATACACATGCACAGACACACATACACAGACACACAGACACAGACACACATACACAGACACACAGACACACAAACACAGACACACACACAGACACACATACACAGACACACATACACACATACACATACACAGACACACATACACAGACACACATACACACATACACAGACACACATACACATGCACAGACACACATACACAGACACACATACACAGACACACATACACAGACACACATACACAGACACACAGACACACAAACACAGACACAAACACAGACACACATACACAGACACACATACACAGACACACATACACAGACACACAGACACAGACACACAGACACACATACACAGACACA
This sequence comes from Pinctada fucata, assembly GCA_028142955.1. Lineage (NCBI taxonomy): Eukaryota > Metazoa > Mollusca > Bivalvia > Pterioida > Pteriidae > Pinctada > Pinctada fucata. The sequence continues at coordinate 20,101,178 of AP027115.1, read as the reverse complement.
CATACACACATACACATACACAGACACACATACACAGACACACATACACACATACACAGACACACATACACATGCACAGACACACATACACAGACACACATACACAGACACACATACACAGACACACATACACAGACACACAAACACAGACACACATACACAGACACACATACACAGACACACAGACACACATACACACATACACAGACACACATACACAGACACACATACACAGACACACAAACACAGACACACATACACAGACACACATACACAGACACACATACACAGACACACATACACAGACACACATACACAGACACACAGACACACATACACAGACACACATACACAGACACACATACACAGACACACAGACACACATACACAGACACACATACACAGACACACATACACAGACACACAGACACACAAACACAGACACACATACAAAGACACACAGACACACATACACACATACACATACACAGACACACATACACAGACACACATACACAGACACACAGACACACAGACACACATACACAGACACACATACACAGACACACATACACAGACACACAGACACACATACACAGACACGCATACACAGACACACATACACAGACACACATACACAGACACACAAACACAGACACACACACAGACACACATACACAGACACACAGACACACATACACAGACACACATACACAGACACACATACACAGACACACATACACAGACACACATACACAGACACACATACACAGACACACAAACACAGACACACACACAGACACACATACACAGATACACAGACACACATACACACATACACATACACAGACACACATACACAGACACAGACACACATACACAGACACACATACACAGACACACATACAGACACACATACACACATACACAGACACACATACACACAGACACACATACACAGACACACATACACACATACACATACACAGACACACATACACATACACAGACACACATACACAGACACACATACACAGACACACATACACAGACACTCATACACAGACACACATACACAGACACAGACACACATACACAGACACACATACACAGACACACATACACACATACACATACACAGACAAACATTCACAGACACACATACACACATACACATACACAGATACACAGACACACATACACAGACACACATACACAGACACACAGACATAGACACACATACACAGACACACATACACAGACACACAGACACACATACACACACCCTCACATACACAGACACACATACACAGACACACATACACAGACACACATACACAGACACACATACACAGACACACATACACAGACACAGACACACATACACAGACACACACACACAGACACACATACACATACACACATACACAGACACACATACACAGACACACATGCACAGATACACAGACACACATACACAGACACACATATGAGATAAAGAAAGGATATTTGATCTGCATCAAGACTTAGTTGCAGTACTCACATAAACATGAAAGAAGTACCTAACAAATATTCAGTTTCAAATTCGAGAAGGCAAGACCAAATCGTGAGAATTCCAATCGGAAGGGTCCCTGTAAAGTGCGAAACGAAACAAAAACGAAACGAAACGAAACGAAACAAATCGAAACGAAACGAAACAAATCGAAACGAAACGAAACAAATCGAAACGAAACGAAACAGATCGAAACGAAACGAAACAAAACGAAACGAAACAGATCGAAACGAAACGAAACAGATCGAAACGAAACGAAACAAAACATAAAACTTAAAGAAAATGAAAAAAGGAGGAAAAATCGCCGAAAACGAATATTTCAAGACAAGATCAGCATGTAATATTGCCTTAATCAAAGAGTTCTACATTTGTAACTAGTGCCGAGAGTGTTTCTTGAAAGAGTCAAAGTTGACAATTAAAAAAAGTAAATGTCAAATGCCATTCATGTATTTAAGAGGAATAAAAGGGAGGGGATAGAAAACCACGCTATGACACCGTAATGAGATCATAAAACGGGGTGGGGGCACATTTCAGGAAAAAAAAAATCTTATCCTTTTTCAAACGAAATGTGCCACCCCCCCCCCCCCCCTGTTTTTAATTGTTCTCATTTTTCTGATAAAGGTTATTCATCCCAATCACTCTCCTTTAAAATGCAATTGTGCTATATACCGTATATATTATGTTTTAATCGTCAACTTTGATTCTTTAAACCTGAAGTCTCTGACGAGACTGTAGCTCTCCTGGTTGTTTTTTCTGAAACATCAATTTCCTTTCTTTTTTTTAAACCAAGACCATAGGGAGCAGGCGCTCTAACAAATTATAAGTAGCATGACAAAACTACATATCCATTATACTGCAACTATAATAGCACTCATATAATTCATAATATCCGAGATAAAGTATTTCTAAAAAGAATGTCTCACCCATTTTCCAAGATCCTAGGGGCCAAGGGCTGCTAGCTCAAATGAACTATCAATGACACATCAAGACTACAGATCCATAATATTGGATAAAGAATTAACTCCCCATCATTAATAGCTTTAAACGAGTAGAGAGCACAACTATATAGGAAAAATTACCACACCCATTTTCAAAGACCCTGGGGGTATAGGGCTAAAACAAAAATATCAGGTGCACAACTATGCCACAGACCCATCATATTGCAAAAAGAATTAAGACTCCATCATTTATAGTGTCAGAGGAGTTGTCCGGACAAGATTACATAGAATTTAATGACCACGCCCATTTTATAAGACCCTGGGGGTCAGGGACTGAAACTAAATGTCAGGTGCACAACTAGACTATGGACCAAGTAAAATGCAAAAAGAATTAACTTTCTATCTCTAACAGTTTCAGAGGAGTTGTCTGGACAAGATTACACAGAATTTAATGACCACGCCCATTTTATAAGACCCTGGGGGTCAGGGACTGAAACTAAATGTCAGGTGCACAACTAGACCATGGACCAAGTAAAATGCAAAAAGAATTAACTTTCTATCTCTAACAGTTTCAGAGGAGTTGTCTGGACAAGATTACACAGAATTTAATGACCACGCCCATTTTATAAGACCCTGGGGGTCAGGGACTGAAACTAAATGTCAGGTGCACAACTAGACCATGGACCAAGTAAAATGCAAAAAGAATTAACTTTCTATCTCTAACAGTTTCAGAGGAGTTGTCTGGACAAGATTACACAGAATTTAATGACCACGCCCATTTTATAAGACCCTGGGGGTCAGGGACTGAAACTAAATGTCAGGTGCACAACTAGACCATGGACCAAGTAAAATGCAAAAAGAATTATAACTTTCTATCCCTAACAGTTTCAGAGGAGTTGTCTGGACAAGATTACACAGAATTTAATGACCACGCCTATTTTATAAGACCCTGGGGGTCAGGGACTGAAACTAAATGTCAGGTGCACATCTAGATCATGGTCCAAGTAAAATGCAAAAAGAATTAACTTTCTATCTCTCACAGTTTCAGAGGAGTTTTCCGGACAAGAATTGTTTACGGACAGACGGACGGACGCCGGACAAAGGGTGATCGCATAAGCTCGACTGGTCTGAGACCAGTAGAGCTAAAAACCCTCCAGCCACAAGAACTAACGGTTGAAGGCAATGATGAGGGGGTGGACAGGGACAAAGGGAGGGGAGAGAAAGGGGGCGGGAGGAGAGGAAAGGGGCGAGAGGAGGGACAGATGATTGGGAGGGCAACAGTAACCCCCCCCCCCCCCCCCCAAAAAAAGTAGGAAATTACTTTTAATATAAATAATCTTGCTCTTATGCATTCATGTACATAATTTCAATTTTAAAAATTACCACGAAATTCATCTATATATACCTTAAAAAATTTTCCTGATCGCTTCTCTCGCGGCAATTTTCAATTCATTTTTCAAATACTTCAGGCTCGCTTCGCTCACCTTAGTTTTTCATCTAAACAGGTCTATTTCTTTTTTCAAGGTTTAAAAAGGAAATAACCCAAAATAACTACACTATTGCACCAATTTACACTTTAAAGTTTAAACATTTGTCTTGACCGCCCAAGACCCCCTCCCCCACGGGGAGGGGGGAGGCGGCAGGAGGAGAATGGTACCCCCTAATCCTTCAATAAGATCTTGTCTTGAAATATTCGTTTTCGGCGATTTTTCCTCTTTTTCTCATTTTCTTTAAGTTTTATGTTTTGTTTCGTTTCGTTTCGATCTGTTTCGTTTCGTTTTGTTTCGTTTCGTTTCGTTTTGTTTCGTTTCGTTTCGATCTGTTTCGTTTCGTTTCGATTTGTTTCGTTTCGTTTCGATTTGTTTCGTTTCGTTTCGATTCGTTTCGTTTCGTTTCGTTTCGTTTTTGTTTCGTTTCGCACTTTACAGGTACCCCAATCGGAACGGTTGCGAACCCCGGAATGAACAACATTCAAAAATTTTCAATATTGAAATATATGTTCTATTAGTGAGACCATGCAGGTGCCAGGGGAAAGTCAGCGTCTCCTGATTGCATGCAAACCCGTCGCAACAGCTCCATGGAAATCTGTCAAATTTGGTGATTGTTTCGATGTACATTTTGATGCACATATCAGGTAAGTATGTCTTGTTTTGTGATGATGACAGCCATTAAATCAAAACAATACATCAAAACACCTCAAATAAGAGAAGCAAAAGGGACAAGGGATACCAAACACGACGTCAAATCATTCGACACAAAAGACTAAACCAACGAGACCGTTTGGAAATCGGTGCCGACCATCTGCTACGTTAGTAACAAATAGTGCAGTTTTCAGGTTAACGTTTGCACAGCCCTTCCACTTGTCCGGTAACCTAGAGTTCTGAAAGAACGCATAACTTTCTAGTATTAAATCCTCTCATCATAAAATGACCACAGCAAAATACAGGGGCCAAAAATAAGACACATAATATGTAAATGGATACGCCTAGCCGGTAAAGGAACTTAAGGAGGTGAAAAAAGAATAGAGAAAGACCACATTAGCACTGATCACAGCGGAGCAAACTCACAGTTTTGAAACAAATTTTAGACAATTCCACTTAAAAAGAACAACAGGGGTCAACGATATTTACAAAACCACTTAAAACAGCGTTTTCCCTTCGTTTTATGTCCCATTTTCAATCCCTCCCCAGTTGTGGATGGCCATCCGATACGTATTGACGAGTGTAAAAGCTAATGTCGAAGTTAGTATCCGTTTAACGTGCGCGCAACCCTTCCACGTACTTGTCCAGATAAATATAGGTCTTGCGATACGTTGAGCTGTTGTTCATGTATAGAATAAATTTTCTCCCAAGCGTTCACCGGTAATAATTATGAAACAAACATAATTTTTGAACGACCTTATTGATTGATTGATTGATTGACATAATGTTAATACAGATTATTCCTTGACAAAATTTATAATCCTACTCTTGAATTTAAAGTTCGTTTTAAATGCAATCAAGGGCAATAGCATTTACAAAGATTATACCTAGTGTATGACGACTGAGATCTAGAGATTCTCAATCCAAAAGTAAATATTTTCATTTCTCATGCCTGGTCGGACAATACAATGATTTGGAGAAAATTAAACGAAAAAATAAACATTTTTTACCAATTCCAGGATACGAAATCTCAAGCATTGCATTATTAAAAAGGGGATACCCTCGCACCCTAGATACGCGCGTGTGAAGGTTGAAATAGAAGGTTTTACCATATATGGCACCGTTGTTATTCCCGACACTTTAATCGCAAACTGTTTTTACTGTTTTAGTACATTAATATGAATCAAGGAAAAGCCCTTTGCGCGAGCGGAGAAAACAATAACATATGATTCAAACAAAAAAATCTTTCTTTTCTATTTCTCGTATGCACAAGATAGCATTTTGTATTGGATGAAGTCCTGCAAAAAAAATGGAAGTAGGTCAAGCGTCAATTTTTTCTCTTTCTCTTTTGGCCTAGACTGGCAGATGAAATTAGGGGAAGGGGTGTTCCAATCTGTGATTTTTAGAAAACTACCAGTAAATGAAAAGGAGGAAGAAAGGAAATAAAAGAGGAAGAACTTAAAGATATTCAAGATATGAAAGTGCATATTTATAGCTTTTCATTTCACTCTACCCCTAATACATGTACCTTAAACAGTACTTAATATCTTTTATTAGTCTAAGTAATTTTTTGATTGATATTTCATTATATCGTGCAAGACCGAAACCAGAGAAGCGGGTCCAGCCAATTAGTTCAAGAAAATAACATTGTCAAGTAGTATTTTGAAAAATAACATTTTTGACTAATTCCAGGAAAGGATATTAGCATTTAGATCAATTTAAGTCAAGGGTAGAACCCGGCACTCTACGTTCGCGCACGTAAAAGGTTCCAAATATAAGGTTATACTTTTTGACGTCGGTGTTGTCCCCTATGTGTTAATCTTGTAAATTTTTTTTCATTTATAAGTAGAGCATCAAAACCAAAGTACACGTGGTACTTGAATTCAGGATAATAAAATAGTAGTTTTGGACTATTTTGGACGAAACCCAAGCGTATTCTGGGTCAGCTCATAATAGGCGGTTAAAATGTGTTAACTTTAAACCCTGATGTGTTTACCGGTAAAAGAAGACTTATGTTTTGCAGTTTTTATCGAATAAAGACTTTATGACAAAACGTGAGCATACATTTTGAACCGCCTATAACGAGAAAACGATTGAACACAGAATGAAGTAACTTGAATGAAGATGAGGGAAATGACAATCATACCATATCATTGAAACAAGGAAGAATCTCTTTCTCTCTCTCTTTCTCTCTCTCTCTCTCTTTAAATTATAAATATTAAAACAATATAACATAATGTAGTAATGATGTAATTTTTGACCTACTTATTTTAATGTATGAAAAAAAAGTTATATGTCATTATATTACAGGTAAATTTATACTTATTCAAGAAAGGAATCTTATATTTTTTCTGTTGATGCAGGTTTCACCCGAAAATTGGAAGAAAACTTTTGCATCAACGCGCTACGCGCATTGATGCAGTTTTCTGTGCAATTTTTCGGGTGATACTTGCATCAACATAAAAAATATAAGATATAAGATTCATTTCTTATCATTTTTAAAATTATCATTTATGGATCTATGGAAAAAGACTGCTACATGTATCTTGGATCTAAAAACAATCAATCACTGCACTATATTTCGTAAGTCGGAGGGTTTCGCAGCCGCCATGATTCAAACAGCGAACGATCGTCTCTTAATATCTTTGGAATAAGGACCAGTTTGAGCTAATTCTACATGCACTGTTAATTTTTGAGTAAGTAGAAAAGAAATGGTACCCTTGAAATGATAAGCAAGCATCAACAAATTGTATTTTCAGCAACGAGTTCATTCGTGTTTGAGGGAACCCCCGGTTCTAAAAGTAGTGCTATAAATAGACTTCCGTGAAAAATTGTGTTGATCGATGTATCAACAAAATTTCTCAGCCAATCAGAATCTTCGTTTCTTGAAAATGACAATGGTAATTAAATGATTCAAAACTGAACGCAAGAGTCAATCACCCCATGCTTTGTAAATGACTTGCTATATTTGACTTGTAATAGAAATCAGATTTAGCGTAAATATAAGTAATTTATTTTTTAACCTAATCTGTTTTTAAGATTTCAACTTTCATTCGTAAATCATTCGTAATCTATACGTGAATTGCTGTATGACAGGGCGTTTAGATCGATGATCACTGACGAGGGTTATGTACCCGAAACGTGCATGTCTGGTCCGTGCTATAAATTTATCTGTTCCCAAATGATGCTATTGAATTTGAAGACGTTAAACATTCTTTCGGTCAGTGCTAATGACCTAACTCTTAAATTCTACTAAACAAATCCGATTAAGGATGGATTATTGAGAGTTATATATAATGCCTTGTGCTCACGTTTTGGACTTAAGAGAAAATCACTTGTAAGAGAAAAGACACGTGTATTCGCTGCACGCACAGCGCCATACCATTACGTCTGAAGACGTCTATAGTCGTTATACACGTTCGACTGGACGACAGTATACAAAGTCTGATATACATGTATAGGATTTTGCAATCTAGAAAAGATTTGTGAATATTATCATTATCGATCACAGCAGAACACACGCACATGAAACGGGAAAATGTGGAACAACGCATAAAAACCATGACGCGTATACTGTAAATTGGCTATTTTCGCTGGTGGAAATTTTCGCGAAATGACCATTGTAACAATACGCGTGGGGTAATTTTGGCGAAATCGAGAATATTCCCTTTAGTCTTTTATACTGGTTATAATTTTCACACGGGGACTATTTTCGCGATAATGATACAATACCCTCACGCGAAATTTACCACGTTAACAGTAACCAGACATACACAACAAGAACATCGAAATCATGAGGGACTCTTTCTCTCTCTCTCTCTCTCTCTCTCTCTCTCATTTTTTAAAATGCTGATTAAAAATTAAACGCGAGAGTCAATCAACCCGTGTTTATAAATGGTTTGCCATATTTTACTCATTAAGAATCAGATTAAGCGTAATAAGAATGTTATTAAGTAGATTATTTTTAACCTAATCTGTTTATTAAGATAATGCTTGTCTGTCAACAGATGTCCGTTGTAAATATAGTTGGCACAGAAGATGGCGCCAGGAAAATTCACTTTGGTTTATCTAAAGTGTTTGACATGAAGTACTACTAACGAGGATTAGAAACACGTGTCTAGTACAACAAAATTGGTACTATAGACAAGGATAATCGTTTTTAAAGGTCAATAAATTTATTGAAATAGATTGACAAGGCTAAAAATATTATAAAGTTGCATTAAATGCTAATTTGTTTAATTCCATAAAGGGTAATCAGAATTATATTTCTGTTTCGCAATTGCATACTCTGTCATTCTAAACGTATGCGAAATACATACACACATACGGACAGACACACACAGACACATATGACATGAAGAAAGGATGGGATCTACAGTACTCACAGCAATACATCAAAACACCCCATGCGAAAACAGAGTGTTTTGTTTTGGATTCGATATTCAATCCCTTCCCAGGTGTGGATGGCCATCCGATGCGTACTGACAAGTGTAAAAGCGAATTTCGAGGTTATCCGTTTAATGTGATCGCAACCCTCCCACTTGTCCTGATACATATAGATCTCCCGATGCCTAAAGTTGTTGTTCATGTTCTCCCAAACTTTAGCCGGTAATATGAAGCAAACATAATTTTTGAACGATTTCTTTGATTGATTGCGTAATATCAATACAGATTATTCCTTGACACAATATATAATCCTACTCTAGAATTTGAAATTCATTTTAAATGCAATCAAGGGCAATATCATTTACAAAGATTATATCTAGTGTATGAAGACCGAGAGATTCTAGATCCAAAAATAAATGTTTTTACTTTGTCATGCCTGGTCGGCCAATGAAAAGAAAGGGGTCTTGACAATGATTTGGAGACTATTACACGCCATTATCACGCCTCGTTCTAATTTCAGCCAATGGCGTCGCATAATGACGGTCACGTGGTGTCCTACCTTGACGCCTGAGGTATACGTCAATAAATTTTCACACGTCAAAAATTACAAATATACGTTACAAAATGGTTCTCGGCGTTATAAATTCGTTATAGGGTTAGTTCCCGTCTTGTTTCCTACTCAAAGTAGGTGTGTGAACATGTAGGGCGTTCATCCCCCACAAATTCACATACCTACGAGGGTTGTCCGAAAAGTTCGCGGACTGGTCTGTTCTTAAAAGATTGGGCACAAATCTCTTACTGAAACAGGTATCAAATAACTTTTTTACCATTTTACTATTAATTAGACACATTTGTAACTCGATTATTAGATATATTTTACCAATTTATTAACTTTAAATATATAAAGGTGGGGTCCACGGAGTACCATCATTTTTAAGCAATATATGTTTCTCATCGCTTTTAAATTTAGCTCTTGAAATTCAAATAAAACATGTCAGTATCTATTATCGCTTTATTATGTGTACCTTCGATACCCAGGGCAATTTTGTACAAGAAAGGAGGGGATCTCAAACATATTTATCTCGATATATTCCATAAGTATGGATAAACAATAGAAAATGTAAAGGCCACTTGTCCGTTCTTTCATTGAAAAGCGTGACATTAAGCGTAAGTACGGAGCAACGCGCAATGACACAGTTTTGTAATGACTTAAGAGAGATACCGTAAACAAGATAGAGATGCTTGAAAACTGTATTATTTCTTTGTGTATCACGAACACTTGTTTACAAATGGTGCAGATCATTATCGGAAGGTCAAAAACTCTTTTGATTGGAAAGGCAGCGGAAATATGTGCAATAGTAATTGTTGGTGACGGAATGAAGGTGTAATTGATAGAGGTAGAACTTTAGTCCAGAAAACCGACTGCGGGGGGGGGGGGGGTTCGGATCGATCCATAAGCATGGAAAATCTTAAACATATAAATGTCTTAAATGAAGCTTTTAAAATATGTGAGGTTTTGGCCAATGATCCCGCGGGTAGTGACAGATAAAGAACCAATTATTCTTTAACGTGTACGGGTTTAACGTTATGGTAACGTCACGGTTGCCTCGTGCGGTACTATAACCTTTCATTCTTACCCCTAAAAAATTACTTCAACAAAGGCTGAAATTCGTTTGCTTCCGGGGGGCTTCGCCCCCCCCCCCCCCCCCGGTTCCCCTAGGCGGTCCCCAGACCCCTTGCCATTTCTTACTCCCCCTCTAACTCGAGGAATTACGAACAATAAACCACTGCTAACTAGCTGGTTTTTTTTCTTAGATAAAAACAGGAATTAAAGGACACCATGCCCCCTGTATTTGATGGTGCAGATGATGAATGGATAACATGAGTACAACCGTCCCATTTATACACCTAAGGTTCAAAGCTGCACCTTCTTGTTTGTGTGTGATCATCTGACAGCGAGGCGGTTGTTGTACGTTCTTCGAGACCTGTAGGTAATGAGAAAAGTGGGAGGGTTGTGCGCACGTAATCCAAGATAATTACACCTTCTGCTATTTTTGTGGTAGATGGTCGTCCTAAGTTTGCTGTGGGTAATGCAACCTGGTGTTGTTGGAGATCCTCTCCTTGTCATGTATAAAGTAAAGGACATATTAATATGACATTGTCTTAAAACACTTATTTTCTTTTGCAGTGTGGAGCAATTAAACTGGTACCTCATGATTCAATGTTTCATTCTAAAAGTGTAATAGTTACTTCCTTCCAGCTCTGTCGCCTGAGAGAAGCTTTGTTTTATCTTTTTATCACTTTGGTGTCATATATATTATTTTGTTATTTCGGAAATTTGTCATTAAACCAAAACTATCTTCGACATGAAATGAGACCAATATCCTATCACCATCCCTCCAATGCTATATTGGTCATAGATTTTATTTAATTATGCTACTAAATCGACCATCCAGGGAATTTTGGAGCCGCGCATGCTTCGTAAAGTAATTGTACAAATAATCAAATTCGAAAGTGATTTTCAGAGACAGCAAATTTTACCGGTAATTCGGTAGCGCCCTCTTGTTTTATTTTTCGAATTCATGATTTTTAGACACAGCCAAATGTGCATGTATTTTAGTAGCGTCCTCTTCTTTTATTTTTGAATTAAAATACCAGAAAGAAACAAGTTTGGATCGAAGTCTGTTTCGACTCTGAAAAGGTTATATGAAACAAAAACAAATTTCCATCGGCCTCCATGATTGATTGACATGTATGATATTAATACAGATTATTCCCTGGTACAATTTAAAATCCTACTTTCGAATTTGAAGTTCATTACTAAACGGAATCAAGGGCAACACCATTAAGAAGGATCAGAGGAGTTCGAGTGTATGAGGACCGAGAGATTTTAGATCCATAAATAAATGTTCTGATTATGTCATTCTAGAAACAAACACAGAGAAACTACAGGTAAATTCATTTTCTTTTCATTTCTTTTCATTTTTTTTTTTTTTTTAATTTTATTTTTTTTTTCTATCCGATCCTGTTTAATTTATTACTTACATTACTGATATGATGAATTTACTAAACTTATTTCTAAATTATAAAGTTAAGTTAAAGTAAATATTTTGATGTTTACTTATTTCGACAGCGAAACTATATTTCAACATTATAATCATTATATTACAGTATCTATCTATAGTTTATAAGGTGTTGCCTTATTTTCTAGAAACTTTATCGACAAATTTAAAGTCTGTTTTTGCAATGTCTAACATTAATTAAAATCGTTGAATATGAAATTCTCGAATTCTTCTAGTCTGTCTAATGAACAAAATAAATTAATATTGATTAGATATTACGATAAAAATTAAGAATTTCTTATCTATATTTCACAGGAAAAATGCCTATCAAAGAACGCCACGAGACAGAAATCTACTATCGACAAAATAGGAAGGAATCTAAAGTCAATACGGTAAGTTCAATATTCTGAGAAAAATTAGAAATATTAATATAAATGAAAAGTATGAGATATTAATCATATCTTTCTGTGATTAATGAAAATGATAAAAATGATCAAGAACATGTCCTCTTTGTACAGGTAACGTCCCATTCTGATGCTTTATGGAACAGATTTATATACTTTTAGGGTGGATTCCTACCTGACCTTTAAAGGGCTTTTTTATTTCCAAGTTGTTTTTATGGTTGAATACAATTATTTTTTGCTATAAATATTAATTACTGACCAATATGTGTTATTTTATCCGACAATTTTGGTTATTGAAGGATATTATAATTATAAGGGAGTACCCTTGTCTTTGGCAATATATATCTTTCTTAGTTACATCTAAAAATGTTGTTTTGTTTTAGCCCTCTTCTATATTACTCATTTTCATAAATAAACACAAAATCATTCATCATTGGCTTATTTCAATTTGAACTTGGAGGGTTTCAAAAACATATACTGGATATTTGATATTCCCAAGTCATAATGTGCAAGGGTACCTTTCAAGAATGTACCGTCTGTTTGACGAAAACAGAATTAGCTCATTTTATCTGTGTTAATTGTGTGTAGGAAATATTCTTTAAATAGAAATTTTATGTTAAATTTATGAGTTGTGACCCACTGGTTTATAACATGTTTATATTTTATCTTTAATGACAGAATTTCTCCTTTTCCAGGACGTCAAGTCAAGAGGGTCTAAAATGCGTCGAGCGTCGGAGCCAAATATCTTGATGCCTACCAATTTTGATCTCGGTCACACCAAGAGGCCTCGAGGGAATACAGTCAGTTGCTTTGATTTAATTTGGGATTCTTTTCTTTAAAGAAAATTAATGAAACATATGAGACAAATATACTGTTATAACTTTCTCAAATTGAAAACGTGGAAAATGTTGTGTGAATGTTATTTTCACGCTTTTAATTTCGCGATTGCATGATGATTGCGAAAATAACCCCACCTGAAAATTATAACAAGTATAAAAGAAAATTAATGAAACATATGAGACAAATAAACTGTTATAACTTTCTCAAATTGTGAACGTGGAAAATGTCGCATGAAGGTAATATTCACGCTTTTAATTTCGCGATTGCATAATGATTGCGAAAATAACCCCACCTGAAAATCATACCAATTATAAAAGAGAATTAATGAAACATATGAGACAAATATACTGTTGTAACGTTCTTAAACTGTGAACGTGGAAAATGTCGCATGAAGGTAATATTCACGCTTTTAATTTCGCGATTGTATTATGATCGCGAAAATAACCCCACCTGAAAATTATAACAAGTATAAAAGAAAATTAATGAAATATATGAGACAAATATACTGTTATAACTTTCTCAAATTGTGAACGTGGAAAATGTCGCATGAAGGTAATATTCACGCTTTTAATTTCGCGATTGCATAATGATTGCGAAAATAACCCCACCTGAAAATTATACCAAGTAAAAAAGAGAATTAATGAAACATATGAGACAAATATACTGTTGTAACGTTCTTAAATTGTGAACGTGGAAAATGTCGCATGAAGGTAATATTCACGCTTTTAATTTCGCGATTGTATTATGATCGCGAAAATAACCCCACCTGAAAATTATAACAAGTATAAAAGAAAATTAATGAAACATATGATACAAATATACTGTTGTAACGTTCTCAAATTGTAAACATGGAAAATGTCGCTTGAAGGTAATTTTTACGCTTTTAATTTCGCGATTGCATTATGATCGCGAAAATAACCCCACCTGAAAATTATAACAAGTATAAAGGACGAAAGGGATTACTTCCGATTTCGCCAAAATTACCCACATGCGTACTGTAACAATGTTCATTTCGCGGAAATCCACCATCGAAAATAACCAATTCACAGTATTCGCGTCATGGTTTTTTATGTGTTGTTCCACTTTTTCCCGTTTCATGTGCGTGTGTTCTGCTGTGATCGATAATGATAATATTCACGTATCTTTTCTAGATTGCAAAATCATATATCAGAAATCCACCATCGAAAATAACCATGTTTACAGTATATAATGATAGTTTCCGTATGTTGTTGAGGTGGCTGTTTTCCGAGTTCTCCCCCTTTTTTATCATGTGTGTGTTCCGCTGTGATTAATGCACGTGTGTCTTGTTGGAGATCCCCCTCTTTCTTATTCACATTTCTGTCAAATACAACCGACGAAAGTCATCAAAGTTAGCTAGAGAAAATGAGTTGACGGAATAGACTTTTTGATTCAGTTATTATTACTCTAATAATCATAAATACATATGTCTCGTTAACTTACAGGGAAGGCGTAGAGATGTTGACGATTTACCGTTACCATCCGACCCATATTCTTCAGACGATGAGGACCTGTCCCTCCCTCCTGCTAAGCACCACCCTACGAATCCCAGCTTTTTTAACTACAGAAATAAGAGACGCTTGTCACTAGGAGAAAACCAACCTTATCGTAGCCCAAGGGACGATTTTGAACCAAGAAATCAGTTTACTGAATATTACCACACCAAATATCCAAACATCGGAGGAGAATATCGCTACATAAACGACAATGACAGCAATGATGGTTACAGGAAATACTCCTTTGTATATCCCGTTAGAACAGAGAGAGACGATATTGACCGGAATCGAGATCGGCTGTCCACCTCGATTGAATATGCGACTGTCAATTCGATACCGAAATTAGACACTGCAAAAGATTGTCATAACGTATCTGCATTTGTTCCGTACCGAACGACTGCTAGGCGTTTCAGTTTAGGGGATGTTGCTTTCGGTGAGAGAATTCCAAGCTCTTTTGTAGAATATGAAGAGAAATACCCTTTATCTAACAATTCCTCATTGAATATGTCTGCAATTTCATATGTTAGTTCCAATGATCCTAGGGAGTTAAGCAAAGCAAGTCATACCCATTCGACTTATGTGTCAGAGAGTGACATGAAAACCAAATACCGTACAAGGAGAAGACACTCGTTAGATGTCAACGAACTTAAGATGTCTCAATCAAATTTACTGTATGGTTCTATGCGAGATAGATTAGCAATACCTGAAAACAAAGATGAAAAAGCTTCAACAGAAGTAGCATGTCCAAAAATAGTCGTTACGGCATCAGACGATATGAGATCCACTGGAAACAAGTACAAACAAAAATCATTAAGGCGTCGTTCTTTGCCAAGGACACCAGAAAATAGTTTTGACAACACTAATTTGAAACAAGAAATAGTTTCTCCAAGAAACTTCTCTACCCCGAAAGATGCCAGAAGCCTTGACCAACAACACACACTTCCTTCAGGCATTTCAATGATTAAGCCAATAGCAGGTCCCGTTTCAATTAATGCTGCTGAAAAGTTACAGATTCAAGCTTCAAACAAAAGAAACGATGCTGCCTCTTTACAAGCGAAAAATCAACTTCAGTTACCAAACGCTAGAAATATAAACGAAGATGACCAAAGCTCACCGTTGTCTTGCACTTTAGAGTCAGGATATTCTACAGTAGACGATGAACCGGAAAGTCCTACATCGCTTAATTTCCGTCATGATTCGCCGTTTAGACGTTACAGTGTTGGAGACACATCCCAGCTGTCATGTGACAACGAACAGAATGATAGACGGGAAGATGTATCACGACAAAATGAAACCAACAGCAAGAAGGAGAATGTCTATGAACAGCCTCTGAACATCATAAGCAGTAACCTGGGAGGTCAAAGTAATTGTGCAAGAATAGAAATTCAGAATTCATCTGACAAAGATAAAAAGAACAATCGAACTGAAGTTATTTCAAATTCGGCACAGCTAGAACAAGCGCACTGCCGTATACAGTCAGATAATTCAGGCAAACCAACTCCTGGCAAATCCTTTGAACCTGGGTCTAAAAGTGGAAAGAAAACGGAGGATAAGACAGAAAAATTGTCTGCATGTAGTATCGCTATTCTTCCCTCGATCAACGTATTGATGTCATCTGCTTGTTCTGCTGAGAAAGAAAAGCCTCGGACGAATTTGGAACGGACAGTGACGCAAACTTGCAATGGCAGATGTGAGAACGAAAAGACAACTGAGTGTAGATCGTTTGAGTGTACCTGTGATGAACAAATCCAATGTGCATCAAGTATTACTGGACCATCTAATGTTAACACATGTTGCAGACTAAGAGATACAATTGAATCGGCTGAACCAAAAAGGTCAGAGGGAGGTGTGGATCCAACAATGGAGGTCCTGGCGGAAGTAGCCAATCAAATTCTGGAGACAAAGGTAAATTTGAATACGATTTCCAATGAATACGATTTCAGTGAAGTAGCTACGTGTACCATGTAGGCTTTTATGCTAAAGCATCCTCAAAATTTCATGAATTTGGTATTCTAGGACAATTCTCGGAACAGCTTTTGGCATGTCTCGGTGTCTCTACGCCCCCTGTGTCATAAAAGTATCCACTTGATATTGCTCTAGCCACGCAACCGGATTTAAATGTTGTCTTAAGAATAGTTCTTTATTTCTATTGTATATCTCATATTGAGATCATATGATTAGCTATGGACAATTAAAAAGTGTTGTATTTAGGTAAGAATATTTTTGACGTCGGATTTCTCAAATTCCATCAAGTGAAAATTTAGATGTGAACATTTTGTACAGATTATGTATAAATTAAGATACATGTGTGTGGAGCTCGCTAAAAAGTTCCCCGCGAGGGGTTTGACAGTAAGTGTTTTCCCTGACATGGTCGCCATAGCATTTTCTATGTAGACATACTCTATGACAGTCCATGTTTCGAAGATATTGTTTCATTTTCGTACGTGAACATCGACGGCGGGTGCGGCTAGCCAAACAGGTTATGTTTACTCCTCCCAGGCACCTGGTCCCACCTCTAGCTTGCTAGGGGTCCGTTGATGCTCAATTCGGTGCTCTATTGTAAGTGCTGTTGAGATTGTCGCCAGTATCTTCTTTATCTCATGTATACACAATGAATAGATACAAAGTTTATAAAGCAAATCATTAGAGAAGTATGTCAATTTTGAGTACCTTTTGGGAATCATTTACAAGTAATTTATTTACTCATATGCAGCTTTAGCTGAAATGTACATTGCATAATTTTGACTACATAAAACCTTAATTTTCAACCACCGATTTTGTATAGCGTAACCCCAGAAGTGCATGTTTTAGATATTGTTTTCATTTTCGTGCGTGGACATCGACGTCGGGTGCGGCTAGCCAAACAGGGGATGCTTACTTCTCCCGGGCACCTGGTCCCACCTCTAGCTTGCTAGGGGTCCGTCGATGCTCAGTTTGGTGCTCTATTGTAAGTGCTGTTGAGATTGTCGTCAGGATCTTCTTTATCTCACTTATGGTAGTATTAATGCAAATCTTCTGCTAAAGTGGATTTACAGTGTATATAATTTCGCCCTTTTCTATCTTTTGAAGAAGACAGCTGCTACCAACATACAGGTTGAAGAGTTGAAGCAAACTGTACACCTTCTTCAAATAGAACTGGAGAAGAAAGACAACATCATCAAAGACCTAAAAACTGTGTTGAGACTGATGAAGAACTTAGATGGGACGTTTCATTCTTAGAATGACAAAACTTCAACGAGACAATACGGGTCGATGTTCAATATTTTTATTTCATAGCTTCATTTGCGGTTAGCAAATGCATCAATATCGTATCTTCTTTTATTTTCTTCTAATCCATATCTTCATGCTTACTAATTTAGTATTATCTTCATCTGTGCTCATGTATCAATACATGTATCTGCATTGGTAAAATT
This sequence comes from Pinctada fucata, assembly GCA_028142955.1. Lineage (NCBI taxonomy): Eukaryota > Metazoa > Mollusca > Bivalvia > Pterioida > Pteriidae > Pinctada > Pinctada fucata. The sequence continues at coordinate 20,082,928 of AP027115.1, read as the reverse complement.
GTATCTGAATCTTCAATTTTGCTCATGTATAATTTGTTTCAATTATGCTCAATGATACATATCTTTTTTTTTTTTTGCATCGTTATTTTACGTACTCAAATACATCGAACATCCTCATTTCTACTTACATATGCTCAAGTTCAATTCCTTTATCTAATTTGAAAATGCTTTTCAATGTTGTATTTTCTGATTAAGAAAAGCCAATTTCATTCTAATCTACCATTTTATTTTTGCTGAAGGAATTTCATTGGGTTGGATTTCATGTTTTCATATACTAGTTATATATTGTTGTCACTTTATGTTTGGATGCAAATCAAATAATAAATACTCAGAATTTAAACAGAATTTGATACTTTTTTATGGTCCGACCAATATGCGAGAATAAAGACTTAAGAAATTGCTTAGAATGGTATATGACGTAAACTTATCATTGCATCATCCAATGCTATGGAAACCAGCGTTAAATACAGGGGTATGGTGCATTAAAATTTGGTTTGAAATTTTCTTGAAGAATATAATAAGTTGTTATTCCATGTCACTGCTGGTGGACCAGGAGTCCCCGAGGGCACATGTAGCCAAGTTCGATCAACTTCGGTTGATCGTTTGTCTCTTCAACGCATTCGAAAATTTCTGTTATCAAAAAATCTTGAAATTTCTAAAACGTGGGTCAGGTAGCATTATATCCCACCCATCCTGCTACGTTTTTCAGTACATTTTTGGACATTATTATTTTCGCAATCTCTGGCCATATTACATTGTTTAAATTGAGGATCACCGACGAGGGTACCCGAAACGTGCATGTCTGATTCATGCTGCAAATTTATCTGTTCTTAAATGATGCTATTGAATTTGAAGACTCATCTGCATACGAAAAATGCTAATGCCGCAATCGTGCAGCACTACATGTACAATGCAAAGAATGGTGTCGACTTATTGCTGCACTAGTGCCACAATATGGTGCCGCAAGTCTGAAAGGGATGGAAAACAACAACAAGTAAATCATTAAATGGAGCATGAAATTTGACCAACAAATAAAAGACAAGATGCATGGTACACAAGACTCTAGAAAATAGATTATCACATGGAACATGGAATTTCAACTGCAGACAAAGCTAAAGATGGAAAACAGAATTTACATTAATAAATCAAAACAGAAAATCAAGATTTCAAGGATATAAATCCAAAATTGATCACAAGACATCAAATATGTAAATCCAAACATGTAACACAAGAGTTCAAACAAATTTTTTGCGCATCAATTCAATTTTCCGTCTTATCATCGGGTGATATCTGCATCAACCGTAAAAATGTACGATTTCTTTTTAATGCATATCAAGAGAGGTATCTCCAAATTCACTGACAGAAAACAAGGAACTAAGACGTTCCAAGTATTTTGTGAATAAGATTATTTAAATCTCAATACAAGTGGGTTTTTTGTTTCCTCATTGATCGCTCATCTTATATACTTTTAAAAAGTTCAAATTTCAAAAATGTAATCCATATTATTGATTTCTGCTAATCAATCATTTTTTTAAAAAAATCCCTCTCTTCCGCACGAGAACTATCCCTCACCACAGTGTAAGCTTTCGGATGAGCGGATTTAGAGTAAGTAACGAGTCCCCTCCCCCCTCCCCTTGGCTTCAAAATGTTTATTTTTGCGTTAACTTATCTTAAAATGAAAATAAATTAAAACCCTCGCAGACAGACTCTGAAGAACAGCCCCCTCACCGAAAAATGCTCGGCACGAAAGAAATGAAACCATCGTAATCAAAATCTTTTACCACCTAAAAACTCGCAAATTACTTCAGGTATTAAAGCTCTGTAATGTAGATTGCGCCAGGAAAATTCACTTAGGCTTTATTTAAACTGTTTGACATGAAGTACTACTGACGAGGATTAAAGTATCAGAAACACGTGTCTAGTACAACAAAACTGGTACTATAGAACATATATTTCAATATTGACAAATTCAATGGGTGGTGAGAAGTAAAAGATTTCAACAAATAAATTCAAACATGGAGAATAAGACTTCAACCAATAAATTCAAACATGTAGTGTAATACTTCATCGCATAAATAACATTGATAAAACACAGAAATTCAAACGAAAAGTTGGATCGAACTCAAAACTTCGCATTTATAAAAACGATGGTTTACAGATACTCAAATCATTCTAGACATGGAACATAAGAATTCAAATTTGTAAATCCAAATATGAACTACAATGAGTTTAAGAAGATCCTGACGACTATCTCAAAAGCATTCACAATACAGCACCAAATTGAGCATCAACGGACCCCTAGCAAGCTAGAGGTGGAACCAGGTGCCCGGGAGGAGTAAGCATCACCTGCTGGCTAGCCGCACCCACCTTCGATGTTCACGCACGAAACTGAAAACAATATCCACAAAACATGCACTGGCTGAGGTTATGTCCACATAGAAAGTGCTTTGGCGACCATATAAGGGAAAGACAATCAAAACACTTAACAGTCAAACCCCTCGCAGGGAACATTTTTGCGAGCTCCACAAGGCAAAGTGTGACACGACACTCAGATTTTTGAAAACAAAACAAACAAGCCAAATGTGGAACACAATGATTCGTATTATATATAGTCTGTACCACCACTTACCGGATTACAAATATCATATATGTTGTATAAACTTAAGGAGAGGACATTATCTAATCCCATTCCTTTTTAATATATATATATATATATATATATATTGAATAAAATATGTTTATTCTAAAGATTCAAATAAATAACGATACGGAACACAATACTTCAGATAAATAAATCAAAACATGACACACAAATAACCCCCCCCCCCTAAAAAAAGAACACAAGAAGTCAAATATATGAATCCAATCATAGAACTCAAGAATTCAAATAAATTCTTCGCGCATTAATGCAATTTTCCATCAATGTTTTCGGGTGATACAATGTACTTGCATTGACCGTTGAATATAATATTTATTTTTTATGTATATCAAGAGCGGTAACTCCAACTTCAATCAAAATGTATCAGAAAAAAAGGTAGTTTTCCATTGTCGTTATGGTGAAAACCAATATTGCTTACTGTGTCATCTCTTACGTTCAATAAAAAGCTACAGAAAACGAGGTACTAAGACTTTTCAAGTATTTTGTGATAACGTGCAAGTCACAAAGAGGATTTTAAGTCTCTTGAAAATCAAGTGCATTTTTTTGCTTCCTCATCGGTCACCCATCGTGTATAATAACGATAATAGTACTTTTAAAGTTCAAATTTCAAAAGTTTCTTCCGTATCATTCTGCGTGAATATCATAAATCACACGACAGTGGGAAAAAATAGAAATATAATTCCATTTTTCCTCGAATTGTCGAATTGACTGTTGGAGGAACATATAAAGCTTAGTGCTAACATTTAAAGAAAATTGTTTCCAAGGAAAACTTAGGGTTGCCTTGTTTCAAATTTATTATCTATACAACGGGTTTTCTGGAATATTGAAATGCATCTAAATAAGTGCAACATATAACAATTCATTCGGACAAGCACTGAGGTAATCATCTTTCTGTATTATGTACATGTAACTTCCTGGATTTGTTTATCATAAAACGTGTGTACCCGATTCGAAGAGAGATGAATGCCACTCACGGAATAATCAGCGAGCGCCTTGCGGAGGAGAGATTGTTCAATACCATTTTCGTGTCGATTCTGTTCTTGGTAGGAATAACAGGAAACGTTAATGTCTTACTAATTTTTAAGTTCAAAATCAAAACGGATAGAAATAACCGGTATCTTATACCATTTCTAGCTGTTGTTGACATCATTGCATGTGCAAACGGAAGTGTGTTGTCGATCCTGAAAAACACTCACAGAGCGGTATTTCCCTCGGAAGTGTTGTGTAAGATACTGTATTACGTCACAGCAATGACGTCAGTAAATTCGGCACTTCTGCTTATGGTCATCAGCATCGTAAGGCACAGAGTTATCTGTCTTGTTAACAGACACGGAATAAGCTACCGATGTCAGAACATTTTGGTTTTCGCTACTAGTGGCGCTTCTACCATCTTGCTTGTACCCATGTGTTTCCTTTATGGAATACGAGAATATCGTCTGCACAACAGAAATGAAACCACCGTAATCAAATCTTGTACCACCTACGAACTCACAGATGAGTTAAGAATAGCGGATGCGCTCTATTTCTCATTTGTTTGTTTAATTTTGTGTACAACGTTTGTCGTAATGACTGTCTTGTACTCGAAGATCGGTCATGTGATCTTCAAAAACGCATCTAAACGCAAATTTGCAACAGCAACTATTTTGAAACGAACTATTTGTCAATCGGATGCAGCGGAGACAACACTTGAGGACGTGTCGGATGCATGTTCAACAGAATTCACTTCGTCTGATGTTTTAAACTCTTTGCGTAGGAAACGCCGGAAAATTAAAAATAGAAAGCGCATAAAGTTTACCTTCATGTTTCTAGCGATGACAGTGCTCTTTTTCGTATCCTATGTGCCTTCGGTAGTTTTCCTATCCTTGCCAGGGAACAACCCCGATGATTTCTGGATGAATATTCCTACTGTAAAGTTGAATGTATATCTGACGCTGAGCCGGATGTATTTGTTCACGCATGCGTTGAACCCTGTTGTTTACATATATTTTGATACTGCTTTACGACGAGCTTTAATTGATAGTTACCGTGAGAGTTACAGAAAATTGTTTTGCCTTTAGATTCTCAAAAAAGAAACATTAAAGAAACTGCATGTACATGAGATAGTTTCCTTACTTTGAAATAGTTCGCATGAGAAATTGATCGGTTCAAGTATCTCCCTCTCTCTCCCCCCCCCCCCCCCTTTTTTTTTTTCTTTCTTTTTTTATATTCTACAATAATTATTTATTCATGTTAATTTTGAGTTTGAGTTTAGTTGGATATAACGTCTGTTTGGGTCAATCAAGCATGGATCTAGGAAAGAGGGGGGGGGGTTAGAGAGATGAGGACATTCGCCAAATGTTGATTATACCCGATTTTACGTAAACTATTTTCAAATCCCCAAGATGGGTGGGGACAATTTTTTCGACCCTTTCGTGTCAATTCTGATGTTAATACACAGGTTTTTGCGCTTCATAATAAAACTTTCTTGTACTTTTTGGTTTCTAAACATTTGTAAAATGAAAAAAAAATATTTATAACAGCAATTCCAAAATTGATAATAAAGCCTTGGAATTCCACTGGTTGATCACGCGGGGACTATTACAACCTTTGAAGACGGTGCTCAGGTAGAAGTCATCTTTGCTTGAGCTCTAACTAATAATGCCCCTTCAAGGTTCTGTTGCTCTGTATTACTATAATAAGATGCTTAATTTTCCAAACTCGGACCTATTTTCTCAATATCAGATATTGGACTAATTCGCCCGTCTCACACGTTGTTCCTATTCGGTTAATTATTTTTGTGTGTAAATTAACCGAATAGAAACAACGTGTGAGACGGGCGAAATATTGGACTTGGACGAGAATATAACTTCTGCGAACTTTCCTAAAAGGTGTTTTGAATGATATAGATTATTTGCTATCTCACTGGCAGCGTCCTTTCCAAATATTTCTTCATTTTTCCAGTTTTGATTGCACTATATCATTTTTATCGGCGTAAATATCAAACGAATATAAAATGGAAAAAAGGGGAATCATGGATTATAACGTATCAAAGTTCAAATAAACCTGGGCATCCCCTCGCACGGCATGTAAATCAATATACTCACTGAGGCCGTATACAAGGATTTTAAGTATTTCCAATCTGTGGCCTTGACATTTGACATTTGACCTTAAAAATCAATAGAGCGCTAGCGCTCTTCGTCTTGTCATGAGCAATAAATGTATGAATTTGGTATAATTCCAATAAATTCAATTCTCTGTTTTGTATACATGTCCAAGCACAATGTATTTTAAATCTGTGACCTTGACCTATGACCTTGAAAATCAATAGGGCTCCTCTCTCTGTCATGGGCAACCTTTACGCTGCCTTTACAATTTATTTACCTTGGATGTAAAGGATTTTGGTAAAGATCCCATCAAGGCTTTATACAAGGATTTTAACTATTTCCACAAGGATTTTAACTATTTCCACAAGGATTTTAACTATTTCCACAAGGATTTTAACTATTTCCACAAGGATTTTAACTATTTCCACAAGGATTTTAACTATTTCCACAAGGATTTTAACTATTTCCACATGGATTTTAACTATTTCCACAAGGATTTTAACTATTTCCACAAGGATTTTAACTATTTCCACAAGGATTTTAAATATTTTCAATCCGTGACCCTGACATCTGACCTATGACCTTAAAAAACAATAAGACTCTTCCTCCTGCGATAAACAAGAAGCGTATGAAGTTTCGTAAAGATCAAGTCAAAAATGTGCTGTGTTCTCCATGCTGTATATAACGCTTTGTGTTGCCTTGCCTAGGTTTTATTTTCTTAGCAACATTTGCCTTAATTTACAACACATTTGATAACCCATCCAAAATCACTCATACAGAAATGCAAAAATTGGGATGTAGGGTGAGGATTGTTACACCTGGATTCACCACCTATGTAAATGCTGATTAATATAATGTTAATTTTGTTAATATTATCAATAAACAATATATGTCTCCCGGTGAAATCCATTTAGATAAAAGATAAAATATTTTGAAAGGAAAGTACATGAATATTTCGTACATTTTCGGGCATTTTCGTCGATTAAACAGTTGTGACGGAGAGACCATGAAACGGCCGGTTACACGTAAATTTAACTCCCTCTTTTTTTGCATTAAATATCTACCCTCACTTTCTTCGGTTTCAAAAATATCAAATGAAATGAAATGTGAAGTAGGTTCTTGAAATAATTTCGAGGAGAACAGCTGATCCATATAAGGAGAAGGTAACTCAAAATTTTTATAATTCACATTCTGTCGAGTCAATTTTCTATGATTCAATATTTTGTAAAAGGGTGTTAATTAGAAGTGAATGGACAAATAGAATATAAAATATGTATTTTGATGTAAAAGTAAAATAAGTAAAAGTAAAATAAGGATATTGTTGAAAGAGAGCTCCTTATTTTCCATTTAAAAAACAAAAGCGAATAAGATGATTGAACTAAAGAATTCATCAGCGCTTAATTAAAGTTTTTAAGAAATATCAAGAATTAGATTCAATATTCTCTGTAGCTATACAGACTATGAAAAGACCAAAAGAGAAACTATAAAAATTCTGATTCCTGGCTTTTCTTATTTCATGGATAAGTTTTATAATTCTTCCTTCTCCGGAATATTCCTTTCCGTTCTATCCTCCTCGCTTTCTTTCTCCGTTTCTGGTTCCGCTTTATCCTGCATTGATCCAACCTGCCCGAATTCTTTTGCAATTTCCGGTTCCGCTTTATCCTGCATTGATCCAACCTGTCCAAATTCTTTTGCAATTTCCGGTTCCTCTTTATCCTGCTTTGGCCCAGCTTGCTCGCTTACTTCTCCAATTTCTAGCTCCGCTTTATCCCGCGCAACGCCTGCTGATTTTGGCGGATCTTGAAGCTGAGAAACGATTAAAAATTCCTCTAATGAGATGAGGGAATCTTCGTTCTTGTCCGCCTGAGTGAACATCTCCGTGAACCTTTTCTCCAGACGAACATGTGGCTCTTCTGAGATCTTCTGAAAACTCTCCTGTAAGATTCGTATCTGGATAGGAATGATGTAGATCGTTAAAAACGAATTATACTGATGCAGTTTACCAAAGACAACTTGTAGGTAATACTGGTCTGAATAGAATATTGGTCTCATAATGGAGGGGTGGACAGTATGAAAGGGAGGGGGAGGAAGAGGTGGGAGGGGGAGAAAGGGGGAGGAGGGAAGGGAAGGGAAGGATGAAAAGGAGGGATGGAGGAGGAGGTAAGGGTGGGACGGGAGAGAGGTACCCCCTGTCCACCAACCCCCCCCCCCCCCTCCCCATAATATGATTTTTTCTCATTTCCAATGCCATTTAATTTCAGATCGCTACTGAAATAAATTTGGGTGTGCCTGATAATCACTTAGGCTTCAATAACCACTTGTGAAGATTTACTGTCCGAAACTGAACGTGTCTAGAGTACATTCAAGTTGGTTTTCAATGCTGTTAAAGAAGGTGACGGGCTGGAACACTTCAATTTTTTATAGGAATATTTGAATTATTTTCAGTGGCATTTCTAGCAAAAAAAATATATATTTAGAGAAAGATTCCTTCTTCCCAGATTTGGACACTTGCTTTTCGGGACAACCATGGCCAGATCCAGCGGGGTTTTCTTCCAAGAAATATGGAGGTATTCTCCGCATTCTCCCCTTCCTAGAGTATTATTTCCCCCTCCCGTCAGAGGATTTTTCCTCTAGACTACATAAACGATTGGGGTTTTTTCTCCTATTGAATATTTACTTAAAATTTGTGTGTTAACATTCAGTAAGTATAATGGTAAAATATGGTGTTAAAATGTCCCTTGAGACCACTCAAGACCATTTCAATGCTTTATAAAAGAGTTTTGGAAGATTTTTTTTCAAAACTTCCAGGGGTTGGGGGGGGGGGGGGTAGTCGGGGGTGTTTGTTTTCGTTTGTGTTGTATTTTTTACGCTTATTTACCCCAACGTACGGGCCTTAAACCCCATTCCCCAAAAGTGACAAAATACTAGGCTCGGTTTTATTTCCAGGGTAGGGTTCAAGCCCATAGTGACGGGAGGGGGGTCCAACCCATCATTTTCCAAAAATTAAATAATCTACGTCATGATCGAATGATGTCATACATGCGCATACCTCTTCTCTGTCAAGAAGATAATTCTTATCGGCGTCCAGCTTGGTAAAGGCTTCATGTATGGCGCGCTCTTCGTGAAACAACACGAGCTCTGCCTCGAAAACTAGAGTGGTGTCAGGAGGTACTACAACTAAAAATGGTGAAATAGACAAATATTCGTTTAAATATGATTTATTCACTAATTTATTCATTCATTCAAAATCAATTATGTAAGTATGTTTGGATATAACTTGGATCTACTTTTGAATGGTGCGTGAAAAGGTTTTCGTATTTTACATTTATGTTACAGGACCTTTTCATGGATACAATGTACCATAACTTTGATCTTTGTGACCTTGACCTTAGAGTTCGACCTACTTTTGATAAACTTTAACCTTGGCTATAACTATTCAATGGTAAGTGATAGGGCTTTCATATTTCCGATGTACTTCCCTTTTATCATGACCTTTCAGTTTATACCCAAATTTTGATCTTTTGACCTTGACCTTGGAGTTGACACTTTTCAAAAACTTTTACTTTGTCCACAAGTTTTGAATTGCAGGTGATATACTTGTTGCTTTCATATTTTACAAGTACATACAATCTTATTGATACCAAAATTTTGACCTTGTGACCCCTAACCTAACCCCTGACCTCAGTTTATGACCTAATTTTCACATTACAGCTGTTAACTGTACTGACAACGATACCGACGGGGGCACTCATATTTCACAAACAAACATTTTAAAGAAAAAATATTTGAAAAATAAAAAAATGAAATAATTTTATGTGAAATTAATGAAAATTATTTGAAAAAAAAAATTGAAAAAAAAATTATTTGAAATTAACGAAACGTATCCATCCAATGTGTCTAGCTGTTATTGCTTTCAAACTTTTTACTTTCCAAGAGAACAATTACGAAAAAAAAAAACATTTTGTAAGGTAAGACCATGATACACTGGCTACAGCAGAACACAACCGCAAGGTTGAAAAAAATATGAACACCAACGAAACAACTTCAACAAACAACGCGCGGTGGTCTAGTGGTAAGGCTGTCCGACAGTCGGGCCAGTGACCATAAGGTTGCTGGTTCGCGCCTCACTAGGAGCACGGGTTGGCTAACATATAATAATCGTTCCAAGGAGTGCATGTGTCGCCTGCGAAACATAGCGACACTCAGGAATCAGTTTTATAGGGTGTGACATCCAATTGTGACAGTCAGACGGAGCGACAGACGGACAACGGACAAAGTGATCCCTATAAGTGTCGCTTTGCTTCGCAGGTGACAAAAAATGTCTTTGTCTGTGTTGTTAAAAAAAACCTCAACAAACAACAGATGACACACAAACGGCCGAGCAAACAGCCAAAGCAGACACACTGAACAATAAGTCAATAAATTAGAATACATATATAAGGCAAACTGAGGAAAACCCGGCCTTGTGCACCCGGTGCCGACTTAGGAAGGATGTCCGTTATATTCGTATGATAGCGAATGGAGTGATTATCCAGATTACCTTCGCACAACCCTCCAACTTACCCAAATACACAGAGGTTATCTAACAATAAACATAAAGTAAACTGAAAATAAATGTACACCAGTAGCCGACTTTGGACGGCCAGTCGGTCTATAATAACAAATGCATGGTGTAGTTATCCGGGTTACGAATGCACAACCCTTCCATCTAACCGAATACACAGGGGTCACTCGAGACGTTCACGTACAGCTGTTTTCAGAAAATTTATAAACACAGAAATTTTCTGAGATATTTTTAAGAAGTTACCAGTGATACTATATTTACGTGCCACATGATCTAGAAACAATGTATTCACAAATATACACAAAAATATTTTTAAAATGCATACAATTGCCCACTTTGTATCCCTCCTTTCCGTAAGCTAGGTGTGATGGTACCGTAATCTTCCTTTTCTCCCCTATGCACATACCCACAAGGGCGTCATTCAGACCTTGTATGATTTTTCCACGGCCCAGTGGAAGGTAAATGGGCAGTTGGGTGTCATAACTGAAAAAAAAATCGTTAGAAATCAGACCCAATATTAAAGCCGCAAATTTCTAGATTGCTTGCACATTTTCAGACAGAAATACACTAAGTCTTTTAACTTTTTCTGTAGTTTAATTAGTTTTAAATTAATTATAATAAGAATCTTCACACTCTTTGGTCATCTTACATTATTTAGATTGAGGGTCACTGACGCGAAACGTGCATGCCCAGTTAAAACTATCATGTTTTAAAGGCGTCAAAAATATTGCAGTAAATGTTATAGTTCTAAACGTGATTTTGTATGGTTCCAGAAGTATCAATAAAAAATTTTTAGAAACATTTCATTTTGTTCAGCGCTCTTAAATGTTATTCAAACGTTTTGAAACCATACAAAACTATTTCGAAAATGTTTTGTGGTACCTGGGTGTCTGGTCCATGCTGCAAATTTATCTGTTTATAAATGATGCTATTGAATTTGAATTCGTTTAACATTTAAACTACTTGGTGAGTGTCACTGCTGGTGGACCAGGAGTCCCCGCGTACACATGTAGCCAAGTTCGATCAACTTTGGTTGATCGTCTGTCTCTTCAACACGTACATTCAAAACTTTCTGTTACCAAAATTCATGAAATTTCTAAAATGTGGGTCCTGTACATAGCATCAAATCCCACCCATCCTGCTACGTCTTTAGGTATATTTTTGGACATAATAATCTTCGCATTCTTTGGCCATCTTGCATTGTTTAGATTAAGAATCCCTGACGAGGATTGAGTACCCGAAACTCCCGAAATAAATGTGCTATCGAATTTGAAGACGTTTAACAATAGAATACCCGTTAAATCTTGGAAATTATCAGGTTTCAAAATCTTCGTTGAATTAGCTCGATCCAATTTTTAAAAAAAAAAACTTGTTCTCATGTATTTGTAATTAATATTGAGTACATCTCGGAATCATAAATATATGAGGTTTCAAAATTTTCGTAAGATTGCCTTGGTGTAATTTTTGTTCCATTCTCGAAGAAATTAGTTTAATGGAATTTAGATATGAAAATGTACAAATTTACCTTGATCCAATCTTTGTTCCATTCTCGAAGAAGCTAGTATAATGCACATAAAGTAAATCGCTTTCTCCTGTAACTTTCTTACAATCGTGTGCTTTCCGCGTTACCTCTATTTTCAGATTCGGATCCAGATCCGGATTCGCGAAGCCTTGTGCAAACAGAGCAGACGACAAAAGAACGATACAGACGTTTGTCCAAATCATTATCCAATGAATTTTCAAGAGGATGTTCACAACGAAACGTTAAAAAATCTGTAAAATTTGACTGAACTTTTCCCCCTATACTTGCCACGTTGACATTGTAAATGGGGATACGAACAAGATTGTGATTGGTCGAGGTAATGTTTCATTCATGAAAAATAGATTAATGATTTGATAACAAATATGTACATATATAAGATGGTCAAGGGTCCATGTACATGTATGTGTAATGGTGAGGAAAAAGTCAATGATCCGTAATGGACATTATCAAATGATCAGGAATTATTGCCGATTTTGCTTATTTCTGATTGGTGGAGACGCTGTTTGATAGAGTGTACCTCAGAGTGAGTTGACCGCTAACGCTCGAAAGCGGTCTATTCAGGATTAGCGCGTGCGTGACCAGCGCGTGCGTTAATTTTTGCAGTGTTAGATCTTTGACTTCGCGTGTCAATACAATGCAGATGTTAATAAAATCCTGATAATTTAATAAAGCAGTTACTGACTTTTGATTTCGGTCTACTCGTAACTTTACAGACCTGGTCAGGTATTGGTTGACCGAGGCCGAAGGTCTGTATAGTCGTGAAAGTTAATAATTGTATAATGTCACCTTACCGTGACCATGTTAAGACAATGGCTATTATATTCTGACTCCCAAAATAAATAAATATCAATAAATTCAATACATACAAACGCACATTTATAAATTTTTGGATGATTCAAATTCAGACCATGAACTGATCATTTCACGAAACAAATGTTCATTTCATCACATGACCTTGATTACGCAATACCTTTGCTAAAGGCAAGGATTGCATTAAGAAAATCACAAAATTATCCATTTTTTGGTGAATTCGATTCCTTTGCAGGAACACCGAGTCTTGATTCCGTTTTCTGCAGGTATCCGACAGGTAATGCTCACGTTTACACTATTGTTGGTGCGTTTACGCTACTGTTAAGTGAGCCGTAAACAGATTACGTAAATGTGACGTCACATTATTCTGTGGTGCTTAGAAGCGGATGATTGATCCAATCATTCTGTGACGGTTAGCTAAACGTGAAGTTATGATTTGCATTTCTCGGAATTACGCGGCAACATCAGAATGACGTAGACCTGCTTCTAACATCCCAACCGCTGGTAGTCGCTGTTCTTTTCAAGATTACTTTGACACTTTATGGAGCGAGACATTTTCAATTGAAAAATTTTATGATTGGTTGTTTTGTTTCGTACATGATCTGACTCGACCAATCAAATCTTGTCTTACAAATGTTCGATTTTGCTAATCAGAAATAGACACAAGCACAGATTACAAAAATAAACATATCAAACGATTTCACACGAACCAATGGCCTACGGTACCGATGCCGACAAATTATAATATTACAACTTTTAACGATGCCAAATTACGATTTGTCAACCAATATCAAAGTTTGATTTGTCAACCGATGGAAAGCCAATTGGCAAAACCAATGTCGATACCGTTGAACCAGAATTTCTCGCGAGATACTTCTTTTCGCGAAAGATTTGGAATAGCGAAAATTTCTTCCCGCGAAAAAAATGTGTTTGATAAAGTATATCAGTTACATTTTGTTCTTGTTGTACATGTGCCATTCTTCACTTTTATGATAGAAAACTAAAAATTCAATAATGAAAAGGTACAAAACAGTAACATCATGTGTAACAGTTCATAATTGATTATAATTTAGGAATCGCGAAAAATTGAACTCGCGAAAATAAATACACCCTATTTACCATAAAATCGCGAAATTTGGTGCTCGCCAAAAAAATCTAGTTTCACGGTATCTGATTGGCCAATCGATGCCATTTTTTGATTACCAGATCGCATGATATCAACTTATGATTGGTCAACCGATGCCACCTTGCTATAACATTGACCAACCGGAAATAGCTTATGACTATCAAACCAAAGATTACTATTGCAGCTGATGCCAAATAATGATATGATAAGCAGTGTCAACTTCTGATTGGCCAACCGATGTCAATTAATAATTGGCCAATCTATGTCAACTCATATAGAATTGGCCGACTGATGTCAACTCATAATTTGCCAACTTATGATTGGCCAACCGATGTCAACTTTATGAATAGCAAATCGATACCAACATAACATAGGACAACCCAGTGTGAGAAAACATCTGTTTTATTCATAGGCCGGTGGTAATCCAATGCAAACTTATGATTGGTTAATCAATGCGAGCTTGTGATAGGCCAATCGGTGCTAATGTATGATTTGTCAACCGATGCCAACTTCTGATTGGTAAAACGATGTCTATTTTTGATTGACCAATCGATACCAATTTTTAATTGGTCTTACTGGCCATTCTGTATAAGAATTCTTTCACGCCTCAGAAATTCGGGATAAAACACATTTTCCCGAAAGTTGTCGTGAATAGATGAAGATTGAATCAAAACATTTTTTTTAAATTATTTAATTCAATTTATTTTTGATTGCATATGATAAACAATCATTTGTACTTAGCTTTTAGTTAATTTATAAAAATCTATAGCAAATACTAGTAGCAAGATTCCATGCGCGGATAAAATATGAAAGATCAGATGGGCCCGGATTCTCCTCTTTGACATTTTTTCTTATAGATTCTAAACCATACATTAGCTGTTTAAACAATCGGAACTAACTCTATCCAGACCAAGACCCTTGAGGAAAAGCAATCTAGATGTGTCTATGCATACGATGTTTCCTCAATTTTGATAAGAAAATCAGTATGTCCCCTGGTGATTTGTAAAGGAAAGGATCTTTCGCAAAATCTCGAGAAATTCCGTCCATAACATACGGCGGAAATAGCCGAAAAGGCTCGAGTTTTTTATTTCCTTTAAAACTGTCTCCACCGAGCTCATCCGTGTCCACGTATATAATTTTAAGATGAAATTAGATTAAAATTCCATTTTTTCATCAAATATCTAGCCTTTTAAGTATATATTCGTCTTTTTTGGTTTCAGCATTATTTGAAGAAAAAATGAAATAATATTCGAATAGCAGAAATAATTTCGAGAAAGATGTAAAGAGAATTTCTTGGCCCCACAACTCTACACGAATATTCTGTAACTGTCGATTCGTCTGTCCGTAACAAAAGCTCCCCATCCAACCGGAATAATCTCAATCGATTCTTGTTTTAGGGGTTGGGAAGTTAACGAGCAAGAAGCTACCGCTATAAAGAGAAAATTAATTTAGATATCCTTTATTTACAAGAAAAAAAAAGGAAGGTCAACCGTAGGAAACCCACAGCCCCTTCTCCGCTGCAATACACCATGGTCTCCGGAGACGGTTGGGGGGCGGGGGATGGAGACTCCTTTATAAGCGGAAAAAGAATTATGATTTATCTCATCAGAGCGCAATGCATAGCATATTCATAAATCATGGATTCGATACGTCCTGGACGTCCTTATGAAAAGGAAGATTAGGACGTATCTGATCAGCGATTTATGGAGATGGATGCATTAGGCATCAATTTGAAACTGTTTAATTTCAATATCCGCACTAGTATCAGAAAAAGTCAAACAGAGAAAAAAATCAGGCAGAAATCAGCAGATGGTCAATCCAAATTTCAACTGGTTGGTGATATTTGTATAATATGTTCACAATTCCTTTTCCGGTATTTTCTCTTTCTTCGCTTCCGGTTCCGCTGGATTTGGTGGGTCTTGTAGCGCAGAAACAATTAGAAATTCTTCAATTGAAATGAAGCCGTCTTTGTTCAAGTCCGCTTGCGAGAACATCTCCGAGAACATTTCCTCCAGTCGCTGATCATCTGGTTGTTCAGGAAATATGTTTTTCGGAAGATACTGAAAGCTACCCATCATGACTCTTAACTGGAAAGAAACAATGGTCATGAAATAAATAAGAATAACCATTCGTCCAAGTTTGCCTCTAACCTAAAAGAAAAGTTGTGGATTTTTTTTTATTCTAATTAACGCCATAATACGTTTACTAAACAACTGAAGTGGTTAGATGCGAATCCCTGGGATTTGATCTTAGAAAGGCAAGAAAAACAATTTCCCGTGCATTTTTCAGATTTTGTCCGTTCTGTGGGCTTATGTCCTTCTTTCCTAGCTGGATTAGGTCGAATCTTACCGTTGACGTAAACATATCGTGCAAGGTTAGACGTAATAAAAAAACCTTCAAGATTGCGTCATGATCTAATGACGTCATACCTCATCTTCGTCAAGCATATCGTTGTTATCGGTATCCAGTGTGGTAAAGGCTTGATGCACGGCACTCTGGTCGTTAAACAGGACTAGCTCTGCCTCGAAAACTAAAGTCGTGTCGGGAGGAATTTCAACTGGAAAGGAAGGGCAAACTGAATTAAAGAGAGTCAGACTGACTTAAAGCAAAATGGTAACGTTGCCAAGCAACGAAAATTGAAGGAATAATTTTATACTTTGAATTTATTTCTCTCTGTATATTTATTTTCTTGCTGTGTCATTTTCGATATTCATTTTTCTGTACGTTTCGGTCATCGTCGCTGCCATCTTTTTGATTGCCAAAATGACAGAAACATAAAAAAAGGAAGTGCATTTGTAGCAGATTTCTTCTTCTCTCTTCTATATTTTCTCGAATTTTTTTTTATCTTCTCTCATTAATTCAATTTTCAGATTGAAATCGAATCTGATCGGCTTCCCTTATCATTCTGAAAGAAGCATTATTAATCGATCAACATGTCTATTTCTCTAAAAAGTTCTAAAGAAAATGTCTTAATTCAAACACAATTCTTAACTTTGAAAAAAAAATTAACCAACATACTATTATCGTCTTTGTATCCCTCATTGCCGTAAGCTAGGTGTGGCGGTACCGTAATCTTCCTTATCTCCCCTATACACATACCCACAAGGGCGTCATTTAGCCCGTTTATGATTTTACCACGGCCCAGTGGGAGATACATGGGCTGACCTCTGTCGTAGCTGAAAAATTAAGTGCGAGATAAATGAATGTTGCTGTAGTCTTATTTATTTATTTATTTATTTATTTATTTATTTATTTATTTATTTATTTATTTATTTATTTATTTATTTATTTACTTATTCATTTATTATTTATTATTTATTATTTATTATTTATTCATTTATTTATTCATTTATCCTTGATCCATTCTTTGCAATCTCTTGCACAGAGGTGCTTCGCTACGCTTCACTTGTGAAGCATATCGAAGTGCCTCTTGTGAAGCGAAGCGTATCGCATCTTGTGTGGCGTAACGGAAGCCTCTTGTGTAGCGTAAAGTTCTAAGCGTCTCTGAGCAAGAGATTGCTAATCGCTGTTCCATTCTCCAAGCTGGTGTAATGAACATAAAGTAAATATTTGGCAATAAGCTGTGGAAATGTTCAAAAACTTCTTTGCTTCATTCTCGAAAAAGCTAGTTTAATGAACATACAAAAAATTGGCAACGAACTGTGAAAAATGCTGAAAAAATTACCTTGATTCAATCTTTGTTGAACATAAACTAAAATTTGGCAATTATTCTTAAACATGTTCAAAATTTACCTTGACTCGATCTTTGTTCCATTCTCGAAGAAGCTAGTATAATGAACATAGAGTAAATCTTTTTCCTCCGTAACCCTCTCACAATCGTCTGCTTTGCGAGTGACCTCTATTTTCAGTTCCGTCTCCGCGAAGCATTGTGCCAAAATAGCAGACGACAAAAGTACGATAAAGAAGTTTTTCCAGATCATTTCGATATACTTTTAAAGAATAAAAGACTGATTTTAACGACGAAAAGTTTGAAAAATAAGTATTAACTTTTTTGTTCCCTGGTTGCCACGTTGATGATCGTCGACGGGGATACGATTAACTCTGTGATTGGCTGGTGTAATATTTTAATTAATTACTTGATTATTTGTACAGGTAAGATGGTTTGGGGTATATGTTGTGGTAAAAAAAAAGTCAGTGACCCATAAAGGTCATCGTCTTCTTACGGTACCCGAGACTTCCATTTTGAGGCCATACCAAAAGAAGACTTTGTTTTGCATACGAGGACATCAAATTGGATTCATTCAAACAAGACAACAGAGTCACATATTTAAAGATGGTGATGAAAAAAACCGCTCTGAGACTCTTCACTTTAAAAAGTTGAATTTCATTGCATATAGCGTTTGTATGACATACAAACAATCGATTAGATCGGTAGGTTTTAACTGCTGTAATCAGGATAACCACACCTTATACTGTAGGTCATGTAAATAGGACCTTTTCTACGGTCTGAAAGGAACTAAATGCATCAAACACTCTCTCCGTTTTGAAATGATCTATTTAAGTCTATCTAAGCTTATTTCAGCCCAATGATTCCAAGTATACAACATCAATGACAACAAAAAAAAACATCTATGGCAACCAATACGCATAAACCAACGAGAAAAATGATAAACTTATGATTATGATTTGCCAAGTTGAAAACTATAAAATCGCAACCGTCCTTCTTCCACATAGGACGGGGTCAAGTCCTTATCTTCTCTAACGAAGTTTGGACTAGCCATCTCGGCGCCGTGGTCTGATGGTTAGGGCGTCGGGTCAGTGACAGAAAGGTTACTGGTTCGAGTCTCACTAGTACCATGGGTCAGCCGATATGTACTCGTCTATGTTCTGTGTCTGTATACAAAAATGTCCTTGTCTTGGTATTGTTTAAATGTCTGTGGTATATAAAAAAAAAGTTTGGACTTGCTCGTCATGGAGTACTGCTTTCACATTCGATCGGTGTGCAACGCGTAGGAACAATACTGCAGATGGATAGAGCATCGTTAATTCTCATATTTGTCAAACGCATCACCTGAATTTTTATAGACTAAAATTATAAGTTCTTAATTTTAGAATCGCTTCCTTGCAAAGACAGCAGATATTTTGATAGCAAGTATTGGAACTTGCATTTGCATGGTTGGTGAAAATGTCCGTGACTGTCATAGATTATCAATTAATCTTTTAAAAAATAATACTGATAATCCAGTAAGTGAATAAATCCAAAATGTCACATCTAGCATTCTGAAACGGGAATCAAAGTGATGCTAGTCAAATTTTTGTTAATTTTATTTTTATGAGTTAAAGAAGATCATGACGATAACCTTAACAGCACTCGCAATAGAGCACCAAATTGAGCATCGACGGACCCCTAGCATGCTAGAGGTGGGACCAGGTGCCCGGGAGGAGTAAGCATCCCCTGCTGGTTAGCCGCACCCGCCGTACATTTATGTACATGTATACTGGAAATATACCGGTATTTGAGAATGAATAATGCCGATGGTATAGATGCGCGAAGTCAGATTCGACACGCGGAGAAGTGGAAGGAGAAGAGGGGGGGGGGGGGGGGGGGGGGGGTTGACAAGCACAACCTATAACACTTGTAAAAAAATTGAATTTGACAAATTTCGATATCCCCTCCCCTCTAGATTCACTCATGTTATACATCTATATTTTCTATAGAAATTTTTTTTTAAATATTTTTCTACATCATTGTACTCGATTCTTGAAATCGACATTTTATCTAGCAATTAAGTTATTACTTATTTGTCATATCAAATATATCATTATCAAGTTATATATTAAAAAGCGATTTTTTTTTTTCAATTCTTATTCTTCAATTTTTTTTTTTTTTTATTTCTCCTCTAATTAAATCTTACACGCAGAAAGTTTTTGATTTTCTTAATGAAACCATACTATTCCATAGTAAGTATACATGTATACTAGTCGATAAAAAATATATATAATTCATACCCAACGTTTACATACGGAAGTTGGAGTACGCCGGAGGGTACGTATTACACAAGGACAGATAACCCGGTACGCTTCGGGTGTTTAATTTGCAAGGAACACGTATCATTTAGACCAGGAAAACTGAATCTTTATGAAAATTCTATGATACAATTCACAAACTGAACTCACAGGGTCAATACCTTAAGAGACGCTCAAATATAACGTCGACGTTATTTAAAAGTAAACGTAATACGTATCGTACGCTATACGCTCCGACGATGGATCTCAGAGACATATTGAAGATTTTGGTATCATTCTGTGTTTTATGCTCCGTACTGGCACAAACTGAGAAAAAGAAAGAAGATGTGAAAATAGAAGTTTTAGCTACTGGAGACTGCTCCAGGAAGTCGACATCCGGGTCCTTGATGAGATGCCATTATGTTGGGAAATTGACCAATGGAAAAGTGTTTGAAGACAGGTAAGGACTATTGATTTTATTCAGAACGTTTACATTTGTTTTTTATTTATTTTCATTCAATTTTTTTTATGATTTTCTTTTTTTTTTTATCTACGTATACAGATTATTTTGTTCTCAGAGTTATATCTCATTCAGAACTCGGAGGAGGAAAAGAACAAAATTTGTTGATTTTATTGAATAGTGTGGCTTTGGTTCTGTGGAGGGGGGGGAGGGGGCGGGGGCGGGAGGTGTTGGGAGATTGGGATCTTGCTCACCTCAAAATGACAAAATCGAATATTTCGTTAAATCTAAAAAAAACCTCAAATTTGCAATAGATCTAGAAATATGGTAATACCTTAATTATCAATGTAATTAAAACCAAGGACATTTTTTTTCTCTTAAAGAAGATTTCAGCATACTTATATTGCATAAACTGACAATGCATGTTTGGAAATTATGTCCGTATATACATATTTTAAAAAAATCTGATTTTGTTGTTGGTTTTTTTAATTGTTTTTTAAAATAAATCATGTATTATTATTTTCTAGTTATGAAAAAGGAAAGCCAGTCCTTTTCCTTCTGGGAGCAGGGCAGGTCTTAAAAGGATGGGAGAGAGGACTCCAGGACATGTGTGTGGGAGAGAAAAGGAGACTCACTATTCCTCCCCATCTAGGATACGGGAGCAAGGAGAATGGTAAGATAATGCATATGCGGATCTATAGTCAGATCCTGGGGAAAAAAAGGGGGGTAGATCCTAAAAGACTGAGAGAGGGGACCCCATGATATGTGTCGGATAACTATTCCTCCTCATCTAGGCCACGGGGGCAGGGAGAAAATTCTTGAGCGGATCTAGAGTGGGATTAAAAGGAGGTCAGAGGGGCGGTTGGGTGGCAGGTATTAGGCTGGGAGAGGATGTGTGTTGGAGAAAAAAGGAGACTGGCCATGCCTCCTTATCTAGGATACGGGAGCAGGGAGAATGGTAAGACAATGCATGCGCGGAACTATGGTTGGATTCAGGGGAGGGGGCGGGTATAGGTCTTTTAAAAAAGGGTTGGGAGAGAGGACTCCAGGGTGTGTGAGGGTGTGTGTGAAAAGGAGATTGGCTATTCCTCCCCATGTACAGGCCACGAGATCAAGGAGGATGGTAAATATTTCATATGTGCGAGATTAGAGTGGGTTCGGCTTGGGCTGCCGCCCTCCCCAATTATTTGTCAAACTTCCTTCCCTATTCCCTTTTTCGATATGTTCCTTTCATTATCAAAATCGTAGGCAACAACCCGATCACACGAACTCAACTTCACATACCAGAACATCTAAGAAGGAAAGGCACTGAACATTCTGACTTTTCCAAAGGAGTGTCAGATTCCTTGTATGTGAATGTGTGTGTGCCTCGCTTCAGCCAGCAAAGCACTGACTGTCTTGTGTGAAAATTTCTGTCCTTCATAATTTCTCTTTGTATTCCCACAGGTGAAATTCCACCCAAGTCTACCCTTATTTATGAAATCGAAGTTTTGGACATAAAATCCGAGGAAGATTTAGACGAAGTGTTTCCCAGATTGGACATCAACAGCGATGGAGTTCTGGATATGACAGAGGTAAGCACATAAATCTTGTATTTTACCAAATTTGCTCCGCACATTACATAATTCATTCTATAAAATTGGAACTGGTTCTGCGCATAACTTTAAAAAACTTATATGTGACGGTACGAACGAAACAAGCATCTTATTCATAACATGTGATACGCAAATAATCTCATAATCTCGTTCACGGTGATCCCCTTTTCTTAAACAACGTAAATACTGTCTAAGCTACTTTATATGAATTCATTCTAGATCTAACATATGACCATCAATTCATGACGTTACGTGGTGAGCGTCGAAACTTTTTTTCTGATTATATATACACAAAGTAAGTGCTCTCTGAATACACCTCGATTTCTGATTAGAATAGACTAACATTATATAATTGATAATGATAGTAATATGATAGGCCTAAAATGAATTCATATAAAGCAGATTTTGGCAGTATTTACCTTGTTTAATCATAGGGGATTCCCGTGAAAGAGATTATTTGCGTATCATGTGTTATGCTACTGTGTTATTGGGTCTGCCTCTTCGTATTGTTTTCACAAACTGTTTTATCGTTGTGTCGATCCTTCTGTTTAGCAAATGACAGAAAACCAAAGACATTTCATTTCTGCAAAACTAACAATTTCCATTGATTATAATTACAGGTTAAAGAACATTTACTCAATACGGAGAAGCTGAAGAAGCACTTGCCATTTGAGCTAGATGAGCAGACGAGATTTTACATGATACAGACGATGTACCAAATGGCGGACAAAAACAGAGATGGCGGACTGAGTCCAGAGGAGTTCAAAATTCTAACTTCTCTCGGAACAAAAATGTTAAAAAAGAAAACTGAGCTTTAGAATCCTTAAATAAAGGATAGAATAATTTTTTCTTTAATAAATTATTTCCACCGTATATAGTGTTTGTTTCTTTATACAAAAAAAAATCAGGACACATACACACAAAATATCATGTCAGAGCTATGGCCTTGACATTTTACACCGTCAATCAACGCCATCTTTCCTCTAATCATTGTGACACATTTTTGGGCAAGTTTGAAGATCCTTAAAGTTAACTATCAAATCTGAATCTTGTCCACGAGATGTTACAAGGACAAAATTTGAAATATATCTATGACCTTGACTTTTGACCTTGTCGGTCAATTATAACATTTCTCGTTATTCGTTGTGTTCCTTTCAGACAAGTATGCAAGTCATGGGACTTGCAATCCAATCTGCGTCCTGTCCACGAGACGTTACTCAGTCATTCCAGAAAAATCGCGACACTTAGTGATTTTACCTGTCGCTAGGTCCTAATTTGTGATGTTCATAACCTACTGCTGCAACTGAGTGCTCATTTGAGAAGAACAACCTTTTTCTCTCACATACACGTCAAATACTGACCGATTATTACATATTTAAGAAGTAGGATATCCTAAAGTAGCTGAAATTAACCAAGAAATTGATGTCGCTGAGCTCTTTCACTATTTTTCTTAAAATTTTAAGAATAGTGAGGGTACTTAAAAACAAAATCTGATATTACGTTTTATAGCAATTAATATCTATTTTATCATATAACTATGGATTTTTAAAAAAATTCAACAAAATGCAAGGTCATGGCTCAAAATCTCGCTGTCGCTGAAATATGCCTAACCTCCATAACAAGGTAGTCATTGTCTATCAAATTTTTATTTCCATTATTTTGGAATACTCAAGAGGCCTTACCAACAAGTGATTATGATATCAATTTGATTTTTTAACAAAAAAATCCTTTGCAACTTACCAATTTTCAGTTTTCAGAAAGGGAATTTCTTCGATTGGAGTGTCACATATAAGAACCTAACCTACATAACGGATTTTTCTTTGCAAATAGCCACATAAACTTTCTTAACGATCATATTACTCAACACAAGTAATATTATCAATCAGCTGGTGTATGCATTTAAATCTTTGTAATGTTCCTCTTTCCAAAATATCTTATTAACTATGAAAACATAACCTTCATAACTAAACAACCTACGTAACGGTAATATTCATTAAGCTTTATTATAGATCTGGCGATCAAATTTTCATCCGGGTTTTAAGCAGTGTGTAACTAGAAGACATATTTAAGCTCCTCTCAATATATAAATCGAAGATTTAGGGGGATGTACAACTAAAGATGTGTTAATGTGTAACGTCCGTAACGATCACGTTCAAGTTCCACAGTTTGCCTTTTTTATTTCTTTTTGGCGTGTTTTTCGGAAAAGGGCTGATCTAGCGTTGAATAATGTTGAGGAAAAAATGTTACTTGTATTTCTATCTCTTCGCTATCTAATTTTTAAATGAATTGAACAGTATAGCCTCCGTAACACTGTTTTGAAAATACCAAACATCATTTTCTGGATGTCCAACTAATTGAGAGGATATTCGCAATACAAGTTCCGTATTATTTAACTATAGTAATTGAATTTCTCATTACGATATATCTCTTTCAATCAACATATATACTTTTTATTGTATGATATTATCATAGAGACGTGAGAAGTGGATTTCCTAGGACAGCTAAGCTCAAATATAGGAAAAATAAAATACAAATATGGACTTGGTCGAGGTCATTATGTCATTATAATGACCCGATGAGATTTGTAATATTGACCGAGGCCGAAGGCCGAGGTCAATATTATAAATCTCATCGGGTCATTATAATGACATAATGACCGAGGCCAAGTCCTTATTTGTTATATTATATAACGAATTGTAAGACTACATATGATTAAAATAATGATTCAAATCAATGAACACATAATTTTCAGTTCAGAACGTAGCAGTTAATTGCACTTTTTTTTGTGAAAAGTGTATCTAAACTTTTAAAATTAAACAAAATAACTATCTTAATTTTTATCGTAAATACTGAAATCATGACGAATACCACACTGAGTCATTATCTTCCGTCAGCGGTCATTATCGGAAAATAATGACTCGCGCTCCAGCCAATCAGAATCGACGTTACATCCTGGTTATATAATATCATAAAATAATTCCAAAAACATTATAAACTGTGTTGATGCAGCAATGTCAGATAAGAAAACGTATATCTGTCGAAAAAAATGATTATTTAGATAAATTAGAAAGGTGTCAAAACATATATTGTACTTTGTAATAACCTACGTAACATAAGACTAACGGTTTATAAGATCAATGAAGGCCCCTTCAATATGATCAAACTTACGGGGAAATTTTGGATATTCATAGTGAAAACGCAGAACTGTGAATCTGCATAACTGAATAACTGAATTAGCTCCTGCTTGTCATGAAAAAAATCTTTAGAAGAAATACGACTTGAATAAACAATGAAAATCCGCTATCAATACATGTTCTTTTAACTGAGCATTGAATTATTTCTTACAATTCCTAAAAAGCACTGTGTGTTTTGTTCGGTTATAGGTTAAGGTTCAGAGGCATACAGGTTTCAAACTTCAGTAAAATATAACTTCAAAGTAGACATGAGTTTTACTGTCAATCACCTCCGTAACACTGAATCTGACCCCACTACCTTCAGAAGCCCATAACTCGAATAAGAAAAATATTTTGTGTGTAAAAATAGAAATTCATATTAATTAATAGTTATATAATACAGTCCAGTTTATATTATGCCTCACGTTTAATGTTTATTTTTGCCAAATTTCAAAATTTAAGTGTCGCACTTTTTCTGGAATCACTGTACTAAGGAAATTTCTCCATGAGTTGGGTTCTCCGGTCTTTTGTTAATGTAACACGTTTTGGCAACTGTGTAGATCCTAGAACTAGCTATCCATTCTGCATTCTATCAATAAGATGTTAAAGGGGAAATATGCTTGTGACCTTGACCATTGACCTTGAAAATCATTGATATATTCTCTTACCACTGTTATGTTTTTGACAGATATTATAATAAAGATCTTGGAGGTAATGATCTCAAGAAGTGTTAAAATGACAATATGCCTATGACCTTGATTTTTGACCTTCCCAGTCGATGATGACCTTTCTCGTACGTCACTGTGATCCCTTTTTTTTTTGGCAGGTATAAAGATCCTATAGCATTCTGTCCGCGAGATATTACTATGACAATTTGCCTATGGCCTTGACTTTTGACCTTGTAAGGCAATGCTGACCTTTCTCTTGTTATAGTGTTAGGACACTATTGCATGGACCTAGGAGCCTGCATCCTGTTCATGGGGTTTTTAATAGGACGATATGCATGACCTTGACTTTGACCTCGACAATCAATGGAGCCCTCCTTTTTTTTCATTTGATCCTTTAATACAAACAAGAGGATCCTAGGGCTATTTAAAGATTCAATGTGTATCTTATCCTCAAAGATTTACTGGAGAAGGTGGCTGTGACTTTATCAATTAATTTCTCTTGTCAGAATTATTCTAAGTAATAAGGTTATTCTGTGATTACTAAGTTACCTCGACTTTTGACCTTGAAATCAATAGGTGTTGTCCTCTCGCCATGGACAACTTGCATGCAAATTTTGATGACAGTTGAAAGTATCAACTGTGAGCTCTTTGAGTGTCCATAATGTAAGGTTTTTCATTATCGGCCATTTGTGACCTTGACCTTTGACCTTGAATAAAAAAGAAATAGCTTTTATGACCCATTCACATACAAACACACGGTGGCATTACTTAATCCCTCTGGCAACAAAGTTGCACGAGGAGATAATCAAAGACTTTAGTGAACATGTTTCTTCACGGATCGTCTTAAAGAACACAACTTTGAGTACTTGCTTCCTGTAAAGTTTCAAGAAATTCAGTGCAGCTTTTGCAGAGTAGTTGAAATGTGAATAATTTGTGGATGAACAACAAATGGATGGCAGTATACAAAGTAGATGCTGCATCAAGTACTATGAGAACATAGCTCATTTGAGCCCTCAGCTTAGTTGAGCCAAAATGTATTCAGTCTGTTTTTTCCCGCCTCCTTTTCATAGGAAGGTGTCTGACATAAAGTAACTTACGTCATCAAATTCTATGGGAACAAGCATAAAATTCAGGGAAAACATGCTATAAATATGACGTTTCTGTAGGAATTTCATTTAAGAAATAAAAAATGACAAGCCGGGCTCTATTGTCTCATAATGCCCGAGCGTCCTCAGCCAATCACATTTATTACCGAGCCGCGACAGCGGCGAGGTGATAAATGTGATTGGCTGAGGACGCGAGTGCATTATGAGACAATAGAGCCCGGCTTGTCATTTTTTATTTCTATTCTAATGATGACCAAACTTAAACCTTTCGATTCTTGGTAAAAACCAGTTCCTGCCGGTTTTTCTGCTTTCAGAAAATGGGTAGGGGTGGCTTATCGCTATAGGGCCTATATTGGTGAATAGAGCCCGGCTCGCGTCTGTTGTCTTAATAGGGAAAAAGAATCAAGTCATATTAGAATACGTCATAATGTGTTTACGTCAGATACCGTCCCACAAGGGGAAGTAACTCTGTATATCGAAAAGACAGGATAGTCTTGCATACACTCTCCTGACTTGAAGTTAAAAAAGAAAATAAATTGTTTTATTATATATTTATTTGATACCCTGGTACCATTATTTTCAAAAATTCTTTAGTTTATGACATTCAACACACAAAAAGGTGAACAAGTAGTGCTTAGCTATCTAAACATAACCAGCAAGACAAGAAAATATATATACGATTAAATATTAAATATAAACGGAATGGTGAAGAAAATATAAAACAGCCATTCTTATCCGTCCCTTACAAGCAAACTTTGTATTTAGTAAGCTGAAGATTTCAAAATTAATCAATATATTGAGGTTAATACAATGTGCCTGAGGCAATTATTGAGTTTCTACAATATTTTATAATACTGAATGGCCCAAGGGCGGAATCGCTGAGGAATCAACTGATATTATCCAAAAATTGTTAATATATCATACACATGTATGTGGCAAGTACAATAAATGAAATAATGCGTTCGAGTAATTTCAATATATTTGTAAAAGGAAAAAAAATTCTGTCATTATTTAAATGAGGTTTTTCATCTTAAGGAGATGTTAACATTGCATTTATAATAAATCAGAGTTCAGTTAATTAAATTAAATAAAATGTATGTTCTGTTAATGATTTGTTTTTCAAGGAATTGGTCCCTATATGAAAAGTAAGAAGTTTCTAAAATACAATCGCGTGTTTTTCTAATGTTGTGCTATTTTTGGGAGGTGTTCTAACCACAGTGCATTGCTGCCTTTATTGACAAGTTTTGATAGGTTTGGTGTTTGTATTAGAGGGATTGTGGTGTGAAGTTTTCTTGAATCTGTTTTATATGAAATACATGTACATGTACTGGTCTTCACAATGTATGTTTCAAATGGGGCATGTTTGACATGGTTTTGATCTAATTTGACATATCTTGACACAATGTGTTCGTGGTTTAGAAATTCTGATAGTACAATTGCATTCTTCTGTTCTTCCTTAATTAAGAAACTTCATAAAATTGATTTTCTTTTCTTCTTCACAAGGTATTCTTGACTAGATTCATGATTGTTTTCTTATGAAAAATGTACTCAGTACAATGTTATAATGTGTTCCCTGATAAATCACTGTTCTTGTCTTTAAAAGTTGCATACTTTTTTCCATTCTATATGCATTTTGTACAATAAAGGTTTTTAACTTTAATTTATTGTTTACCTAATATATATGGATAGAATACATACATTTATTAAGTTTATAAAAGTGACTAGTAAAAAGTGACATCCCTAAAGGACGGTCTACCAAAATGAAATTTCCCCAAATTCGGACGGTCTACCAAAATGCCCTTTGTTTGTGAAAAATGACAAAATGCTTGCCTCCATCAGTAATTAGACCCTCACAACCCCCTATTCACCCCTTCCCCACAAATCAACACTCAATCCTTTCCATCCTATAGAAGACATTGATTTTTCTCTCAAGAAATTTTTCAAGACCCAAACATAATTTCTATCCTATTTTTCTTCAAGCACGTGCACTTATTCACCCTGACACTACAATTTCAATCGTAAAAAAAAACTTACAAAACATTTCTTTCAGGCTTCACATACAATACTATAGGAGTATTTCATTTAAAAATACTGACATACAAACAATTCTTCATGCATCAAAGTTCATCGTGCTTTGGTCCCGAAAATTCCTCGTGCGTAATAAATCCATCTTTATTACCATCTTCCCAACGAAATATTCCGTCCACGACGCTTATGTGCTCCTGACTTTTGTTGTCGATGGGAAATCCATACTGTTGACGTGAGAGTTCGACTAAATGTTCGGAAATCTGTCAATCAAATCATCAAAGGAATGAAATTCATGCATCACAATTTTGTGATTCGTTTTGTTTCATAAAAGCCTAACACATATTGGAATCGTAATTCCACAAACCACTATTTTCAAATTTTCAAAAAGTATTACTAAATTCAGTAAAGAGTGATATTGTCTTGATTAGAAAATGACAGTACCTTATGAAATAATTTTGGCACAAAAATTGCACAGGGTAAAGCTTAGTTTATAGTTGAGGTAAATTATTTTAAAACTTGAAAAATTACAAATTTTGCATCAATAATATGTAAAAAAAAAAATTGTAATATTAAATGCAAATTAGAAATTCAATTGAAAATTTATTGAAAATTTTACAACTCTGCACATTAAGTACATTTTTTTGTGGTAAAGATTGAGATTCCTGTATAAGGTTTGTTTTATACACTACTAAGGGCAAAAAGTTTAAAAAGACACAACCAGCCATAGAATTATAAAATTTAGAATTTTTGTATTTCAACTTTCCTTTTTTTCACCTACTTTCCATCTCAAATAAAGTTTACAATGATTACATGTGAAACTTCAACATACTGTACTAACATGTTTAAAAAATGTAAATGTGCCAATCTTTATAAGGCATTGTCAAAAATGCGACAAATAAATACAAACATACATCAAATTGTATTGCAACGATATCAATAAAAATACACAAACTCATAATCACATATTTTTGCAAAATTATACAATTATTATACTTCATAAAGATAAAGCACCAAGTACCATTCTTGCGTAATGAACTGCTTCAGACATATATATAGTTAAAACGACAGCATTTTCAACATTTTTGCACACAGAAAAATAACCTAATATATACTTTTTTTTCATATCTGCCTACCTCTTTTTTTTTTAAGTTTTTTTGTATGTAAATTAATCAATTTTTCCATAAATGCCTACCTCTTTTTTTGAAGTTTTTTATATGTAAATTAATCAATTTTTCCATAAATTTGAGAATTTCGACCACAAAATTTTGAAATAAAAATAGACTTATAAAACTATTTTCCAAAATTTCTTCTAAATGGACTGTTTCATTCACCTTTTTTATTTTTTTTTTAAACTTAAATGTTACATTCAATTTCAAAGGCTCAAAAATGAGATGATCACCCTTAAAATTTGGAGAATTTGAACATGAAAAGTTTTCCGTACTTCAGTAGTGTAAAATTGTTAAAAAAAAAAACAAACGAAGAAAGTAGGCAGATCCGATTTTTTTCAAAGCGAAAAAAATCAAATTCAAAGTTCGTCATGCTTTGGCCCGCTGAATTCTTCGTGAGATATAAAGCCGTTTCCGTCCTGATCTTCGTGCGTAAATATATTCTCGATAACTTGTTTATGCTGTCTGGGGTCCGTGTCTTCTGCGTTCATCTGTTTGTACTCGGCCTCCATGAAATTTTTAATCTAACAGAAATAACCGTTGTTAAAGCATTGGAACAACATATGTATAGACTATACATGTTGAAATAATCTTAAAATTTATTTTGAAAAAGTCTAAAATTCTCAAGTAAGTAATTTAATTTTTTTCTGAAACTTTGATGGTAGTATTAATTAATACATTAAAGTTAGTGTGCTGACAATTAGATATATGTATATATATAAACAATCTGGTTAGAAATCAAAGTACCCACAGGAGATAAACTTACACAAAGAAAGTACAACTTGTTAGAATGATAAAAACAAACAAAAGAATATAATCATGAGATTAGTTTTTAACAAACCACAAAACTTGTAAGAGTTACTTTTCTTTGTCCACAGGTTGAAATGTTTCTTTTTTCATTTTTTCAGCTTTAAAGATGAAAAAAAGTATCTCTTCTTTAGAAAGCATCACTTATATGAAGGAATTACTCTTAACGTAAAATAAATGTTATTTGAAAAATCAACTAGTTCTCATAAAAATTAAAGTACTTTAACAAGAGAGGTACTGGTAGACTGAGACAAATTCAATGAAAATCAACTCTTACAAATCTTAACGTACCAAGAACTAGTATTAGAATTTGCATATAGCAAAGGTTAATGCTTAACAAAACATGCAGTTAACATGCAAAACATGCCTTAATTAAATTGACAACTAAATTAAATAATTTTCATAATGATATTCAAACTGCAACACCAAGATTGAGGTTCAATCATGCGGTCCACAATTTTTTTTTTTTTTTTTTTGATAAATTTAAACAAAAATGCACGGAAATTCCTTCACATAAGGGTTTTGCCGATCAAAAATGGATACACTATTTATACGATGTGAAATAAAAAGATTGTAAGAAATTTATGGGCCATCTCAAAATTCATTTTTGATCAGATTGTAAAGTTTGGTTAAATCTGGTTCTGAAACTAAATGACTGCACTTAAGTTCAAAAAGTGACCATTCAAATGTTTTAGGAATCAAAATTCAATGCATTTTTTGTATCAGAACATGAAAATTGATATACCACATTAAGGACTTGTTAAGAAAAGAGAATTTCAAAGAAATTGCGTGTTTGAAATTAATTCAAGAAAGAATATTGAATTGGAGAACTGAATTTTTGGATGAATGACATTTTTTAAGAAAATGTATTTTTAAAATTTAAAATTCTACATATGTATGAGTTTTTGGGTTTTTTTGTTTTTTTTACATGACCCCCCGCAACAGCTGTAAACCTATAAAAAGCCGTGTAAATCAATCACATGTAAATAAGGAAAAACAGCCGAGGTGCAAAGTGCGAATTAAGTAAGGTGAGAGTGTTAAATACTACTATAAGAGGATTACCTAAGCTCAGATCATAGAAAATCTCCGTAAATTCAATAAATAATCCTATCAATGTCCTGAACTTTGCATAAAGTAGAAATTTATGAGATTTCTGATCAGTTTTATTTTCCTGCTTATTTTTTAGACATGTAAACATACACATATCATTTTCATAGCACTTAAGGTAGTAATCCCATAGCTGCCTACTTCCGCTCAAATTACGCTATTTGCTGGTGAAATAATAATATGCTAATGGTATACTGATATTTGACATCGATTTTCAAGTCTTTGATGTGCAGAAAAATTCAGCTGTAAAATTCAATTTATTTATTCCACCTTTTTCTGCAATTTCTTTTCATTTTCATCTGTATCAGTGTATGGCTTCATACTTAATATTCATTTGATAACAAACACAACTACAATGCTCTTATTTAACGCTTAGAAATAAATTAACACACAATTTTTTGTCTATCAAAGTCCTTAATTTCTGCTAACAACTTTCTTGTTTCGAGTCCGATTTTATTGAAAGAAATTTCAAAATGACCATCTCCGAAAGGCTTTCTCAAAAACATATATATTTATGAGGGTATCTCGAAAAATTAAATTCAGAAAATTTTCAAGGTCACTTTTTGTTGGAATACCCAATCGCACTATCGTCAACCTTTGTTACATTGATGTCAACTTCGTCACACCAAGGTAACTCATTGTATAGTGATAGAATATGTTCTTACATACTATCCATTCTGAAGTTAAGGGTCAACAACCTTAACGCTGATAACTGGATAAAAGAATTTGAAAGCTGACCTTGACCTAAAACTTTGACCTTGAATAAGGGACTTGACCTTGAAAATGAAAATTGTACATAGTTGAACAGCTATAATTCAAGTTTTCAATCAATTTCAAAAAAAATATTTTAGTTACTACCGGTATGTACAGTTTTGATTTACCCAGTTTCACTTAAACCCTTTGGAGAATTTAAACTTCATTGAATTTGCTTTAAATTACATATTTCACTAAATATTCTTTTTATGTATAATTCTATTCCTTCTGTCTACAAAGCACCCTCTATTCATAGAGTGAAAAGGACCAAAAGCTACATATGACAAGATTAAAGTGGGGGAATTTAAGGGGCAGATATTTCATGTACAATTCTTTTTCATTTCTCAAAAATTTGGAGTAAATCCTTAAACTTCAATTTTCAATTAAGAAATTTTCTATAATCTGAGCAGTGTGCAGAAATGAGAACAAGACAAAAAGAAAAAAAATATGTTAAAAAAAAATAAAAGTAAATGAAAAGGGAAATAAATATTTTTGGAAGATTCGTACTATAGCTCATCGTGTTTTGGACCACTGAATTCTTCAAACGATATAACGCCATCTTTATCTTTATCTTCATGTTGGAATATCGACTCTATAACTTGGTTATGTTCGTCTTTTTCTTCCGTTTTTTGTCCCGATTGTTCATTTTGTTCGTTAATAAAGTTCGAAATCTGTAACGAAGCATATTTCTCACAAATAAAATATACATGTTGTATACATATAAAAAATATCAATACCTATTAAATCTATATTAGACTGAAATATATTGTGAAACAATGAAATTGTTGAAATGGAAAAATGAACGTGAAGATGTGCAAAAAGAAATTTTATTTCCTCTTAACACTACAGGTTTCACATACCACCAGATATTGTTATATCAGGAATATTTCATATGGTAAATATTCAATTACTTTGAACATAACATCTATAACATGTATTTCAAATTAAATATAACCTCTGTACCATGTTTGAATTTAGTACACATTTTGCATATTATCCAACAATAAGTTCTACATTTTGCCGATTGTACATGTATTACCTTTTCCAATACCTATGATATAACATGCAGCCTACACATATCATTAGTATATATTTTTTCAATTAATATGTATAATGTAAGCTTCTTTTTGCCTTCTATTACATTTTGAGCAGATATGCAATGTTTCAATTATCAATAACATTTATTCATATTATTATACAGATTATTTTAAAGTCATCATAATTCATTAATTGGGAGGGTGGCCAGGGGTTACTTCTCTCCCCCCTCTCCTGTCCCCTTACCTTCCCCTTCCCTCCTCCCAGCCCCTCTCTCCCTCCTCCTACCCCCTTCCTCCCCCTCGCTTTCACCCTGTCCACCTCCTCATAATTACAATACATGTGAAAAATTTTATACTTCTGAGGGAAAAAAAATTGATGAAATCAATAGATGAAATTTAATTCTTGGTTTCTGTTTTCAACATATTTCATTAAAATTTGATATCACATGATACTAAATTTCGAGAAGGTAATTAATTTTCATATTTATCTTGATCATAATTAAATCTTTACTTGAAAGTTTCCATAAAATACTTAAAAATAGTTCAAATGAAACTTTATTTTAGATTCTCACCTCATCTCTAGATAGCTGATTATCGGAATCTTTATCTATCTTTTTAAAGATGTTCTCTGGTTTAGGTCCATCTTGTATATCAAGAAGCTCTACCTCAAATAACAATGTGGCTTTACCAGGAATTTTGTCACCTGTTATAATGCAAAAAATGGCAGAAATGAATACAAATTCCAACCATTACAAAGAGGAAAATTTAAATTCAAAGAAGAAAATCAAAAAAAATTATATTACCATGATATAGTTAAGAATTTTTTATTAACTCTGAATAAAAATAGAGTATGTGTTACACTTCTCCAGAATAAGTATAATTTCAATAACTTAAATCTGTAAAATGGTAATAATTCATAAACTGT
The DNA here is from genome assembly GCA_028142955.1 of Pinctada fucata. Classification (NCBI taxonomy): domain Eukaryota; kingdom Metazoa; phylum Mollusca; class Bivalvia; order Pterioida; family Pteriidae; genus Pinctada; species Pinctada fucata. The sequence goes on along the minus strand of AP027115.1, from coordinate 20,048,351 downwards.
CATACTGTCAAATGACAGCAAGTGTGAGAATTCAATTCAAGACGAAATGTTACCAAAAGCTCTGTATTGCTAATAAGATCAGACTGTTTATTTTTTTTAAATTTTACTCACAGGCCGTAAAAGCGCCTGGTATGCTTGCGTATGTGTAAACAATACACAGGTCGTACACATACGCACGCATACATTTTACTAACCTGCCCCTTGTTCTCCATAACCCAGGTGATGTGGAATAGTAAGTTTACGTTTCTCTCCGACACACATATCTGTTAGACCCTGGTCCCATCCCTTAATAACCTGACCGATACCAAGTTGGAACTGGAATGGCTGACCATGATCATAGCTGAAAATAGAAATTATTATTTACCCAACAAAAAATATCAATAGCAAGTGTAAATCCAAAATTATTATTTTCCCAACAAAAAATATCAATAGCAAGTGTAAATCCATGATTTTCATAAACATCATGTACATGCACATGTAAATATACAACATGTAAGATTGCATTTGTTTAGTTATTTTGATTTTTACATGCCCATCACTTCATTTTTTCTTCATAACTTTTTAGGATATACTTGTTACGTTTGAGTACGTACTTGATTAGTGTCTGTGTTTTTCCTTTTGGGGGAGGGGGAGGGGAGGAAGGACTTTCTAAGGTTTTGGCCAAACCCTGAAAAGTCCTTCCTCCCCTCCCCCCTTTCCCCCCAAATATGGGTTTTCATGAAAGATATTTGAAAGTTGTTATAATTTCATCACAAGTGTCTGTACTACCAGTGCTTCTCTTTCCCAAAATTCCCCTCCTGACCTGTCACAGAAATTTCCCCCATATAAAAGATTTTTTCTTTGGCAAAAAATTGTTTTAAAATAATGTGAAAATTTCAAAATAATCAGAATCCAAATAGCAGAATATAATTCCTTTAATGCACCTGTTTGTATTTAAAACCATTCCAATTAAATTTATGCTATCTAATACAGTTTTTTCAAGAATTTTAAATTATCAAAAATTCCCCTTTTGAGTAGTTCATGTCAGTGGCGGATTCAGGGGGTGCAGAGGGGTGCCCCCAGGCACTGACCCAAAATTTTCCAAAAACAGGTATATTTTGGCCCATTTTCAGTCAAAATCGGCAAACCCCCCCCCCCCCCCCCCCCCCCCCCCCGGCAAAGGGGGGGACGCTGGATCTGCCACCGCATGTGCATATTTTCCCCCACCTATAGGCTCTGACCCCCTTTCCCTCATAAGTGAGAAAAAAAAACACTGATTACATGTATATTTCACCAAGACCCAACAAACTGATATCATGACAGAGGAAAATATGATTAAAAAGATGCAGTCTTCAAAAGAGGCAGGGAAGACAACTAAAGGGACACCATTAAATTCATACTATGATTCAATGTAGATACATGTAAATTTTTTTTTTTGTACCTATGTACAAAATAGTGATTCCTCCCTTTCAATAAATTGTCCTATTTCCAGTTGTAAATAAAATTTCAACTTGTGCAGTTAATGATATTTTATATTACACAAGTCAAATGTATAACAATTATATCATTATGTCTAATAAATTGAAATATCCATCTGTCAATATTGTAAAGTAAAACCCGAGTAAACTCGGTAGAAACACAATGCTAAATGCCACGTGTACAATACAATCACACACATGAGTAATTTACCTGGTGTCAAATTTCGTTCCATCTGTCAAGGTGCCTGTGTAATGCATGCTTAACATATCCAAACGCTTCGTTTTCCTTTCGCATTCTTTTTTTTCTACAACGTCTATTTTCAGTTCAGTCACTTCATCTTCGGCCCAACAAAAGCTGCATAAAACTGCAAACAAGCAAATTGCTACGAATCGCAACATTTTTGTTATATTCACCTGTGTATAATATCTAATAAAAGGTGAGAGACAATAGAATTTATAACTCGTAAGCTTTACGTGGCAGTATACAAGATAAGAATTCAGCTGACTGTTTGATGGATTACCATACAACTATGTACACGTGAACGTTTTGTAAAACGCTCTCTGGTTGGTCGATTGCTTCTAAAAATAGAAAAGGGGACTTCCTACGTCTCACGTTCTCCGCCCACGCGGCGCGCGGTTTCCAATACAATTTCGCGCGGTTTACAATTGGAACACCCCCTTCCGTTATTGCGACAAGGGTTATTTTCGTAGTGACCACTGACAAAAATGTTATTTTATACGAGGCTGCCTTAAAGCTGAAAGCCTACATTAAAAACTTGGATGAAATAGTAAATTTTTTGGGGGACGAAGATTGTTAGATAATAGCAGAACTATGGCAAAGCCATGAAGGGGACGTAGCACTGATAGAAAAGTTAAAAGAAAGGAGGGGATCTCCAACAACACTAGGTTGCAGCACCCACAGCAAAACCCCAAAACACCCTATCAGGGACGTATATAAAATACGTCCCTGACCCTATGCAAAAAAAAAAACAACAACAACAACAACAAAAAACAAAAAACAAAAAACAACACAGAACAGACACCCACTGAAAAGACGCAAAAGCGACATCAAATCACACCATAGAAAAATTAAAAATAAAAGACCACACATAAACCAACGAGAACAATGGTCAACCGGTGCCGACTTAGGACGGCCATCTGCAACATTAGTAGCAGATGGTGTGGTTATCCTCGATTAAGTGCGCACAACCCTCCCACTATTTCGATTTCCCAGAGGTCTCGAAGAAAGCACAATTATGGTGTAAAACAACCTCCTCACTGTTACTGTGTACAATGACCACACACAAACAAGACCGTAAAACGCAGGGGTCCAAGAAACACAGATGAATATGTACATGTAAATGGATATTTTTTTGTCACCATTGGAACTACTTATCCATAAATTTAACACACAGTGGCGGATTCAAGGGGGTACGGAGGGGGCTTCCCCTCCCCGGCACTGTCACAAAAATTTCCAAAAAAAGTATATATTTTGGCCGATTTTCAGTAAATAATCAGCAAAATTTGCCCCTTGACCCATGGCAAAGGGGGCGCTAGATCCGTCACTAACACAGGTGATTTAGCCAGAGCGAAATAATATTATAATTTCTACCACATAGACAAAACAGCATGATGACATGAAGCTCTTACTTGTACTAGCCTCCTGAAAAGCGAAATGTAAATCTAAGTAAATAAAATGACCGACTTGAGATTTCTCATCAAATCATAGTAAGAACCCCCCCCAAAAAAAAAAACCCCCCAAGAACAGAAACAGATTAAAGGGCTGACGAAATACTTTGCCGAATCATGCTTAAGAATTAATTAACCCCCCCCCCCCCCCCACACACACACACACACAGCCTCACACCTTCCATGGGAAAATGAAATAATAGTAGATTCAGCATGAAATTATGTACGATTTGACATGTCATTCCGAAAAAAATGCTTTCAATCAATATTTGTAGCTCTATAGATATATAAATAATAGACAAATAAATAAAAATGATAGATAAAAAATAAATATCCCCCCTTTTCAAGAAAAATGATAATGATAATAAATCCAGCTCGAAATAAATGACGACTTGCGTGTCATTCCAAACAAACAAAAAAGTTTGCAATCAATATTTGGAGATAAAGAGCTGTTCAACAATAAAGTAGAAACCACAGGTTGCCGATGTTTAAATATCTATTTCAAAATAAAAATCAACACTTTCAGCCTTTGTTGTTATTTATCATACGTACAGGGGAAAAAGATCCACAAGGAATTTAAATTGTCAATTTGATCGATGTACTATATCTTTGTCGATTCCCCATTTCTCCTAGTAGTTGCATGACATAATTATGAGTGCACGTGTACACTGTGTGAGTGACCTAAATGTCAATGTGACGTAGTCAGTGACGCGCCATGCCAGACGAAGTTCAAGGACTGACTGTGTATGCAACGACACTGTGTACAGTGTGTACAGCACTTGTGGGTACCCATGGATTCCATTATAGTTTTTAGGATGTATACTTTGCAAATTCGGGTATTAGTGGATCAGACTTATTCAAAATTTAGGTTGAATGTTTGATCTACTTTTGTCATTCATCTTCACCAGTGAAATGTTATGTCGAGGTAGGTTGTGATTATCACACGTTTCTAACTGTAGTTTCGACTGAAATCGATCTGTTACATGTTGCGCGTATTTGCGTGCGGTTCGGCACTACGATCTTACGATGAAATATTTCATTTCGTGTTTAAATCTCTGTTCAAAGGCGTCTTCCCTCTTTATTTTTTACTTGTTAATGTATACGGTACACAAAACTTCACGCGCATTTACGTTTCAAAAAACGACGTCATAATGAACATCACAAGCTGCCGATGTTTATCTATTTAAAAAATAAATAAAAAATAAAAGCTGACCGTTTGTTGTTCTTCTTTCCCTGTATGTGCGATAAAAAACAACAAAAGGTTGGTTTTTATTTTTTGATAGATAAATATCGACAGCCTGTGATGTGCATTTCCATTCGTAACCTTTCTGTCTTCTCTAACGTTCGCCGTTTCCGCATGTACCGTGCACACAAATTTTGAATCGAAGGTAATAGGGGACGTAGTCGGCGCGAAGCGCCGACGAAGTCGCCATCAAGATAGACGTGTGTACATGAATAAGCAAAAAGCATGCATTTTCCCGTTTTTTTTACCATTACCTTCAATTCAAAATTTGTGTGCACGGTTCATGCGGAAACGGCGAACGTTAGAGAAGACAGAAAGGTTACGAATGGAAATGCACATCACGGGCTGCCGATGTTTATCTATCAAAAAATAAAAACCGACCTTTTGTTGTTTTTTATCGTACATACAGGGATATAAGAACAACAAAAGGTTAGCTTTTGTTTTTTATTTATCTTTTTTCATAGATAAACATCGCGTCGGCAGCTTGTGATGTTCACTATGACGTCGTTTTTTAAAACGTAAATGCGCGTGAACTTTTGTGTACCGCATACATAAACAAGTAAAAATAAAGAGGGAAGATGCCTCTTGAACAGAGATTTAAACACGAAATGAAATATTTCATCGTACAGATCGTACTGCCGAACCGTATGCAGCATGTAACAGATTGATTTAAGTCGAAACTACAGTTGGAAACGTGTGATAATCACAACCTACCTGGACATTAACATTTCACTGGTGAAGATGAATGACAAAAGTAGATCAAACATTCAACCTAAATTCTGAATAAGTCTGATCCACTAATACCCGAATTTGCACAGTATACATCCTAAAAACTAATGGAACACATGGGTACCCCACAATTAGCTGTACACAGTGTCGGTGTATGCACATGCAGCCAGTCCTCGAAGTTCGTCTGGCATGGTGCGTCATAGACTACGTCACATTGACATTTAGGTCACTCACATGTAATGTACACGTGCACTCATAATTATGTCAAGCAACTACAAGGAGCAATGGTGAATTGCAAAAGATATAGTACATCGATGATCAAATTGACAATTTAAATTCCTTGGTGGGTCTTTTTTTTTTCATGTACGCACATGATAAGTGACAACAAAGGGTTGATTTTATTTTTTTGATAGATATATAAACATCGGCAACCAGTGGTTTCTACTATATTGTTGTACAGCTCAGTTGTACAGCTCTTTATCTCAAAATATTGATTGCAAACTTCTTTTTTTTTTTTTTTTTTTTTTGGAATGACACGGAAGTCGTCATTTATTTCAAGCTGGATGTATTATCATTAACATTATAATTTTTCTTGAAAAGCGGTATTATTTTTATGTATAATTTTTATCTATTTGTCTATTATTCATTTATCTATAACTACATCTGTTTATCTTCAAATATTGATTGAAAACATTTTTTTTCGGAATGACATATCAAATCGTAATTTATTTCATGCTGGATCTACTAATAACTATTATTTCATTTTCCCTTGGATGGGGGGGGGGGGGGGGGGAGGGAGGGGGGTTAATTAATTCTTAAGCATGATTCGGTAAAGTATTTCGTCAGCCCTTTAGTCTGTTTTTGTTTTTGTTTTTGTTTTTTTTTTGGGGGGGGGAGGTTTCTTACTATGATTTGATGAGAAATCTCAAGCCAGTCATTTTATTTACCTAGAACATCCCCACCTTCCCTCTGCTACATGTAATAATGTTTTCCCACAATAATTTAATTAATAATTAACAGACGGACACTCATGGAATAGCAACAGATGTACATGTAACATAAGATTTTCATGAAACTTCGTGTTGTCCATGAATTGATAGGACAGCACGTTTTGGTTTATAAGGTCAGAGCTTAATGTACATGTGAAGCGGTCCTCAAGCTTTTCCTTCCTTCATTCATTCATTCATCCATTCATTCATTTTCTCATTACATGAGGTTATGCCATGAATAATATAACGATCAATAGAATAAGTTTTTCATATACCTACATGATAATGCAAAAGAAGTAAATTAAAAAAGAGACAATATCATTTCAATTTTCAGGAGGCTAGTAAGAGCTTCATGTCATCATGCTGTTTTGTCCATGCGGTAGAAACTATAATATTATTTCGCTCTTGCTAAATCACCTGTATCAGTGGCGGATCCAGCGCCCCCTTTACCGGGGGTCAAGGGGCAAATTTCGCCGATTTTTACTGAAGTTTGCACCGGTTGCCCATTCAGTTGTCTCGTTCAGTGGTTTATGTGTGGTCTTCTATGTTTAATGTTTTTACGGTGTGAGTTGGTGTCCCTTTTTGCTTCTCTTTCTGTGGGTGTCTGTTCTGTGTTTTTTTTTATTTTGCATTGGGTGTTTTGGGGGTTTGCTCTAGGTGCTGCAACATAGTGTTGTTGGAGATCCCCTCCTTTCTTCAGTATACTTTTCTATCAGTGCTACGTCCCCTTCATGGCTTTGCCATAGTTCATATTGGTAAGACAAACGGGAAAATGCATGCTTTTTGCTTATTCATGTACACACGTCTATCTTGATGGCGACTTCGTCGGCGCTTCTTCGCGCCGACTACGTCCCCTATTAACATCTTTATTTTAATTGACACTGTTTTAATGGTCAAACTATTTTTATTTTTTGTCTTAACTAAAGATCTACATTCAAATAATCTAAAATGTAGAAAATATTTGTATGGTGCAGGGCATACTTGAACAAAATTAGGCATTTATAGTGCAAATCCTATTTTGCCAAAATTTAGTAAAAATGTAGTTATCCAAGGAAAACTGAACAAAAATGAATTCACGGCTTTTAAGGTCCACTAATCTTAAAAGCCGATGGGGGACTATATAAGGGGACAGGTAAATTTAATTTTCTGTCATTTCCTCACTGACCGCTATATAGGGTTAGTTAACATCTCTTATTGGTATCTGATTGGTTCCCTTTAATCCTTTTACCCCTATCAATTTTTGATTGACAGCTTAAAACAGATGAGACACGGGTATCTCATTAGCATAATAAAGGATTATCTGTCGGTTTGTCTTTGATGTAGCAAGCCGCTCGCAGACGGCGTTGTCTTCAAAGACGGTATACCACGCCTATCAATTTGCACGTGTCCTACCAGAATTATACACCCATGAACACCAAAAGTAAGACAGTCATTTCTTAATTAACGACCGGGTGGTTCCCAACGTCGGCCTTTAACGATAAAGATTGTGTAAGAATTGCAGACACACAGTATCAGCAAGAGTAGACAAAGACAATTGTAAAATTTTGAAAAGTATCAACGATATTATAATAAATTGTCAAAATTTGCGTGCTAATATTTGATGTAGAAATATGTCGGAGACTATATTCATATGCCCTTAAACAAAAGTTAACATCCTGCAAGGTACCTTTTTCATCATTTACATGTTTTAAGAGTAAAACAAATTTTAAGTATACCAAATTTTAAAGAGTTTCTACCATTATTTTTAACGCTATTGCAAATTTAGATACAAGCTTGTTATATTTCTAGCCCAAAAAGTGCGAAAAACCTGTATAACAAACTAAACACATCTAAATATCAAAAGGTTCATTATTCAAACAAGAATAAACATTTGTTACATATACTATTTTCAAGATCTTCAAAAAATTGAGGCAATACTATCTAATGATTTTAAATTTGGAAATTGGGGATGACGTCACACGATACCCGAATCACCTTAAACTTGTTAAGAAGGCTTTCTGGTGAAAATAATCTGATCTTGAAATACGAAACTGCTCCTGATTTTATGTGAATTGAAGTGTAAGTATACATGTGTTTGACAAAGCTGTTGAAATTGCGGAAAATTGAATCTATGAATGTACATTAAATGTGGTATCATTGGAAAGAGCAAGATTTGTGCAAGAGATTGGCAGATTCAAAATTTTTGGAAAAGTGTTATTTTTGAGGTCAGAGGGGTCAGAAATTGGGTTACTTTGGGGATTTTTCACTCATTTTTAGTGATATTTGATGCTAAGCTTATTGATTATTATGTCAAAGGTAAGTAAGCTGTAGATATGGTATAGCACTATTTATATAATAGTGTTAGGTTTAGTGTTCACTATGCCGAAATAGTAGTCAGGGTTCTGGCACATAGTGCACGACCCGAAGGGGAATGCACTATGTGCCAGAACCCTGACTTCTATTTCGGCATAGTGAACACTAAACCTAACACTATTGTTATTATTATGCTGACTGTTCCCTTCATAGAAAATGTTTATGAACATTGATTGCACGAGTTGCCTCTCTTTCAAAAACCCTGTGTTACAGACAAACATATTCTGGATTTACCCCTATTTGACTGTAAAAGATCTATAGTGGGGTCGTTTAGTATAGGCATAATTTAACAAGAAAAAATATAGCAACATAAATTTGGCATTAATTTTAAAGGAAAAAATAACTATCTAGGAACATTTGTTTTTGATAGTGTACTCCCTTCACAGAAAACGTTTTCAAGAAATATGTTATGAATATTGATTGTACGAGTTACCTCTCTTTCAAAAAACCATGTGCATATTCTGGATTTGCCCCTCAGTGACTGTAAAAGATCTATAGTCTGGTCGATAAGTACAGGCATTATTTAACAAGAAAAATATAGCAACATAAATTTGGCATTAATTTTAAAGGAAAAAATAAATATCTAGGAACATTTGCTTGGGTATGCAAACAAATTTAATTAAATATCTTGTATGAAAACGACATGTCTGTATATATAAACAGGTCAGCATCACTTATGTTAAGAACACTACTGTGGAAAAACAGGGGTGCACTATTAGGGTGATAGTGCACACTTAGAAAGATGATAGTGTACACCTGAACCGTTCTCTGTTACAATATGGTAGAGTAGAACCTATCACAGAAGAAACTCACTGGAAGCTAATATGATACATTGCAGTCTTGGTGGTAATACAGCAAAGAAAAAAAAAAGCCATAGCAACCATTGACAGAAAACCCAAACTGGATCTCTAATGTCATGCAATTCTTGCGACGGGGGTGCACTGAGACCTTTGTCTCGTAACAAATACGAAGGAATAAGAGGACCCAAGTTGTTCCGATTGCTAAGGTTTTTTTCATGACGTCATCCATTGACGCGAGTGCACTCTTAACCCAGCTTCAGATCATACAAAGTATATTCTATTCAGTAGTGCTGTATATTGAAATAAAATTTTCAATGTTTAATGTAATAAATTTTTGTTATGTACTGCTCCAAAATAGTTTAGAATCACAATGAGTTTACTCTATGTCTTCTAGTCAAATCACACCATTTTGAGTATCTATAGAATGAAACTATTAGATAATCGATTGATTGAGAATTCTTAAGATCTTCTTCTTCTTCAGGATACGGCAAAACTCAGTTCAATACACTGAAGATTACTCGCCGGTACCGGCCGATCATATCTGACCTGGTAGGTAAAAGATATCTCCATCTGTCATTAGTCACAAATGTACCCCCCAGGAAGCTACCGAGGATTTGCATAAAGAGTGATAATTTTGAATTTTCCCCATTTTTGCATTTTAAGCATTTATGGTAGACTACTGACCAAAATGGCGTGAAACACCATCATCACGAAGAAGACATGGACCCTGTGGGAAAATTTATTGACACTGAAACAGATTTAATCAAGATCTTAAACTTCCTGATCGACAACATTTCTATTGTGTTTGGAGGAAAGGTCTTCCAACAAATTGTCGGAATTCCAATGGGGACCAATTTGAAGGGAAAAGATACTTAGCATCGGGTGTTTTGGAGTTTTGCTGTTGATGCTGCCACGGGGTCTTGTTGGAGATCTCCTCCCTTCTTTTAGCTTCTGACTTTACCTTCATTTTCATATATATGGACGAGTGTTGTCCATCAATGATCCAAAATTCGCGGATTACCTTAGCAGAATCTATCCATCGGAACTTGAAGTCAAAGAAACTAGAGAGACAAAGAATTCAGCATCCTAATTGGATAGAATGCTGTCCTATGACACTGATGGTCACATAAACACCTCACTCTATGACAAATGTGCCGACTTCAGTTTCAGCATCACAAACTTCCCTTTCTTAAGTAGCAGCATCCCTTCATTGCCTGCCTATGGCGTGTTTATATCCAAATTGATACGTTATGCCAGAGCAAGTAGTAAATATACAGATTTTGTTCTGAGAGCTAGGCGTCTTTCAGATAAGCGTCTCAGTCAGGGATAAGTCATCGACGGAAACCCACGCTCGGTCACGCAAGCTCACCTCCCGTGGGTCACAACGGCAGAATTTTCACTGGATAGCATTACAAAAATCTAATGCGAGTACTACTCAATGAATGTGTTATCGATAGCAAAAGCATTATCTATGTTACGTTTTTACCTGCAAAAGATGCTCTAATTAATGTTGGCAGTGGTTCATATTTGTTGTTTTTATGAGTTTACAAACAATATGACTTATAGTAGAGCAACCAAGCCGCTTAATTTGAAATTTTAATCAACCCACCTAACACAGGGCTAATTTTTATATTAAACGAAAGAATAATATCATGGGACATCAGATTTGACCTGTCGTAAAAAAATCGTATGGTCAGAATTACTGTAAATTCAGATAAAAGCGGAAAATTAGTAAAATTCAAAATCATAGATATTTTAACAAAAATTATCATCCTTTAATAAATGAAAAGTCAAACTGACCGAAATCAAAGTCAATATGCTAATTGAAGTCAAAACAAAATTTTTGGATCAAATTGAATTTTCTAATTTCAACTTCATGGATGAATGAGCACAAATTCTAAGATAAATTGGTAAAATTGAAATTTTCAATTCTTTCACTTCAGTATTGAAAATGTTAATTCGAAGATAAAAATTAACATACAGAAACGATATTTTGATATGTGAATGTGTTTTTAGGAAATGTTGATAGAGATCGATTGAAAAACTTAGGAGTACCAGGCAAATGAAGTGCCCCACCCCCAACGTTGTTATTAGCGATTCACTGCAATATAAACTAGGAGATCTTTTCTCGATAATACGGAGAAAAACTAAATAATTACCATGATTACGGCTTAATTAAGTTTCAACATATAATAATGAATGAAAAGTATCGCTTTATTTCAAAGAAGACTACAAATTTATATCAATAATTTTGAAAAATATTTAGTTTAGTTTAAACATATTTTATTTCTATAATAAGAAATGTTGGATTGGGCTATAAGTTATACCAACATTATTTTTTTTTTTTTTTAAATTTTTATTTTCTTTTTGCATGTTATTAACACAGACATACACACAGGCATACACATACAAATAATATCAATACCCTCTCCATACAAAACAAGTTCACAAGAAAATCGCCATAAGTGACTAATCATGAGTATATACAACTTAACAACAATTTATGAAAATAATTTTAAAAGAAAAATGCTGAGAGAGAGAGAGAGAGAGAGAGAGAGAGAGAGAGAGAGAGAGAGAGAGAGAGAGAGAATATAAATAAATTGTTATCCATGACGTGTACAGTAATGAACTCATATAGTTTTAACTAAAAATATTGACATGTACAATGTGTCAAGAAATTCAAAACAAGTAATATATAAATAAGAATTTGGCATAGATATAAGTATAAATGCAATTATTTATAATTGCTTGTAATGGCAAGCATCGCATCTATATAGTGTAGCACTAATAAATGGGAATTTTTGAAAAAGAAAGGAAAGAGAAAGACAAATGGAAGTGATGATATGACCTATTCGTAAACAACAAAATTTTAAAACCTATTTGTTGCTTTAATGAAACTTTGAAGAAGGAGCTGAATTTCTTTGTTGGATGAAAGTTCTAGAGATTCGCTACCGTAGATTATGTCTTCTGCTTCAAGATTACCAAATTTCCTTAATTTATTCATTAGTACTCTTCTGTCATTTTGATATATAGGGCATTCGAAAAAATAATGATAAGAATCCTCAGTTTGGTATCCACATATACAATTTTGAGAATTAGTTAGATTTACATGAAAAAGATCTGCATTTAGGCTACTACAGCAATTACGAAGTCTTGTGAGAAGAATGTTCAATTTGCGGTTACCAACTAAAAAATAAGAGGGTGCTTTATAGGATTGGTAGGCTCTCTTCAAGTGATATTTGAACTGATTTAAAGAGGGTCTGTTTCGCAATGATGAATCTAAAGAGTTCCAGAGATTAAGAGTAGATGGTATGAAGGAGAGACCTGTAAGTAGGTATATAGTAATTATCATTTTGCCTAAGATTATAAGGTGTGGTCTCTCTAACTTGTTGCGGAATTAAGTTGCTGATAGAATCGGGTGCAAGATTGTTGTGAATTTTATAGAACATACAGAGTTTTCGTTTTTCCCGCCTTTCCCTTAAAGATATCCAACCAGTTTCTGTATAAAGAGAATCAATACTAGCAAAGAGAGGTAATCCAGTTACAATGCGCGCTGCCTGATTATGAATTTTTTCTAATTTATTCTGATCGGCCAAAGAACAACCATCCCATAATTCGCAGGCATACTCAAGACAGGGAAGAATGAATGTATTATAAATTTTATCTAACGAGTCACGACTGAGAGTATACTTCAGTTTTCGCAAAACATTTAATTTTTTCATAGAATTTTCACATATGCAATTTATATGATTGGACCATTTACCGTCGGAACTAAAGAGGATACCAAGATGCTTGTGAGAATTGGTATTTTGAAGAGAGACGTCGCCAAATTTCAGATTTATGGATTCAACTTCACGATTGGATATTAATAATACGTCTGTTTTCGTATGATTAAAAGAAACTAACCATTTTTGGGACCACACATGAATTTTGTCAAGATCTGCATTTAAAGTTCTTTCGATGTCATTAATGCGCTTAGAGGAGTGAAGGAGAGATGTATCGTCGGCAAAAAGACGCGCGATGCTTTCAAGGTTATCAGCAATATCGTTTACATAGATTAAAAAGAGGAAAGGTCCAAGGACTGACCCTTGGGGTACGCCGGCATTTGTTTCGAGGAAAGGAGACTTAGCATCATTTACGAAGACTGATTGTTGCCTGCCACAAAGATAATTTTCAAGGAAAGAATGAATTCGACCTGAGAAGCCATAAGACTGTAGCTTTTTTAGAAGACCACGGTGCCATACTCTATCAAAGGCCTTTGAGATGTCACAGAAGACCAAACAAGTATGTTCATTTTTCTCGCGGTTAAGACATATATTATGGTATAATTCCATAAGTTGAAAGACTGTAGAGTGATTTGGTAGGAAGCCTGATTGCAAATTGTAAAAGAGCTGGTTGTCAATCATGTAGTTGTGAAAATATTTGAATAGACACCTTTCAAAGACTTTGCTGACTGAACTGAGAAGTGATATCGGTCTGTAGTTAGAGGATAGATGTCTTTCTCCTTTTTTATAAAGGGGCATAACTCTCGATTTTTTCCACAGACTTGGGAATTTACTTGATTGCAGAGACATATTAAAGAGAATTTTAAGTGGATGACAAATAGAACTTGCAGTAAATTTTAGAATGTGGTGACCTATTTCATCGATTCCTGATGCTTTGCCTAGTTTTAGAGATTTTAAGATATCACAAATGTCTTCAGTAGTTATATTTATTTCAGATAATGTGCTATTAGTTTTAGATTCAAGGTCAGGGACATCAACATTCGCGTCATTTATATTAGAGATACTACTGAAATAATTGTTAAGTATATCTGCTTTTTCTTGATCAGAACTTTCAACTTGATTATTATCGGGATTTAGTAGCGGGGGAATAGAGGAGGATGTGCCGCTATTCTTAGTTAGCAAATTTACCAATTTCCAAAATCCTTTGGGGTCACTTGGCGGGAGATTATCTATAATACCATTTACTTCAAGGAAAAATACTTCACGCGCATGTTTTTTCATGTTGTTTACTTTATTTCTTTGGTGTTTATACTTATCTATTTGAAAGGGTGATCCAGACATTTTTGCCTTTTTCCACATTCTATTTCTAATTCGAATTTCACGACGCAATTCAGAGTTAAACCAGGGCTTGTCGTTATTTCTAATGGTTATGATTTTTGTTGGTATACAGCGTCTAGATAACGTAGTTATTTTTTCGTTAAAAATTTCACAGGCCACGTCTATGTCTGAATTTTCATCGAATGTACCCGCCCAGTTTATTTCGGAGATAAGAGAGTTAAGTAGCGCGAAATCACCGTCTTTGTAACAAAATATTTTACGTTTATATGATTTAGAGATTTTCTCTTTTATCAAAATATCTACAAGAGTAGCTGAATGATCCGAGATATTACTATCTATAGGTAGAACGTCTACCATGCCATTCGAACACTCGCGAAGAAAGATAGGATCGAGAAGTGACGCACGGGTAGGTCCGATTCGTGTGGGTGAAGATATTACATTGTTGAGCTGGTAGTTGTTTACAATATCAATTAATCTGTGGTTTTGAACAGCAAGAAGATCGACATTTAAATCTCCAACAATTACAATTCTTGGATTTATATCAATAGCAGAATCTAAACAACTCTCAAACATATTCCAGAATTCAGAAGAGGAGTTAGGAGGTCTATACACTGTTAATAGGAGGAAGGATTCTTTACAGACTTCGATATTTGTACAAATCATTTCTATGTTATTATTTTCTATATGTTGGAGTCTTTTACTATGGATTTTATCTGATATATAGACGACTATACCTCCACCGTGAGCATTTCTGTCGCGCAGAGTGAGACAGAAACCATAGATAGAAATATCATCATCGAGAATATTTTCGTCAAGATGAGACTCTGTGATGCACAAAATATCATAATCTGATGCCAAATCCTCTAGGTGAGAAATTTTATGTCTCAGGCTTCTAATATTTAAGTGAAATAATGTTAAACATTCTTGTATAGGGCCAGGATTAGGATGAACATCCATACTAAGAAGGATCAAAAGTAAAATAACAATCGTAATATTACCTTTCGTGAAGCAGGATTGGAGAAAAGCAAGAGTTAAAAATACCATGGCAGTTTGAATATTTGTATAAAAAAGAGTAGCCATATCACAAAAAATAAATTTATCGAATTGGAATAGATTGATTCGTTTCTTAGATACAATTTTATTATGACATTTAGCATAATAAAGACCGACAGAGGCCCTATATTGATTTAATTCTATAGTCATCTTATATCATCCCAGTTAAAGTGATTTAAAATCATTGGGGCGTGTCGGTCAAATTTCATGTATGTGTTTACAATAGGCGTCAAATTTACATGTAGGTCAAGGAAGTATAGTCTGTCTAGGTCATTTAGGAAATAAAAAGGGAAGGAGAAAGCAGAACATATATACATCAAATAATAAAAGGAAGCGTATACATATATAAAAAGGAGAAAAAATAAGAAACGTGAAAAGATCATATGAAGAAAGTTATATATGATATGATATTCTTAAGAATCGCTTGGATTTTCATATATGAAATTAAGTGCAGTAACTTTGATATTATACAATTAATTACCTTGTGTGAGGTAGATATAGCAGTATAGCAACCCGAAGAATACGTTATTCACCGAGGCCGCAGGCCGAGGTGAATAACATATGCTGAGGGTTGCTGTACTGCTATATCTACTGAACACAAGGTAATTAATTGTTTTATTGTATGATCATGAAATACAACGATTAGCTTGATAGCATCCATTGCTGTAAGGAATTTATAGGTATTCTCTGATGACGCGAAATATATGCATATGTCGTTACTATTATGACGTCATAACTACAAAGCCAATTTTAGAAAGATACTGGGGAAATATGAGGGTTGTTCTAAATTTAGCTCTCTGGAGGTGGTTATAGCGATATATTCAGAAGCTCCAGACATGTTATCAGCCAATCAGTGATGAGCATATTTCCCAGTCATACAATAAGGTAGAATAATATACGTAGTAACTTAATTAAATGGAAGTAGAATAATATATCATTATGATTACGAAAAACGCTATAGGTAAATAACAAGTAAATGTATACATAGATACCGGTAATCTGATAAGGACATATATATGTATGTAAACTAATGATAAAAAGTAAGTATGCAACTCTACATATAAGACTAAGTAAATGCATGCATTTTGGAATAGTATAATGCATATGATGTAAAATATAATAAGGTAAATAATAAGGTAGGTATACACATTTGAATGAGGTAATCATGTAAACAATTCAAGTGTTTATGTATACATGGCAAAATGATATCGGTACAAGTAAGTATATATATACGTATGAACAAAAAAAAAGTAAATTATATGCATATGTGTATAATGTATAATGGTCTGGTAGGTATGAAGGTAATTATAAATGAAATCATTATAGATATAAATATGGACATGTGTATGAAATAAATTTGTGTAAGTATGCACATGTATGTGAAATAGTAATTTAAGGTAATAAGTTCAAAAGTATAGGTTGTACCTGTACAAAAAAAATTAATTTTTTTTTTTTTTTAAATTGTAAGTATGCATGCTATGTATGCAAGATGGTATCAGGTAAGTATGTACACTTAAATGAAGACTGGTTAATAAGTTGTACCTGTGTTTGAAATATATTTCAAACATGTAAGTATGCACATGTACGTGATATGCTCAGGTAAGTATTCAGTTAAATAAAGCAATTTTAGAGTTTTAGGTAAGTATAATATACTTATATACGAAATAGTTCTGTAGATATGCATTTGAGTATTAATGTTCAGGTAAGTATGCACAAGTAAATAATATAATTAGATAATTATACATATCAATATGAAATAATCATGTAAGTATGCACAAATATATGAGGAAATTAAGTAATTATACGCATGAATATGGATAAGTTTTGCAAGTATTCAAGATATTTCATTAAGTATGAAACTATTATCCATGTGAGTATTTTAAATTGAGAGTTTGAAATTAACTAATTTTACTAGCAATTATACTGAAATAAGTATGCATACAAACTGATACATAAGTTTTAATGAAGGATAATGGTACTGTGATTCACATTTACAGGTCACATCAATGGACGTTAAGGGGAGAGAATGCCGTTTAGCTGTTCTTCATTAACCACAAGATGACGCCTACCACCCTCAGACAGCTTCACGAAAATACGCCCGTCACTGGTCCAGAATGAGGACAATCTTTTGTCTCGTTTAGCAGCGCTGATGTACTTCATAAGAGATTGTCTGTATGGAGTTAGATCTTCAGTAATAAATACTTTGTCACTTGAACCCTTTAGCTTCTTCTTGTTCAAAAAAAAAAAAAAAAAAAAAATGTTATTTTTTATTTTCCAGTTTCTGAACCTGGCTATGAGTTGAGATTTCCCATGTCTGTTAGGTTCACCGATGGGATGAGATCTGCAAATATCATCCTCAGATATAGTAATATCTAACTGCTCTTTGCATAGGTCAACAATCACTTTGTCAGTATTGCAATCCTCTGATGGCAGCTTCACATTATGGAACCTCAAGCTGTTCCTCCTACCATATTGTTCCAAATTCTCCACTTTGGAGTCTGCATCATCAACCCTCCTATACAGGTCATCAGTAATGTAATAAAGGTCATCAATCAAATCTTTTTGCTGCTGAATGACTTGTTCCTGCTTAGCAATTTTGTCTTGGAGTGGCTTTACTGCGGCCTGAATCATAGCTTCCATGTATGGGCCAAGGACTTGAACTAGGGAGGGGGCCATGGCAGCGAAAAAAGGTACACCCGGTGCGCTTGGTGGATATAATGGAGGTGGTGGTACATTTGTTACAAATGGTAACGAATTTGTTGACAAAGGTTGCGAGGATGGGTTTCCCTGTGGAACCTGTGGTGTAGATTGTCCTTGGGGAGGATCTAAGGCGGTGTCTGAGTCGGATTTGTTTATATCAGACATGATCGATGTAGACGATAAATCTGGTAGGGATGTGGAATGTAAGCGTCGTCTATTCGACTTTTGGAGTGGACTTATATGTTCAGGTTGCTTTCTCTTGGACATTCGGTCAGGTATCTCAATGTAAACAATGAGAATGGAAATGGCGGGAATGAGCACGGAGCAACTCGAACACTCTATTCAGCTACTTACAGCCCTCAAATGCGCATAAATGTTCATAAGTGTTTACTTTCGAATCAGGATTTTAAACTAGAAAGTTTTTATCAGATTAACGCACAGTGATAACACACAACCCAAGCGAATTCTTCTCTGTAAAATTAGAACATGTCAGCCATCTTATGACCGGATGTAAACTATTTCTTTATGTACTATCTATGTTCTGGTAATTTCAAACATTGTGATATGGACACATTTTGTCAGCCGAATATTAGAAATAATTAAGTATAACAAATATTTCATGATCAACAAACATGGAATTATGCAATGTATTTTAGTTCCACAAGTAAGTAGCGTAGCTGCCTATACGACCCATCACATATATATGCATTCAGGCAATCATGGCATTTTCTTTATCTGTTTGAACTTGTGACAACAGTTGTCGCTAAAACGTAGAGTTTACTTCTGACCAGGTGATAAAAGCCATATAAAATTACAGGTAATGAGTATTTACTCTAATTACGATGTGTAATTCATAATTTATCTACCCTAAAATTGTATATATATCAATTCGTCTCAATTGCTTGATTGAATTAGCTCCGCCCGGTCAGGTTAGTTTGCTACGACAATAGATGATAAGGGGGATAGCCTCTGATTTCTAGATTTGGTTCTCTAGTTTCTGATTTGTTGAGCGTTGATGGCCATATCAACGATATTCTATGTTTTTGTTGAGTTTGTTTTTTTTACTGTCTGTTTATTGTTTTTCATGCTTCATCCTTGTCTACAATGGACAATTTTTTTTTTAAATTTCTCTGCAATTGTTTCTATATAAATGAAACGGAAAAGATACAAACAAATAGTGAACATCAAACAACCACATCTAAAAGAATTACATAAAACTACCAACCGAGAAGCAAATCTTTAGCAATATTAAAATAGAAATGACCACACAATAAAGGGTGCTCTATTCTCTGAGGTCCCACGCTGAGCTGTCAACATATCAGTCTCGTCGTTATTAAAGTTTGATTTCACTATGTTGTATCGCATCTTTGACTCTTTAATACATATACATGTTGAAGATCAATGCTTTGCTGTTGGAATAGTTTTTCTTGTAAACATTTCATCGACTATTCTTTGCGTCATACATTTCACACTTTTTCAATTTTATTTCTTTATTCGGAGCTCTTTGGGAAATACGGCCATTGACGCGCCAACATTATAGGCTCCTGTTGCTGCGAATTTTTCGTTATCAACAGACGGTTCCTCTTCGTGATATAGCCTTTTATTTGATGTATTGTAGACGTATGTAGGAACTGCCCAAGTAGATTACCACTATTACATATGACAATGTGGTGTTTGTGCTTATGTACAGCATTAGGAATTAAAGCCCCCCCCCCCCCCCACCCCCTTGACCCTTGAGGACCTTCCATTGGATCTCACGGAGACATCAAAGGGGTTTTCTGACTCATTATATCTTGAAAAGCATCCACTTGATTTTGTAACAGTTACAAATCTGAACGAAGAGTAAGTGCGGATGCTAAAAGGGATAAATTGCACAACGTTTACTCAAGGCATACCATAATGTTTAAAACACAGATACCGAAGAGTCCTAACTCTGACTAATGTACTTTACATGTATATTCACATTTCTGTAGTACTAAAATAAACATCAAAATATACTTTTCATAATTTGATATGAACTTAATGTATTTTTCTTCAATTCACGTATTTTCATTTCAACTTGTCACGAATGGGTTTCCATACACGGTCTTACCACGACATATTAAAAAGAAGTATTTTTCATTAATTTTTTAAACAGTAAGATGTAATTCCCATTTCTGCATTTAACTTTATCAAAAATATGTATGTATACCGGTTGATAGGTACGATTTGATAGAAACTGTAACACGTGGTCACCGAATCTTCATCTACGGAAACTAATTTGTGAAATGCCACTTAAATCAAAAGTATATACGCTTTAGGTTTTTACATTTATTTATAGCCCCTTAGAAAAATGATCAATAAAAAGGCATTGGAAATAATAAACATATATTTGTCGGTATGTTTCGAGACAAAAATTTAGTCTCTGTGCTTTAGAGAAAATATTAACACGTTTTCTTCTTATTTCATAGAAATTTGCATGAAACTGCCATTTTTTGAGAGAGGAGAAAATATTCTTCCTCCAAAACAATTATATAACATGTGTACATATCTAATGCATTGATTGCAAAACGACTTTCTATACAAAAAAGAACAAAATATAGGAATACCGAGGATATAAACGATAAATATTTCGTTTTAATTTTTCACGATTTTATCGCTTTTTACCTTTAAACAAAATCTGACCGTGGCTTATTCTTTACGACAGCTCTATTTGAAAGCAGGGGTATTTAGCAAAAAGTTCAGACCAAATTCAGGCCTGTGTTAGATGTGTTGATTAAACTCGAAAACTAAGCTTCTTTTTTAAATTGGTCGCTCTACTATTATATTGGCTTTAATCATTATCAATAGCTCATTCACTGACATGTACTCGCATTAGATTTTTGTAATGCTATCCAGAGAAAATTCTACCGTTATGACCCACGGGAGGTGAGCTTGCGTGACTGAGTGTGGGTTTCCGACGATAGGGATACGTTTATGATCGACTAAGATCGTCACTGAAAAAGTTCTACGGTCGATATTGGGAACTCGTCATACACTATGATGTCCCATTGTCCAGAATGGTGAATGGTACTAGTATTCTGTCTTAGACCATATGAACCATCCACCCACAGACTTTACTTATATCTTCCGAAATGGAAGTAACCGGATGTGATATTTCTGCCGAACTGAAACGACGGATGTTGCATGCAAGCAGGAGATGCTGACTTTTCCTGGGCACCTGGTCTCACTCCTAATTGGGAGTTCGCTTCTTTTCATGTGGTGGAGGTTTTTGTTTGTTCGCTTTGGTTCCAGTTTTATCCTGATTTCGTATACCTTTGGTTTGTGATTTCCTGAATTATCGATTTTGTACTGTGTATTGGGATATGGTCATTGTCCATATTTGTCACTTGCTACGTCTAGGATATATGAAAATTTATACAACAAAATAAAACTAATATTCAATTTTTCATTTTATTCGTAGATTTCCTGTAGTTCAACAATTGAATCAGTCTTTTTCTTTTAGGAGGTGTAATGTGGGTTTCGGTTTTGTATGTTTATCAGCTGCACCTTAAATAATACCGTGGCTTTTCTTGGTACTTGTCCTTCTGTTTAAAAGAGAAAATAACAGAGATGAAAGTGTTATGAAGAAGAGCCCCTCCCCACCCCGAGCTATATCGATCATATGAGAAATTCAGATATCTTAATAATAAACATGTGCATCGTGTGCCTTATAAGATTTTCTAATATAGCCTTAATAATCATGTTTGTGTTTTCGGACCTTTCAATTGTGCTCTGGTTTTCCAGGTGCGATTGATGTTTTATCTTGCTACGAGAAGTATTAATTTGAAGTTCTTTAGTTGATGTGCAAACAAACTTTTTTATGAGTGAAGCTCAAGTGTACATTATAAGGCGCCGTTGTACTATTTATGCCATATCTTTATATAAAGAAATAGAATTTGTGATATCTCAAGTTCGATTTTTTGATATCACAAATTCCGTCATCTTTTGTGATATCACAAAATCGATTTTTTGATATCTCAAAATATGAAGGACTTTGTGATATAATAAAATCGAACCTGTGATACCACAATTTTTTATTGATATCAAAAAATAGGGAATAAATAATATATAGTAAAACGGAACATACAAATTCAATTTTTAATATCACAAATTTCGTCATATCTTGTGATAACAAAAATCGAATTTGTGATATCAACAATTACAATTTTTGATATCACAAAATTGATTTTTTTGATATCACAAAATTGATTTTTTTGATATCAAATAATCGATTATTTGATTTTTCCTGCAGCTCTTCTCTCAGTTAAATTCGAATAATTGCTCCCTTAACCTTCTCAATGACATTTTTTCAGACTTTGACATCTTACCCATAAAGTCGTGCACATACTAACCTACATCTCGTTCACCATAAGCTAGTTGGTAAGGTATGGTCAGTTTGAGTGTTTCAGACGTTCACCTCTACCCATAAAGTCATGCACATACTAACCTACACCTCGTTCACCATAAGCTAGTTGGTAAGGTATGGTCAGTTTGAGTGTTTCAGACGTTCACCTCTACCCATAAAGTCATGTACATACTAACCTACATCTCGTTCATCATAAGCTAGTTGGTAAGGTATGGCCAGTTTGAGTGATTCAGACTTTGACCTCTACCCATAAAGCCATGCACATACTAACCTTCTCCTTTTCACCATAAGCTAGTTGGTAAGGAATGGTCAGTTTGCGTGTTTCAGACTTTGACCTCTTACCCATATAGTCATGCACATACTAACCTACTCCTCTTTCACCATAAGCTAGTTGGTAAGGAATGGTCAGTTTGCGTGTTTCAGACTTTGACCTCTTACCCATATAGTCATGCACATACTAACCTACTCCTCTTTCACCATAAGCTAGTTGGTAAGGTATGGTCAGTTTGCGTGTTTCAGACTTTGACCTCTTACCCATAAAGTCATGCACATAATTACCTACACCTCGTTCACCATAAGCTAGTTGGTAAGGTATGGTCAGTTTGAGTGTTTCAGACGTTCACCTCTACTCATAAAGTCATGTACATACTAACCTTCATCTCGTTCACCATAAGCTAGTTGGTAAGGTATGGCCAGTTTGAGTGATTCAGACTTTGACCTCTTACCCATAAAGCCATGCACATACTAACCTTCTCCTTTTCACCATAAGCTAGTTGCTAAGGTATGGTCAGTTTGCGTGTTTCAGACTTTGACCTCTTACCCATATAGTCATGCACATACTAACCTACTCCTCTTTCACCATAAGCTAGTTGGTAAGGTATGGTCAGTTTGCGTGTTTCAGACTTTGACCTCTTACCCATAAAGTCATGCACATACTAACCTACTCCTCTTTCACCATAAGCTAGTTGGTAAGGTATGGTCAGTTTGCGCGTTTCTCCTTCACACATATTAAGAAGTCCTTCGTGTAATCCCTTAATAATATTTGATTCTCCAAGAGTGACCAAGTGAGGCTTCATATGATCATAGCTAAAATTAGAAAGTAAAGCTCCATTCAAGGTTCCGAAATAAACACTCATACACTCTGGATTTTATAGAACTTTCAGTGTTATCTGTATGAAGGTTTGAGGTTCGAGTGCTTGTGTTTTTATTTGCATCATCCATTCCCTCTGGAAGAATCATTTCAATCTATGTCAAATGTTAAAATCCTCTAATTCGATAGCATCATTTAAGAACAGATAAATTTTCAGCATGGACCAGACATGCACGTTTCGGTTACTTAACTCTCATCAGTGATCCTCAATCTAAACAATGTAATATGGCCAAAGAGTGTGAAAAATATTATGTCCAAAAATGTAACGAAAAAACGTAGCTGGATGGCTGGGATATGATGCTACAGGGACCACGTTTAAGAAATTTTAGGATTTTTTTTTAATAACAGAAATTTTCAAATGCGTTGAAGAGACTGACGATCAACTGAAGTTGATCGAACTTGGCTACATGTGCCCTCGGGGACTCCTGGTCCACCAGCAGTGACACTCACCAAGTGGTTCAAATGTTCAACATCCTCAATTTCGATATCATCATTTAAGAACAGATAAATTTTCAGCATGGACCAGACATGCACGTTTCGGTTACTTAACTCTCATCAGTGATCCTCAATCTAAACAATGTAATATGGTCAAAGAGTGTGAAAAATATTATGTCCAAAAATGTAACGAAAAAACGTAGCTGGATGGGTGGGATATGATGCTACAGGGACCACGTTTAAGAAATTTTAGGATTTTTTTAATAACAGAAATTTTCGAATGCGTTGAAGAGACTGACGATCAACCGAAGTTGATCGAACTTGGCTACATGTGCCCTCGGGGACTCCTGGTCCACCAGCAGTGACACTCACCAAGTGGTTCAAATGTTTAACATCCTCAATTTCGATATCATCATTTAAGAACAATTTACAGCATGGACCAGACATGCACGTTTCGGATACTTAACCCTCGTCAGAGATCCTCAATCTTAACAATGTAATATGGCCAAAGAGTGTGAAAAATATTACGTCCAAAAATGTACCGAAAAACGTAGCAGGTAGGGTATGGTGCTACAGGACCCACGTTTTAGAAATTTTAGGATTTTTCAATAACAGAAATTTTCCATTGTGTTGAAGAGACAGACGATCAACCGAAGTTGATAGAACTTGCAGGCTACATGTGCCCTCGGGGACTCCTGATCGACCAGCAGTGACACTCACGAAGTGGTTCAAATTAAACGTCCTCAAATTCGATAGCATCATTTAAGAAGAGATAAATTTACAGCATGGACCAGACATGCACGTCAAGTTTTGTGTTCTTTACCCTCGTCAGTGATCTAAACAATGTAATATGACCAAGAGTGTGAAAAATATGATGTCCAAACATGTACCGGAAAACGTAGCAGGATGGGTGGGATATGATCCTACAGGACCCTCGTTTTAGAAATTTCAAGATTTTTTGATAACAGAAATGAAGTTTTATCGTGAATACTTCCATTTGAACATCTATTATATATTACTTTATACACAAATTTACTATCTTATTCTTTTATATACGTACACTGTATTTGCAATAATTGACCCTTACGAACTGCGGGAAAAGAATTCAAAATTTCGTGACGTCACAATGCTTTTACCATGTGTTTACCTCGGACAAACAAGCTCCGAACCTCGGTCAAACACCGAAATTGCATTGTGACGTCATGGAATTTCTCAATTTTTTCCCGCGTTCGGAAGGGTCAATTAGATCCCTAATTAAACGCTTAAATGGGAATGGAATCCGTATGTATCTGTTATTTTCCTTTCTGAAGAGAGGGAAACTTTCATAAATTATCGGGATGTAAAATGAACTATTTAATTACAATGGTCTTATAAATATTACCGTCGCGTATTTCATTCTTACAATTTGTTAACATGGAGAAAGACTATGGTTGTCTTTATGAAGTCATATTATTCTATTCAAGATTGAATTTCCAAAAATGAGTCATTTGTTACACTAAAGCGATGCCAGCGGTACTTCTTGAACAATTTATTGTATCATGTAATGCACCGTTTTCTCAAACACCGTGCACTTAACTGTGCAAAAGGCATACAAAGACGATTTTTTCGAAGTAGTTTTTAATTTTATTGAAGACACAATACTCTAAATAATAACATTTGAAAGAAGATAGTATTTGTTGTTTTATCATAAAGAAAAACAATTGAAATGTCATCGTCCTTTGATAATTTGTGGAATTTTGAAAGTAACGTATGATGCAGCTATTCTCAGTACGAGTAACGCAAGATGCAAATATTCTTATTCGTATTTTCAAAGCATGATATTTCTAGTGAAATTAAGATATTTCTTCAATTGTTGATTTTCATTATGTATAGGATAAAGACCGAGTTGAGGTCTGTATGAAGGTTAGAAGAGGGTGGTGAAGGTCGAGGTCTTTAAACACCACCCTGTTCTCTCCGAGGCATCTAACCTTCATACTGACCTCAACGAGGTCTTTATCCAACTGACAAACCGCAGATTTTCTTCAATTTTCAGAAAAATGAAAATCCAAATATTTAATACACCCCTTCTTTTCAAAATGAAATTGACCATGCAAATTATCGAGTGGACGGTAACGATTATAAGGCCATAGTAGTAAAATAGTTAAGTTCGATCAATTTCGGTAGGTCGTTTCTTCAAACGCATTCGAAAATTTCTGTTTACAAAATTGTCTCAAACTTCTTAAACCTTAGTCCTATAGCATCATACCCCAGCCACCTTGCTACGTCTTTTGGTACATTTTTGACACAATTTTCACATATATTGGCTATATTTCATAAATACCCGAAACGCGCATGTCTGGTCCATGCTGTAAATTTATCTGCTTTTAAATGATGCTTATGAATTTGACGACGTTTAACAATGTTATACATCCCGATTATTTTCTGAAAGGTACCCTGCATTCGGTCAGAGAAGAAAATAATAGGCAAACAACGAGTTCTGTTAACATTACAAGGATGATTTTAAATAGGTGATTAAATTATTGCAAATAGAGATAAGAAAAGATTTTCTAATCAAGTGAGGATAACATTTCTTTATTTTGTCCATCAAGTTCCTCAAGCTTTTAGAATTATTGGTCTTCCGGAATCGCTATAGGGATCTAGATTGATTTGGAATGGCATGTTGAGCTTTTCGGGATAGAAGATTCTTTTTTTTTCTGTTAACATTTCTCATAAAAGGATTCTTTCGCGGACTTGAAACACAATGTTTTCTATACTACGGTCGAATACTCTTAATAATAAAAACAATTCACACCGTGACTGAAATAATTTTCTTTTCTCCGCACTTTATTGTTTTTATTGACCTCTACACTTCATCGAACGTTCATAAAACCTCGTACATTTGGAATCGTCCGCGGTCTTTATGAAATAAAATGACCGATGAATAACAAAAGAATCACATTTGAAGGTTTGTAAGTGTAGGATAAAGACCGAGTTGAGGTCTGTACGAAGGTTGCATGCCCAAGGAGAGAACAGGGTGGTTTTTAAAGACGGAGGCCGAAGGGTAATGAAATTGACCATGCAAATTACCTGGTGGAAACATGCAACGGTAACGATTATAAGGCCGTAGTAATTAAATTGTTTGTTATACATATATATATATATACAGTGTTTTAAATGTTTTTCCCTGATATGGTCGCCATTGCACTTTCTATATAGTAATAACCTCAGACAGTGCATGTTTTGTGAACATCGACGGCTGGTGAGGCTAGCCAAACAGGGGATGCATACTCCTGCCGGGCACCTTGTCCCACCTTTAGCTTGCTAGGGGTCCGTCGATGCTCAGTTTGGTGCTCTATTGCGAGTGCTGTTGAGATTGTTGTCAGGATATTCTTTATCCCATTTGATTAAACATTGTAAATAATATCTAAATCAACTTTATATAAATTTATTTTACATCTGTCATATTACCATTATTATCAATTATATGCTGGTAATGTATTCTGGTCAATGAAAGACGTATATTCAGAGAACACTTAAACAGAAAAATTTTATATCTGTCCGTGCACCATATCATAACATGTGGTGAGCATAGAGAATTTTCTGCTTTAGAATTCTCTTAATATACGTCTATTCCCGACCAGAAAATCGTATAATTAATAATGATGGTCAGATAATGGGCATACAATTAATTCATATAAAGTAGATTTAGAAAGTAATTTACATGGTTTAATCAAAGGGGATTCCCATGGAACATTTCATTTGCGTATCACGTGATACGCGACAGTGTTATCTGGCATCATTAATGAAATATTAGTATGTTCTGTTTAAATGATGAAACACTCTTAGACGATTAAACTTAAGGCATTAGGGGTATAATAATCTACATCCGGTTGTTTTATAACAGAAACATTAAATACCACGAAGTTGGCCGAAGAAGCACGACTTCGGCAATGTTTGGGACAAACATTTTTAAGGCGAGTTGAATGAAACATTAAAAAACTATCAAATATATAAAAACAGGTAAGATATGGAAGTACATAATCTCTAGCTTTTCAACGATATTTTAGAATTCCCCTTATACCTTAAGATGAAACACGGTAGACAACGCAAGGAGGGGGGACCTCTCCCCCTCCCACCCTTTACCCCCCTCCCGCCCCTCCCTTTTCATCCTTCCTTTTACTCCCCCTTCCGCCCCATTCCCCCCTCCTTCCGCCCCTTTCTCCCCTTTCTCCCCCTTCCCTCCCTCCCCCTCTCTCCCTCCTCCTCCTCCCTTTCACCCTATCCACCCCCTAAAGGAGGGATCATATATCAGGACAATATATTTTGATCAAAGTGACCTCGGTTGCATGTTAAACGTCTTCAAATTCAATAGCATCATTTAAGAACAGATAATTTTACATCTGAGCAATGTAATATATGACCAAAGAGTGTGAAAGTTATTATGTCCAAAATATACCGAAAGATGCAGCAGGCAGGATGGGTGCATCTATATGACCAGTTTCGTCAATTTTATGTGTGTATTATGTGTGTATTATGTAATCTGTTTAGCTTTTACAGAATAATGGATGTTGGTAATAATAGTTTTTCATGAGAGTTTGGTGAAGGAGATATTATTATAGTAAATTATCCAGCAAAAACTACTTGCACTGACCAGAGCGGAACATACAAACAGGATGACAACAAATAAAATGGCATCAACAATCAGGGGAGAGTGAAGGAGCGGCAATTCAAGTGGAGAGTATTACAAAGGAACTGCAGTTCGAATCGTTCTCCATTAAGATTGCATGAGTTAAACGTCTTAAAAGTCAGTATGCTTTTACAAATGTACAATGCATTAATTTGCAAGATCATACTAGTTCCTAGCAAATGATTTAATAATATTATACAGAACATTTGTATTAAAATATAGATATTTTCTTAAACATAAATCTCAACCATTTCCATTCCTTTATGCACAGATACAAGAGAATTGATCGAAATAATTCGGAAGTGTTCCAACTCTATACCTTCTTGAAGAAAACCAATTTTCATGCACCAGACACGTGTTTCGAATATTAAATTCTCATTAGTGATGCTTCCAGCCAAAGTGCTTTTCATCGCCACCCAAATTCATTTTATTTTTAGAATTTAAATTACTGCATTTACTTTTCAGAGAGGACGCCGCTCCAAATTTGCTGTAGGTTCGATTAAGTAGCATATCCAAATAAAATCTATGTTCAAAATAGCATTGGAGGGATGGTGCTAAGATGTTAGTCTCCTTAATTTTGATGATATTTTTCGATGAAATTGCAAGTTTCCGAAATAGCAAGAAAGTATATACATGTATGATGTCAAATTGATAAAGGGCCAAACCAAGGCTTCTTTCAGGTGACAGAGATGGAAAGAAGTAATTAATACACTTAACAAACATCAAGTCATGGGCAACGATTTTGACTGCTCCACACTGCAACAAGAAAATAAGTGTTTATATTAATAATACGGAAGTGTTACAACTCTATACCTTCTTGAAGAAAGTACAATGAAAAAAAGATATCTACAAAAGCTCTCAATTTTGGTTCCCTTTGAGTTGATAAAGAGAGGTAGAAAACTTTACACAACGAAATTAAGATAATTTCATTCAATAGATGCATGGAAGATGCATAAAACAATATTTTAAATATAAACAATTGATGGAATGCCTTAATTTTTCTAGAAATATCATAGTTTGATAATCCGAATAAGAATGGTTTTATCGTTACTCGTACTGAGAATAGTTGTACCATACGTTACTTTCAAAATTCCAAAAATTATCAAAGAACGATGTCATTTCAATAGTTTTTCTTCATGATAAAACAACACATACTGTCTTCTTTCAACTGATATTATTTAGAGTATTGTGATTTGGAAATCCAAAGAACATTTAATCAATTTGGCATGGCCTTAGAGTATTGTGTCTTCAATAAAATGGAAACTATTTCGAAAAAATTGTATGTTTATGCCATTTGCACAGATTGAGAAAGCACTGTCTTACATGATACTGTAAATTGTTACAAGAGGTACCTCTGACACCCCTTTAGTGCAACGAATGACTCATTTTTTGGAAATTCAATCTTGAATAGAATATATATATAAATATAAGGACAGCCATAATTTTTCGCCACGTTAAGGTAGAGCATCCCTCAGGTCAAATTCTGGAAATTTTATGCCTGGATACCCTATTTTTCCTCTTCAGAATATTGTTCAGATTATCAATTTTATATGGTTTTGGGAAAAGACACTTTTATAGTTATATGTCATCCCCCTAAAAGGGGATTTTTCTTACTTTTCCCATAGGGTCCAATGTTAAAGTTCAAACGGCTACACTCTCGGTATAATCATGAAACCAAGAGTTATATTTTGTTTGTTTATCAAGTTTAACATAAGCTTTGAATATAATGAAAATATTGTAAATGTTGTTATTTAGGAAATATGAGCATCTGAGACCTGAGGAATGCTCTACCTTAAACTTCCATAGGGAGTAGCTGCATCCAACGTTACGGAATACGTGCATCATGGTAACGTTGTGTCATGGTAAGTTGTTTGCATGGTCAATTTCATTTTGAAACGCTGGGGTGTGCTTGATTTTTGGATGTTTTATTTTTGTGAAAATTGAAGAAAATCTGCGGTTTGTAAGTCGGATGAAGACCGAGTTGAGGTCTGTATGAAAGTAAGATGCCCTCGGAGAGAACAGGGCGGTGTTTAACTGACATTTTATTCAGTTGTGTATAAAAGGTTGATATTATACATTTACTGCCCAGTTGAGATAGAGACATTAAGATTTCTTCAACCCAGCAAAATGTCACCCAAGGTCCCAACTGGACAATGGATTGTTGTAGCCTACGGTAGTTACCGTAAAGAGAGGCAACTTTTACTCAACACATGATATTCAGATTCATTTCTTATTTTTTTTCTGAATGTGAACTCTGATCTTAGCCTTTTTCTTGAATAAAAAAAATCGTTCAAGCCAATGTAGAACAAGATGTTACATATATATGCCGTGAGACATGACGTCTCAATGATAAAAAAGACACATGAAAGTTTCTCCGTTAGTAGCAAAAATTTTAATTGGAAATACGATTTTTCCGTAATTATATACACCTGCTACCTTGATGAGTACAACTTCCTATTTCAGAACATTTATGCTCAATTTGATATGGACTTATTTGGTAAGTTCCCTGCAGCGTATCTTCATGGAGAATTGTCCAGAAAAGGGAATACGCAAATGCACACAAGTGCATTTTTACTTTCCAGAAACTAAAAAATCCAGTCACTCAAAAACACCTCATCATTGTAAAATATCTTTCAATATTCTTTGTGAGAAACATTTAACATTATTAAGTTCTCAAAATTTATCCATAAATGCCTCATTGGAATTCTTTTATGATAATGCTTGTATGAGTACCTATGTTTTTATTTTGACTTACGAAAAGATACCTTTCCGAAAATAATAATAGAAATTTGATAACTGTGGCCTTAGTACATCTTACGTAAAATGTCTTTGTCGGCGACATATAATTGATGGCAGACTTTCAAAGAATGAGAGATTTATCGAGTCAAATTTTGTTCCAGTATAGTACTTAAGTGCAGTGTGTTTTACAGGGATACAGAAATATATTGGGTCGATGAAAAAAATTGTATTGAGCGAGGCGGAACCGAGCCCAATACAACTTTTTTTATCAACCCAATATATGTCTATCCTCCTGTAAAACATTGTATAACAAATTTATCCCGCCTATGGCTTTTGGTTTATGTATGTTACGTCAACATATTTAAAAGCATCTCGGTGACGTCAAAAGCGTAAAGCTTGATACATATGGATATCTCTACGGCAAGTGGAATGTTAAAAGTCTTCAAATTCAATAGTATCATTTAAGAACAGATACATTTACAGCATGGACCAGACATGCACGTTTCGGGTGTGTAACCCTCGTCAGTGATCCTCAATCTAAACACTGTAATATGACCAAAAAGTATGAAAGTTATTAATTAAATCAAATGTACCGAAAGACGTAGCAGGATGATGGAATATGCTGCTACAGGACCAACGTTTTAGACATTTCAAGAAATTTTGATAACAGAAATTTTCGAATGCGTTGAAGAAACGATCAACCGAAGTTGATCGAATTTGGCTACAGAGTAATTGAAGTGAAGTAATAGAATTTGTCATCCAAAGTGTGTTAAAAAGTGGTATTTTTTCCAAAACAAATAAATGAGTGTGTGTTTAATTGAAAAAAAATCGTATGTCGTGGTCTACGCCGTAATTCGGTCTGGAAAAAATATTTTAGAATTACAATAAAATGAAGATGATGGATCTTTTGACTTAGTCTTAATCAACTTATTTTCGGATGCTTTCCTCTGACATGCTGCCGAATCAAAAGATAGTACGTCATGAGTTCGTCAAATTTTAGAAATGAAAATTTTCCTTAGTCATAAAAGCCAGGCTATAATAAGACCTGATAGTATAGATATTGCATGAAAAATGTTGAATAAGACACCTAATAAATTTTATGTAATTATTTGACAGTTATCATTTTTCACTTAATGACCTGATAGACAAATACAAAAAATGCAACACGGTTTTGGGGGTTCTCCTGAACAGTTGTAAATTTTGACTTAACGCATGCGAGGTTTACTTGAACTCAAATGCCATGGCTTTTATACAGGCGCAAATCTTTCGTGAACAGCTAGAAGCTAGACCAACCCCCCCCCCCCCCCCGCCTCTTAAATCCTTGGTGCAGTTTTCCCCACTTTCACTTATCATTATAATATGTCCGTCATTTGACGGGACGTATAATGCTATGGTGGCGTTTGTCCGTCTGTTTGTCGTTATTTCCTGTTATGGTTCGCAGTAACTTGAATATGCGTAGTATTGGATTTTTTAGTGATTTTAAACACTTTGATCAGAATGTGTAGATGAAGTCACATTTCGATTTTCAGATTCACCCAATTTGTCGTTACAGAGATATTGGATTTAGATTATTTTGAAAAAAAAATCCCAATGGGCATACATTTGTATCTTGTTGCGTTAGCGAAGGCATTATTCTCGAAAACTATGCCCTCCGTACAAATTGTCTAGATTAGCCCGCGTATTTCATAATGAAAGAAATATTTTTCTTTTCTTACCGTCCGGAATTCAGAAAGTAAACGAAATATCCCAGTCCTGCAGCGTAGCACCTGTTATGTATTTATGGCGGGAAATCGAACTTTATTATTGCTTCGTGACGCGTCCCCAGAAAAATTCAGTTTGCGACCGTAAAATCAGCATTTACCGTCCGCATAAATAACGCCAGAAGCTAGTTATTCCCTAAATCGCAGGTTACAGTATCCGTACAGCGCGTGTACCGTAGAGTAAAAACATGGGATAAGGCGTATTAACCAATACGGTACCAGATTCAGGGCTAAATTCGGTCCTTATCTTATTATATCCTTTTCAATAAAATGAAGCAAATTTATCCTTTTTTTCTTCGATAAAAACATTTATTTTAAAATTAATTTGAATGAAGGGACTTGAGTCTACATAAAATGTAACTTAATTAGTGTATCTACTATACAAAAGTATAGATTTCGTATTCTTTCAACTTAGGAGTATGCTGTTTCGGCAAGATTAAGTTCTCACTATATATAGAGTAAAAACAGAAAAAAAAAAACAAGTAAAGGATCCATTTGATTTAAGAAATGCTACAAAATTAGAAAATGTGGCGAAACTTTGGAAACTAAAACAAAAATATCAGAAATTTTCCTTCGTAACATAAGAATGCTAAACGTTTTCAAATTCATTGGCATCATTTTAGAGCAGATTAATGAACAGCGTGGACCAGACATTCACGTTTCGTGTATTTAACCCTCGTCAGTGATCCTCAATCTGAACAATGTAATATTGCCAAAATATTTGAAAATTACGCCCAAAATATACCAAAAGACGTAAGATGGCTGGGATATGATGCTACAGGACCAAGGTTTCAGAAATTTGTGAAAATTTTGTACACAGAAATTTTCGAATGCGTTTGAAGAAACGACCAACCGAAATTGATCGAGCTTGGCTCTTGGCTACATGTGCCCTCGGGGACTCATGGTCTACCACCAGTGACACTCACTAAGTGGAACAAATGTTAAACGTCTTCGAATTCATTAGCATCATTTAAAAGCAGATTAATTAACAGCGTGGACCAGACATGCACGTTTCGGGTATTTAACCCTCGTCAGTGATCCTCAATCCAAACAATAAAATATGGCCAAAATGTTTGATTATTATCACGAGAGTTCGATTATTCTAAGGAATAAAGCGTCCTTTTCATATTGAAGAAGTTTCTGGGTCAATTTCATCAATCGCTAGAATATTCAAAATTTGAGAATTTTCAAAATACCATTTTCTTACAAATCTTTTATGATTTGCAGGAGGATAAATTTGAAACAAATGGTATTCAAATTCATAAAGGAATATGTCTCAGTTAGTCAGATGAGTAAAACTTAAAAAAAAAAAAGACTCATTTTAGCTTTTATACACATTCGCAAGAAGTGACAGAGAAGTATTGGCGTGATTCTAAACTTTTATTGAACAGTATTTATATTGCTGACGAAACTCTACTTTTATCATCTAAGAGTATTCAACAAGAAACAAGAAAGACGATAATTCTACGTTTTGCAAACATGATTTCAATTTTCAAATGCAATTTTCCTAAATTCTAGCAGAATAGGTTTATACAGTACAATACCATGCATCGTGCATGTCTGGTCCATGCTGTAAATTTATCTGCTCTAAAATGATGCTAGTTAATTTGAAGACGTTAAACATCTGTACCACTTGGTGAGTGTCACTGCTGGTGGACCAGGAGTCCCCGAGGGCACATGTAGCCAAGTTCGATCAATTTCAGTTGGTCGTTTCTTCAAACGCATTTGAAAATTTCTGTTTACAAAATTGTCTCAAATTTCGAAAACCTGGGTCCTGTAGCATCATATCCCAGCCATCTTGCAACGTCTTTCGGTATATCTAGGACATAATTTTCACAGATTTTGGTCATATTACATTGTTCATATTGAGGATCACTGACGAGACGAGGGTTACATACCCGAAACGTGAATGTCTGATCCATGTTGTAAATTTATCTGCTCTAAAATGATGCTAGTGAATTTGAAGACGTTAAACATAGAATGCAGTATATGCACCCTCAAGAAGCTTACCTCGTCGTAAATTTCGTTCCATTCGTTAAGTAGCCTATGAAGTGAATCCTCAGCGTGTCGAAAGGTTCGACTCTTCGGAGACAATCTCCTTCTTTTAAAACTTCTACTTTTAGTTCAGTTACATCTTCCCCCTCGGTCCAACAAACACAGCTGAATACTATAAACAAACAAATTGCTTCAAGCCGCTTCATTTCGCCACCTGCGTTTTAAATGTAATCAAAGCTAGGAGACAACAATATATATATATATATCTATTTATTGCACCTCGGACTAGTTTCTTCCAATAAGATTGCGTATATCACGTCACGTGATTGCCTTCTATGAGGCCATAACCTACCCCCTCATCCTGATAAAAAGCAATGGCGGCCTAATTTGAGGCGAGAAAAACAAAATGGCTACCTTTTATATAAAGTAGACGACAAATCAGATCGTGTGAGCCAAAGACGCTCATTTGGTTAAATTAAATTATAAAAATATTATATGCATAACCTGTGTGTATAATGTTTTAGGAGACTTAAGAAATGAATCTTATATTTTTTCTGTTGATGCAGGTATCACCCGAAAAATTAGACAGAAAACTGCATCAATTCGCGTAGCGCGTTGATGCAAAAGTTTTCTGTCCAATTTTTCGGGTGATACCTGCATCAACAGGAAAAATATAAGATTCATTTCTTATCATTTTATTATCATCTACTTATGGAAAACAGACTGTTTTCTTGGATCTAAAAACAATCAACCACCGCACTAAATTCGTAAGTTCGGAGGGTTTCGCAGTGATACTCTGTCACAACAAGTTATGGCAACCGCCATAATTTAAACAGCGAACGATCGTGTCTCTATAACTTTGGAATAAGGACATGTTTGAGAAAATTCTACATGCACAGTTAATTTTTAGTAAGTAGAAAAGAAATGGTACCCTTTAAATGATAAGCAAACATCAACAAATTTTATTTTCAGCAACGAGTTCATTCGTGTTTGAGGGAACCCCCGGTTCTAAAAATAGTGCTTTAAATAGACTTCCGTTAACAATTGTGTTGATCGATGTATCAACAAAATTTCTCAGCCAATCAGAATCTTCGTTTCTTGAAAATGACAATGGAAATTAGATGATAGTACGTACATTCTCGGGCATTTCCGACTCAAGCTCTGAAAAACTCTCAAGGCTTTAGTGGCAAGTTTTTTTTTATCATCTAGTCAGATACTGTCAACATTTTGATGATTTTAAAGTCGACTTGTCATGTAAGTAAAATAATTCGACTTAAATCATATATTTGCGTCAAGTTATCGTTCGAAGTCGATATCAAGATCTAATGAGTTGACATTGACATGAATTGTCAAGTAGACCGTAAGACCCGACGATTACTATATTTCAAGATCTGACAGGTCGACATCAAGATATGACAATTCGAAATATTCATCTGAAAGGTCAGCTTATTTATCTGGCTGAATGGTCGATATGAAGAAATGAAGAAATGAGAAGTCGGCATAAAGACCTGACGAGTCAACATAAAAAAATCTGAAAAGTCGACATGAAGATGGGACAAGTCGACATAAAGAGCTGACTGGTCGAATTTAAGAGCAACATGTTTAACTGAAAGGTCGACATGAAGATACGACAAGACGCCATTAAGAGCTGAATGGTCGACTTTAAGAGCAACAAGTTTAACTGAAAGGTCGACATGAAGATATGACAAGTCGCCATTAAGAGCTGACCGCTCGACTTTAAGAGCAACATGTTTTACTGAAAGGTCGACATGAAGATACGACAAGACGCCATTAAGAGCTGACCGCTCGACTTTAAGAGCAACATGTTTAACTGAATGGTCGATATGAAGATACGACAAGACGCCATTAAGAGCTGACCGGTCGACTTTAAGAGCAACATATTTAACTGAAAGGTCGACATGAAAATACGACAGGTCGCCATTAAGAGCTGACCGGTCGACTTTAAGAGCAACATGTTTAACTGAAAGGTCGACATGAAGATACGACAAGACGCCATTAAGAGCTGACCGGTCGACTTTAAGAACAACATGTTTAACTGAATGGTCGATATGAAGATTGGACAAGTCGCCATTAAGAGCTGACAGGTCGACTTCAAAAGCAACATGTTTAACTGAAAGGTCTACATGAAGATAAGACAAATCGCGATTAAGAGCTGACTGGTCGACTTTAGGAGCAACATGTTTAACTGAAAGGTCGACATGAAGATAAGACAAATCGCCATTAAGAGCTGACCGGTCGACTTCAAGAGCAACATGTTGAAGTGAAAGGTCGACATGAAGATAGGACAAGTCGCCATTAAGAGCTGGCAGGTCGACTTTAAGAGCAACATGTTTAACTGAAAGGTCGACATGAAAATAGGACAAGTAGATAAGTCGAAACAATATGTTACCATATGTAACCATACAAGTTCATTGAATGTTCTTGAAATTTTATATTCAAATTTTGTTATAAATTATTTTATTTGTAGAATTACAGTAATTCAACACCAATACAAATACAAATTCACATATAAAATGATGTACATGTATATTTGAATTTGAGACATAATTGATATAAAATACAGACGCGGACCCAGAGATGTTACAAGGTTCAAGAAACCCAACTTAACATGCCCCCCCCCCCCCCCCCGGACGTAAAATGAAAATGTCATCGCCCCCTTTCCGTGTAAAATTTTTCGTCTTCCACATTGTTGGACTCCCTTCTTATGATTATTTTCCCTTCTGTCTAATGTTTGGTTGTTGGAAACACCCCCCCCCCCCCGGTCCCCCAACTCCTTCTGGGTCCACGCATGAATAATATAATTTATCTAAATTAACTAGAGTTCATCGTGCTTTGGTCCCCTGAATTCTTCAAAAGATATTCTTTCGTCTTTGTCAACGTCTTCATGGTGGAACATGTTTTTAAGTACAGTGCCCGTCTGTTTGGCAGCTAGGTCCGCTGGTACCCCCTGGGAATGCGCCTGACGAGCTAAGTACATTGAAACCTGAAAATTATAATGATAAGATTGATGTAAAATCCACGAAAGCAAGCAAGCATTGTTAAAATATTGGTAGAATTGCAAGTTGAAAGCAAAGGGCTTGGATGATAAAAATGGCCTTGACATATGAAAAAATCGACCTGAATTTTTAATGAGAAGGGGGATCGAATAAGCATGGCCTATGTTTACTTCGTATACATGCAAAGTGCACGTGTAAATACCACACAATTCTACAGGTCCATCGCTTCAAAATATTATGAATAAATATATGTTTTTGAAAACGTATGCTCCCGTTCACAGCTTCTCCGTGTATTTATCCAAGGTCAAGGTCACTTGCGCAAAGATCAAGATTTTAGATGAAAGCTCTGGTTAAAATGAAGAAACATGTTAAATATAAACTCGTTTGTCCTAAAAAGATGAAAGAGAAAGTAACACCCCCCCCCCCCCCTCCAAAGTTTTTTGTCTTATGCGCGAACAAAATATGAGTATACATGTACTTTAACTTCAGCTTGATGGAAAATGTAGACGATGATGCGTATTCTCTGCTATATTCAAAGAGATGAGATTAATTTCCGGGAAAAAAAGTACATGCAAGCCCCCTTCCAGAAGGAGCTGTTAAGATAAGGGCTTGATTTAGCCCCGAAATCACTCGATTATTTCTCGTGCGCAGTCCTTCTATTTCAGGAAAAAAAAGTGGTCGGGTTTACACAATAAAGTATTAGAAGATTCCAAGTAGGAATTTTATTTAAATAGATTTGGTGAAAGATGTTATAATTACGAGTTGAAGAGGTAGGGGGTACTGATGAGAGAAAACGTCAAATATCGAGCGAAAATTCACAAAAAAATGCATTATTTTTCACAAATTTGATTTAAATTATACTTCTGTACCTTTTAATATCAAAACTGGATAACTGGAATTAATCTTGAGGTTATTATATCAATATAATCGGCAAAATCCGCAATCCGGAAACTGAAGAACGGTTATATTTCGTACTTATCAGTCACAAATGTAGCTTTCAGGCGCGAAATACACACAGTGTAGAAATAGACAACTTTATCGTTTATTTCCTACCTAACGGTAAAATATTTGATCGGAACACACTCTGAATAGATTTGTACATGATACTAAAGGAGAAAATGGCAATTTTAATTGATTTTAACGGTCTAAAGACTGATTATAAAATATCCATCCATCCCCCCCTTTTTTCGTTTTTCGCCTGTGGGACATTGTTCCCCCCCCCCCCTCGGTTCAGAACCCCACTTGGTCAGAAAATGTCTTTTATTGATTTACACCTTTGGTGAAAATGGCATTCTGAACCGAGGGGGGGAACAATGTTGTAGAAAAACTTTCCGTTTTCCATTGATTTCTATTGGAAAAACGCTTGTTTTGACCCAAAAATCGGTCATATTTTGAATAATTTATCCAACATGACAGAAGATTCATATCTGGGCTAAGTTACTTCGTATTTTTACCGAAAAATTTCCTCATTTTTTGCATTTTGAAATTTCGACTTTTCAGGGCAGATTTCACGCCTTATCTTAACAGCTCCTTAAAGGATCATCCCTTACAAGATAAGAATGAGCAAAGTTGTCGTTGAGCAACAATCACAGGGATCTGAAGCATTCTACTTGCATTGGTGATTATATATAACCGGGGTTTGGAGCAATCACTGTGATGGTTACAAGTTACAAGTGAAGAATTTGTGTACAGAACAATCACGGTGATCTGAAGCATTCTGGTTATAATAGTGGTGTTCAAAACAATCACAGGGATTTGAAACATTCTGGTTATAATAGTGGCGTTCAAAACAATCACAGGGATTTGAAGCATTATGGTCGCAATAGTGGTGTACAAAACAATCACAGGGATCTGAAACATTCTGGTTATAATAGTGGTGTTCAAAACGATCACAGGGATTTAAAGCATTCTGGTTATAATAGTGGTGTTCAAAACAATCACAGGGATCTGAAACATTCTGGTAATAATAGTAGTGTACAAAACGATCACAGGGATTTGAAGCATTCTGGTAATAATAGTGGTGTACAGAACAGTCACAGGGATTTGAAGCACTCTAGTTGGTAATAATAGCGGTGAACAAAACAATCACAGGGATTTGAAGCATCCTGGTAATAATAGAGGTGTACAAAACAATCACAGGGATTTAAAACATTCTGGTAATAATAGTGGTGTACAAAACAATCACAGGGATTTGAAGCATTCTGGTTATAATATTGGTGTACAGAACGATCACAGGGATTTGAAGCATTTTGGTAATAATAGTGGTGTACAAAACAATCACAGGGATTTGAAGCATTCTGGTAATAATAGTAGTGTACAAAACAATCACTGGGATTTGAAGCATTCTGGTAATAATAGTGGTGTACAGAACAATCACAGGGATTTGAAGCATTCTGGTTATAATAGTGGCGTTCAAAACAATCACAGGGAATTGAAGCATTCTGGTTATAATGGTGGTGAACAAAACAATCACAGGGATTTGAAGCATCCTGGTTATAATAGAGGTGTACAAAACAATCACAGGGATTTGAAGCATTCTGGTTATAATAGTGGTGTACAGAACAATCACAGGGATTTGAAGCATTCTGGTAATAATGGTGGTGTACAGAACGATCACAGGGATTTGAAGCATTCTGGTAATAATAGTGTGTACAGAACAATCAAAGAGATCTGACGCATTCTGGTGATAAAAGTGGTGTATATAACATTCACAGGGATTTGATGCATTCTGGTAATAATAGAGGTGTACAAAACAATCACAGGGATCTGAAGCATTCTGGTAATAATAGTGATGTACAAAACAATCACAGGGATCTGATGCATTCTGGTAATAAAAGTGGTGTACAAAACAATCACAGGGGATTGAAGTATTCTGGTAATAATAGTGATGTACAATCACAGGGATTTGAAGCATGCTTGTTACATTTAAAATGTGTAAGTACAAAAAGCATAGGGATTTGAGGAATTCTGGTAATATTAAGCAGTCTACATAAACTACAAGGATTTGATGCGTTCTCGGGGATTTTTTTTTTTTTTTTTGCTTCTTTTCGGGGCCGTTATTATGCCCCATTCCCAATGAGAAATAGTATCTGTTTTCCCAATTGTGGCTCTAAAATTTCCCAATCACATAGAGATGGAATAATAACTGAAATTAGTGAAATTTCCTGGTTCAAAAGTTGCAAATTTACTAATTATTTGCAATATTGTTGTAAAATTATCTGATTAAACATTCAATTCTGAACTTTTGATTGTATAAACTGTCATTTAACTTTTATATAAGTACTTCCCAAAATATTCCCAAATGTCGTTCATTTTCTCAATTGCACGGGCCCCGACCCCATTCCCAAATTGAAAAAAAAATCACTGGAACTTCTATTCTGGTTAAAATATATGACAACAAATGTTAATGAAATACGTATACAAGTATAGAAGAAACATACATAAACACATAGAAGCAGGGTTAAAGCTCATCATGCTTTGGGCCGTTGAATTCTTCATGCGAGATTTTCCCGTCGCCATCTTTGTCCTCAAAACTGAACATTTTGTCCATTATTTGTTGCTGTTGCTTAGCAGCGAGGTCAAGGGGCACCCCTTGTTGCTGTGCAGCCCGGGCTAAATACATGGTGACCTGGATATATATAGGTATTATACATGATATACATATGACACTTAATATTATGGTTATAGACCAGGATGGTATATGAAAGGCTAGTATTATATATTACATGCAGGGGCGGATCTAGAGGGGGTGAAAGAGTAAACCATTGTACATGAGTAATGATTCCAAAATCAATCTGATCTAGAGGGGATCGGGGGGAGGGTTCAGGACCCTTC
Organism: Pinctada fucata; assembly: GCA_028142955.1. Taxonomy (NCBI): domain Eukaryota; kingdom Metazoa; phylum Mollusca; class Bivalvia; order Pterioida; family Pteriidae; genus Pinctada; species Pinctada fucata. The sequence goes on along the minus strand of AP027115.1, from coordinate 20,006,293 downwards.
TGGAATTTGTCCAAAAAATGCTTATTTTTAACATTTTTACGTATCCTTTTTTTAAACCATATAGGCTGGACGCTCCATTAAGACTTGAAACAACCCCCCCCCCCCCCCCCCGCCTGAAAATGTTCCAGATCCAATCATGGATTTCCTAAAAACAATTCACTTTTAGTATATATAGTGTATTTGTATTTTTTTTCAAAATGCAAAAGTTGCATAAAAGCGTAGTTTAGCTCAATTCAATTGACCAGAAATGACCCTGCTAGAACACCCATATCAACGCAGTTCCAAAAAATTAAGGGTAGGAGCTGGGGAAGTCAAAAGTATTCCCCCACATAGCGCGTATATACATATAGAGGGGAGGTTAGGGGAAAAGGGGGGTTGGACCAATCCCCCTCATCCCTTTGGAAGAGTTTACCACAAATCATGATTTTTCACGATTTTACGTATATATTAATCTCTTTCAAAATAATGGGCTTGAACACCCTTGGTGAAAGTCCTAGATCCGCCCATGCCCACCCACTCTAGATCAGTTTCTTACAAAAATATGATCTCACCTCGTCCTTTGTCAGAAACTGATCGTTGTCAATATCGATCATCTTAAACACGTTTGGAGGCTTCGGCCCGTCATGAATCTGGATCAACTCTGCTTCAAATATCAAGTTTGCCTGTGGTGGAATAACAGGTACTGAAATAAAGAAGATCTCATCATTCATGACATCTCTCGATTTTTTAACTGCTTTATCAATATATGAGTGATTCCACACGTAAGTTTTGTTCTAGAGACTGTATATCCGTATAAATTGGGAGGGGTTTGTGCACATAAGCCGGATTACTTCACTGTTTGCTACAAATCCACAGTGACACAAAATCCATTCCGGATGCACATGCTCCATCTGTTTTCATTAATGTTTCAATGATGGCTTTGTTTGTATGGTTGTTTGTGCATTGCATTTTTATTTTTAATCTTTGCGGATACAAATCTAATGCCTTTTGTTTCATTTTTAATATCTTCGTTGTAAGTCAAACAGAAGTCAGACAGACAGACAGACAGACAGACAGACAGAAATACAGACAGACTTACAAGATCCTTTTTCTCCATAAGCCAATAGATATGGCACCCATAATTTCCTCTTCTCTCCCACACACATGTCTAGAAGACCTCTCTCCCAACCCTGGATCACCTGTCCAATACCTAACTGGAACTGGAAAGGCGCGGCTCCAGGTCGATCAATACTGAAAGAAAAAGAAAAATTATCATTTTAAATCTTGTGTATGTAATATGAAAACATATATCGCGCATAAGGGTTCTGGGGTTTGATCCCCTCTCTACTGGCAATTTTACCAAAAACTGGTAACTTTATATCAATGTCCATTGGATGTACATAGATCCTCTCCCAACCCCTGAATCTGCCTTTGAACCGGTGATACATCAAGTAAAGACATGGGTGACCGAGCAAGAGGGAAGGGGGACAGACATTCGCCAAAAGAGTTTGACTGTAAAAGACAAGCATAATCACTAGAATGATTCTCTCTCTCTCTCTCTCTCTCTCTCTCTCTCTCTCTCTCTCTCACTCTGTGTGTGTGTGTGGGGGGGGGGGGGGGGTTAAACACAGAGGGGATAGAAGCTCAGTACCCCTTGAATGAACTAGAATCCTTTTTTTCCATTAATTATTAGGCTTTTTTCAAATGGGTCGGAACCCCTCCCCCTTTTTGAATTTTTTGTACTGATCCGCCCATAATATGAAATAAAATATACACTTTATTCAAGAATCATATATGGTCCCTCCTTTACAAAAATATCTAAAAGCAAGCCGTCTCTCACGTAACGTATTAATGTACATGTGTACGAGACGTAATGTCGCACCTGTGCCTATCTCTTTAGGGAAGACACTTAATGCAAATTGTTCGGGGTTTTTTTTATATTAATTATGTATCATGGTATAATGCTATAATGATTACCCTCATCAATGGTAAATGTCGGCAATACGCTAAGTACTGATATGAAATTTATGTTAAGTAAGAAATTTCAACAATTCCTACATGTTTACATTTACGATCCCTCCTTCCTCCCATAATGTATCAATGTAAGATCATAGGTCAGGAGAAATTGTCAAACATTGTTAGTAAAAGTAAGAAATTTTTTTTAATGACATCCAAAGCATGAATCATAAGCATTCCTCCCTCCTTTATACAAGTCATATCTACCACCATTTGTAGTATTTCATTCAGGGTGATTTTTTTTATCATTATTTACTGTGTGACGGACTACTTTCTTTCAAAAAAATTATGCAAATTGCACTTGATGTATTATGCAGTGAACGAACTTGACATGCCATCGAATAACGCAATACCGTGGATATGGTACATTATTTTTCCTCTACACCATGTACAGGTATGGTATTCTAACCCAATATGGTGGATAATAATTAAGTGAAAAAGACATACAGATAGAAATATGATAGAGAAGAAATAGAAACAGTTTAAGGAGTCAGAGATTGCACCATGCATATATACATCGCGCTGATTCAGAATTTTACGAGGAGGTAGGGGGGGGGGGGTTTTCGAGGTTATGATTTTGATGGAGCAATAAAGGATTAACAACAAAAGACGCGGACATGATAACAGACAGACACACGAACGTACAATAAACATATTTACCTTGAGTCGAACATGGTTCCATTCTCAAAGAAGCCTTTATAATGGAGCACTAGAATGTCAGTCTTCTTGGATTTCCTTTGACAATCGGCGGGTGGGGGTATTAATATTTCCGTATAAACGTCTACCGTGTTTGGGTCTGTGTTTTGAGAAAATATTCCCTGTGGTGGTAATGCATTTATTACAACACATATTGTACCAAAAAGTCCTAAAATCAAAAGTTTACGTCTAAATTCCATTATCATACGTATTCGACTGTACACGGTGATCGTACGTCAACGTTTGACAATCAAATGCACAGGCCCCTGGTTACATGTAATACTTGTTCGATTTTCGAAAATCGCCTGAATTCAATGTTCCGAAAGATCGACGTGTTACCTTAAGTTTTGTACACGTAAGGCTAATGTAAAAAGGGGGAAGTAACGAAAGTGACGTTGATTGACGGAGTTCTGATCAGTGATGCAATGCTTGTCCCACGGGCAACGTTCCACTATAAAGTAATATACATGTGTATAGATGGAAGGAAAAAGGGCCGCGGGCTACTTAGAAATCATTAAAACACTAGCTCATTTCAGCCACAAATGATGAAAATAAGGCCGCAGGTTGAAAGGTCAATTATTCGTTTTAAAATAATGATAGGCGGTAATTGTAATTTCGTTACGTGTTATAAATCTCATGATTTATTTATATACGATGAGAATTTGATCAAACAACTCGCAAAAAAAATTATTTACTGGTATTTATTTATTTATTTATTTATTTGTTTATTTATTTATTTATTTATTTGTTTTTATTCATTTTTTTATCTTTTGTTTCGAAAATATTGTTTTTGGGTTTTATTGCTAAATATCTACATTTCAAGTTGATTTCCTATGTTAAACGCCTATTCAATTTTGACGTTCATTTCACGATGAACACAGGTTGGCCCCAATCACATAACGTGCGCGCAAGAAGTTCAAACAATGGGCGGGGCATACTGATGCTGAATTTGCGATCAGGAGATTCCCAACATGCGTACGGGGAATGAGACGATATAAAAGAGAAGAAACAGACGAGGACAACCAAAAAAATTCTTGAAACCATTAAGATATGTATAACAACTCTATGTACGTGTATATGCACAGTTTCCACAGAGTTCATGTGTACTTCAATGTAGATGGCGCTACCGAAATGAATTTATGCCGCGCCGACTATTCCGATATTGTAAATAAGGCTTTATTCTCTTTAAATTGTTTGCACAAAGTTAAAATTCATCATGAAAACGTTTTAGCAGATATTTACAACATTGTGAAAACGTTTTAACAGTCCATTTTAAACGTATACTTCCACAGAGTTCATGTGTACTTGAATGTAGATGGCGCTACCGAAATGAATTTATGCCGCGCCGACTATTCCGATATTGTAAATAAGGCTTTATTCTCTTTAAATTGTTTGCACAAAGTTAAAATTCATCATGAAAAAGTTTTAGCAGATATTTACAACATTGTGATAACGTTTTAACAGTCCATTTTAAACGTTAACTTCCACAGAGTTCATGTGTACTTGAATGAAGATGGCGCTACCGAATTGAATTTATGCAGCACTGACATTTCAAATTATCAATAAGGCCTTATTCTCTTCAAATTGTTTACAAAAAATTAAGACTCATCGTGAAGACATTTTAAAAATAAAAATTATTCGGTAATTTTTCATATCAAACCGTATATTTTGGTCCTCTGCAATGGAGTATTTCTAGCCCTTCCTGGTAGGGAGAATTGACATACGTGAAACATTTAGATCTTAATTTTCACTTAATTTGTATAAAATTTCGAGGATGTTATCAAATATGTTTTATATCTGAATGTTTCTGAATGTAAATATAAGGAAAGAGTGTCTTATTTTTTGCGTTCATGGCTTTTACACTCTGGTTCGACAGGCGCAAATCTTTCGAGAACCGCTTCGCGGTTCACGAGATTTGCGCCTGTTGAACCAGAGTGTAAAAGCCATGAACGCAAAAAATAAGACACTCATTCCTTAAATAAATGAATAAATAAATCTAAATAATCTACTATACTATCCCTTGAACATTTTGAAAATGTGTATGCAAACAGAGGACATGAATTAACCCCCCCCCCCTTCTTGAAAATCCAGCTATGAAAATGAAAATGTATAAATATTCATTAATTTTGTGTGGAGTTAGGTACCCCCTAGGCTTTTCTACATTCGCGTATTCGACACTGCAGTATATCTCTCAATATTTCTATGAGAGTTACCTCCCTTATGCAGAAGGAAAATGATATCGGTGCAATGGAACTTGCCAAAAATTGGAACAACTACGATGTACTCGCTTCTAAAAATATAGAAAATAACTCAAACCTATTCTCAAAGATTGAGCAGAAACATATGTATCTAAGATTTGTATGGATTTTTCATTTTTTATTTTAATTTCAAATTTGTGCTTAACAACGTAGGATTTAATCAGAAATATTTAAACTATACAATTTTAGAACAAGTTATTCGTTAGATGCTTACTCCTTCGGGCACCTGACGAAGGTTTTAATGAATAATTGGAATCCATTCCCTGCCAAAAGGTGGGGATAAAATGAATACAAAGATATTTTAGAACTTAGAAATACTTGTTCAGACTGACGCGTGAGCCACTGACAAGAGAACCTATTGTTAGAGAGCGATATACACCTGTGACGGCTGTATACATGATCAAAATCCGCGTCACCTTCACATATTGTGGAAATGTTTCCAATTTTCAATGAGAAAGAACACATTATTATTATTATTTACGCATTTAAAAAAAAATCATGAAATATATTAAGGTACCGTGTGATTTTCTTTCGGTTTCGATATATTCTGAATCTCCCCAACAGGCGCATAGATCGCTACATACTGGTGACAATTGCATACCCTCGGACCTTTCCGTCGTTTCTCGGAAAAAATGCTACGAAAAGGCCCGAAGATGTGCGATTGCAGTCATATTATCTATAGGCATTATCTCCCTTACACTCACAAATTCTTTATTTCATGAAATTTTCTGCTGAATTCACTCTTAACATTCTGTATTTTTATTCAGTATGTGGTTGTTATATAAATATGAATTTAGCAACTAAAAAGTTGAAAATTTATTGAATGAAAGTGCTTTGATTTTACATTTTGATAAGAAAAAACTATGAATCAGTATTTATTTTTCTCAAAAAAGTAATTTATATTAGTGTATCACCGTTTACAAAGGTAACCAAACTTGTCCCCTCGTTTAAGTGACGAGGGGAGTTTCTGGGTATAGTCCCTGCCTGGGGTGGGGTTTAATATATGAAACAAAGAATCAATGTAAAATTAGAAGACCGAAGAATATAAATACCGGTGCAGAATAGCTTAGATCTAACACATGGTTAACTTTACTATTGACCATTACGTGCGTTTTATATTGAATATGAATTTCTGAAAGCAAGTACGCTATTGAGCCACTTATAGTTCTTCGTAGAGGGTGCAATATTACCAATTAAAAAACGACAAAGCATAGAAGCTAATGAACCCACCCCTACTGATGTAAAGCAGATGCACGTACATGTACCATCGGGTACAGGTGGGTCTACATCCCGTCATGGCGACAGGTGATTTCAACTCGTATGTTTACATCAAATAACAGTTCATGTTGGATCAAGTACTCTCAACGTGAAAATTATGTCTGGATAAATGCTGGAAATTACGAGATTCTCCACGCAAGTATCGTGCTACCCATTCCCTGAGCGGGAGACTCTCCAAGCACCTGGCATTCTCTCCCTCCTGACGGGAGATTCTCCACGCAAGTATCGAGCGTCCCTACCAACCTCTGAGCGGGAGACTCTCCAGACAAGCACCGGGTACTCTCTCTTCCTCCTAAAGGGAGATTCTCCACAGAAGTATCGAGCGTGCCCACCCTCTGAGCGGGAGACTCTCCAGCCCGACAAGCACCGGGCACTCTCCTTACTGAAGGGAGATTCTCCACGCAAGTAATTTCAAAGTGAAGATAAGCGGGCAAGCGTTGAACAAGCTTTAATGGTAACACATATATACAAAACAAGTGGAAAATGAACGAAAATAGTTCTAGGTGATTCCCTTTTTCGTAGCTACTGTATATGGTGTAGATTTGGTTTTTACAGTGTGTAATATAAAGCTACTGTCCTGTTCACTAAATCCAGAGCACCCTGTTTTGGCGATTTATTCTGTTATCTGAAGAATTTTCCTATAAATTGTAGTTTCTGAGAATTGACCTCCTTTAGTCGTAACTGGAAATCAACTTCAACTTACCCCATACGGAGAAATAATGCCACTCTGACGTCACGTCATGGCTCGCAGCAAGATTTGAAATTACTATTGTCGTATATGGGCATCACTGTAACTAAGACTGTTAAACGGCTTCCGGGCATTGGATATGATACTCGGCTATTTTCTGAAGAAGTTGGTGTAAAAAACTTAATTTTCCGTGTTAAATTCGCGGTTCCCACTTGAGTTGAAAATTAGTAAGATTCTGTCCATAGGCTATACAGTAATTTCATAGGAAGACAGCATGATTTTGCGAGTTTTGGCAACTTCAATGTCCGTTTTATTAGGTTTCTAGTTTAATAATTCGTGTTCCGGGCATCGCGACTGAAAGTTTATAACAAGTAGTTGAAGTCAGGTATCGTCTTTTTTTCGGATAACTGATTTTGGCGGTTCCCACATATTTTAAAAATTCCTTCTTTCTACGAAATTTCCTCTATTTTCTAGTATCAAATCATTATGTTTTCTTATAGAATTGAAAATAGGTCATGAATCAGCGTTACATAACAAATTGAAAATAATATGAATAACAGAAATTAAATAAAACGAATATTTTACGGAGAAAAGCTACTAACTGATTTTAATGGGAGTTTCGCCGAACTTCGTCACGTGACTGAGATAAGTGGCGTCATTTCTCCACATGCCTATCAGCTGCCTTTAAACCGCAATATGAAAAATAAAATGTCTACAGGAAATTAGCCGCCGCTATCTTGTTCTAGTAAACAGTGACGTCAAAGCTCCCGACGTCACGCATTTTCAGCGATTTTACTATAGAAAATCCCCGCAGACTTTTTATTTTCCGTCCTATTTCTAACTTAATTGACGTACAGCCAAAACAACGGCATTTTCTGTTACGACTAAAGGAGTACTATAAAACTGATATCTTTTTGGAAGATGACAGTATCATATTTGAGAGAAAATCGGGAAAACAGGGTGCTCTGGATTTAGTGAACTGGACAGTAGGATGAAAAGTAGTGAAATGGCTGAAAAGTGTTAGGTTATATGTCTGCAACAGGACACTGAAAATTTTTGAATCCTTAGTTTCGTATGCTTCATGGAATCTGTTTTGTATCCTATATACACACTGAAATGTGAAACGGCCCATGCGATTTTTGCTTGAATTTTCATGCACCGTCTTCGCTTCGCTTCACTTCAAGGGCTTTGCCAAAATTCATATTTAATTTAATTTAACGTAAGATATATAGTGTAATGTTGAGATTATAAAAATTACAAGGAAGTAGGTACCAGTATTTGAGCAATGATTTGCCATCAAAGAATGCCCGGTACCTACATCTTCGTCATTTTGAATTATATGTTCTAACTCGATTTTTATGACCATATGCGTATTACCATTTCTTGATCTAAACATTAGAAAGGTTGAGATTTCATACGTGTAACTTGTACGGGTACGTCTAGTGTACAAGTTGAATTACACTTAACTGTTGTTGAGATTTCTTTTCAAAGACCATTACGTGTACGTGTAAAATCTAAGTGAACTTGAGTTGACTTTTGTACAGTATAAATTCAAGATGAACATTAAGTTCGGTTAATTAAATCTATATTGAAATAGAAACTTGAAATCATTATGAATTGAATACCATACGTTTTATACTATTTGATAGAATAATGGGGATGAAATATCTTGAAGTAAAGACCTACGTGTATCTCGCACTTTACACGTTCACTGGCGACGTGTAACTTGTAAAGCAAATGACGTGAAACGCAATAAATGATGACGTCACAATAGCCGACCAGAATACAAGTACACGTACAAGTTACACGTAGGAATTCTCAACCTCTCTAATAGAGATTATCTTCACGTTGATTCACTGTGTAGCATCATGTGACTTTAGTTGGTGAAACCACGAATTCATAAAAAGCTCAGTTAATAATTGGAGGAAAGAAAACAGGAACTGCAATAATTGCTGTGATAAGATTTTATCTTTTCATAGCCTATATCCTTGTCTAAAATAATACTTTTACTATCATGGAATCGTTAGTAAGTAAAACGCCATTGTTTTTACAAACATTGTGACAAAAGTTGTAGATATTTTCGTGGAAACCACCACAACATTGTGTTTAAAATATTTCGACCACGACGTTTCTTTTGTCAGAATGTTTGTAAAAACTACAATGGTTTCTTGATTGACAAACAAAGAATCATCAAAATGTCATCTTTTACAAGGACAACAGCTATGAAAAGATAAAATTGAATCAACAAAATCATCACAGTACCTGTTTTCTTTCCCTCAAACGAGCGGTATGTCTCCATTTTGTGTTCGTGGCTTCACCAACCTAAGTCACGTGATGCTACACAGTGTGATTGTACAATACAAATTTTTATACAAATTTATTTGCTCCAAATTAGGGCCCATCTGAGCATAACACATAATAATCATGATTGAATACATTTACAATTACAATACACAAATATTACAAATGAAGACAAATGCATATACATGAATATACTTAAGAAATAAAAAATGACAAGCCGGGCTCTATTGTCTCATAATGCCCGAGCGTCCTCAGCCAATCACATTTATTACCGAGCCGCGTTAGCGGCGAGGTGATAAATGTGATTGGCTGAGGACGCGAGGGCATATAAACCGGCAGAAACTGGTTTTGATCAAGAATCGATTTTGTCAAAAGGTCTAAGTTTGGTCATCATTAGAATGGAAATAAAAAATGACATTATGAGACAATAGAGCCCGGCTTGTCATTTTTTATTTCCATTCTAATGATGACCAAACTTAGAACCTTTTGACAAAATCGATTCTTGGTAAAAACCAGTTTCTGCCGGTTTATATGCTTTCAGAAAATGGGTAGGCGTGGCTTGTCAGCCCGGCTCGCGTCTGTTGTCTTAATAGGGGAAAAGAATCAAGTTATATTAGTGCTGTTCGAATAAGCGACGTATAACTACCAACGAACTTCGTACTACGTATTGGTACGTAAGGAAACAAAATAAGGGGTGGTTACAAAAGTAAATTATTAAACATTAAAGAATATATCTCGCTTCAATGCATCGATAGAATAAATCAAGCGATATTCATAGAGTTGTGATGAACCAAAGACGAACTGACAGCTAGACAAAGATAAACAAAACTAGAAAGGTTTCTTGTTGCGGTTGCAACAAGAGTGTCTTCCTCCTATACAATTTTTGGTTTGGAAATATGAAGGACGTCACATTACATGTATTTATATTATATATTTAAGTTTTCAAATAGCAGTAACATTAAATTTTCAAACCGATAATTGTTGGTGAGCAACCATTTGATTTTTGGGGGGGGGGGGGGGGGGGGGGGTAGGAATTCTATTGCCAGCCGGTAAAATTTTTTCAGCAATTTTCTGAGCAGGCCATTTTTTTCAGCCATTACCAGAGTCGGAGAAAAATTTTCGCCGGTTCTTCGGGCCGGATTTAAACAAATTGTCAAATGTTGTGAATGTCTGTGTAAGTTAAACTCCCCGCTGTTACAGAGTATGAGTTAATAACCGTTCCTTCAGATGTCTCTTTGCAATTAGCGAATTTCAGACAGATTGTATGATGTTTAAATAGAACCTTTTCTAGATTTTTGTGCCTATGCGTATTAGGTCTCTGGTAGATACAGCTATGTGAACAGTTTGTATTTATATTAATTAATTTTTTGACTTTAAATTGTCTGGCACAAAGGGCCAGCAAAAATTTCCATATCATGCAATGTATCCTTACTTTTGCATGGTCCGGGAAAAAAAATTGCCGGCCCTTTGGGCCGGAATATTTTTTTCAGCATTTTTCAGAGCCGGGATTTTTTTTTTTTTTTTTTTGCAAATTCTTCCTGCCCCCTTCCCCCATAAAAAAGGCGAGCTCGTAGCTGTAGAACCAATTTTCTTGAGAAGAGAAATGGTAATAACAAGTTACGTTCAATATATATATATATATATACCATGAGGTTCTCGCTGTGCAGGTTCAAATTTGGACCCCCCCCCCCCTTCCCTTTTTTCAAAGTTTATTTTGAATTTCCATCATGGCGACATCGTTCAATATAAACAGAACTGTTTTCGAAAAAAGAGGAGAGGGAAGAATGTTGGAGAAATTGTTCATCAATTTGTAAATAAACCAACCGAAAATTATGTTCGAACGTTTGCTAGAATTAGAAATTAAACTTGATGTTCAAAATATAGTTATTGAAGTTTAGAAACAGGTTTGTAGGTTAGAAATCGGAATCAAACTACCACTTTTTGTGTGTAAATTCTGGTTTGTAGCTGATCTCTTCTAAATTAATCAACTGTTTTAAAATCAAATTGTGTATATCGAAATGTATTTATGAAATGCATTTTCATCATTGCCGTGAAATCGGAATTTGAAAATCTCAACACTGCTTTTCTCGAGTCGGACTCGGACTACCAATTTTAGTGTGCGCCCGATCTGTTGGCGTGAAGGTGTATCTAACTAGAAAGGTTTCTTGTTGCGGTTGCAACAAGAGTGTCTTCCTCCTATACAATTTTTGGTTTGGAAATATGAAGGACGTCACATTACATGTATTTATATTATATATATATGTTTTCAAATAGCAGTAACATTAAATTTTCAAACCGATAATTGTTGGTGAGCAACCATTTGATTTTTTTTTTGGGGGGGGGGGGGGGGGGGGGGGCAGGAATTCTATTGCCAGCCGGTAAAATTTTTTCAGCAATTTTCTGAGCAGGCCATTTTTTTCAGCCATTACCAGAGTCGGAGAAAAATTTTCGCCGGTTCTTCGGGCCGGATTTAAACAAATTGTCAAATGTTGTGAATGTCTGTGTAAGTTAAACTCCCCGCTGTTACAGAGTATGAGTTAATAACCGTTCCTTCAGATGTCTCTTTGCAATTAGCGAATTTCAGACAGATTGTATGATGTTTAAATAGAACCTTTTCTAGATTTTTGTGCCTATGCGTATTAGGTCTCTGGTAGATACAGCTATGTGAACAGTTTGTATTTATATTAATTAATTTTTTGACTTTAAATTGTCTGGCACAAAGGACCAGCAAAAATTTCCATATCATGCAATGTATCCTTACTTTTGCATGGTCCGGGAAAAAAAATTGCCGGCCCATTTGGGCCGGAATATTTTTTTTCAGCATTTTTCAGAGCCGGGATTTTTTTGTTTGCAAATTCTTCCTGCCCCCTTCCCCCATAAAAAAGGCGAGCTCGTAGCTGTAGAACCAATTTTCTTGAGAAGAGAAATGGTAATAGCAAGTTACGTTCAATATATATATATATATAAATACCATGAGGTTCTCGCTGTGCAGGTTCAAATTTGGACCCCCCCCCCCCCTTCCCTTTTTTCAAAGTTTATTTTGAATTTCCATCATGGCGACATCGTTCAATATAAACAGAACTGTTTTAGAAAAACGAGGGGAGGGAAGAATGTTGGAGAAATTGTTCATCAATTTGTAAATAAACCAACCGAAAATTATGTTCGAACGTTTGCTAGAATTAGAAATTAAACTTGATGTTCAAAATATAGTTATTGAAGTTTAGAAACAGGTTTGTAGGTTAGAAATCGGAATCAAACTACCACTTTTTGTGTGTAAATTCTGGTTTGTAGCTGATCTCTTCTAAATTAATCAACTGTTTTAAAATCAAATTGTGTATATCGAAATGTATTTATGAAATGCATATTCATCATTGCCGTGAAATCGGAATTTGAAAATCTCAACACTGCTTTTCTCGAGTCGGACTCGGACTACCAATTTTAGTGTGCGCCCGATCTGTTGGCGTGAAGGTGTATCGAAATACCCAACTCAAAATTTCGATGCTCATATCTTTTCAACAGTAAGAGATAGGAAAAATCAGAAAGACTAAATAAGACAGATATATGGATAAAAAATAATAATATTGAAATTTTTAGGAAACTTCATAAGCTTAATTTTTGTTTACTATTATAAGCAAAAAAAGTGTCTTCCTCCTATGAACTTCTGAATTTGGAAATATGAAGGACGGTGAAGGACGTCATTGTAATAAATCGTTACAGTGTGCATCTAGCATTTCATATCTTGCATGGCTGTCGACTTTCAAAAAGAATGGAAATTGTAGATAGCAAAATACGAGATATTTAAGCTTACAAATAGCAAAACATGAAATTTTTGGTCCTTTTGAGTAATTCGACGCTCCTGTCAAATATTTGAATCTACTAAAAAACATGATAAAAAAAAACAGAGACCAAAAATAAAAAAGACCAATCTAGCTTTTACTCCAAACGTAACGTTGGAGAACTTTCATTGTCCTAGCTTACAGGGTTCTTGAGAAATCGCTGATCCAATTTTCCACGGTTACGAAAACAATAGGTCTTCCGACGGAAGTCGGAAGACCTAAATACCCAACTCAAAATTTCGATGCTCATATCTTTTCAACAGTAAGAGATAGGAAAAATCAGAAAGACTAAATAAGACAGATATATGGATAAAAAATAATAATATTGAAATTTTTAGGAAACTTCATAAGCTTAATTTTTGTTTACTATTATAAGCAAAAAAGTGTCTTCCTCCTATGAACTTCTGAATTTGGAAATATGAAGGACGGTGAAGGACGTCATCGTAATAAATCGTTACAGTGTGCATCTAGCATTTCATATCTTGCATGGCTGTCGACTTTCAAAAAGAATGGAAATTGTATATAGCAAAATACGAGATATTTAAGCTTACAAATAGCAAAACATGAAATTTTCGGTCCTTTTGAGTAATTCGACGCTCCCGTCAAATATTTGAATCTACTAAAAACATGATAAAAAAATAACAGAGACCAAAAATAAAAAAAGACCAATCTAGCTTTTACTCCAAACGTAACGTTGGAGAACTTTCATTGTCCTAGCTTACAGGGTTCTTGAGAAATCGCTGATCCAATTTTCCACGGTTACGAAAACAATAGGTCTTCCGACGGAAGTCGGAAGACCTAATTCCCTAAACCTTTGATTGCGGGATATGGTAAGTTGTAAAGGCATTTCTCTGCTTCTTTACTGCAAAAAAAATTGAATTGTTCTTTATCATATGTCGGGTGCATAGCTAGAGTGGTTTCGACGTTGTTGTGAAGGGGGATTATGAGAGCCGGTGGATTCTACTTTGGAACGCTATTTTTTAGCATTATTTCTTCCTAATTTTAAGCTACTTGTACTATGATATGTTTTGATTTCCTTAAACGAACGTGTTCATTTATCAGTCTTCAGACTAGATACAAGACGAATAGGCGGATCCAGATTTTGTTTTAAAAAACAGGGGGAACTGAAAACTGAAATATCTGAACAGAAAACTGAAATATCTGAACAGAAAATATTTAAATTTATTGTGTGCAGTTTTGAGTCGATAATGTAAGAAAAGGTCAGCAAAATATTTTTAGACTATTCATATTCATCATGAGATAATGACGCCTCTGTCATAACTTTTCTTATTTCAAAACACCCCCTTATATAGACAAGTTTTCTCTGTTTCTCTAAATTCTCCTTTTTCGGTCTGATCAAAAGGAAAGGAACTCAAGACGATCTGATATTTTGTAACATCAAGAAAAAATATCTATAGGATTTGACTGGGGGGATATCAAAAAAGGAAAGGGGTCTGGGGGCCTAATCAAAGTGGGACTTGGATAGGGGTTTCTGGGGGGACGCCCCTCCCTCCCAAACAGAAATTATTTTTTTTTTTTGACTGCAGAAAATACTGAAATAGAATTTTAGCCTTTTAAACGAAAGCTTGGAATATCAGTAGTTGAGAAACTAATCTAGGACAGAAACTTATCCTTCCGATAGATTAAAGATCTGAAATTTTGTAACAGATTAAGGGCGAATATAGGATGATTTCACTTGGAGAAAGGGGTTTCTAGGAACATCAAAGTGGACCTAGGATGGGGGTTTCTGGGGTAAGTCTCCTTGCTAAACAGAAATTATCTTGCGGAGAATGATAGAAAGTACTGAAAAAAAAAACGCTGGCCTTTTCATCAAAAGCTTGGAATATCAGTAGTTGATTATCTAGGACAGAAAATTTTACGCCAAGTTCGCTAATAATGCTGCTAGATTTACCCTTTTGATGAATTATAGTAAGATATTTTGTACCATTAGTTTATAATGTGTTTTTGAGACCACCCCTTATTTTGTTCCTTTACGTACCTATACGTAGTACGAAGTTCGTTGGTATGTTTACGTCGCTTATTCGAACAGCTCTATTAGAATGTCAGTTATACCATACACATAAAGAAAATGTTGATTATACATTTGTTTTACATTTATATCATTTTATGATGCAAGCTTTAGTAATTTGCGATTTTCTATCTATATGTCAATATGAGACTAGTAAATATTTCAACAATTGTTGAAATGTACAAATCCAACATGAACTGTATTATTTATTGATATTGAAGAGTGTAAACATACGATTCGGCATCGCCTGTCGTCATGCTGGGATGCAATCTCCCATGCAGAGTTACGTTCCTTGATTCACGAATTTATGAAAGAGAGTGGCTGGGATGAAGGTACCCGGCCGATGGTACGTACATCTGCTTTACACTAGTGATCCCCCTGCCTCTCACATTTTTTTCTTTTTTCTTTCTATCTTTTTCAAAGTAAAAAAAAAACAATTTTGAAGTTAATTCCCTTTGATGAAATATCTTTAAAAAGTACAAATAATTTATCATTACTTACAAAACAAAATACATGGAAATTGTGCAAAAATGCATGTACATTTAAAGCATATAGAATTTTCTGAATTGCGGATTAAAACAAATGCCTGTTCCTCAGAATTCATATAATTTTAAATCTTCTTTGTCAAAAAGCAAGAATGGATTTGCAATGTTTAATTTTTCAGGATAAATTAAGCATTTCTGAAACCAGCGTCAATCGGATATGATCCTAATCATCAAAAGGACTGTTTCTGAGAAAAGTTCCGACCCAACGGGTAGGGATAAAAAATGCAACGCCTGTCGTAGGCAGAAAGTCCCGTTCGGAAGGTGGGTGGGGACGCATCATACATAGTGTTGTTTGTGTGGAGAAACTCCCGTTAAGAGGGAGAGTGTCCAGTTCTTGTTTGGAGAGTCTCCCACTCAGGAGTGGATGGCGACGCTCGATACTTGCGTGGAGAATCTCCCTTTAGTAGGGAGAGAGTACGGGTCCGGTGCTTGTCGGGCTGGAGAGTCTCCCGCTCAGAGGGTGGGGACGCTCGATACTTCTGTGGATAATCTCCCGTTGTGAGGTAGAGTGTACCCGGTGCTTGTCCAGAGTCTCCCGCTCAGAGGGTGGGTGGGGCCGCTCGATACTTCCGTGGAGAATCTCCCGTTAGGAGGGAGAGAATGCCAGGTGCTCGGAGAGTCTCCCACCCATGGAGTGGAGAATCTCCCGTTAGGAGAGAGAGAATGCCCGGTATTTGGCTGGAGAGTCTCCCGCTCAGAGGTGTGGGAATGGCTTGATTCTGACCTCACTTTCAGATGGACTGGAAATTTCATAAAGGGGGGATTCTTAGGTGTGCATTGACCAATAGCAAGTTTCTTCATATCAAAATATCGCCCCCGCCCCTTACTCCTCTCCCCCTTTCCTGCACCTTTTTATACCTGGATATTAAAAAACATGGGAAAATACAAAAAAGGGTTCTGTGAATCCTAAAAAGCTGAGTAGTTGGGTGCGGCGATTACGGCTGTAGTCGAAACAAGTAGTGTGTTTGATCAACTATGCAATCGCTGAACCCTCCCCACCCCATTGAGACGACGTGTCTATGTGTTATTTTGGTTTAATGTGTAGTCCTACCAAAGGCAGGAACCGACTCCATAAAGCCCCTTCGTGACCTATGCGAAGGGTTCAAACTTGCGAACTTACAAAAGGCTGTGAAAAGTATCTATAACCTTCTTAGGTTAAACTTTTAAAGGTTACTGTAAAAATAGGACATAAAATAAATCTTCTGTATCTATGTTTTATAATGTATCAATCACAATCTTCACATAACTACTATAAATACAAGTGTTTCATATTCTAAATAAACAAAATGGAAAGAAATATCCGAATTTAAGATGTTATAAGGCATTTTCTTTAAATTTGTGGTAGTGTTGTTACACAAGGGAAGTGACTATTACTAAGATAAACTTAAACCATAGCCACGTTCATTGCTCTCTCAGGCGCGTACTCAGGCTTACCAGGTGTTTCCACATCGTTATTCCAAATAAAAAAAGTTACTGAAGAAAATTGTATAAAGGGTCATTACTAATTCGTAAATGTGTAAATAAATCTCCTCCTGAATCCCCCAGGGCTTCGCACTGAACCCACGTGGAGCGGCTTCCAGATCCTCTGTCTGTCCACTTGAGAAGCACTCTGGCTAAGCGCATGTCTCATGGGCGGAGTTAGAAAGAAATTCCGGAGGCCGGGGGGATCCACTGAAGCCGTTGGGAAGAGGTGGGGTGGTCGACCCTACTACGGGATTCCATTCCTATTACTAGTACTCCGTTATTAAGCATGTCCATATTTTGACTAACTTAATTTAATTGTACACCGAAAAAATTAATGTAAACACAAAACTGCCATCATTATCGGCTTTTACAAAACCTTAATCTGTTACAGATAATTTGAATGTGAACACTGATATTATAAACAAAAAGATATTAGGACATATAAACTTTCTACAGAACCATTTCTTTTTTTCTACACTGAGTGCATCTATGACATTTGACCTACATTTTAAATTTTTACTATTGTACAACTGGTATATTAAGCATGTGCGTTCTTTGTGGCATAGTCACTGTCTTTCTGTGGTTGATGTTACCATTTACTTTTCAACGTTACCATTGACCTTCCAAGAACATAACCTAAATGTTACGTCTGACAATTCAAACCAAAATGTTGAATTTGTGTCGCATACACACTAATTTATGTTTGTAAACATTGTCATGACAAAGTCATATTCATATTCAATCTACATAGCGATTACAACCTAAGCTTTTTTTAGAAGATAAGCTTGTTCTGAGATAATATTAGCCCAACATTTTAAAAATGTTTAGCAAGAGACGTTGCCCTCTTGGTCTCCAATTATAAACGGCCCGAATAGTATTTTCAACCATCATAAGAGTTATCTCCCGTTTTCTGCTAATTATGTAGAAGTAAAAGTTAAAACTATTATATTTCTATGCAAAAGAATATGAAATTATTAATTATCTAATAATTATTTAATAATTTTAGTACATTATTCTTTCATATATTTATCATTTAATTTCCACTGTCATTTTCAAGAAACGAAGATTCTGATTGGCTGAGAAATTTTGTTGATACATCGATCAACACAATTTTTCACGGAAGTCTATTTATAGCACTATTTTTAGAACTGGGGGTTCCCTCAAACACGAATGAACTCGTTCCTGAAAATACAATTTGTTGATGTTTGCTTATGATTTCAAGGGTACCATTTCTTTTCTACTTACTCAAAAGTTAACAGTGCATGTAGAATTTGCTCAAACTGGTCCTTATTCCAAAGATATAGAGGGACGATCGTTCGCTGTTTGAATCATGGCGGCTGCCATAACTTGTTTTGGCAGACGTATCACTGCGAAACCTTCCGACTTACGAAGAATAGTGCGGTGATTGATTGTTTTTAGATCAAAGAAAACAGTCTGTTTTCCACAATTAAATGATAAGAAATGAATTATATATTTTTTCTGTTGATGCAGGTATCACCCGAAAAATTGAACAGAAAACTTTTGCATCAACGCGCTACGCGCATTGATGCAGTTTTCTGTCCAATTTTTCGGGTGATACCTGCATCAACAGAAAAAATATAAGATTCATTTCTTAAATATAAAACAATTTTATTATTTTATCTAGAGGAATATCGAGGAAAAAATTGTTTAGATAATTGTCAAAATAGATCATATCACCTATATCTGAAGATAAACCTGTTCAAAAATATCGAAATTATTTCTTGTTATAAGTAGATGCAGCATCGATCTCGATGCAAGTTTGGTTAACTTTGGACGCTCTCTTCGTAGCTTGATCTCTCCGAAGCGAGTGAAATAATTATGATAATAGTAGACAGCACAACCATCTTCTTCCTTTTCTTACTGTCCACTTTATATGAAAGGCAATTTTCAGCTCACCTCGACGAAGTTGAGCGAGCTTATGCTATACCCCCGCGCGTCCGCGTCCGCGTCCCCGTCCCCGTCCGCGTCCGGTTAAGAAGTTTGGGGTAGCTCAGTATTTGGCAAAGTACTGATGCTACAGTAACCAAACTTGCACAAGTGATTCATCTTGGGATGCCGAGAGGAACCCATGCATCGGATGCTGCATCTGACCTACATTTTCCGCTTGACTGACTTGGTTAAAAAGTTTGGGGTAGCTCAGAGTGGCTTTGTTAAGAAGTTTGGGGTAGCTCAGTATTTGGCAAAGTACTGATGCTACAGTAACCAAACTTGCACAAGTGATTCATCTTGGGATGCCGAGAGGAACCCATGCATCGGATGCTGCATCTGACCTACATTTTCCGCTTGACTGACTTGGTTAAAAAGTTTGGGGTAGCTCAGAGTGGCTTTGTTAAGAAGTTTGGGGTAGCTCAGTATTTGGCAAAGTACTGATGCTTCAGTAACCAAACTTGCACAAGTGATTCATCTTGGGATGCCGAGAGGAACCCATGCATCAGATGCTGCATCTGACCTACATTTTCCGCTTGATTGACTTGGTTAAGAAGTTTGGGGTAGCTCAGAGTGGCTTGGTTAAGAAGTTTGGGGTAGCTCATTATCTGACAAAGTACTGATGCAACAGTAACCAAACTTGAACAAAAGATTCATATTGGGATGCCGAGAGGAACCAATGCATCAGATGCAGCATTTGACCTACTTTTTCCACTTAAGTGATTTTGCTTTAAAAGCCAATATTGAGCAAAGTATAAGTGCTACATGTACCAAACTTACATATTGGTGTATCTTTGATCAAACTTTCATAAAATGACCTTGACCTACTTTTTCCGCTCGAGCGATTTTGCCTTTAAAAGCCAATAATGAGCAAAGTATAAGTGCTTCATGTACCAAACTTGCATATTGGATGTATCTTTGATCAAACCTTCATAAAATTACATTGACCTACTTTTTCCGCTTGAGTGATTTTGCCTTTAAAGGCTAATATATTGAGCAAAGTATAAGTGCTACATGTATCAAACTTGCATATTGGATGTATGTTTGATCAAACTTTCATAAAATGACCTTGACCTACTTTTTCCGCTTGAATGATTTTGCCTTTAAAAGTCGATATACATGTACTTAGAAATATGTTCGAATTGAATTTTGCTGCCACGAGGTGAGCTTCGTAATCTGTGATTACCTATGTTTTCCCATGCGATATAGCAGGTAATATCCAATCTATATTCGCGTTTTGCCTCTTGGTTTGGTACTGGACCAGTCTACAGCCTTGTACCAACTGTTTGTGACGACAGGACTCCATGACGGGCCCTGTCCAAACCTAGACCCTGACCACCTGTCCTCTCTGAATGACAGTCGTTCGGGACTCCTCGGGTGATCACATATGCATGAGCTCGCTACAGCCGGCAGAGCACGGACTGTATTTCGTATGCCTTCGTACATGTAATGCGCGTTAGCACATTTCATGCGATGAATGCACTTGCTGTATGTTGCATACCCGTAACAAAACACAAATTATGACCTTTATTCTATATATATGCACCATAGATGTCTGTTTCATAATCGCGTTTTCTAGGTAATCGGGTGACGTTAAAATTCAGGTCTCCGCCGGTTCAGTTTGCAGGCTGGAACAGTCGTCGCGGCATGTTTCTTTAGATCTTACACAGCCAATTGTGCCTCACATGAAATTCATATGAAATGAGCGTCATGTAAATTTCACATGAAATTTCACAGGCGCGTAGCTGCCATGTAAGCCAATAAGCCCGGGCTTGCACATTATTCGGTGATAAAAATATGAAATTAAACAAAAAATAAATAAATAATAAATAGATGAAAAACAATGAAAATAAAATAGATTTGAAAAATGGCTTGCCAAAGTTACATGTATCTAACACCGGGTGGAAACGAGGTGTGGGTGTTACGCAGGGATGTGTCCTTATCCCTAAATAGAGTGGTACCCTAACTTGGTGCGGCGTGGTGCGCTGTTAGGTACCGTAGAAAAACGTTGACTATGAGGAGGCTTATGCGTGCTCCTAGGACGTAGTTGTCCGAACGATGATGTCAGGTGATGACGATGACAATGGCGTACATAACATAAGAGTGGACAGGAAAACGATGAATATGGATTTTACAACTTTAATATAATTCCGAAATGTAGATGGGTACTACTAGCTTGAGTGTCTAGTTCCAACTGCCGATAAAAGGCATCGAGAATAATAAAAATAACAAGTTACATGAAACGAGCAAATAACAATTCAATGAGGTTCCATAAAGGTTAATTTACATTTTCTCAGTATTAAAGTAAATAATTCAATTGACAATAAACCTATTCTCAGTAATTCTGGCCTCTACTGGCCGGTGACGTAAAATACCCGACCAGACAAAGACGGGCTCTTGAGGGATAATTACAATTAATTATCTTAATATATCTGTTTGAAATCAATAAATAAAACCTTTCGTGGGCCTCAATGTCAACATAAATAACTTCTTTGGTCAGAGTCTTAAAAGAGTCCTAAAGGTGACCAGAGTAATCAAGTTGCGCAATGCGCGTGAACAGAGTACTGACACATAAAAGACCCGATTTCTTTACCTCAATCAAAGTGTCAGCTTACTTACAATTAGGGATTAACTGATCGCTCTCTGATAAAAGATAAAATTATTTACAACGATATAAAGAAATTTAGATTAGAAATTTGTCTTAAAATTTGTAAATTAATCAAACTTGAATTTAAAATGAAATTTTGAAATAAACAATTTCTCAAAAATCTAAATATCATGAAGATGAAAAATACTTCATGATATATCTATCAAAACATTATTTCTTTTAGGCCAAATATCATATTTCATTTATTTATTTGAAAATATCAAAAGAATGAATGTTAATGAAAAAAAGGTTTCCTTAAAGGTGCTACTGTTAATAGATGCATGTGTCACCATAGATTCTAATTTTATATGCAAGCTTTGAAGGAGAACTTCAGTTTTTCACCAATTTACCTATTGAAATCTGAAAAAAAATCTTGCTCCAACTTTGCAAGAAAAAATAATTTTGCTCCACTCTGGGGCGAGAAAAATAATCTTGCTCCGACAAAAAAACCCCAAAGGCCCCCACCCCCAGAATATCAAATGGACCGTGCCTTATACTAGCTGATAAACGAGTTCCAGTGGTCCGATTTTATTGAAAATTTGTGACTTTTGACAGTACAGTCATTGAGAAAAATTGTTTGAAAATGTGCATTTATTATGTATTTTTAGCCACTCAAATTTGCTGAAATCGTTCTCCGTCGGGCCCCCAGACCCCTTGCCATATCGGGCTTGCACTTCCAAACAGGGCCAGCTACGCGCCTGTTTCATGTAAAATTCATATAAATTTCACATGAGATTTATGTGAAAAATATTTCACATGAATTTCACATAAATTTCCTTCACATGAATTTCACATGAATTTTTCTAAGTGACCTTCACAGGAAACTGAATTCACATAACATCCAAGTAAAAATCTTCACATGAATTTCATGTGAAAAAATTCATGTAAATTTCATGTTCGTGCTCGTTTCACATAAATTTCATGTGAACTTTCATGTAAACTTCATGTAAATTTCACATGAATTTCATATGAGGCACAATTGGCTGTGTATGCATTGTGACGTCGTGAACGTTAACATACGCCTTTCAATAGTTACACCTCAGGGGATTGCATTGGTTATGCATATATCACAACGAAGATTTTGCGTGTGATTGTTAAAAATATTAAATGATGAGGAAGCGTTTGATGAATGTTAAACTTGTTTCATACAATCCAAAATATGAAAATCGTCCAAATCACAAATTTCTCACTTTTGCACTCGCGTTCACTCCCAAAATAAATGCATGTACTCTGATTGTACTTAGTAAGTCCGCAGTATTTTTCAGAAGTCGGAAATTCCGGAACAACTGCAAATCACACCCGGTCAGCTCCGTGGCGGTCAACTCACTCCCCATACCTCTCATTCTTTCACATGACTCACTTTCACTTAATCCGACGCATTCAAGAACTTAGAAAGAGCCAAGAGTAACAAATAAAGTAAGAGAAGCATGGGCGGATCCAGGAATTTTTTTCAGAGGGGGTCCTAAAGTCCGAATTTTTTGAAAAGAAAAAAAAAAAAAAAAAAAAAAAACCCGCAATCGCAAGAGTCAGTTCTGTCTCTAATTTTTAATAAAACAGGTGACTGGAGAGCAATGACGAGCAAAAAGCTTAAATTCTTGAATGTTCACATTATAGTACTTGATTATTGATTGTCAGTTCTAATATGTAAATACAACAAATGGCGAACGATAGCGAGCCAGCGAATTTTTTTTCCAAGAATTGGAATAAAATCAACTATTCGTGTCTTTTTCAGTTTCTTTTCGTTTTCTTTGTGCCCTTGTTTATTGATCTAGGCGTAACGTATATATGTTGTATATAGGAAAGCGCAGCATCATTTGAAAATAACATATATGTATGTAATAAATTCTGGCGAGCGGAAGCGAGCCATAGAAAATTTTGAAATACTGACGTCAAAATATTATGAAAATGAAAGATTTCTAATACAAATTCATAATATTTTTCAAATATTATGACAACAAAAGGGGAATTGGGACTTAATCTTATGAAATATGTATGTCAATAACAAAAATCTAGCAATGTTTCGAAAATTCCAGGGGAGAGGGGGGGGGGGGGGGTTCCGGACCCCATCGACCCCCCCCCCCCCCCCTGGATCCTAGCTTGAGAAGGCAAGCGACATTATAAAGAAAATGACATCAATGGTTTGAGGAAATGATTAAACAAACAAATTACTTTTGACAGAAATGAAAGTGACAGATAATAGTCCGAATTGTCACACTCTCATGAAAACTATGAATTATGGAGTTTTAGAAATAAATGAAATACAAATCAATTTGAAAATAGAAATGTCTAAATAGTTGTTGGAACGTAACGTGATATATCCATTCACATGTGCACCTGTGTGTTTCTTGTGCCCCTCGCTGTGTCATGCTGTCTGTCTGTATGTTCATCTTACAGTGAGGAGCTTATTTTACACCACAATTGTGCGTTCTTCGAGATCTCTGGGTAATCGGAAAAGTGGGAGGGTTGTGTGCACGTAATCCCGGTAAGCACACCGTCTCCTACTTGCGTGGTGGATGGCCGTCCTAAGTCGGCACCGGTTGCCCATGGTCTCGTTGGTTTATGTATCATAATGGCAATTTTCTTTATGTTTCTATGGTGTGAGTTAGTGTTCCTTGTCCCTGTGGGTGCTGCAACCGAGTATTGTTGGAGATCCCCTCTTTCTTGTAGACTTAGATATGCGTTGATTGAAAAAAAAACAAAAACAAAGACGGCACATGCAGTACATAACCACGTTTATTGCTCTCACAGGTGTGTAGCCAGGCGTACGCATGTACGTCCCCAGTTAACACAAAACATTTTCGAAACATTTTCGAAAGGTTTCAAAAAGGTTCTGCCGTAACATTTCTAGCAAAACGTTCTAAGAACATTATAAATACGTTTTGCGGTAGTAGCGAAATGTTTTTATAACGTTTTAACAACATTTAAAAGTGATGGAAGAATCGAACTATTTCAAGATATTTTCAAAATGTTACAATAATGTAACGAGAATACATTCATACAACAAAACAGAAAAATATTTTAAGATGTTTGAAGAACATTTTGAATGTTATTGAAATAAAACTAAAACTTCTGACTCTATTAATTATCAAAAACATGTTTAAAACATTTTAAAAACGTTTTAAGTATTTATAAAATTTTATTGGCTAGTTTCAAATCGCAGTATTAATGTATATTGCTGTATTTATAGCGATCTTTAGTTTGATTTTCAAAACGACCAACTGTAACATTTGACTATCATAATTGTTATTATGTACATTGTTGATAGTTCCAGAAAAATTAAGACAAGATATAATTCAGAAAGATCAATTTGGAAAATATAGAAGTGTTTAGCAAACACATTTCTACTACAAAACATATAACATATAAAAAATCCGGAGGGGTTGTTCCAATCCACTGAAGCCGTTGGGATGGATGTCGAACCTATGTTCTGAAAAAATATATATAGAAAAAAAAGACAGACAAATAAGCCTTTTTCAGTGGCAAATCCATGGGGAAGGTGTTTCTGATCCCCTCAGTCTAGATTCCAATTTGCCGTCTTGTACCTAGAATAGATATGCGCTGAATGGGAAAAAATCGTGGAAGGGTGGTCTTCCAGTCCTGAGGAGGGCATTCCATGACTTCGTCAGGATCTTCTTTAACTCATTTGTGTCACACTTATGTCCTTTGCCATGCATGTGGAGCTCGTAAAAAAGTTCCCCGCGATGGGTTTGACAGTAAGTGCTTTGAATATTTTCCCTGACTTGGTCGCTATAGGCACTTTCTATATAGACGAAACCGCAGACAGTGCATGTATTCTTTATATATTGTTTTCATTTCCGTGCATGAACATCGACGGCGGGTGCGGCTGGCCAACAGAGGATGCTTAATTACTCCTCCCGGGCACCTGGTCCCACCTCTAGTTCTATGCTCAATTTGGTGCTCTATTGTGAGTGCTGTTGAGAATATCGTCAGGATCTTCTTTAACTCATTTAAGATAATACCCCGGTATTAGCCCTACATTTAAATCTCCATAATATGAACGGCCCAAATATTTGATATTATTTACAACCATTATCAGAGTTACCTCCCGTTTTCTGCAAATTATATGTTAAAGTTATGAAAATTAAATTTCTATGCGAAAGCATAAAAAATTAGCAATTATTTTATATTAGTATATTACTCTTTTATATATTTATGTAAATTAGTTATCATTTTAACTCAAAAGGCATATTGAAGGCAAAATTTGATCAGATAATTATAAAAAGATATTATAGTACCTATCTCTAAATATAAACTGGTTCATTGATGACAAAATAATTGTTTGAATGGTTAGATGCAGCATCAATCTCGATGCAAGTTTGGTTAACTTTGTAGGCTCTCTTCGAAGCTTGATCACTTCGTAGCGAGCTAAATAAACAAGATAAAAATAGAACTTCCTACCACCCACAACATAACCTCCTCTAGAGCTAGGCACCCTCTATACGTCAAAATTCTCCAGTTAATCTTCAATAATTTCCTACAAGGCGAAATATAATCTTTTCTATAGACTTGCTCAAGTCCTCATATCAAATAAAGTTATATGAAGAAAATTGCAATTATCAAATTTTTCAAGCAGAAAATAAAGGCCCCTTATAAGCAGTGAGCAATTGGTTGCAGTGATATATCACAATACAGAGAATACAACTTTGCTTGCCAGTAAAGAACATGTATTTTTTTTATATAAGGACTTGAGCACGTCTATCTTTTCTGGTAAGACGAAATATTATATAATTTATAGACCGCATCCACAAAATTAATCTAAATTTGTTTGTTGTCCAGTAATAGCCCGAGTCGCGTGAACCAATCAAATCACCGAGCCGCGAAATTAATTGGTTCATGCGACGAGGGGAATTACTGGACAACAAATCACAGCTAGCTAGTTCATTCGGATCCCCTCGCCCTTTATTTGTAACGGCATAAGGAAAAGGTCGAGGCTGATCCGAATGCTAGCTAGTCGTTATTTCTATTCTAATATTGTTCTGCACAAGTTCTACTGTGAATGGGCGGGAAGTGTACAGTATACATATAGGGAGGGAATCTCAAGTCATGTTAGAATATGAATTATGATTTTAAGAAAATTATGCTTTGATGAAAATGCATGGGTAATGAAGGATAAGAGTTGCCTCCTTTTTTCTTCACATAATACATGACCCTATGTAAAATTATATGAATTGAGGATTTGCTAATATTTATTAATCAGAGTAAATTATTGTTACATAATTCTATTCGTAAAAACTTCTTTTCTTTTAATTCTAAATAAAATATTCAGGAAATATTTATTAAAATATTCGTAAATTTCTGTATAATATATCACCTAAATATAGTAATAACACTTTTCAAACATTGAAATTTCATTCCTTCCCTCCGGATTACTCAAGCATCGGAAATCCGATGTAAGTTTGGTTAGTTTTTACACGCTCGTCTCCTACGGCTGATCACTCTGGAGTGAACAAATTTTTCAAGTCAAAGAATGGTGTACAAAGGCCCCTTCACATGAGGAGGAAAGCCCTCCGACGTCAACTTGCGTGAATTGGCGTTTCCATTAACATATCAACGTTTTACATAGTTGTTGATTTCGTATTAATTAGAATGGTAAACGTTCAAATTCTTTGCTATCAGTTTTATTCGTCGACAAATTTTTAACATGTCTAAAAAATTCTGATGAATAAAAAATACGTCCAACATTCGTAATAGATCACGTTTCCATGCGTAGTTTTGAATCTTGTATCACATGGGAGGGGAACGGGACTGATGTTTCTATAACCCCCCCCCCCCCCACCCCCCACCCCCATCCCCTTTCGTAAGTGTGATATTAGATAGAAAGGTCTTTTTAATTTTACATGAAATAAATGCTTCAGAACGACATGCAATGCAAAACTATCCGACAGTAAATAAAGGATAAGAGCTGCCTCCCTTTTTCTTCACATAAAACGTGACTCTGTTATAAAAATAATTTTCTAAATAAAACATTGATTTTATTAACCTCAGTATATCATTCTAACATATATTCGTAAAATGTACTTTTTCTTTTAATTTCTAAAATAAATATCAAGGAAACATTTCTTCAAATATTCATAAAATTCTGCATATCACCTAGATATAGTAATAAAACTTTTCAAGAATAAATATTTCATTCCCTGACAAGAATCGCTCAAGCATCAAACATCCGATGCAAGTTTGGTTAGTTTTTGACGCTCGTCTCCTACAGCTGATCACTCTGGGGCGAGCGAAAATTTCAAGTCAAAGAGTCCCAGGAACGTCAACAATACATGCTTCTGATTTCAAACCTCACTCATCAGAGGCAACTTTTAAGCCCCAAAGTACTATTTCAATAGCAAAAAAAAAAAAAAAGATTTTGTGCCCCTTCTAAGATAAAACATGAGGACCCTCTCCCAAACTAATCCGCTCAAAAAACGGAAATCATGCCTGTTTGGAACGACAACGCGAAACTATCCGACACTAGATAAATGATAATAAGAGTTGCCTCCCTTTTCTTCACATAACCCATGACTGTAAAAATAATTTTCATAAATAAAGCATCGAAAATTTATTAATTTGAAATTTATTAATCAAAGTATATCATTCTAACATATAATCGAAAAATATACTTTTTCTTTCACTTCTAAAATTAATATCAAGGAAAAATTTATTCAAATATTCATAAAAAATTTGCAAATGACCTAAATATAGTAATACAACTTTTTAAACATTAACATTTCATTCCTTGTAGTGGTATCACTCAAGTATCGATCATCCGATACATAAGTTTGGTTAGTTTTTTCACGCTCGTCTCCTACGGCTGATCACTCTAGGGCGAGTGAAAGTTTCAATTCAAAATCTAAGAACATTCTGATTTCAAACATCACATATTGAATGCGCGTGCACTGTTTGTAGAAGTATTGTTTTCTCAGGTCACAAAACCTTTCCTCATTAAAATTATCAAAAAGTTTAAAATGAAAAAGACAACTGTGTGTCAGAGAGACAGACAGACTCTTTTAAACATGCTAAATGCTTCTTGTGATGCATGAAGGGAAATAGGTTTGACGTTTCTTTTCCACAGAGAATAAGTGTCTTAATAAATTTTTTTTTTTTACAGGTATGCATTACACATCAAGTGCATTAATCGTACATGTAATGAATGTTAGGGCATTTCATGCGATAAATGCACTTGCTGTGTGTTGCGTACCTGTAACAAAACACAAATTATGACATTTATTCATATACATGCATATGCAATACAACTGTCAGTTTCATATTTGGGTTTGTTTTTTTTTTGCATTGTGACATCATACGTGTTTACATGCGAAATGCAGCATGTTCCTTTCAATCATAGTTTTATTTCAGGGAATTACACTGGTTGTGCATACATATAATTAAGCATATACATGGAATTCATATCCACTCTCAAAGGCTCCTCTTTTATAAGTGTAATATCAAATAGAAAGGTCTTTTCACATGAAATATAAATGCCTGATTATTGTTTGACCCTAAATATGTGACCTTGACCTTGTAGGTAAACTTGACCCTACATATGTGACCTTGATCTTGTAGGTGACCTTGACCCTAAATAGGTGACCTTGTAGTATGTGTTTTTAATTATTGGGCTTTGAATCTCATCATGCTTGACCTTCCATGTAACTATGAGTGATGTATAATGTATATTGTTAGACAGACAGATGCTGGACAGAGTGATTCTAATGGTCACTCTTGCATTGCAGGCAACATAAAGTGGGGTTCCAGTCTAAGTGGTGAATCTTATTTGTTATGGATAGGGCTGTCACTGAAAATTTGGTTCCCCGGTTGGTTGGTTCAATTCGGATCACACTTTACGGATTTCGGTTCGGTTCTTTATTTTTTTTTTTTGGTTGGCTATTTTGTTGTATTTCACCTTATGAAATTGGTTGTTTCACTTCTTGATTGTAAACATGCACCTGTTTGACAGATGGCGTCTAAGAAGTCTTCTTAGTGTCCTAGTTTGAATATTTTGTTGAATGTTGATAAGGTCTCACAGAAAAATGCTTTCAAAGCAGAAAAAAAAATTGTTGCTTTGTTATTCTTACAATTTTTTCATTTTATGGAATTAAAAAACACAAGCTCAAACCGAACCGACAAAACCAAAAACTGAGGTTCATTTTCCTGAACCGAACCAAACCAAATAAAGGCTGAACCATGACAGCCCTAGTTATGGAATTTGTAAACACAATATGTAAAACCCCTGCTAGTTATGTAATGAAAACAAAGTAAAAGGTTTTTAAGGACATTTCTTCATTTTTTTTTCATAAACAGACATATCTACATGTATAGCACAAACAGATATTACATTATACATGAATGAATGATACGAGAATATGCTGATGAGAGATGAAGTAAAAATGGTTATAATGACAATGTAAATGTTGACTGATAAATCAGTGGTGGATTCAGGGGGTGCAAAGTCCCTTGACCCCGGCAAAGGGGGCGCTGGACCGCCACTGTAAATGGAGCTGTCAATGATTCTTAACAAATACAGTAAACAACAACAATTTAAAAAAAAATCTGATTGCTGAATATCGGAACTCAAGTTTATCAATCTCACGGAATTTCATAATTTTACTGACTCATAACTAGAACAGAAAAAAGCAAAACAATTCATACTTGTCAAATTCTTTAAGCCACATTTCAAGGCTATTCTTTAACTGTCTGTCCAAGCCTGTAACGCTGTAAAATTCCAATTTTATCATCATGATTTTGACGAAAACTGAACAAAATTATTACAATGTATATGACATATCTAAGCTGAGTAAATGAATAAAATGTATCATAGTCCCAGTCTTGTAAATTTTATGTTAAACAAAATTCCATGATTTTTATCACCCAAACCTTTTCTCTTTTTTTTCCAAAATCAAAAATATCATTATCTATACATCTAACAATCAACATTTTTTCCTGCAGTATTCTTTCTCTCTTTCGACAATGCCTTTGTAATCTCTAGGTTCTTTTTCTTGACAATTGTTTGTACATCTTACAGCCTGTTTTAATCTTACGTCTATCGCCTAGAAACACTTCTTCTATCATGCTACATAATCAGTATTTATTCAAACTCTTCCGCATTGCACTTTGGAATCGGCAATCCACTTATTTTGCTTTTTTCCCGAAGAATGTCACTAACGTACATACTGCTAGCTATTGGAAAGTTTCTGAGATTCTGAGCGTATTACATTAATCAAGTCCTGGTTAATTAAGAAAATAAACCGCAAGCACGATATCTGAAATAAATGAAATAATAAGATAAAACAGCTGGATTTATTTCAAAGAATAAAATGTTTACACAGATTTACATGTACTGTAGTTTACTAGAAAGAGGTTTTATCACATGATACACACGTTTTGCAGTTTCATAAAGCCATTTCATAATCAAATGTTATGATAACACGTTACATATTGCTCTGCTTGAATGTGATTGGTCAAGTTTGGAGCTTCATCACCTACACTGTGACAAGTGTGACCTTTCAAATATCGGTCATATGTTAAATTAAGATGTAAATTCAATATCAATGATTAAAATTGTTGTTGTTGAAATAATTATTGCATTAAAGTACTAAACAAAGTTGAAATATTTTTCTCCTTACGCACAGAACATCTATATGATCGGAACTACTTCTCATAGCGTAGCAGACAACTTGCAGGTCATGGCGTTGTTCGCCTCTAGTTCTCAGAATCGTTGATTTCACATTGGAAATAAACATTTTTTGGGCAGAATCATGTGATAAAAAGAATCTCAAATGAGTTTTCATTTCATAGGATGTATTATGAAACTCGTTGCGCGTTTTATATCCCCTCATCAAGGCTCAGGGATATAAAACACACAACTCGTTTCATAATATATCGTATGAAATGAAAATTCATTTGAGATCCTATATTTACCAAATTTTGATTTGGATTTTTCATCGTTAAATCAAATGTGACGACATTCCTTTCTAACTTTACTCCGTGCACTTTTCACCTGCAGACTTTGATAAAACAACACATGCTTTCTTCAAGCACATTGTAGAAAAAGTTTGATTCGTTTCAATTTTGACAAAGAGATAGAATCTCTTAATTCAAAACATCTGGAAAAATGAAAATAATTGACCAGATTCTCCACTGCCCTAAAATAAATATTTATTAAACATTTCAAACAATACAAATAAAATTTGAAAAATTAAGCCAACAACCTCTTTACTCACCTCTACTACAGAATTATTGCTTAATTTCTGTTTATTCCCAGCCATAATTGGTTTGCCGTCCACATATATTGGTCTTTTCCCCTCATTTGCGATGTAAAAATCACCCGTATTCCGTAATTTGATGATTCCCTGCCGTCTAGATATTTTCCATGCCGGACCTTCGAGAGATAGATCTACGTCTATTTGGTTGTCTTTCGTAGCTCTGCCTAGAGTGATCTGAAAATGAAGATCGAGTTAAGTGCTTGTCTTATACAGCCATTCATTGCAGTGTATTATATACAAGTATATATTTATCACATAATACACCCTTTATTCAGTTACATAAAGCCATGTTATGATAACACGTTACATATCACTATGGGAGCGTGGTCATTGGATGAAGTGCTCCAAATCCTTTGTG
This sequence comes from Pinctada fucata, assembly GCA_028142955.1. Classification (NCBI taxonomy): domain Eukaryota; kingdom Metazoa; phylum Mollusca; class Bivalvia; order Pterioida; family Pteriidae; genus Pinctada; species Pinctada fucata. The sequence goes on along the minus strand of AP027115.1, from coordinate 19,973,986 downwards.
ACATCACAATAGAAACGCGGCATCGGGCGACGTTGGCGCATTATTTGTAAGAAATGAAGTCAGGATTATAACATTTTGACATTATTTTGATCAATTATGTCATATTTCATGTGATAAAAAGAATCTCAAATGATGTTTCTATTCCATGCAGTATTTCATGAAACTCGTGTGATTTTAATCCCCTCCCCAAGGCTCAGGGATGTAAATTCACAACTTGTTTCATACATGTAAATACCCTATAAAACAGAAAATCATTTGAGATCCTATATATATAATGTTTACATGCACAAGTCAGTTTAGATTTTAAAACAATTAAACGACATAATAAATTGTAAATTTGAACAGAAAATTCTTTAAAACCTTGTTTGTAACCAAAGATAGGCAAACAATTCAAATATAATACTTCAACCATAATGACATGAGTATTTGCAACAAGAGGCTCAAGCAGGCACATAATATTCACTTTAGAACAGAGAAATTCAAAATATAGGATACTATGTATTTTTCCATATCAGGTAACTACATGTAACTAAAAGTTCTATGAAACAAATTCATCACATCAAAAAATGTATCTAACTTTTAAGACTCGATACAGATTTTTCTACACGATACAATTTTTTTACATTTTGTCATCATCTGACCAATCAGATTCCAAAAATTGTGTCTGAGCGGTGATGAATGTATTTACCTCTCTAGACCTCATCAGATAGCGCACCAGCCTTCCTCTTAACACAGCCAGCGTCTGATTGTCAAAATCTGGCGGACTGATACCTGTAAGAGAGGATATGAGGATTTGTAAGACAGGATATGAGGATTTGTAAGAGAGGATATGAGGATTTGTAAGAGAGGATATGAGGATTGGTAAGAGAGGATATCAGGATTGGTAAGAGAGGATATCAGGATTTGTAAGAGAGGATATCAGGATTTGTAAGAGAGGATATGAGGATTGGTAAGAGAGGATATCAGGATTGGTAAGAGAGGATATCAGGATTTGTAAGAGAGGACATCAGTAAGTGAGGATATCAGGATTTCTAACTACATGTAAGTTTTGGAGGACTCAAGTAAGGCATTATACATGTTTATATAATGAACTACCTGTGCTTTGTTTTGACAATGAAAATTGTATACTTCCAATGTCGGCCGTATTAAGTTGATGCTTGACAGAATTGGGGCTACAAATCTTTTATAAATGCCAAGTTGAAAGACGATAGATAAAGATGTGAAAAAGCAAGGAATACTTCATTTATGCTATTACTTGATCAACAAAAGTTCTGGTTTTGCACAGTAATTCTTGTTATACATCCAATACCTTAAACAAGTAAGAGTTTGACACATCTTCTACAAAGGGGTAGGGCCACGAAGCCCAATATTGGCCCTAATTTTGAACATTGTACTTAATAGAATTTTTAACTAAGATTTGAGATTTTGAAACGTTCTCTACTGAATCATGAATCTATCTTTTGTAAACATTGTGTTTATCAATAGCTTTCTGCCCTTTGAAAACACCAAAATAGGTTAATTCTGCAAAATTTATGCAAAAATTACATATTTCTATTAAATAAGCAATGGCCGCATGCATTAACTAAGATGAAAAATTTATATTATGTGAAAGATTATCATTATATCATTTTGTCATAAACATTTTATCTCAAAAGACAAAATTTCCAGCAATTTTAACCATATTTTGTCAGTTATATCACACTTTGTTTGGTGATATTTTTCTTTTAATTAAAAGCGGTAAATATTGGCGTATTTTAATGAAAGATATCAAGTACTTCTCATGAAATTTATTTCTAGAGAAAAATCTAGGGCCGATTTAGGGGTCTAGTGGCCCTACCCCTTTTCCAATAATGACAAGGTCCTTGAAGGGACTTATTAAATGATGTTATCAACTGTGAAAAGGAATTTATCAATAGTACTGCAGTCATTCACACACAGTGTATTTTCACTGTAAATGTACATGAAATGAAGATAATGAAGGTGTTTATGAAAATGGATATCCAAAAGACAAAAGTCTGGTTATATTTCAAACAAATAACGTCATTAACGACACATACCAGTAACACTGTCTACTAGCACCTGCCACTTCGGTAACTCCTGCTCCAGATGGCGAATCTCGCGTTTATTTCTCCTATCAGCGACTGTCAGCTCTGAAAATATAACAGACAAGTTTCTATCAAGGTGACAAATCTATCGTTTATTTCTCCTTTCAGCAACTGTCAGCTCTGAAAATATAACGGACAAGTTTCTATCATCAACTATTATCAAGAAGAGAAATCGTATAGTCGGTAACAATTTGTGAAATATGAAGAACATCAAGGCATGCTATACATGAGATCCAGAGATCCATACAAAATTTTGATTTGATTTTTTCGCATTTTGTATACAACAAAAATCATGTCCTCTTTTATACTTTGAAAGTTTATCTTTTAAAATCATTAATTGACATTACTAGTGTTGTAAAATCGGAAAAAACTTACTATCGATTATCGGAAACTATCCGAGGAATACAATCAATATCACAATCGGAATAATCAGACTTTTTTCTTGTTTGAAATTGTTCAATGTTCTGTATCTTTTCAGAGTGAGAATACTCAGTGCTTGCGATTTAAGAATCTAATTTTTATTTAAAATCATGGAAATGAATAAATGATGAACATTCCTTGTTCTTAATAACAAAATCTTGAAGTTTGCTCGAGAAGGAAGGCCTTTCTTTTTTCTTTCTAAAGCCATTTTGATCCCAAATGACGGAAATTGCGTCAAAGTAACTACAACAGCGACAATCGATTTTGAAAACCATTGTCGATAGTTGTCGACTTTTAACTTTCAGAGACGATAGCAGCAACATCGGCGACTATCATTACAACACTAGAAATTACCTCAAATAGACAAAATGTCATGTGCATACATGTTGTATTTACTGTTTTTTTTTTTCACAAAAGCTACAGTATATGACACATCCTATCATAATACATATATACATGTATATTAAATGTACATGGATCAAATTAAAGCAAATGATCAATTCAGTACAAATTAAGTATCTCTTTTTCGTTATACCAAACTGATGTTCAGAGTTCCTAAAAAGTATGGGTTTTATAGGATTTGATATTTGATATTTCAGGAACTCTGGATGTTCTAAAGAGTTCTTGCAATTGACCCTTCCGATTGCGGGGAAAAAATATAAAAAGTCGTGACGTCACAATGCTTCAGACAAACAAGCTTCGAACCTTGGTCAAACATCAAAATTGCATTGTGACATCATGGAATTTCTCAAATTTTTCCCGCGTTCAGAAGGGTCAATTACATATTGCATGTACCAGATAGTAACAATGATATATTTCTTTTTGTCTACTTGAAGTGCATTGAGAAACATGGTTTGATAATTGGAATTAAGTTCAGTTGTACATAATTACTTTGATTACAAGTTTTTTGCTGTGGTAGTGAAATCTCATGACAAAATTTAAAGTTTGTCAACTCAATAATGCGGAAGGGTTACAACTAAACCTTCTCGAAGAAAATTTCAAACCAATTTATTAGGCACCAGACACGTGTTTAGAATATTTAATTCTCAACAGTAATGCTTCCAGCCAAAGTGCTTTTCATAAGCCGCCCAAATTCATTTCACTAGCACCCTCTGGTTTTATTTTTTTTAATCTAGATTTGTGTACTACATGTATTTACTTAACAGAAAGTACGTGATTCGAAATTTCCTGTAGGGTCGATTCAGTAGCATATTCAAAACATAGGTAATCACAGATTACGAAGCTCACCTCGTGACAGCAAAATTCAATTCAAACATATTTCTTAGTACATGTATATTGGCTTTTAAAGGCAAAACCACTCAAGCAGAAAAAGTAGGTCAAGGTCATTTTATGAAAGTTTGATCAAAGATACATCCAATATGCAAGTTTGGTACATGTAGCAGTTATACTTTGCTCAATATTGGCTTTATAGAGCAAAATCACTCAAGCGGAAAAAGTAGGTCAAAGTCATTTTATGAAAGATTGATCAAAGATACATCCAATATGCAAGTTTGGTACATGTATCACTTATACTTTGCTCAATATTGGCTTTTAAAGGCAAAATCACTCAAGCGGAAAAAGTAGGTCGAGGTCATTTTATGAAAGTTTGATCAAAGATACATCCAATATGCAAGTTTGGTACATGTAGCAGTTATACTTTGCTCAATATTGGCTTTATAGAGCAAAATCACTCAAGCGGAAAAAGTAGGTCAAGGTCATTTTATGAAAGATTGATCAAAGATACATCCAATATGCAAGTTTGGTACATGTATCACTTATACTTTGCTCAATATTGGCTTTTAAAGGCAAAATCACTCAAGCGGAAAAAGTAGGTCAAGGTCATTTTATGAAAGTTTGATCAAAGATACATCTAATATGCAAGTTTGGAATATCTAGCACTTATACTTTGCTCAATATTGGCTTTTAAAGGCAAAATCACTCAAGCGGAAAAAGTAGGTCAAGGTCATTTTATGAAAGTTTGATCAAAGATACATACAATATGCAAGTTTGGTACATGTAGCACTTATACTTTGCTCAATATTGGCTTTTAAAAGCGAAATTGCTCAAGTGGAAAAAGTAGGTCAGATGCTGCATCCGATGCATGGGTCCATCTCGGCATCCAAAGATGAATCACTTGTGCAAGTTTGGTTACTGTAGCATCAGTACTTTGTCAGATACTGAGCTACCCCAAACTTCTTAACCAAGTCACTCAAGCGGAAATTGTAGGTCAGATAATGCATCTGATGCATGGGTTCACCTCAGCATCCAAAGATGAATCACTTGTGCAAGTTTGGTTACTGTAGCATCAGTACTTTGTCAGATACTGAGCTACCCCAAACTTCTTAACCAAGTCACTCAAGCGGAAAATGTAGGTCAGATGCTGCATCTGATGCATGGGTTCACCTCAGCATCCAAAGATGAATCACTTGTGCCAGTTTGGTTACTGTAGCATTAGTACTTTGTCAGATACTGAGCTACCCCAAACTTCTTAACCAAGTCACTCAAGCGGAAAATGTAGGTCAGATGCTGCATCTGATGCATGGGTTCACCTCAGCATCCAAAGATGAATCACTTGTGCCAGTTTGGTTACTGTAGCATTAGTACTTTGTCAGATACTGAGCTACCCCAAACTTCTTAACCAAGTCACTCAAGCGGAAAATGTAGGTCAGATGCTGCATCTGATGCATGGGTTCACCTCAGCATCCAAAGATGAATCACTTGTGCCAGTTTGGTTACTGTAGCATTAGTACTTTGTCAGATACTGAGCTACCCCAAACTTCTTAACCGGACGCGGACGCGGACACGGACGCGGACACGGACACGGACGCGGACACGGACGCGGACGCGGACGCGGACGCGTGGGGTTATAGCATAAGCTCACTCAACTTCGTCGAGGTGAGCTAAAAATAGCAATCCAAGGAATGCTTGTGTCACCTGCGAAGCGGTTTGATTATTATTCTAGAAAGTGGAACAAAATTATTGGTATCAGTAGAAAAGTCTTGTCAAATGAAATTCATTTGAAATATCAGACCTCTTAATTACAAATTATCATTTCATCTTATCTCATTTTATCATGGTCATTCTCAAATTTTCAGAAATGACTGTCAATCATCTAGGTCAAGGACACTACGTAAAAATTGGTAACAAAAAGGTGTCATCATAAGAAATATTTAAGACCTATCACCTACCAGTTAAAAGATATATACAACCTTAAAAAAGAAGGTCAAATAGCTAGGTAATGGTCAAAAGGTAAAAAAATTATGGTATGTGTAGAATGGCATTGTTACAAGAAAAATACATGTGAAATATCAAAGCCCTATCACCTACCAATCAAAAGATATAGCCAATATTACTTTTCTTGAAAAGTAGGTCAAATATCTAGATCAAGGTCAAAAGGTCAAATATTAAGGTCTGTGTAGAAAGGTCTTGTCACAAGGAATACACATGTGAAATACCAAAGCCCTATCACTTACCAATCAAAAGATATATCCATTCTTATTTTTTTGGAAAAGTAGGTCAAATATGTAGGTCAAGGTCAATAGGTCAAAAATTATGGTATGTGTAGGAAGGTCTTGTCACAAGGAATACACATGTGAAATATCAAAGCCCTATCACTTACCAATCAAAAGATATAGCGAATCTTATCTTTTTTTCAAAAGTAGGTCAAATATCTAGGTCAAGGTCACAAGGTCAAAAATTATGGTATGTGTAGAAAGGTCTTGTCACAAGGATTGCACATGTGAAATATCAAAGTCCTAACACTTACCAATCAAATGATATATCCATCCTTAATTTTTTTGAAAAGTAGGTCAAATATGTAGGTCAAGGTCACTAGGTCAAAAATTATGATATGTGTAAGAAGGTCTTGTCACAAGGAATACACATGTGAAATATCAAAGCCCTATCACTTACCAATCAAAAGTTATGGGCTGTGACACCCAAAGTGTGACAGACAGACAGACTGACAGACGGACAGACGGACAACGGACAAAGTGATCCCTAAGTGTCGCTGTGCTTCGCAGGCGACACAAAAATGCAATGATCGCTGTGCGATATAAGACCCCTACCGGCGGCATAAATTTATGACTTGCATCTCTGTTAATAAGTTCATCTTCTGCAACAACAGCCAAGAAAAGTCTGGGAAACTGAATTCACGAAATTTACTAAGTCCAAGGGCCATAACTCTTGTGAAAATTAGTCAATCTAAATTAAACTCAAATCTGCATCACACTATAATGTATTCACATACAAAAAATCCGCTCATTATCTGCAATAACAGACAAGAAAAAGTCCGGAAAACTGAAAATTTCATGAAATTTGCTAAGTCCAAGGGCCATAACTCTTGTAAAAATAGGCCACTGGAAACAAAACTCAAACTTGGTCTGTATCACACTGAGATGTATTCATTTACCAAAAATCAGTGCATTATTTGCAATAGAACCAAAGAAAAGTCCGGAAAACTGAAATTTTCATAAAATTTGCTAAGTCCAAGGGCCATAACTCTTGGAAAAAATAGGTGAATCTTAAGCAAACTCAAACTTGATCTGTATCCCATTGAGATATATCCACATACCAAAAATCAGTTCAATTTATCCAACAACAGCGCTGGAAAAAAGTCCGGAAAACTGAAATTTTCATAAAATTTGCTAAGTCCAAAGGCCATAACTCTTGTAAAATTAGGTCAATCAAAAGCAAACTCAAACTTGATCTCTATCACATTGAGATATATCCACATACCAAAAAACATAGGTAATCACAGATTACAAAGCTCACCTCGTGACAGCAAAATTCAATTCAAACATATTTCTTAGTACATGTATATTGGCTTTTAAAGGCAAAACCACTCAAGCAGAAAAAGTAGGTCAAGGTCATTTTATGAAAGTTTGATCAAAGATACATCCAATATGCAAGTTTGGTACATGTAGCAGTTATACTTTGCTCAATATTGGCTTTATAGAGCAAAATCACTCAAGCGGAAAAAGTAGGTCAAGATCATTTTATGAAAGATTGATCAAAGATACATCCAATATGCAAGTTTGGTACATGTATCACTTATACTTTGCTCAATATTGGCTTTTAAAGGCAAAATCACTCAAGCTGAAAAAGTAGGTCAAGGTCATTTTATGAAAGATTGATCAAAGATACATCCAATATGCAAGTTTGGTACATGTAGCACTTATACTTTGCTCAATATTGGCTTTTAAAGGCAAAATCACTCAAGCGGAAAAAGTAGGTCAAGGTCATTTTATGAAAGTTTGATCAAAGATACATCCAATAAGCAAGTTTGGTACATGTATCACTTATACTTTGCTCAATATTGGCTTTTTAAGGCAAAATCACTCAAGCGGAAAAAGTAGGTCGAGGTCATTTTATGAAAGTTTTATCAAAGATACATCTAATATGCAAGTTTGGAACATCTAGCACTTATACTTTGCTCAATATTGGCTTTTAAAGGCAAAATCACTCAAGCGGAAAAAGTAGGTCAAGGTCATTTTATGAAAGTTTGATCAAAGATACATCCAATATGCAAGTTTGGTACATGTATCACTTATACTTTGCTCAATATTGGCTTTTAAAGGCAAAATCACTCAAGCGGAAAAAGTAGGTCAAGGTCATTTTATGAAAGATTGATCAAAGATACATCCAATATGCAAGTTTGGTACATGTATCACTTATACTTTGCTCAATATTGGCTTTTAAAGGCAAAATCACTCAAGTGGAAAAAGTAGGTCAAGGTCATTTTATGAAAGTTTGATCAAAGATACATCCAATATGCAAGTTTGGTACATGTAGCACTTATACTTTGCTCAATATTGGCTTTTAAAAGCGAAATCACTCAAGTGGAAAAAGTAGGTCAGATGCTGCATCCGATGCATGGGTCCATCTCGGCATCCAAAGATGAATCACTTGTGCAAGTTTGGTTACTGTAGCATCAGTACTTTGTCAGATACTGAGCTACCCCAAACTTCTTAACCAAGTAACTCAAGCGGAAAATGTAGGTCAGATGCTGCATCCGATGCATGGGTTCACCTCAGCATCCAAAGATGAATCACTTGTGCCAGTTTGGTTACTGTAGCATTAGTACTTTGTCAGATACTGAGCTACCCTAAAATTCTTAACCAAGTCACTCAAGCGAAAAATGTAGGTCAGATGCTGCATCCCATGCATGGGTTCACCTCAGCATCCAAAGATGAATCACTTGTGCAAGTTTGGTTACTGTAGCATCAGTACTTTGTCAGATACTGAGCTACCCCAAACTTCTTAACCAAGTCACTCAAGCGGAAAATGTAGGTCAGATGCTGCATACGATGCATGGGTTCACCTCAGCATCCAAAGATGAATCACTTGTGCCAGTTTGGTTACTGTAGCATTAGTACTTTGTCAGATACTGAGCTACCCCAAACTTCTTAACCAAGTCACTCAAGCGGAAAATGTAGGTCAGATGCTGCATCCGATGCATGGGTTCACCTCAGCATCCAAAGATGAATCACTTGTGCCAGTTTGGTTACTGTAGCATTAGTACTTTGTCAGATACTGAGCTACCCCAAACTTCTTAACCGGACGCGGACACGGACGCAGACACGGACGCGGACACGGACGCGGACGCGGACGAGGACGCGGACGCGGACGCATGGGGTTATAGCATAAGCTCACTCAACTTCGTCGAGGTGAGCTAATAAGTTCAATATATGCTACAACAGCGGAAAAAAGTCCGGAAAACTGAAACTTTCATAAAATTTTCTAAGTCCAAGGGCCATAACTCTTGTAAAATTAGGTCAATCGAAAGCAAACTCAAACTTGATCTGTATCCCATTGAGATACAGTGAAACCTGTCTAAACCGATACCTGTCTAATCCGATAACCTGTCTATTCCGATAGAATTTTGTGATCCCAAAGAATTTTCTATCTTTTCCTACATAAAATAACCTGTGTAAACCGAACACTGCCTACTCCGAATACCGATACACATTTTTGGTCCCAGTGACATTTTATACATGTATTTTACACTGTCTAAACCGATATGCTAAAACAACACCTATCTTGACCAACTCATGTTTTGATTAATTATCACCCCAAGCTGCATGATCAATTAAAACTTATAATAGCTCAACGGACTCTATTTCTCTTATTAGTAACCTGCCCAAGCCATGGTCAGTGTCTTAATTGTTTGTAGTATGATGAGATTAATTTGTTTGTAAACTTATCACCAAGTACAAATATGAAAATTCCATGATAGCCAATTCCATCTGACTTGAAATCTTTTTCATGGAGTAAACATTTAATGTAACTTTATATCACAAAGAGGATAACTTTCAATATGTGCAACAACAGCGGAAAAAAGTCCGGAAAACTGAAATTTTCATAAAATTTGCTAAGTCCAAGGGCCATGTGCTAAGTCCAAGGGCCATAACTCTTGTAAAATTAGGTCAATCGAAAGCAAACTCAAACTTGATCTGTATCACATTGAGATATATCCACATACCAAAAATGAGTTCAATATATGCAACAACAGCGAAAAAAAGTCCGGAAAACTGAAAATGGGGCAGACGGACAGACAGACAGACAGACGGACAGACAGACAGACAGACAGACAGACAGACCGAGAGGAAACTAAGAGTCCCCTTCGGAGTTGCTGGTAGGGGACTAATAAAATCTATGTTCAAAATAGCATTGGAGGGATGGTGCTAAGATGTTAACCTCCTGTAAGTTCAATAATATTTTTGGATGAAATAACAAGTTTCCAAAATAGCCAAATAATATCAGACAATCCGAAAGTCACCAGACATACCAGACAAAACTGGTAAAATTTGCTTCGGTCTGGTAATATTTCTAACTTTTTCTTAATAAAAATGTTTGAATTTCTACAAAAATTCAAAAATGTCTTGTAAGTTGGAAAAACTTTCACGATGTCTGTAATATGTATGATGTCAAATAGATAAAGTGCCAAAGCAAAGCAGCTTCCTTCAGGCGACAGAGCTGGAAAGAAGTAATAAATACACTTTAAAACAAGTTTCAAGTGTTTGAAGAAAGGAAAATATTCTGTGTGATCATAGTCCTCATTTTGGAACAGGTTGTGCAAAAACAAAGCTTCCTTCAGGCGACAGAGCTGGAAAGAAGTAATTAATGCACTTAAAAACAAGTTTCAAGTAATTGAAGTAAGGAAAATATTCTGAGTGATCAAATTCCTCATTGCGGAACAGGTTTTACTTTTAGTAATTCTATGTATCCCGGAAAGAACTTCAATTTATCAAATATCAATTAACTGTTCAAGCATCAAAGTTATAAAGGAAGGTTTTGATTCCATGTGTCTATTTACAAGGACTTCCTTCTGTGTTTCCTGCATGTTTTATATATAAATTGATAGACATGCATTGTATATAAAAAATTTACACTTTTAATTTCTGTAACAGAAATAACATTCCGATTTTGAAAATACAGACCAAAATGGACAATTTTACACTAACGAAATCACTGACTGCGGTCATGGCATTAACTGCAAATACATCATTGAAAGAAAATTCGTCATTCACGAATAATACTTCATTGCCTGCGAAATTACAGATGTGGAACCAATATTACGTTGACAAATTTCTGCCAGCATCAATATTTCTGATGACGCTTTTAATTTTTGGGGTATTAGGAAATGTATTAGTAGTGAGAGTGTACATGCTATGCCCTGCACTACGTACCACTGGTCGATTTTTTATTCCTTACTTGGCTGTATCGGATATTTCCTCCACAGTATTTGGAGTCAGTCTTGGCTTAATAAAATTTTATAGACATGTGACTTCTCCAAGTGATGCTATTTGCAAGATATTGTCTTATTTAACGAACACATCAGTTTTCACTTCTTCGTTCTTACTTCTTTCTATTGCTATTCAGAGATACATAATGATTTGTCGTCCCTTTGGTCGTCAAATTTCAAAGTTGGAATATCGCGTGTTTTTATTACTTTCCGTTTCTATGCCTGGTGTTTTCTTAACACCGTTAACAGTGTGGAGCGGAACGTTTCATATTACAAACAATGAACTTGGAGTAGAAGGAACGAAATGTGGCTATATTCAGAATTATATGGATAGAGCTTCGGCTTATTGGATATTAATTGGCGGAATACCCATTCTCGAGATTTGCATCATGACTTTCATATACTATAGAATATGGAAATATATACCCAAAACAGACCTTAAGAAAAAGACGTATTACTCTGATCCTAAGCAAGTAAATGAGTGTACAACCGACATAACAAATACTGTTGTTTTGAGGTCACAGCACAGCATTGAAGAAACGGAAGTTGCAGAAGATCAAAGAATATATGATGAAAAAAATACAGTTAAACCAGGCCAAAAAACATTAGAAGACGATGGAATAGAAGGGGGGTCAATGTGCCATGGTCAGAATCACCAAGAGGAATGTGCGCCTAAAATCGATTCCAAAAGCAAGAAGACTGAAATTTACAGTAATTCGAATGAGGAAAACGATAACTTCGCAGCTGGATTGGGTGGAGATACTCAAGCCAGTCGATTTGGAAATCAAAAAGCCTGCAGATTTCATACTTGTGGGGGAAAATTCAGTCGTACAACAACCATTTTTATAATTATTTCCGTAATTGCTTTCTTATCATATGGGCCATCGACACTTATGGTCGCAATAGAAATAAAAGATCATGAGATCTATGATAACTTTTCTCCACCAATGTTCATTGTTTGTTCAATATTAAGGGTATTTTACCTTTTCAACCATTCAGCCAACCCGTTAATATACGGGATATTTGACACAAAATTCAGAAGCGAATTGACACTTTTAATTTTTGCCCAAAACTCTAACTAAAATAAGATAATAATCAAAAAATTATACATGAATTTTAACTATAGATGATTTTTTTTGTTTTACGTTTCTACATCATTTTTTTCTTAATTGTGATGAAAGGTGTGAAAAAATTGCAATAGATAATATGTCTTATTTTGAATAGGTCATGTCTAGAGTTTTCCTCTTCATACGTGTACATGTATTGAGTCTTTGCGGAAAACAGAGTTATTTCCCATTTAAGACTGTACCTGACGTAAAACAATTATGATGTCATGAGAATGGTATGGTAACGACAATTTCACACCGTCATTTCCCAGAGTTCTAGGACCGTTTCCATAGAATTTTATGACGTCACAATAAGTCTACGTCAGATACATGTACCATCCCAAAGAGGAAGCAACTCTTGTTTTCGAAAATAGCGAATTGGTTTCCTCTCTTTTGACCTTATGCGTCACTGATGGTACATTGTTTGTTGAAATGCCCATATGATGCACATTTATATACAGAGGACTCCACTTAATCTGATACCTGATAATCTGATACTCCACTTAATCTGATACCTGATAATCTGATACTCCTCTTAATCTGATACCTGATAATCTGATACTCCTCTTAATCTGATACCTGATAATCTGATACTCCACTTAATCTGATACCTGATAATCTGATACTCCTCTTAATCTGATACCTGATAATCTGATACTCCACTTAATCTGATACCTGATAATCTGATACTCCTCTTAATCTGATACCTGATAATCTGATACTCCTCTTAATCTGATACCTGATAATCTGATACTCCTCTTAATCTGATACCTGATAATCTGATACTCCTCTTAATCTGATACCTGATAATCTGATACTCCTCTTAATCTGATACCTGATAATCTGATACTCCTCTTAATCTGATACCTGATAATCTGATACTCCTCTTAATCTGATACCTGATAATTTGATACTCCACTTAATCTGATACCTGATAAACTGATACTCCACTTAATCTGATACCTGATAATCTGATACTCCACTTAATCTGATACCTGATAATCTGATACTCCACTTAATCTGATACCGGATAATCTGATACTCCTCTTAATCTGATACCTGATAATTTGATACTCCTCTTAATCTGATACCTGATAATCTGATACTCCACTTAATCTGATACCTGATAATCTGATACTCCACTTAATCTGATACCTGATAATCTGATACTCCTCTTAATCTGATACCTGATAATCTGATACTCCTCTTAATCTGATACCTGATAATCTGATACTCCACTTAATCTGATACCTGATAATCTGATACTACTCTTAATCTGATATGATTTCAAAACACAAAACCATTCCCTATGTAATCAATGTAAATTTACTCCTCTTAATCTGATAGAAATTATCACAAATCTCAAGAACTCCTCTTATTCTGATAGGATTTTCGATCAACTATGATATTTTTCCTATGATGTTTACATCATTTTCAATGGATTATCATATCAAAATCCTTGAAATTGGTATTTCACCCTTTAAAACTATTCAAAATGGCTTGAAAGTAATTATATCATTTAATCAATGCATATAATAAAGTCTGAGATACATCAGGTTTTTTTTTTTTATTTTGGGGAAGGTGCCTGTGCCTATCCCATTTGGGAAAATTTGCGACATTTTGCTAAAATTGGGAAAATTTTTGTACAAATTCTCACCAAAGTATAACCTTAAAGTATCATTTAGTAACACTGATAATCCATTGCTTTGCTTGAACTGAACATGGAATGAATAAAAATCTTTAAAAAATGCACTTAGAACTAGGACATTTTGTGCTGACTTCCAGGTTTTGGGTCTTATTTTCTCAGGTGATTTTTTCATAATTCCTCTTTGGGAATTTCAGGGTGATTTTTTGGGAAAAATAGAGGAAATTTGGCATTGGGAAAGGGCAGAAATTCGGCCCCAAAACAAGGAAAAAAAACCCTGTACATTCTAGTACAATAGAGAGGACAAGTTTATTGTATTTCATTGGAATTTCAAACTCCTGATAATCTGATACTCCTGTTAATCTGATAATGATCTTCCGACAAATTGACTATCTGATTAACAGGAGTCCTCTGTATATAAATAATTGACCCTTCCGAGCGCGGGAAAAATTTGAGAAATTCCATGACGTCACAATGCAATTTCGATGTTTGACCGAGGTTCAAAGCTTGTTTGTCCGAGGTAAACACATGGTAAAACTATTGTGACGTCACGAAATTTTGCATTATTTTCCCGCAATCGGAAGGGTCAATTGGACAAAAAAATCCATCTTAATTGAAGTTCAGGTTAGTGTGAGAGTATACTGGCAGATGTGATTATTTAACTTACATGTATATCAATAATTGAGCGACACTGAATTTTTTTACATGAAATTTACATGAAACATGAAATTTACTTAAGGTATTAGGGGTATAATAACAATATCGTGGAAAAGATAGAAATTAGGTATTCTCATATCTTACATATTTTAAGATATTTTATATTTTTTAATGTTTCGTTTAACTCGCCATGAAAATCTATGGTACCGAACACTGCCGAAGTCATGCGTCTTCGGCCAACTTCATGGTAATTTAATTTTTCTGTTGGACCTGTTATCAAAACTACCGGAAATAGAGTATTATACGCCTAATGCCTTAAAGTATTATATGTCATTTAACACTAGACAAATAATCTTCTTAATAAATAAATGAGAAAAAGTTTAAGCATTGTTCTTGAGAAATGAAAATCGTCATGATCGAGAGTATCTTTTATTTTAACGATAAATGGACTCGATGCAGTTGATGTGAATGAAGGGGCGGGTGTGATAGAAAGGAGGAGATCTCCAGCATCAAGTGCAGCACCCACAGCACAACACAGAAATTGAAAAAAAGTTATAAACTGAAGTCGCCAAAAAGTTAAATAATTATTGCAAGGTTTTGTGAAATTCTATGCAGTGGTTGCAGAGGAGATGTTGCAAATGTTTTTTTAAAAAAGCTTAGGACGTACAGAAGGACAATAAATTGGCGACAGACGCCAGACAGTGCAATATGACAATACATGTAGCTCACATGAGCATTGTTCAGGTGAGCTAAAAACTTACCTTGCTCAAGTATGTCCTCTTTTCCATCTCTATAAAAGATAACAAAATTTCAATTTTTAAGTCATTTGTAATAGCAACAGTGTAATTTTTTTTTCAAATTTGAATATAAAACTTAAAACTTTATATACATGTACATAAGTAGCAATGCACCAATTGTCGCCGACAATCCATCGTCGATCACTGATGATTATCGATTTAAATTTCTTATGTTTCAATTGTTGCTGAAAGGAAGGTGTTTTGTGTATAGGTTTTTACTTTCCTCTTTTTTCATGTAACATGTACCGTACTGAAAACAGGCAGACAATTTGTAATTTCATAATTTACGTTTTGTTTTCAGCAAAATTTTACAGATTCTATACAGAAACAATACAAACTTTCTATCTTTTACGTTGAATTTTTCATGTAATATTGTTTTCCGATTTTAAATCAATAATCGATTGGTTTACCCTTTACGATTATTATTTTCCAATTATCGATTCCTAAAAGCCTTTTTATGTACAACACTTCACATATGGACAGGACATAAAAGACTCCTAACATCCTCACACTTGTTCACAGTAATTTAAGGTAAAAACTGAAAGGTCAAATCCGTAATGATTGGATAAATCTAAAATTTTGTATTATGTTTAAATCAGTCAATTGCAACTTTTATTTACATAGTTCTCAAGTTTTAACTTAAACAAAATTCAATTGAATCATATACTTTGATAATTTTTTTTTATATTCAATGATTTTTTACAATATATTCCTAAAGTTCAGTCTTAGAAGAATGCCTATACATGCACACTATAAACATACATGTAGATGTAGATGTAGCAGCTTAAAGTTAGCTACTGATTTTGCTGTACCCCTAGATAAACCGTGAATATATTTGAGATTTTTACTCACTTGATATCTTCATCATTCTGCATATCCTCAGCATCGGAGAAATTAAGGACGTGGTCTCCCCTCGGAATGGGCTGCACTGAAAGGCATTATGGGTAAAAATGCATTATGGGTAACAAGGTATGACATGAGAATTGATATATACATGTAGATGTACCTCAATTTCTATAAACATCAAATTCAAAGAGAAATGAAGTTTTTAAGTACACGTGAATCAAAGTGATGGTAAACTGTTGTATGTCTAAAGCTGTTGTCGGGTTACCTATGCAACTTTTCTTTTTAAAGTAGTCAAGTTTTTTATTCTTTTAGCAAATCATAAACATGTAAGTCTACAACTACATGTAACTTACATGTATATCATTGTCGTATTCATTTCTACTATAACTATAAGCATGGTTAAAATTTTATGTAACTCTTAGGATAAATTTTCCCTAACAGGTACAGTTTGCAGTATGGTGTAATCATTAAGCACTTAAATAGCGGATTACATCCAGTATGACAAACGGACAGACAAACAGATGGATCCACTTACCTGATTGGTCGGGTAACAAATGATACTGTTTCATCAATAACCAATGAGTGTGTAACGCTTTAGCCGAGCGTAACGGGTAAAACTTCTCAGGATTGGAATCTAACAAGTCTTGGAACACGGACACATTTGGCTGACTAGTCTGAAACATTCAAAGAGCTATATTTAGAAATATTGTTAATATAGCATGCGTTTTACTGAAAACTAATAGAGTATCAATGAATTCAAAGCTAATTTAAAAGTTTTCCTCCAAATTTGCTGTAATGCAAATACATATTCTTTTTAAAAAGATGTTGACCTTTTTTATAAAGGGATATGACTCCCTCGCTAAGACCAAATCATGGGGTTACTGAAATTTTACTTAGGAGGAATTGAAGATGTATGTGTACATCATGCCTGTCACAGCATAATGAATTTCCATGTTTTATCACAATACACGTACACAGCCAATTGTGCCTCATATGAAATTTATGTGAAATTAACATGAACTTTACATGAAAGTTCACATGAAATTTATGTGAAACGAGCACAAACATGAAATTTACATGAAATTTTTCACATGAAATTCATGTACAGATTTTTACAAGGATGTTATGTGAATTCAGTTTCATGTGAAGGTCACTAAGAAAAATTCATGTGAAATTCATGTGAAGGAAATTTATGTGAAATTCATGTGAAATATTTTTCACATAAATCTTATGTGAAATTTATATGAATTTTACATTAACTTTCATGTGAAATTCACATGATGCTCATTTCATATGAATTTCATGTGAGGCACAATTGGCTGTGTATACAAAAACATTTTGCATTAAGATTGTACTGATGACATCAAAAATAGTTTTCATTTACACTACATTAAGAAATATTTAAGCTCCTTCCGTTCCCGTCATCTTTGAGAGCCAATGTTCCTATTTGCTTTACTCGTCTTGATCTTTGTGGATTTAGGCACTTCGCACATGCATTAGAAAACTTCCTCTGGGAAAATAGAGAAGTAGCCTAAATCCACCAAGGTGGAAACAAGTAAAGAAAATAAGAACGTCGGTGCAAGAAAATCTCCCCATCTCTCTCCTTTTCTTTTCCTCTCTCATCTGTTCTAATAACTTATTGAAGTTATTCCTTATTTAAACTTACAGATCCTATGGTTCCCAGTAGTTTTTCTTCCTCGTTGCTGAATAAAGCCTTAGCCTGGACTCCCGCTATAGTATCAGGGTGTAACTGTGTCATAGCCTGCAGAGCTAGCCTGTAAAATATGATGAAATATTCTGAAATCTGACAATAAAACAGGGTGTAATTGTGTAATGGCCTGTATCGCTAGCCTGTAAAATATGACAAAATATACTACATATATTGTCAATCTTATTACAATAAAATATTAGTTGAAAGTTTTGTAAAATTAAGATGTAGAGGGGGGGGGGAGTAAGTAAAAAATAAGGAATCTTTGTAAAAATACATGTATGTCAACAAACGGTAAAACGGAAGGGCATGTTTCACAGCAGATTTTGCTATAATGTTTTATATTTCCATGGCAACATCATTAACAGCAGATGGTGTCTAGCTAGCTACTGATCAAAGAAGTAGAACAGAGTTATTAAACTTTTGCTTTTCCAAAAGTGACAGGGTATTTGTGAATACCTTGCCAGAAATATCCATTTTATCGCTTAGCAGATACCTCGTATTAAATCACAGCTTCTAGCAAGGGATTACGGACACAAGACTTGTAATCCATAAATACAGTACACATACATGTAATAGGTTGTTTGCAAAAGTGAACAATTTAAACTTTGGATGTTTGATCTTATATCTTTACAGATAGGCATGCAATTAATTTCCTTTAGTACATTGTATTATAAAAACTGTTACCATGGTGACAATGTTGTCATGGTAGCAATACTCACTTAGACAGGATTGGATCGTAAAGTAGGGCATACCATCTCTCTTGGATCTCCTTCAGTGTAAAATGACAGGAAAACTTAACACCTTGATGTACTGCTGTCAGATCATTGGTCTGTAACACAACAAACTGATAAGTAAAGGAATTCTGGATTTAAGAAGGAACTAGTAAACTGACCAAGTCATGATTAGCTGTTTCCTGAAATTCTCAGTCATTTCGTCAGTGGTAATAGCCAAGATTCTTTGGACATCCAAAAAATTTAAAAAATGCTGTTGATTTGAAATTCTTGCAAAATTTGGGCTGTGTTACACTTACAGCCTTGATAAGTTTAGAAAATTTTTGCTTTGAGTAACATGTAAAAATGCATGTCTAGATTTGACCTTGACATTTGACCTTGAAAAGCTATGGATATGAATTTTCCATCATCATCCTTTCAAATGCATATACATGTACGTGTACATTTAAAAAACATAAATGCTTTGGAAACTGTCAAAGGCATATAAAGCAATGGTTGACATTTCAATAAAATTTATTTTAAGTTTGACCTTAACCTTTGACCTTGTGACCTGGGAACTGACCTGTTGTACAGCTGTAATCAGAGCTATGTCATCCTGAGCTTTCCATCGTCCTAAATCCTTTGTTGACGCAGGTGCTGGTGGCTAAAAATAAATGAGAGATTAATGTACACATGTATTACAAATCATTCTTCGAAAGATTTTCCCTTTCATATTTATCAAATTTGATTTCACTTTCGGGTTATGAATCACTTCTTGATAAAAGGAGGTTTAAATCAGTTCATGAAATGTACTGTAAACATGGTTGTTATCACAAGGGAAAATTCACATTTATAACATAAAGATGTTATACTTGAGGGAAATATTCCCAATATACACATTTCTGCCTTTGTGAGAATTCGGAAAATAACCAGAGTTACTTCCCATTTGAGAAGGTATCTTACGTAGACTGACTATGACGTCATCAAATTCTATGGAAACAGTTCTAAAAGTCTGGGAAATGACGTCTGGGAAATGACGGTATAAAATCGATGTTACCTATCATTTTCATGACGTCATAATGGTATTACGTCAGATACCGTCTGCAAGGGGAAAAAACTCTGTATTCCACAAAGACTCAATACAGCAGGGTTATTTTCTCAACGACATTATTTTCTTTTTTCACACTCACTTGACCAACTTTTTGTTTCTTTGCCCTTTTTGCTGCAGCAGCATTTTTACCAGACTGAAAAAAGATTACACGTTAAAATCATGCAGATCTGTACCCTGAGTATAGTTATGAAGATTACTACACATCAGGTGTGATATACATTTGTACATGAGAACATTTTTACTTTCATTTCTGAACAATTCATGGTGTCATAATTCAAGTGTATCATTTACAAGTATTTAAATAAATATATCATCAATAATCCTGATGCTTTAGCTCAACAAATGTATCCAGAGTTCATGAAAGGAATCGGTTTTATTGGATTTGCCGATAAAAAATTGTTTGGTCTGACAAAAACTCGTGTCAAATCTATTATTTGAACCCACAAAATTTCCCAAATGTCCGACATTTTATTGGATGATTTCAAGAACTGTGTGTATCATGTTAAATAAATAATTCTAACCCTAAGTTTCAACGTACCTTCTTTTTCTCCGGAGGGGGGATTAGCGGAGCCTCCTTTTCTACACTCTCTGGTTTTTCTTGTTGACCAGGAAGTGGCGGAGGTCTCACTTTCCGCGTTTCTGTCTTAAGCAGACTGCTTTCCACTACTTCATCATCAAATTTCTTCCGTTTTATTTCTCTCCGTGAGCGTCTCTCCACACTTTGTGCTAAACTTTTAGCCGCTTCGCTACTTAGCTGACCTGTAACATTATGAAGGCTAGACGAGGGGAACGTTAGTGTTGGTACCGATTTCGTTGTAGTAATCTGATTGGTCCTCACAAGGCTTGTGTCTAAATCAAGAGAAAATTTGAGAGAATGAATAACATTAATACAAAGAATAAAATATGAACAATAGATGCAATTGATTAATTTTAAGGTACATTTGCACCATACGTAGACCATGCATCCATACAAGTATACGCATATAACTAGAAAAGAATAGATAGTGCTCAAGTACATGTACCCATTACATTACCTTTTTTAAAATTTGTTAAGTTGACATGACAATCTGGAACTTCTCCAAGGCTCACCATGCATATTACAGAACTAATTAAAAGGACATGGGTAAAAATTCTTACAAATTATTCCACTTTGAAAGAATGAAGTAGTGTCCTCCATAGGGAAGTTTATATTTAATAAATAACAATAAACACTCAATATCCACAAATTTTCGGCCACTCGGCCTTTATCAAGTGGAAAAGCACGAATATAAAGGAATTCTACGAAATATCCATTACTGCTGGTAAACAAAGCCCAGCTTAAAATGAGCAAGGTATGACATCACATACGTGTATAACAAACAACAATGCGTAAACTGCCATTTTTTTACATTCTCTATTATTCGTTCTTTTCCACTTCAGGGTTTTTTCTAGCCTCTGATCTCAGGGGCCTGGGCCGATGAAATTGGAAATTTTGCAACATTTCAACCTACATTGGGAAATAAATTTCAAACAACTAAGATGCAAATTATCCCTTATCATATCAATTATCAATATTTTGAATCCCTCCTAGAGCATGATACATAATACATTATGTTTGTTCTACTTTCGCTTTCCTTTCAGTTAATGATACATAAATTGGAAATGAATTTCTCATTTTGGAGAAAAGATTAAATTGGGAATTTTTAGGTCTAAAATTGGGATAAAATACCACTTTTTGGTGTTGGGAATGGGGTCGAATTTCGGCCCCCTACAGACCCTAAAAAAATCCCTGCACTTGATAAAGGCCGAGTGGCTAAACATTTGTGGATATTGAGTGTTTATTGTTATTAATATTCCACTTTGTACGTGCGGTTTCTTGAAGACCACTGTAGATAGTTGCAGCTGTACTAATCTGGTGTTGTACAGACATTCAAGGCTGGGTCAGAGGGATGTCTCTTTGGCTCATTTGGTAGAGCATGAGAATGAAAATCTGTTGAAATTGAGAGCTCAAGCCCAGGCCACAATTTTAGGGGCCCACACAACTTTTTACGAGCCCATACAGAAAACCTAAGCTTTTTGTGGAAACATTCCCTTTCAAGACCCCCTCCCCCCTTAAAATTGACCCAACTGTGAGAAATTTAATGTACAAAACATGTATTTTATAAATCATCATCATCTGTACGCAGGTACGTAATCAAAATGCCTTATCTGTTATCAACAAAACTTTTGAGAAAGTCATACAAATACAAACTCAAGGATTGTAGGCATAAAAAGATCTAAATGAATTAATTTTCTATATCAGCTTTAAAATACAACCACCACCACCAACCCCCACCCTTCCCCGCTATAACGTCCCCTGTTATAATTCCAAACTCGTATACCGCCACAGAAATCTTTTATATAAAATCGTTTCATATATAACCTCCGTTTATAACACCAAACCCGCATACTGCCATCGGCCCCTGATGTAAAGGTACAAAGAAGCATTCGTCTGATAATACTGCAAAACACAGTAATTATCAAGTTTATTAGGAGTTCTCTTATAAATACAATTAAATTATCTGTTTATTTCTTTTTAAATAAACACTGTCCCAGGCAAGATTATTATTTAAAAGAGTTTGATGTCACGTAAGATTATTATTCAAAAGAGTTTGATGTCACGTATATTATATTTGACTGTGCGACCGAAATTTACACTTAAGATATACGCCCTTCAAGGCAGGATGATAAATGTAGGGGGGATACAAGAGAATCAAATCGTTGTTTCTTCTCTTCATCATCGATTCAATTAACATCCTGCGAAGCAATCAATTCAATTTGTTTTGACAACTGAATTTTCCGCCATCGACGTTGCGCCGTACATTATACATAAAAAGACGACGGCAAATAATTTAATGGCTAACAAAGAGCAACGGATCTGAAGATTTATTGACCGTGAAATAAAGTATGTATTTGTTAATTAGATATGGATATCAAATAGGCGATCAATGAACACATTCGTGTATTTTAACAATTTACATGTATATATATTCCATTTATAATATTGACAGACGAAAATTTACGGCATTATTGATACTTTAGTAACTGAAGTATAATTCATTCGCCACGTGGGCGAGTAAGTGGTAATTTTTTATCCCCACAGGAAAAAAAACTTGTCTTGGGTGAGTGGGCGAGCATTAAGTTCATACCCTGGTATTCATGGTATTGAAACCAAATTTTTGATACGATACAATACAATACAAAAAGTACGTTTTGTGCTAAAAGTAACCGTATCTAAATGTATCGGAGCAAAAATATTGATACTCGTAAATATCGATACTCGTAAATATCGATACTCGTATCGATGACCAATATCGATACGCACCGGTACATGTGTATATTGATCCGGCCCTAATAGGTACATTTGTACTCTCATTTTCATCACAAATTAGACTACATTTACATATCAGTATCTAAATAACTTAATTTCAAATAATACAAACCAGACTTTGTCGTCTGTGTAGCGTCTTGTTTAAGAGACTGCTCCATTGACGACATTCCGATTCACGATGTAAATTCGGACTAATGCAATTTTGGGGTTCAAAAATCAGTGTTTTATGATATTTCACATTTCGAATGTTTGCCAATGACATTCATCTAACAAATTATATCAAATATTTGACCAAAAAAATACAAAAATAAAAGGAGGCTTTGGCGTCGAAGTAGTCTGAATCATCCAGACGCTTTACTCCGCTTACTCCGTTATCCGATAACGGAGTAAGCGGAGTAAAGCGTCTGGATGATTCAGACTAGCGTCGAAGTAAAATTCATAAGGAGTAAACAAGGCGAAACATTTTGTCTCGCTATAAAACGGAAATGTTGGTCTTTCGTCCTACGTTAAAAGTCAAAAGATCAAATAGTTTTTGCGTTTTCTTTTTTTTGGGGGGGGGGGGGGGTTAAGTAAAAATTAAGTACAAAAGTTTGTGCAACATTAAACGCGATAGAAAAATATGAAATAATTTATACACAAAATGTCAGTATTTTGACACGATTTTGTACAGGTGCACACTAAAAGTGGTAGTCCGAGTCCGAGTCGGGAAAAGCCGAGTTGAGATTTTTAATTTCAAATTTCTCGGCAATGGATGGATAAATTTTGATGAAATTTTCAGGAAATATCAATTTTATAAATACAAATCGATGTATGTTATTAGATTTTAAAACATTTGTATATCTTGGAAGAAATTAGCTATATACCGATTTTTACCACACTAAAAGTGGTAGTCCGAGTCCGAGTTGAGAAATCAAAAAACGTAGATAATTCATGAATGAACGGATGGATTTTGTTCAAACTTTCAGAATTTGTTAGAAATGGATATTTGAATGCTATGAAACCTCATTTTCCCAGGTCTATGGACAATGTTTTGTTTTAGAACTAGAATAAGTAAAAGCCGAGTCCGAGTCAAAGACAAAAAGCCGAGTTGAGATTTTAAATTCAGATTTATCGGCAACGGGTAGATATATTTTGATGAAAATTTCAGGAAATATCCATTGTATACATGCAAATCGATGGATATCATTTGATTTTGAAATATTTGCTTATCTTGGAAGTATTTATCTATAAACCGAGTGGTAGTCTCAATTCAAGATGAGAAATAACAAATCTCAGATACTATTATCCATGCATGGACATGATGTATGGATGATTTTTTCCCAAATTTTCAGAATTTGTTGGAAATTCAAATAAGAATGTTCAGACACATCTTTTACCTAGATTACTTACAATATTTTTGTTTAAAAATAATAATAATAATAATAAGCAAAAGCCGAATCCGAGTCAAAACGAAAATCCGAGTCCGGGCCGAGATTTCAGATTCGAATTTCTCTGTAATGAGTGCATAGATTGTGATGAAAATCACAGGAAATATTTATCTTATACAAATAAATCTATGTATCTATTGAAAATTTTTAAATGATTAATCACCTTATAGATAATCAGCATTTATATATAAACAGATATTCATCTATGAATATAAATTAAATGACAATATTTATAATAGTTGTCATTTATATTTTAATGGCCTGCTTTCCTCCCCTTCAGCCATCCTTCTCCATGCACCAATATATTTAAAACACTTCAGTGATTGTACTGGGCTGCCGATGGAATACTTAAAGCAATACTAAGCGCTTCAAATTACGCATGTGTACTCATGTTTAATAGGAACGAATAATAATTCCAAAGTTGTGCATTGGTGTAGAACACCCCCCCCCCCCCAATCCATTGCTTTTGATGTTTACTTACTCGTGTTTAATAGGAGGAAATAGCTATCCATATCTTTGGAATTATTTAATAATAATTAATCCCAAAGTTTTAGAAGCTTTAGAAAATCAGACACTCCCCCTTTCCACAGACAGAATTATTAGATATTGGAATCAGTCTTTGCTTGACAGAATTAACGCATGATGTCCATTGAACAATTTTGTATAAAATCCGGAGAGAGAGAGGGGGAAGGGGGCTTTTTTAGACGGGATCGTTTGTTTAAATTTCGATAGACCTTAGTTCATTCATCTTTGTTGGTTTAGGGACCATTTTAAGTGATTTGAGATTTCTCCCCCCCCCCCCCCTTTAGATTTTCATTAAAACGGTTTCAATGAAATTAAACTCGGTTTAAGGCTGATTACGTGTATAATAATCAACATCTAACAAATCCAATTATTCATGTCGATTTGTATTCATAAAATACACATTTCCTGAAATTTTCATCAAATTTAATGCATTCGTTGCCGAGAAATCTGCATTTAAAATCCCAACTCGGCTTTTCGTTTTTGACTCGGACTAGGCTTCTACTTATTACACTTAAAACACAAAATAAAGCTATGAATTTGGAAAAAGAAGAGTTCCGAGCATTCCAATATCCATTTCTAACAAATTCTGAAAATTTGAACAAAATCCATCCAC